>OV651813.1:58296706-58924269 GCA_927349885.1 Psylliodes chrysocephalus | reverse complement strand
AAACAAATAAAATATTAAAATCAGAAAGGATTACAAGGACAAATTATTTTTGAAACTTTACCTGAACAAGTATTATTTTTTTTTATATGTGTAATTAATATCAAATTACCTTAACCCTATTCTCAAACTTCTACACTCTCCTACTCGACTACTTCATCACCAGTGTTGCCAGACGACCAATATCAAATTTTTGTACAATTATCTCTTTTTTTTATAATTTTATTGTACAAAACTGACCTTATTAGTGTCATGTTATCGGAAGTTTGATAATTTAAGAGTTTATGGGGTTAGGGTAATTTGATAATAATTTTATTGAGTACACATATAAAACAAAAAAAAAAACAAAAAATAACCCTTAACCTATTGTTGTTCAGCTTAAAATTCAAAAATAATGTCTCCTTGTATTCCTTTCTGATTTTAATCTTATAATTGTTTTTGTCTATACGTTTGTAAAGAAGTTATAAATGTTATCATTTCATATGTAGGTTTAAAAATTACACATCCATTATCAAAACGACCCTGCTCTTTTTTCCTTATGTAAAGTGCTGTCTGCTTAAATTTTCTGGAAGTATGGTATGTTATTGCACTCAACCTAGTAACCAAAAGTGTCAACTCAATAGATTGAATTTTTGTTGTATATGTTACGCACAATACTTGAATTCGGGTAATTCCCGAAAAAATGCTCAAAACTAATCTTTCGCAACGAACAATTCCCAAACTCGAAATTGTTCTCTTCTACGGCTATTGAGGTTTGCAAAATAAGCAAAACTAGTTTTGCGCAATTTAAATTGCGCGAAACTAGTTTTGTGTATTTTTGGATGTCCAATAATGGTGTAACGGCTTTAATCGAGCATTAAGACCGTAGTATAGGTTTTTTTGTTTATAAAGTATTTCTTTACCTATATTTGCCTAAAATAAAACATATCCGACTATTCAAAGTTATTATGTATTTAGATTTAACCCTGTAATCTCTGTACACAATCATACAACACACATTTATATTAACCAGTTCTCAGAGTTTAAAATTATAGGGATTTCACTCAATATAATATTTTTACAAGAATTAAAATATCTTCACCACAAATAGGCAAAGGTAAACTCGTTTTATGTTACATTCTTTGTGCAAATTGTAATATTTATGCTAAAATTTACCTTTAATATCAATCGTTGTTGTGGTGATTTGCACAAACACTCGACACTAAGCCTTCTGGTAAATAAACTTTACAAGCGCCATTTTTCGTTAGCTGAGATCATGATTTAATTGTCGTGGATATTCTAAATACCTTTCCATAAACACTAAACGAAAATTTATGATAATAATAAATGAGGTTATATTCATATTTGTGTGATTGTTAGACAGCTGTCAGATCGTAGATAAGTACTACAGAGAGAGTGGTAAAGCTCTGCATAGTTCTGTAAGTATATTTTGACGTTCCGTTGTCTAGGATTTCTATTGGGTAATACAGGGATATCAACATGATACAGTTAGTTTTATTTTAGAAATCGTGAAAGCTTATTGGCGATACAGGAGTGCCAATCGTGAATCGTATTTGTCTGCGAGTGATTATTGGCTGAAGTAGGTTTTATGTACGGCGATTCTGCGCGATTGAGGTTTCGTCTTCGTGTTGGAAGAAAACGAAGTGACTGGTGTTCTTTTTTTGAGAAGAAGTAATGGTGGCTTGAACTGAAAATTCGTGAAGAGAAGCTTTTCTAGTTTTTATGATTTTGTGGAATCATCCCATGTCAGTGTTAAAAAAGCATCTAATTTTTATGAGAAGCATTAGTGGTAAAATTGAATCGTGTTAACGTGGATGTGAGCCCGTTATTTTGGTGATTGTAGTACCGGCTTTCTTAACTCGTGGTCGAGGAGAATTGGATTTAAAGTTCAGCCCATTGGTAGATGTATTAGCAGTCTCATATTGAAAGCCGATCGAAGTGCAGACCGTATATTGAAGGGTTCACTGATTTTAAGAAGGTTTTAGCAGATTTCTCTGCATTTCGATTGAAGTTACACCCTCTGGGATAAGAGGGTTTTGGTATCTAGTGGTTGGATCCAGTTTTTGATATCCAGTTGTTGGATCCGGTTTTTGTATCCAGTTTTTGTATTCAGTTTTTTATCCAGTATTTGGAACCGGTTTTTGGGCCCAGTGTTCGGACCCAGTACTTGTATTCGGTGTTTGGAACTAGCATTTCGACTGGGAATTGCTATTACACAGACATTTGGCATCGTACGACTACAGTGCCATAAGCGGAACGTTCTGCCTGTCGACATCACGGACTGTGAGATAAGTGAATAAAGAATTTATTTTTATTATTTTGGTGTGTTTTTGAGTTAACTTTCAGCCTACGTCTGATAAGTAAACGTATATGTATATTTTCTTATTTAATAAGACGTTAAATTGTTATTAATATGCTAGTTCATGTGCTATTAAGGGCCTATGACGTTTATTAAATTTTAGTATAGTTTATATAATACATTAAGGGGATTGGGTAATTTACCTTAAGAGAATGTTAAAGGATTTTTTAACTAAATGTCTTTCGTCTTGGATCCAACGCTAATGACCGTGAGGTGTTAACTGTTAGTTTTACTGGGGTTCAATGAACCAACCCTGTTTAGTTTCTGTAACTGCTATAGCATTACATACATTGTGTTTAAGTAATTTCGGGGTACAGGCCTATGTATAATTATGTAAGTAAAATAGTGTAATCATTTGTTGATACGAAATACAGTATTTCTACAGAGATTGTGAGGGTCATTAACTCAAGGTAAGGGGGAAAGCCAAAAATGTTTTTCACTATGTAAATAAACAAGATCTAAGTTAAGGTTGTCTTTTTATTTTCTATTTATTTGGTAGATTTAAAAGTAGGATATTTCTGGATTTTAAAAAGGCTTAATAAAAAAGATCCACCTGGCGTACAACCCAACATAAAAAATGTTTAGTATTTTTTCCCAGATTACAAAATAATCACCCACAACTCCACTAGAGTATACCGGAGCCACAAGGTTGACATCTGGGACAACCGAACTTTTGTGTCACGTTAATCTGACGTTACAATAGTTCTACTTCTATTATGTAATCAACTTCTGAACCCGTACATTAAGTAGGTAGTAATAGTAGTAGTAAATAACCTTAAATTCCTAACGTGTTTCTTTGACTTCTATCATTTTAATTTGCAAATTAAATCTTTAATGTACCTAATTATGGGGTGAAAATTTTTACAAGAAGTCATTGCTTTGTCGTTTTGTTTTATATTTTCTTCTTCTGATTTTATCACTGTTAGTTTGCTATGGGAATATACGTTCCTAGGTAGCACACGATGTCTGAAAGACGTCTTTTTGTGTCTTGGTTTGGACTCAATGTCCTAGGACGTTATTAAGACGTTCTATAAGACGTCTGGCAAAAGTCATAATTCAGCCGTATTAATGTGTGAGCTCAAAGATGTTCTTAAGGCATCTTAAAGACGTCTAGCCTAATCCATATAATAATGTGAAAATTTAAAGACGCCTTCAAGATGCCTTAATAACGTCTTTCAGTCGAACGGTTTACATAATTCAAATTTGACAAGAAGAATCAAACGAAGTGAAGTTTGACGTTTGACTTAACATTACTTTTAAGCCAGGGCAAAAATGTCTACGGCCCAAGCCTAATTTGGTTTATTATTTTATTGAATACGCAATTTTAGCAGCCAAAAGTTTTTGGGCTACTTTGTGCATTTGTGTTTGTGTTTAGTCTATTTTTACTTAAATAATATGGCACTAAAACCAGAATAAGAGGAATAGTGGAGTTTTTGTTACCTATGTAGCATGTTCCTGGAATACCTTCAACTTCTTCTAACTAAGAATAATTAACTGAATTTAAAAGCAAACATCTTAATATAAGATTTAATTCAGATATTCGTTTTTTATTTGTTTTAATGGAGATTTCGACAACTATTGATATCAAAAGCCCCCTATTAGATAGCTATTTTAAGTGAAGTTAAAGTAAAATTGTCAAAGTTAGCGATTAAGATGATAGCACATCTTACCTTAAATGATTTGTTATAAAAATTCATTGATTTAAAATTCTAAGAAATTCATTTTTTGTTTTGATTTATAGATAATTGTTCTTTCAGTGCCTAGAATAATCTAACCTAAATTTTTTTTTAGGATCAGTTATACAAAGGCAACTGCAAATCAAAAAAAAAAGAGAAAAATCAATCCAGTTATGGCTAAAGAGAAGTGATCGAATGCGCTATAAAGATAATAACTCTTAGTTACCTGTTATTAATAGATATTTTATCAATAAATATTTTTAATTCTATTTTTTGCATTCTTTATAACCTGCAAGGTTATTCTACGAAGTGCATGATGATTTTTAAATTATTTTATATTACTATAGAATTAGCAGAATAAAAATAATGAATGTGTTATTTATGGCTTATTTAAGACAAACCAGACTTAAAGACGGCTTATTTAAAGCTTCACAAAACCGTTATTAGCCATTAATAAATCGTCTTAAGGACGTTTTATTTATGGATCATTTAAGGCTTTACAAAACCATTATAGCTATTAATAAGTCGTCTTAAAGAAGTCTTATTTATGGCTTATTTTAAGCTCTACAGATCAAATAAGCCATTATTAAGACGTCTTAAAGACGTCCCCTTTTGTAACATCAGACGTCTTCTAAGGCGATATACCTTTTAAATAGGATGGATCTGAATGTATCCACTAAGTGACGTCACGGCTAACCCAACAAAAATTTAACTAATTCGGTTATCCTCTTTAGTTGACAGTAGTCTTTGAATTTGGCTGGCTGGCTGGCGTCATTTGTCAAACAAATAAATTCCCTTAATTCAAAATAATTTTAAAAGTTTGGAAAACACAAAGTAATTGTTTAAAACTTTTCGTATAGTACAATGTTTATTACTTTCTTATTAATAATTATTATGTACTACAGCAATTTAATAAAAATGGATAAATAAATCGTCGGATGTGACTTTGAATAAATTATTAGAAGTAGTAATTTTTAAAATGATTGGAAATATTATTTCTGTTCCGTCGATTTTAATTGGATACTTGGCAACATGACGCATTTGTAATAACAGAGCATGACAGATATGATTCTAAGAATAGGTATACATAAATGATCCTGATTAGTCCTTAATATGTAAATAAAAAAAACTGTTAATTCATGGAATTTCCGGTAGTAAATTTGAAAAGTAGTAAAAGTAAAATGCGTCTTTCACATATATTTACCGCAATTAGAGACCAGGAGGAGGAAGTCGATAGTCATGATAGTTCTTGTGTTGATATACATAATTTCAGTAATGTAGATTAAAAAAACTAAAATCAAATTTGCAAAGTTGGCCATGCCAGTTATGCATGAGCATTTGTTATAATTTGAATTCGTTAAGTTCTCTCGAAAAATCCAATTATTATTTTAGCTTCGATAAAACCACAAATTATTAACTTTAGTTTCTTAAAATAGAAGCGCTTCTAACATTTATAAAAAAATCCAGTGCAATTTCCTGAAATTTTTCTAGTTGTGATGGAAACGTTTTAAAAAACATAGATATTATATTCCCCATTTTTTTAAGGTTTCCTAGCCACTGATATAGTTTAAAACAATTTTTTATAATAACTGTATTTCGGTTAAAAAACATTTAATTTATAGGTAAAAAATTATGTACAACTTTTAGAATATTTAAATACGTACAATAATCTTACATTTCCAGTACGTTGCTAGTGTTTATGGTCAAAACTAATAGATGCAGATGAGATTTAGAAAGACCTCCGAACATATTATGCCAATTTCCCCAAGGATTATTGTTCTCGGCATATTAACTAATGACAAGTGGAACATGAACATGTAAATGCTTTGACTCAATTAAATCGTTGAAGATGTGTCGAGAAGATATTGGAATTCATATTATATTATGTTTCAGAATAAAATAGAATTACAGAATAGTTATCTCTTCGTTAATTTGTCGATTTCCAAAATCCCGATAACAAAATCACAAAAGCCTGTGTGTATCATTTAATAAGTTTAACATAACAATTAGCCATGTTCACATGTGAGATATGCTGTTTTATAAATTATATTGTAATATTCGCTATACAAGTTATTCTAAATAATCAGTTTTTTTTTTAAAAGCCAAAAGTTTTTAAATTAAAACCAATTTAAATTTAAAATTTGAAATGTGTACGTCATCGGGAATCGACCAATCAGATTGTGTCGAAGTTTTTTTTGCTATACAGAACCAAACCAACGATCAAACCAACACACAAAATGTCGAAATGAATGCACATCTTAGTGACAGTTTAAATTGACACCACTAGACCACCTACCCTAACATTCGTTTTTTTTTATAATTTTTTCTTGATTTATTTTTTCTGTCTTTGCTAATTGGTTTAATTTTATTAATAATATGAGTGTCAGCTGGATTTATAAAAGTTGATTCAAATGTTTTACCCATTGTAAACCAAGATATGATTACCTAGATGATTACTGCATTTTTTAAAAATACACAATTTATAAAAGACAGGTAGGTAACACTTTATTTATAATTTGTTTTTATAGTAGTTACATTTTATATGGAGCAATACACCTTATAGTTAAAACATATTTATCTCAGGTCATCAGGGTTGTCGAACAGTAACAGTTTTTCAAAAATACACATTTTACCTTTACCGTTTACCTCATTTATATGTATAAGAAAAATATATTTTTCGTATAATATATTAGCGTACTCTGATGTCCACAAATATAACACTAGAAATTGGGACGATTTATCTGTACTTTGAAGCAACAAGGGCCAATATTCAATTTGAGGAAAAGAGCGACGTTTAAAGCTGTTCTGTTGGTATTATTTCTATAATTAAAAGTACAAGTATAATTATGTATTACCTGAGAACACATACTTTGATTTTCTCTTACTATTCGCTCCGTGCGAAGTCATGGAAAGGGAAGCAAAAGCGATACTAGCGCTAGCTGCGGATAATTCGTGCATTTTAGGGCGCTATTTTGTAATTTTGGCATATCAAATACACGTATACATTTTACTTTTTTTCAAAAAAAGTAGGTAAAAACAATACAATAAGCAACCGGAGTTGCTGTATTGAAAATTGAACAAATACTAGCAAAAAAAAAACAGTGAAACTTATATAAAAAATTTCAGTAGCACAGTGGAAATTAAATCAAAGAAATTAATGGATAGATATACAATAAGAAGAAAAATTACCTTTAGTTTTGTAATAATAACCATAATGCTGCAAATAGTAGACATCAGAAACTTGAAAGGTTTTAAATCAACAATAAATTATCATTTTCCCATGTTCTTTAATATCCCTTATTCTTAAACGTTCATTCAGCAAGGAGTAGATTTCAAGATTTCTGCCTTTGATTATTATATGTGGTTGGAACGCAATTTTGTAACTTACTGATGGGAAATCAGTTTTAATCATTCATTCTATGTTTTCTTTCGAACAAAAATAAAAATATAAGTAATGATCCTTTTTTTATACATTTTAACTTCACGCTATTATTAAATGGTATTTTTTTATTTTGACAGATTAGAGTAATTCTTCAATGAAGACTTATTAGACTTAGGCAACTTCTCATACACTTTCCAGTAAATACTGTTGCCTGCCTATATTTTATTATTGATTTTTATCGATTATACATCATTTTCTTTAATTTAAGCGATAAAAATATATAATAATAATAAATTATTGTTTTACTTGTTTTGCAAATCCATATACTTTTATTAAAACTACCATATATACTTTTTAATTACGAATTCTATTAAAAGTTGCATTTGTCAATGTACGCAGAAATAGTCCATTAGTATCAAAACGAATTGGCGCTGCTGTCGCGCACGGAGCGAATACGGAGAATGGTTGCACTGCGCAGCTTTCTGCGTGCCTTTTAAAAGGAGATAGAAAACTCCGCCATTTTGAACCTTTATTACGTGTTACCTACATCTTGGCGCAATAGTTTTAGTCATGTTTTAGTGGTTATGTTATAATATTTACCCAAAGTCAGTCCCCAAAGATATTATTTACGAACCTATACTTTACAAAACCATTAACAAATAATAAGTATCTTGAAAACCTTGCTTTACTTGATGATTTTATGTTAAATCTTTCCATTTGTAAGTAGTAACTACTTTAATGTTCCTTCTGTTGTATTCTAAAGCTTTTTATTTTTTAGGTCTTCTATGAATCTCAAACACTTAACATGAACAACAGTGGTTACAAACCATTAATAAAATTGTTTAGAAATTATTTTTAGCTAAACTTCGTTACGTATCTTCTCAGCATTTTCAGGAAAATGTAATTGCTCTTATGTAAAAAGGTATGAACCAATTCTTTGTAGGAGGTAAATACCTAGAAAATTGAAGCATTTACTTCAATAGATGGGAGCAGTATTAAAATCAAACGAAATAATATAAATAAACATGTAAGTAATATTATCTACTTTTCGGAACATTTATATTACAATAATTGTTTTTATTTATTTCAGGTTTACTACCTGTGGCTCATCTACACACCTGAAAGTAGAGGTGTAGTCCTCAACTGAGAAAATAGCCCCCTCTGCTAAATAATATATCAGGAAGAGTTAGAAAATGACCTGTAATATTTAATTTTTTTATTTGGTACAGTAAACCTTGTAACAATTTCAGATAAATAGAAATTTCTAAAAAGCAAAAGCACCACTGATCCAGGTACATTGATTTTGTACGTTAGACATACACAGAAATCATAAAAGTAACAAAAACATCTTTTAGAGCCATCATATGTCAACATCCTTTTTACAATATTGAGTCGATGGACTAAAAAAACCATAGCTAGACCATCGATTGCTATAGAAGTAGAAAGTAGGGAGATATGCAAGAGTTTTGAAAATGTACACTGGCAATCTAATGTTAATACAATTAACAAACTTGTGTAATCTTTGAAAACGAGAATATTGATGGAGGTGGTGGCAGTAATACCCATAGGGGTATTTTCGTGAATAGAAAATATTTAAAAAAAATTTCTGTTTAACAACTGAAAGAAGACTCATTTGTAGATGAAGAATACATCTGTTATAATCTTTTTATTTCAGAATCAAACATCTAGTACCATAACTTTTTAAATTGAGCCAAATTATGATCTTCTAGAAATATTTGAACAAGAACAACCATCATTATATTATGTTTCTGATACATAGTTTCGTAATATGCAAATAAGTTGTAAACTGAAATAATCTAGCTATTCTTCATCTTCTTAGGATCAATGTTGAATATTCATAAAATAAAGACATTTTACTATTACTTTACCAAAATATCATAATGTTTTTTAATGAAATCCTACTCAATCCTAAGTACATTTTTCAAAAAACTAATCTTGACTCTTAATAATCAGGCAGTTTTGGAAGACATAATTGATTTATTTGAAAATAAACACAATTCAAATCTAGTTTCACATTCCTAGGTACACAATCTTAATCTGCATATATTAATAGAAATCATCTGTCTTTTTTTCTAAGTGTTGTTTAATTTTATAAATGTTTAAACTTTTATTTTGAATGTACAAGGTTTTATCATTCTAATTGTGTGGTACCTACTCGAGTTAATCAGTAGTCTATATTGAATTGTTAAAAATAATTTATTGTATATTCTTACTAATGCTAATAAACATTAAATTATTGATCCATAGTAACTTTAATGAGTTATGGATTTATGGCACGCTGACTATAGACCTTTAACTTTTTTAAATAATATATTTTATTTCTTGACTCATTTGTAAAAAAGTACATAGGGGAGTGGGGACACATTTGACATATTTTTAGTAGGTATAACTATAATGTGCATTGTAAATAAAAAAAAAACTATTTATGACTGATATACACATATTTTCAAGCAAAAAAAATAACATAAAAATAGATTATATTTAATTCATACAAAAAATAAGAAGATACCTACATAAATGTACAAAAGTATAGAGTATTTGAAAATAAATACATAATAAATAAATAAGCGATGACAAAATAACACAAACACACAAGAGGACTTAGCTGAAAGTTTTAACATAACTAATTACTATTAAAATAATTTAGCTTTTTAAAAGGGGTTTATATCATAAGATAATTGATTAATTTGAACTCAGCCTTTCTACTTGTTATAACATAAAAATTAATAGAATTCGCAGCTCTTGTATGGTACTGATGTAAGAAACAGGAGTAAGTTGACAATTCAATACATTATTTTCTATTTTAAAAATAAAGGTCATTGCCCGAACATAGAAACTGTCCCATATTCAACCAGTTCAACGTAGTCAACATAAGCTGAATCTGCTACGTCCTAAAATAGCTCTCGTTACCTTATTCTAAGGAGCTGTAACCTCTCAAATGTAGAGTTAGAACATTCTGTGTATATTATTTATTTGGCATAACTTGTATCCTAAAGATATCACTTGAGCATAGTTTAAACCATAGTAAATTGTAGATGCTCAACCACAAGTTCCTGGGTTAGTTTATAAAAACCTGTTTACTACCATATTTTGATTTTTTTTTACATTCGATTTCCTTTCCTGAATTTTCACCATTTCTTTGCTTGAACTTCTAGAGGGTATAAATAAAAGTATCGTTCTTTTTATATAAATTGCTGCAGCTTGCCTGCAAGAGTATATTCTTTTGGTAATATCTTTTAGAGCTTCTTTAATCCTACATTTCTTTGTTATTATTTTATAGTTTCGTACCATATTTACAGCTAAAAAAATGCAAAATATAGTATTAGATTGTTTAACCTCAAAGATTTTTATTATATTGCAAAAATAAAATGTTTTTTTCATGGGCATGGGACTGGCGAAAAATAACATAATATTAAGGTAAAATCATAGGCACAGCTTTAGAAATAATTTAAAACCACTCACCTCTATTTCAAGATGCACTCGCATTTATAACTTTACTTCAAAGAAGTTTCTTGTATATTATTTAAAATAAATAAACGTTTCTTTTACATTTGTTGCCTTCATTTAAAATCTCAAAATATGAAGATGTAGGCTACCGGTTTAACATTTTGGAAAAATATGTGTTGCCTAACCTAGTAGTAAAGGGGTCAAAATGGCCGCGCCCTATTTTGGGCGTGTCGGACCTCTCTCTTGCTCCGTATAGTGATCAAAGTATGTGCCTGAGAAATAGAAAATTTGTTATTGTATAAAACGAGTTCATACAATTTGCCTTCCTCAAAAATTGAAACTAAATAACATCTGAAACTATTTAGAAGGGTAGCGCACATGTATTTACTGTAATACTATTTCATTTCATTTAAAAATCTTCATTCATTTTTTTCAATAACATATATATACATCGTCAGTCTAAAATATACACACACAATGCACTTGTACACAGTACATGGTGCAATTGTGCGGCTCTACTAGTCGCCTACCAGAGCTATGGCGATTTAATCGCCTATAATACACCGCGATGTTCTTGCCTTATGGTTTTGCTATACAATATACTATTTTTATTTGGTCGAGGATTACCTACTTGTTACATGTCTTGTAAATAATTGTAATATAAGTACATTTTTGTTAGTGAATAACTACTTTTTGTAAATATACGAACTCTTTCTGTTACAACTATTATATACGTACATGTCTAGTATTTACATGAATAAACCTACGATTATATTGCTAAATCGAAATAATAAAAACACAAATATGTTTATATTTTATGAAATAATTTGGAACATAGAAAAGTAATAAAAATTGAAAAAAATAGGAAACCTGTGAGGAGGTTACTCTGAAATTGAGGAACTATTCTCACTTGTGGCGTTCGGACGGGTTTGCTCGAGAGCCAGATTATTTTAATGTGGTTTGTTCCACTATCTTTTGAAGTCGTATCAAAAGAATACTCAGGTAGCTACAGTAAAGAAATAACATTTCCAGGGGGCAACGTTATTATAGCCAGGTAACGTAAGTGTAAGCAACGGGCTTTAATCGTTACTTATACGATATTCACTACTCTAGGTTCTGAAAGGTATATAATGAAACAGGTAGGTAGGAAGCCTGTAACCCTTGAAAAGTGTAATATTACTAGTATTAATAATAATAAGCCAAAGGAACATTTAATACATGTATTTTCTTACTAAAACTGAACAATATTGATTATTATAATATTTGTCCCACCCGGTATTACGGAATCCCTGAACAAATAAATACTACAAGAAACGGTTGAAGTTGGAACTCTCAATCAGACGGTTAAGGGTAATTTAAGACGTTAAAGACATCGGTGATACGACAATGTTTGAAAATGTTAGATTATAAGAGCCCAAGGTGAAATAATAACATACGGCACGGGACACACGGTATAAGTCCAAAATTTACTTGGCTTGTAATAAGAAGGAACATTTACTAATCGAATATTAATTAGATACGGTCGGGGAATATCAGAAAATTTATAAAGAGGGAAAGATGGCTCTAAAACAATTAACAGACAACCAGTATTTAGCCAGGAGCGAGGCCTAGCCGGCTAAATGTCTAGTTCTTTGAGCTGAAATCTTGAACTGATCCCAAAGCGTCTTCGTGAACTCCTAAGGATTCCAGTCGAATCGACATACAATTTAGATAATAGCCAAACCAGTCAACGATGTTAGTCCTAGCTAAATCACGGAACGGGGTAGATTTATAACGGATGAGTTACGGCCCTAGTAATGACACACGATGGACATATAACCTAGTACGGAAACAGAATGAATCCGGATTCACCCTAATTCGATATAAGATCTTATTAAAACAGTATTTGGAAGCGATGCCGAAACGTCTTTGTGAACTCCTAAGGATTCTAGTCGAATCGACATACAATTCAGATACTGTCTAAAATGTCGGCAGGAAAGGCCCTAGAGAGAGAGTCTGAGAGTGCAGACGAGTTTGGGAGTCAGGCGGAGCCAAACTTAAAATATAGCGCAGACTCTACTCAGTATGCCTGAAGAAACGAAAAGAAGGCAAAAATCAAACTCTCAGGCAGTTAACGTGTTAAATCACGATCAAAACAAAGTTAAAAATAATCTTCGCTTATTGAATTCGGTTTCCCATTACAAGGCCAAGCAAAATCAGAACCGTATTTGAAAAATATTAATGTGTCTTAAAGTAATAAAATTATTTCGAAAATAAATAATTTTCGTAAACAAAATATTATATCAGGTTCGAAAATATTTCGAACTTCAACAAATTTAAAACGATTTATTTTAAACTGGCTTCAAAATTCGTTTTTACTTCGAACGGTGTGAAGAAAAAGAAACGAACAAAATAGATAAGGCGGCTTTTTTAAAATTTAACATGAAATCAAGCAAAACAATAAATTTCGGAAACTAAATTACTTTCAATGGAAATACTATCTAAATTCGGAATTTAAATTACTAATATTATTTGGTTTACAATTTAGTTGAAATCAAAAATCAAAATTCAAAATCGATCGGCAAATTATCGCGCGGAGACGGTTAGCTAGGTCAAACAATGTATTCCGCGGTCTTGAACGAATTGCTAAAAACATAGAAAAATAAAAAGAGAAGGTTTGAATAAATGGCGGGACTTGTTTCCTTGTTGGTAGTTGAACCGTAAGCGCTTAGCGCGCTGCTATCACTAAATTCAAACCCGTTTTACACCCACAAAAAAAATATGTTTTCAAAAATAATGACAAAGAAATCAATCATTTTACTGATTTACCCCTTGAAATTTCACTTTAATATAATGTGTGATCAAATACAGGGATAATCGTTAATAAATTTAAAGTTAAAGCTAAATTTAAATATTATTAGATGGTGTAAATCTGGCTTTGAAAATAAATTAGGTTATGTTGCTATAAATATGTCAGCTTGATATTATTTTCATTTTCAAATATATTTTTTTCAAATGTAGGTGAGTAAATTGTATTAAGTGTAAGTTAGATTTAACTAATTTTACTATAGAGAGGTTCTTAAGAAAATCAGTAACTTCTGATTCATTTAAATTTTAATTGCAGAAGTAAGTATTTTTCTCACAAAACTAACAAGAAATGTTATGTTTTTCCTGCTATTATTACTCTAGAGATACATGGATCCACATTTTAAACATTTGCGGTTAAAAAATAAAAGGAGTTGTGAGCGAAATGTGTGAAGCCAATTTACAAACAAATATTGTAGAACCGGAGATAGAACCACATCCTAGTTTTACTCATAAAGACCATGATGAAAAAAGGCGAATGATTTGTGCTCAAAAAGTTATTGTTCAATTTTTGGGTGATATTCATTATTATATTTATCAAGTAATACCCAAATATGTTCAAAAACTTATATGCTATTTAGGTCAACTTGTTAATTTTTGCATAGTTCACCTATTAAGATCATAAATCAGATGTTTTCTATTTTTATTGAAATTTTTATACCTTTTATTGCAAGAAAAATATAAGAATTTAAAAAAGTTATGACTCTGTTAATTTTTAATTTTAAGATACACAATGCACCTTTATTTTTGTTTTGTTTTAGATATTCCTGGGTATGGAGATTTTTGGAATGTGCATAAATGTGTTTCTTAATTAGGGTGAATTTCAAAGCCCACCTATATTGAAGCTGGAGGCTTATTGTAACCGAAATAGGCATTACAACTATTCTTGATTGAAATAGATGGGAAATGTCTTAAAGGGACAATACGTATAAGAATTAGAATGATTTGTCCTTGGATTACTAAGGGATATTTAAAACATTAAAACAATTGTGTTTATAACTAGTTTGACTTTTCATAAAAACTATACCTGGTTTTTTTAATAATAAAAACATTGTGATGTGCTATGCTGGTTATCCTATTATATTTTTATTTTTCAGTAATTTAGTGTGTGATATAGTGCTTGTTATGTTCAAAATATGCAGTTAGAAGATAATGAGACACATGTAATTACATGGTAATTCTAAATAAATAAAACTTGTTAAAAATGTGTTTTATTTTTCATCTAATTTTATTTTTTAGTTAAAACAAGTGACATTTTCCATTTTTCAACATTTACCTACAACAAAAATTCACTAAACTTGTTGTTTGTTTAGTAGTTGTAAGTAAAAGTTGTCAAATAGGAAAATGTTACTTCAAATATCTAAAATATCAAGCCCGCCAATTTTTAAATCGCTTTAATTAGTAGTGTTCTACTTTATCGACTGAAACTGACAGGTGTAGTTCAACCGTAAGCGCTTAGCGCGCTACTGTCGAGGTCAAACAAACTTGTTACCAACTATTTACATGGAATCCGACCCCCGTGGCTAAAAATCTTTCTCACCTGCTGTCTTAAATGTTCTTATCAGACCGTCCGGCGCGCGACTCTTGTACTAGAAGAGGGGCGATACACAGTTTGAAATATCACGTTCAACGCTTGCATACCGGGTTCCTCAGAATTATGGAAATAAATATATATTTTAGATTTATTCGGAAATCTCGGTGTTGCAAACCCTGAAATGATTTAAGATGAGTAAAAAAATAGTAATGAAAATAAAGTTCATTACATCCCATCAAAAATATACTTTTGAAAATACTAAAAAAATCATCACATTATTAAATATTTTATTATTTTTAGATCTGCCAAGCAAGTACATGAAGATTATGCGATTTTCCATAAATAACTTGAGAAAAGGAGATATTTGTACAGTAAACGGAATAATTACACATAAACATAAAGTATTTATTTAAAAATGAGATCTTTTAAGTTAACAATACCACTAATTCACAGAAATATAAAAAGTTTATGTAAGCTACACTTTCCATCTCAGAAATATTAAGGATTTTAAAAACACTGTTGGGCAATCCTAAATATACCTTCGATTTATTTTCGATTATTTTAAGAGTTCATTGGTTTTGAAGATCCTGCTTATTATTATTATTAAGTCCCTCTAAATCAGATATTAAAGATGTTTCTTCTGATTTAGATAAAATTTCACTATCTTTAAAACTTTCAGGATATTTCAAGGCAGGTTCTTGCAGAAGGGGTTTTAGGATGTACACCTTCGAACACATAGCAGGCTCATTTTAAATTAACCGAAGGGGGCAATGTCAGAAATTGCTGATGCATCTTGAAGATCCGGTGTATTTTTAATAAATAGAGATAAAAAACTCCTCTAGTAGAAGGTTATTTTCCAGTCAACATTTTTTTTATGTTTTCTGTTTTTCTTTTTTTGGTAGAATCAGTGAGCTGGCTTTTGTGTGGTGAATAACAAGAACTGTGGAAACATTTGTGTAGTACTACCTACTTCTTATATGTAAAGGTTTAACATCCAACAGTTTTCAAAATCATCTGGTATCTAAAAAAAAGAAAAAACATCGTTTCTACAATAGTAAATAATTAAAGTCTAATTAAACATTTTCATTTTAATAAAGGGTATAGATACAAACCTCATAATATTTTTAAAAACATCAAAATTATATAATTATCAATTTTGACAGATGACACATGCAGTGCTGCCGCATAGTTATTTTCCTGTTTATTTAAACAACGAAACTATAAATATGGTGAAAGTTTAAACATAAATAATACTTTTAAAAACATTTGATATTTTATTGGAACGATATTTTAAAATTTTAAAAGTAAGACGGTGCACACAAACGAACGTATATTACTTTTCGTATACCGTCTAACTGGCAACATTGTGTGGCTAGTTCCTATTGGTCTATTCCCGGTGACGTCATAAATTTCAAAAAATTAATAACTCAAGCAAATGAATAGATAAAAAAAATAAATGTAGCTTTATTTTGAACTGTATTATTCATAAAAAAAATTTCAACATTTTATAAACATGCCCCGTTCTAAACACATCCATAAAATCTAAACAGACAACCTCCTATTATAATGTTAAAAATAAAAATAAAATAAATAAAACTAAAAGCCAATATCACATAATTACGAGCGACCGTTTTCCTTCAGAAAACAACTACTTCTTTGGCTAATACCGCAACAGTCTACCTTTGATTTTGCTCACTAAGGAGAACATCATTCCTGGACCGGTTTCATCTTTATTAGGACTCTTCAGCAAGAAATAGATAGGTACTCAATTCCAGTCTCTAATGGAATTAATAAATCCTAATAAGGACGAAATCGGTCCAAGAATGACGTTCTCTTTAGTGAGCAAAATCAAAGGTAGAGTGTTGAAATGTAATTTCTATCTCTGCTCTCTTTCCTTCGGGTATAATTCAATACCTGTTGCAGTATTAGCCAAAGGAGTAGTTGTTTTTTAAAGGGAAACGGTCGCTCGTAATTATGTGATAATGGCATTAAGTTTTATTTATTTTATTTTACGTCTTGATCACATTTGAGTTTGAATTATTTTTTCTTTTTAAAAATAAAAGAATATTACTTTTAAGTAATTTTAGGAAAAGAAAATTTGATGTAACTTATTTAGAATTTACATTAGAATTTAACAAATGGCAAAATAAGTAGGTGTTGCTATTTAAAATTTTTAGGGGTAGGTACTCAAGATGTGAGGGGTTTGAACATACAACAACAGATACCTCAAAGTTATTCCTTACAACATGTAAATTGACATGTTTCATCAAATTTTTAATATGTTTTTAGTTAAAGAACTAATAAATGTCTGTTTTTAAATTATCCCCCAGTACTTGTACATTATGTCCCACATTGGTATTGGTTCTGCATATATTGCTATCTCGGGTATTATAAGAGATATACAATCGGTTATGTGGGCGGTGTTTCTTAATATTCTATTGTCATCTAATAACTGCTATTACATTTTATCAATTGCTTTTGGTTATTTAAATATTCGCGAAAAACCAAAATCGTACATTATTGACAAACCATTGGATCTTTGGTTATTTGGTAACATAAGGTATTTAAGTTTAGACATTCTATAAGCACTTTTTAAGTCCTTTATAATAAAAGTAAAGCAAAAGAAGTAATTACGGAATAATGAGTATAACTTTGTTTTTCTTATGGACACTATTGTTTTGGTTTTCTTTAGTTTATATTTATTTTTTTTATTTTATTGAAAAGAAAACCAAAACTTCCCTTTATAAAACTATGCTCAGTCGTTTTTTTATAGTCATTTTTTTTTTAATTTCAAGATTTATGGTAAGTTTCCCACTTACGTTTGGGCTCTTATCTATTGGCGCTCTAAACACTTTAATTACTCTGATAATAGTAATACTTCTCATTCAAAATACAAATAACATATTCTTTATTCCATAAGATGAATATAAAGCAAAATTTTTCAAAAATAACGATTAACATTCGTGTAGATAAATTCCTTAAACTAATATGTACACCTTACTGTATATTCGTGAAGTTAGTAAAATTTTGATCAAAATTTATAATTTGTATCTTTTATCCAGACCATTTTTATTTTTAAATTTAATTTATCTATGTGACCTACTATACATGAAAAACACGTGATCGTGTTGCCATTACGAACAAACCTTGTAAGTACCAGTTAGATACTACTAATAACGTCTTTTGAGTAGAAATTTAGGTACGAACATTATTTGCGTTGCAAGTACCGAAAATACCGAAATACCTTCTATTTCTTATCCTATTTCACAATATAACCTGTATTTCTCTTGAAATTATAATCATTAGAATGTGTATTTCAAAAATAGAAAAGTTTTTAAACTATATACACTATTTTTCGCTTATCTTCACAAGCTTTAGATAATTATATTAAACTTTTAAAAGAATAAAATATCCTTTCTTTAGTATTTATTTTTTTAAATTATAATGCGCACTGGTTTTATTTGTTTGTAGCACATATGTCTCAATAATGTAAAATATGGGAATTGATCTGCCTGCACTTACGTTATATCAGATTCTTTCCTCGGCTAAACACTCTAAATCCTTTGAAGACTTTGTGGCCGGTAAGTTGAATTTTTCTTTATAAATTCATTCATACAATGCAGTATTATTTATAATTTGCATGTCATTGACTATTTTTAATACCTTTTTAATGATTAAATTGTCCAAATCAATATTTGATTTTTTAAACTAATTTTATTTTTCGAGGTGACATCTTTTTTCTGTCTCCATCTTAGATTTTTCTGAGAGTCCTTTCTTTATTTCGTATTCAGGGGTTACTGTGCACCAAACCCCTCTTTACCCATACTGAAGTTTAGGAACCAATAGAAATTACTTTAATTTATGACATCAACAAAATTCTACTTAAAAAAGGTTTGTATTTTAACATCAAACTATAATTGATTCACAAAATGACTTGAATAATTGAATTCGAAACTTTAATGATAAAATTTGCTCAAATCTAACTCCCATTCATATATCAAAATATTTGTTACTTATTAAATAAACCAATGGCACTGCTTTATACAATTTTACCTTATATTTGTCAAATTCTGCTATGTTTCTTACATTGCATTAAAAATAACACATGAAGGGTGTTTTTTATTAGGTCAATCAACTATTGCACTAGAATATATTAGTGGTAGTATTGCACCATAAATAAAACTTGTATCATCTCCCTTTTGTAGTTACAGCGGTCTCTTTACCGTTCAGTCAGCCCTACCTAATATTTTCGCAAAATAAATATTGCACCGGTATGCACTTCTAATACACTCATACGCACTATCAATAAAATTTTCTGCACCCACTTCCTTTAGTAATTATAGCTGTTTCTTGACTGCGAAGTTATCTCCACCAATTATGTTTTGGCAAAAAAATATTGCACCGGTATGCATTCCTAATACACTCATATGCACCACCACCACCACCAAAACTTTTTGCATTTCCTCTCTTTAGTAGTTCCAGTCGTTTTCTTATCGTTTAGTTAACCCCTACAAATAATAGTTGAGCAAAACAAAATATTGCACCGACGTGGATATATAATTTAGGGAGGTTGTACAAAGAATACTGTAAACTCGGTTTAGCTAACATGAATTTAATTTTAAACTGGTTATATTCAACATACAAGTCTCATCTTTAAGATTGTGTTTTACAATAACCGATGATTATACAACGAGGTTCATAGTTTAAACTAAGATTTCATGTTAGCCTATTGTACAACCCACCCTAACAGTTTTTAAATTGAGTTTATCACTTATAAATTTTTTGTACTAGTTTATTATAGTTTGTTTTTCTGCAAAAGATTACTTACCTAAATGCAATTAATAACGTCTTCTTGAAAGCAATATCCATAATAAAAAAAAAAAAAAAAATACACAATTTTCTATGACAATTTTAATTGCAAACTAAGCAATTGTTCTTAGTCATTTTCAGCCCAAAATAACTTTTGGTCACTTCCTATCAGGATGCACATTTTAATGCACTTATAATATTTTAGGTTACAGCTCTGAATTTCAAACCAAATATAAATGTCGGAGTAATACTGTCCATCCAAAATTAAACTATATGTCCCTAGCTTTACCAATACCAAATCATAGACTATATAAAATAAGAGATTTTCGTGAAATATTTATAAAAAGTTACTTAAAATCATATACACCTAGTGAAAAGATCTGTGTAGATGAATTACTAAAACACATGTAAGCTTATATATGTCGTAGCCAGATTACAAAACCCGTCGTTTTATAAATTGCCTAGGCGTTTTATAAATAGCGGCCAAATTGTCAAAGTTTCGTTAACATTTCATTATTTTATTATCTGGCTAGCGCAATTATAAACTGCCTAAGCATTTTATAAAAAGACGGTCAACACACGGCCAGATTGTCAAATATTTAAGCTTATCTTCTACTTGACATTCCGGTGGGTAAGGAGTTTCAGTAGTCTTGTAAAACACTGCCGATTTTCGACACGAACAATTTAGTTTTAGCTGATATCAACTGTATAAGTGAAAATGCAGAAAATAAAAAAAATCAAATGATAGAGAAAAAACTACAATGTATAATTTCGCAGTAGGTAAGTGATAAAATTAAAAGGAAGTGTAGTCTTTGCTGTGAAGAAAAAGTTATAAAAAGACAGTGCAAAATAGAATAAAAACGTGTAGCTGACCAAATGGTCCAACTCACAAAAAAAATAGAATGATTTGCAGGTGGGGGTGCATGCTTTTATAATATTTCCAAAATTTGCCAGTGGTCCGCTTTACCCTAAAGCTGTGTTAAAAACTATTTTTGATGTACGAGATGGAGTATACTAGATATGAACTGAACATGAGCCTTAAATCGACGGTTTTCTAGGGATCCCTTAACTCAATTGGTACGTCAAACTTAAATCCAGAAAATAGCAGAATTACGTTAAGTAAAGCTGATCGAATGTAACAAGATAAGCCTAAAGTAATCTAAAAGACATTTGGGTTACCGCGCTTTAAGTGTAGCGATTACAATGTTGCACAGTTGTAATCATTGTACTCCACTACATAAAAATATTTTTATTTCAAATACTATATCTGGTTGCCAAAACGGTCAAAAAATTCAGCACTTTTTAGAAAATTTTATAACTTCTTGATTTACATTACAATAGTTTTTAAAAAATATAGTAAGAATCGTTTTCGAGATATCCTAAAATAAATGCATTGCTTGTGTACATAACAGGCTTCAAAAGTGTTCATAATGCACATTTAAATTGTTAATAAATATCTAGTTTCACAGTCGTTTAAAAAATTTGGTTTTTTTACTTACGTAAAAGACGCTTTCATTAACTTCATATTTAAATTTTATTGAATTCTTAAAAAAGCCGTTTTACGAGTGAACTACCTTAAGTGATTTTAGGAAGGCACACTATTATGGGTTTTATTTTACCTTAATCTATACTAGTCAAAGAATTCTACCCTATTCTATTTCCTTGCCTACCATATTGTAAATTATTCTAAACTATTTTACAATAATCTAAACTAATTTATTATATTCTAAACTATCCTAACTATTCTAAACTACTCTAAAATACTCTAAACTACTTTATACCATTCTTACTTATTCTATTTACTATCCTACTCTATCCTACCCTATCTAAGTTCTAATCTATTCTATTACTATTCTATTATTACATTATTTTCCTTTTAATCTATTGTACACTACCCTAAATTATTCTACGCTTGACTATGTACACTATTATACTACTCTCTTTTAACTTACTCTGATCTACTCTAATTCCTAATCTACGCTATTATATACCTACTCTACTATAACATATGCTTAAGTATTTACAGTTCTCTTTAGATTTAAGAGTGTGCGGTACATAAATCCATAAAATAAATTCATAAAATTTTCTTTTTTTAGCAAACATATTTTGTAAGAAATTTTAGTATCTTCAATACATAATTTATAGTATACGTAAATATATTTCGCTACTTCAAACAGGGACTCTAGTTCGTTTAAATATTAAATACCTTTATTTTTATTGTTATTGTTTACATGTCTATTTTGACCCCTTCAGTTGTGAGATTCTTCTAAATTTGTAAATATTGACCACAGTCTTAACAGAAATTATGCTATTACCCTTTTGTATTCAGGGCCTTTTAACTGAAATATTGACTTTTGTTGGCCATTTTGTGGAACTTCCTTTCTGGTCCAGTTTTTGCCTGATGCTAGCATGTGCTAATTTACCGTCTATGATTTTTCTAGGAACCCACCAGGCTATAAAACATATTTATTCAGTCCGATATTGCTGAGTAATCATTGTGATTTAGACACCAAGTGCTGGATTTATTATCGGGCTGAATTTATAAATAATAAATAACACTTAAGTCACTTAAATTTTTGCATATTTACATAAATTTTCCTCATACCTATAATATTTTGGCATCTAATAATGACTAATAATAAAATAAAAGGATGCTCAATAAAATCTAAATACGTGTACTTTTATTTATTTAAAAACCAAATTAAATTATTAAAATTCAAACCACCCACGTATATCTGTCTGTTGTAGGATATTTATTTAAAGTTTTAATGCTAAACTAATGAGTTTTCTGTTGTTTAAAGTATAAAATAAAGCATTTGTTTTATTTTTTTTTTCTGGTTGGCAGAAAAAGTATAGTGTTTCGCCACTCGTAAAACAATACTCAAGTTCAAAAATAATTTTCTTTGGGCATAATATAAATAAACGATTTCATATTTTGATTGGTTGGACCTACTTTACTATAACGGCTCGTACATAAAGCGAATAACAGATTTATAAAGTTAAAAAATACATAGAAGCTTTCCACGAAATTGATGTTGAGGAGTTTCAATAAATCATATGAAGCAGCTCAGACAAGCTAAATTATAAACGATGATGCTATTGAAAATTTTAGACGTATCGTAAATCAAGTATTACATTCTTATATTCCTGGAGGAAGTAATTTTATAAAGTAATATGACTTGGATGAGCTTACTAGTTATTTGGTAAATTTTAGAATCTTAGTTAAAAGTTTTATGAGGTGTGTTAGAAGTAATTAGATATAAACCCCAGGAATGCAGTCAGACTTGTTAAAGAATTTAAATATGAAACTATTAATTTACAAAAAAATATGGTAGGGATAGACAGTGAAGTAGCTAAATACATGGTTATTAATTATAAATTACCCACCCTTTGTCGTCATTACTTTTGAATGTACCAAGGCCGCAAAGCTAACCCTTTTTGAAATAATCAGATTTGCGGCCGAGGCCCAGCAACTTCTGGTTAAGTAAAAAAATCATGCAGCTGAGCTTAACACATTTAGGCGACTTTCTCATCAAGAAAATCCATCTCTTTTTTAAAATTTTTGTTTCTGAAAAGAGACTGTACAGAATCACTAACGATAAGTATTATATACGTATAAAATATTTACAAAAAGCGGCCGTAAAGTAAATGTGACCAAAAACTTGATACTTTCCACCGGTCGTAAAGTAAATGCTAAAAAAAAAAAAACTTTAAATCCACAAAATGCAATTTTTTGTGATAATGGCCTGATACATACACACATCGCCAAAATTCTTGGACCCCCTTATGTTTGTCAAAATGAGACACTATTATTAAAAGTCAAGAAGTGTGTTACATAGTATATTTAATTTGGTTATGTATCCAATACAAATTGGCTGAAGTAAATTTTAACTGAACAAGAAAAAATAAAAACGAAAAATAGTGCATAATAAAATCCAGAAGAAAACCACTTTAGAGCAATATTTAATTATATTCGGTGTGCCTTTCCCTGTTCTGTAGTAAGGTAATAACTCATATGTGCATGGAAACAATAAGGGTGTTAATGTAATCCATTGAGATGTTGTTCCATTCTTCTTGAGCCGCGACTGTGAGTTCCTGGAGGGTCATAGGAGGATTAATTCTATTTGAGATTGCTCGTCCAACAAAATCCTATATCTGCTCAATGGGATTCATATCTGGCAAATTTGCTCGCTACGGTTATCTTTGAATATTCTGAATTTCTAGTGCATTTTGAACCCTTCTCATAGATTGTCATCCATGAAAATAAAATTGGCTCCAGTTTCATTTCGGAGAGGATAAATAATGGGTTTAATAATATTTCAAACATATCTATCAGCTGTCATAGTGTCTGGAATGGGAATAAGCTGCGTACGACGACCATGAATTATGCCTCCTCAAAACATTACTGTTCCTCCTTGGTATGGAACGACTTCTCTGGCAGAAGATAGTCTTTCTGGTCGCCGCCCTGGCCCTCTTTAAACTCTGTGTAGCCGAGTATCACTAATTAAACCATATATATGGTTTCTTCCGAAAAAACAACATTTCACCACTGAGCTAAAAGTCAGTCTCTGTTTTCCTGTGTCCACTGTAGACGAGCAGCTATTTGTCTGGGAAGTAACCTGGATATTCTTAATGGTCTCCTAGATCGTAAATTGGCTCCAGCAAGTCTCGGCCGTATTGTGGTACTGGAAATGAATCGACCATACGTTCTACCAAAATTAGTTCGGACAGCTGAGACTGTTATGGTTCGATTTCGACGTACATAACCTGCTGCATACCGATCTTCTCTTGGATTAGTTACCCTAGGACGCCCAGTCACACGTCTCCAGTCAACGCTGTTAGTTTCCTGGTAAAAACGCACTATTAGGATAACTGAAGCGCGGGGAATCCCTAGTCTATCTCCGATTCGATGATTCGGCAGACCCTCAACATGCAAAGCCACTATTCTTGCTCTATTAAACACTGAAATTCTATTGTCAGGCATAGTTGCAAAGAAAAACTCAACAATCACTTAAACACGCAAAATATGAACCACTTTTTAAACATTGGTATTGTGGGAAATTGTGTTTGTAAACATTTTTAGATGCTTATCAACTTTGAAATAAATATTTTGTTTTAATATTTACGAGGGGGTCCAAAATTTTGGCGAGTATTTTAAATAAAATTTGTGTAACTCTATGACTGAATTTTAATATTTAACATTTTTCAACGTATTTGATTATTTTACGACAATTCATCAGAGTCCAAGTGTATACTTGACATAAACTTTTTCTGAAAATCTGTACGTGTGTACTTAAAAAGTTATGCGAATGTTTTTCAAATTTTAGGTTATATTTATGTGTGTACCAGGAGTGTTCTCGCTTGCTGGTGCTTCCACCAAGTTATTTTTTAGTTTGTATCCCTGTAGTATTCTGCATGTATATCCTAAGATTCGTTTAGACTCTTCTGAACGAAAAAAAATTTGGACGCAATGACCCTAAATCAACTTTTTGTTGAGATAGGGCCAAATATTTTAAGTGGAGATTAGTGCAGGCCGCAATTTGTCCATAATATTTGTCACATATGCCATATACGTCACTTATGTCACACATATCATGCTATATTTAGTTTTAAAAATAAAAAGCTAATTATATATTTTTATATTTTTTTGTAGTCAATAAAATCAATGAGATTTTTGTAGCTGTATTTGACTTGCCAGTTTTTTTATATTACCTTGCATTTTTGAAGTAGAGATTCGAAGTATTGCATCTACATGTGAATCTGATAACCGAGAACAGTATTTGTTTTATTTTTGAGAATTCAGAATTGAAAAGTTTGCTCACAAATAGATTTACTACCATACAGTAATTATTTAAATAAGGATAATTTCCTGACCGTAGTAGAATTTTATATAAATAAAAAGTTTCTTGGTTGTTTTGGTCAAATAGTTTCAATTTTTATAATTCTTGTGCTGTCAATGTATAAAAAGTATGGGGACGAATACAAAGAGTAATTTTATTTTAAATAATAGAACTCTATTGTTTAATTTCACATCGTGTGAAGGTGTATTCGAAATAATAATTTAGTTTAACTCGATAAAGTAAGGAAAAAAAATATGAATTTTTACAAATAAGCTTACAATTAGTTAATAAGAATAAAATAAACGTTTGATAAATCTTTTATGACTGATTTATTATTCACATAGTTAATATATTTTTTAATATTTATCATCTCAAGGATTGTTCTTTTGTTGAAATTTGGTTTCTTTTGAGAATTCTTTTCAAAATCGAAAGAGTGCAAATTTTCTATTGCATGTTTAGTTAAGACAGTGGAATTTTCATTATTAGTTACGATATTATTTTTATGGTTTTTTATTCTTTCATTTAAATATTGTTTTATTTTTCCAATGTAAGTGAAATTACAGTCTTTGCAGTCAATTTTATAAACAACATTTGGTTAATTTATTTGACTAATATCGATACAGTTTATCGATATCTATATCGATATTCTGTCTTGATATCCCATCACTAGGTACGTAGAGATAGGGACAAGGTACGTATGGTGACCTTTCCTTTCTCACCATCACCATCGTCCATACGTGCGTTGCGGTGAGACCCTGCGGGCCACAGGTTGCCGACCTTTGCCATAAAGATTTTAGATTTAATAGAAGATATATTGTTGGGCCAGCATACGCTGTAAATAGAGTAGTGCTTAATGATTTCATCTAAAAATTGAACTTAGGTATGGTATTTAATTTATGCAGCCGTACATAAACTTAGCAAAACAAACTGCTCCTTTCTTTCATTTAACAACTTCATGGAGACATATGATCGAGATCCATTTGGACGCATCCCTTTTTATTGTAAAAAAAAATATCGTTAGATATATATGTGATCAGTTTTTGTTTTTTCCCGATAGTAGTATAAAAAAAACATCATGTCGAACACACTCTCAAATCCATTAATCAAAAACACGAATATTCAAGCAAATGACCATCGAACGACACTATAACTCCCAGCCCGTCAGTCAGCGCTAGAGATTGTCAAGATCCTAATAATGTTTCTAATGTACAGAGTAAGCATTTTTTAGAACTTGGTCGAGTTAAGATCGAAATAAAATAAATCAACCATATAAATTCACTGATATTCATTTATTTTACCAAGACTGTCGAAGTCTACTCTGCCGTACTAAACTTATTTTCACAAATTCCTGCTCATTTTCGAATTTTTACAAAGTGTTTGCATTCACTGAAACATGATTTAACGACAGCATTTATGACACTGAACTTTTTAATTTTAATATTTATCATACATTTCGTAAGGATATAAATTTTGAAGCAACTGGTAAATCCAGAGGCAGAGGTGTATTTTTAGCCTTAAACAAAGAAATTAGCGCCATTATGGTTGATATTGACTGGTATTGTTTTGGCTTGAACAACATCTACTCAATAGTAAACTTAAACGTGGAAAAAAGTTCGTATGTATTATTGTTGTTATTTACATTCGTCCAACTACCTCGGTAACTGATTACAATATATTTTTTGATTCGGTCGAATCTGCAGCAGGTCTTTATAAAAGTAATTTATTAATTGTAGGAGATTTCGACGTGCAAGAATACGTACTGGGCAACAATACACATAAAGCATCGTTATTATATAATTTTAGTAACTTCTTTAAACTGTTCCAATATAACAACATACACCGGTGTTTAACCTGCGCAAATGTTGCCAATTACTAAAAAAAGGTTAACGGAGTGGGGGAACTGGGCAGGGACCCGAACTCTGTGATAGGGACCAACCTTTCTTTGTTAGCATCATAATGAACTATTAGATTTATTTAAAATAAATGTTTAATGGAATTTTGTATTATGAAATAAAATTAACGTGATTTTTTAATATCAAACAGATGCACATGGTACTCATTGTATACGAGTATTATAAAGAAAAGCATGTGCGCAGGCGAATACTGTAAATCAAACCTTTTGAGTTAAACATTATATTTTTTCTACAGCTATTACATAATATTAAATAATATAATATTAGTCAAAATGAGAAAATGCTGTTTTGTATTGTAACCTCGGCTTGTTTCTTTAGGAATATTAATTAATATAGAGGATGAGTCATATAAAACTTAAGAAATGCATGTCTGAAACCAGATAACATTTTAAAATACAAACCTATTAAAAGTCATTTGGTCGCTAGGGGTGGGTGATTATTGAAATAAATGATCAATCATTGAAAATAATCGATTATTTTCGATCAATTCATTGTTTTCAAACTATTTGTTTTTCGTATTTCCTTTAAAATGGACTCCTTGATTATCTTTAAAAAATCAAAAATAATCCATTAATTAAAAAGCCAATTAACCGATAAATCAGTGTTTACAAAAAATAATAAAAAAATTATCGTTTATTTTGAATAATCGATTATTTTCAAATAATCCATTTTTTTTTCGTTCATTGAAACAGATCATTCAATAATCTTTAAAAAGTCGAAAATATTCGATTAATCAAAAATAATCGATTAATTAAAAAGTCGATTAACTGATAAATCGATTTAAAAAAAACGAATTATCGATTATTTTAAATAATCGATTATTTTCGATCAATCGATTATTATCAATCATTTATTTTAATTGTATTTTATTTAAAATCAATAAATCGTTTATCATTGAAATACCCAAAATAATCGATTAATTAAGTAGCCGATTCTACGATAAATTTATTTTCCAAAAAAATAACCGAATTATCAATTATTTTCTAATAACCCTTTTCATATTTCCTTTAAAATTGATTATTCTATTATTTTTGAAAAATCGAAAATAATCGATAAAAATCGATAAATCGAAAATAATTATTAATTATTAAAAAGCTGATTAACCGATAAATCGATATTTCTAAAAAAAAAAACCCTAAATATTTGTTATATAAATTAACCGATTATATAATAACTTTGAAAATTCGAAAATAATCGATTAGTCAAAAATAATCGATTAATTAAAAAACCGATTATAAATCGATTTTTTTAAAAAAATCAATTATTTTCAATCAATCGATTATTTTGAATAAATCTACTTTCTTTTTGTATTTCCTTTAAAATCGATTATTATCTTGACATTTTTCATCCTGTATTTCATCTAATATTCCAATAAAAATACTTTATAAAAATAAAATTTAGCTATCAACTATGCTTCTTTACTTCTTATTTATATACCAAAAAGAGCTAAAAATCACCTTTAGTAAATATTCTTATAAAACTACTTTTTAACAACAAAATTTCGTTAGCAACAATGCCTATTTACTTCTTATTTAAATTAAATATTTAAAATTTAATCCTTTTGTAAATTTATGTAAGTAATACGAAATCTGCTTTCTAAAATATGTAATTGATGCTTAATATTTATTGAAACCCCTTAATGCGGATTTGAAGTATTCAACCCAAAGGATCATGGCGCTTTGTGTCAAAACGTTAATAAATATTTACCGCTGAAAACGAATATATTTTTTTATCTTTCATAACATTGGTACATTTATTATAAGTATATACAATTTCTCAAGATACATCGTGGCATTTTGAGCTTAAAATTGAATAACTAGAACACTTTAAATTGCTAAAACACCAACAAATAAATCACAAAACAGCTGTCAATGGTGATTGAACTCAGGCGGAGGTGAGCGTTGAATGGGAAAATCGGATCAATTCGGGTAGCGTCGTGCAAATAATGATTTTTATTTGGTGGGTTACTTGGGGTTGAAACAGACAACATGCGCAGTGTGCAATGTTACATCTTCGGTCTCTTTTATCTAAGGCTATTCCTTACATACACCTACCTCTAATAGCCACTATACGAAGAATAAAAATTGAATCACAAAAGGGCAGAATTTTAAATCAGGATGCATTGGAAAATAAATTTGGGGACATCAGGTTGGTATTGGATTTTAGAGAGAGATCAATCTTAAGAAAATTTAATTTATCCTGCAGAACAACCAGTAGTTTAAGTAGGATTTGCTATAGTTTTATTAGAAGATTTCCTTGATAATAAATGGTAATATATCAATTGTTTCAAATGAAATTAAAAAAGAGTTAAATAAAAAATGTCGTGGGTAAAATGTTATATTTATTCAAAAATCGTAAGGTTATTTATAATTAAGGGAGTATAGAAAATAGGTATACCCTGGTAAGGGACCATGACAAAAAATTACAATAATGTATTCATCTTTAAATAGTGTTTATTATAAATAATATTATTTGCTTTGTTTGAAAAGTACCTCCTATTGCAGAGCAGATCGAGTATATTAGATGGATAGTTAGAGAAGGTCCACCTAGTCACCAAATTAGGAGACTAGGAAAACTTTTACATGACTGGGGACACAACAGGAATGCACACGCACAAGATACACAAACAGATGACATAACAGGGGTAAGCCTTCAGCAACGTCCTGTTTAAATGATGATAGTATGTTATCCTTCATTCCCTTTTAGAAGACATGGCATATAAATCTATTGATCTTGATGACCCTAAGAGGAGTTAGCAGGGGGGTGTACGGAATGAGTTTAGCAGGTTTTCATTCAGTTTACAGGATGGGAACTTACTCGACTCGGGCCCTATACATTTGTGTGAGTGTATGTGTGTGTGTTTGTTTCGTTTCCATGGTTTATAATAACTTATAATAGTCTGGCGAAAAGGTATCGATATACTTTATACTTTTTGTTACATTATTTTTTAAATATATTATAAATATATAACAACTGTGACTTTCTTTCTAATGTGTAACAAAATAATACGAGGTACTTTCTAAACGTAGCAATTATAGTTTGTTTTTCTGTACCTTACAAAAATATAATTTATAGAAAAAGAGTTTGGTGTAATATTTTAGTTTAAATATTTAATAATCAATAGAATTTTCAATTTTTTTTTAGCGAAATTTACAAGAGTAATAAAAACTATGTTCACTGCTTGTATTAAACAGATTAAAACTTGCTTTATTAAAATGATTATTTATATGATAAAAAAATTTGATGTTATTGGAAGCTTTTATATTTTTTAATATACAGTGAAACAATAGTTTTTGTTTCTCCTGTAAATTTGTATGGAAAAACTATTTATTTCTGAATCTATGTTTGAATTTCCCGCCCTAAAGCATTTTTAATTTTCCCGCTATTTACTAGTGGCGCCATCATAGACTGGTTGTGGTTACAATCGCCCAAACAACTTTTACCGAACAAAAAAAATACATTGAGTTACACGTCTCGCTGGGTTGTCTCTGCTAGAATAAATATAAAATATATTCGTTCAGTTGAATGCAATAGCATACTTTTTTATTTTGTAGTCTGTGCGTAGATATGTGGGTGTAGAAAAAAAAATGATAAGACATCCGAAGCCGACGGCTGAGATGTACCAGCTCTCAGTAGATAATTGAAAAAAGGAGTCATTGCAAAAACCGTTCAAGATTTTGCGAAGATGGAAAGAATTCGTTTCAGTAGTTTCGAAGATCTACATTTATTTGTGTACTTGTTAATTTAAGCCTCATATCCTCAAAAACTATTTTCTTTTGTGTGTTATTATTATTGTATTGTTTTATTTGCATTCTGGATAAAAAAATATTTTTATTCCAAATACTGCTGATCTTAAGCCCATATTAAAAAAACCTAGTCAAAAGTGCTTTGTTCTATGTTATTTTCTTAACTAACGAGATAAAAACAATATACTGCATGAATGATTACAATTTGATTGTGGATTGTTGATTTTATTTAAATCTATTTACTATCGTAAATATATATTTTTTTATGCCTCTAATAATGGCAGAGATATTAGACTTTATACACTAATGGATCACCGTGTATGTAACAACGCCGCAGAATAAATTTTACTATTCAAGAGAATCTAGTATTTGCGGATAAGTGCTCTTTTTCTTACTGTACGCTCCACTGTATATACGTTACTTTTAAAATTCTCCGTTTATAGTGTAGATTATCTAGATTTTGTAAAGAATAGTAAGAAACAACTGCCGACACAAAGAATCCCATTCAGTGTCTAAAAAGTATAAAACTGGATGAACGTCAGTTCAGAACAATGAAAGTTCTTTTAAGATATCTCTGTGTAGGAAAGAACTTTAAAGAGATAGTTTTAAAACATTGCTAGAAGAATATTACACTTCTTTATTCTTTCTCACTATATTATTTCTTTATCAAGAGTTTTAAAATCAAATAATACTTAGATTTTTCTATGCAGGAACAGTTTAGCTCTGGAAACACAATTAGGATAATCAGTTTTACTAAATTAAATTAAATGAAGTTAAAGGCTACTACCAATTATTATCATATCAGCCGGTTCCAAGAAGGATCGTTAAATATTTATAGACTCATTAACACTAATGATCTACTAAAAATACATTCCGATCCTCGATAGCTATTGAACGTCGTAAATCTGGCAACACGGTGCGTTTTTCGCAATATGACCAATGCTATATATCGTTATAAAGATTGCTCACCCATATTTAAATAAGACTACGAAAAGCGCCTTTTCAAGTGTTCACTGAATAAAATTGTTCTGGCCCAAACGTGTTTTAAAATAAAATTTCAGCATTTGAATATTTAGAAACCAAAAAAAAGAATGACCTGTTTTACTTCAAGACAGGATATTATGTAAGGTGTTTTAAACACATATTTTTGCGTGTTGTAATGTTGAGTATCCACATTGTCAAATATTATTAAGATGTCTAAACAATTTGATAACAGGGAAACAGTAACAAAGCCTACACAAAACATTAAATCATAAACTGAGACATATTGTGAATATAAAATATAAAAAAACAGATTAATATAATAAAAATGTACTATCAATTATACAGAACAAAGTTTTCTTGATTACTAAATAAAATTAATTTTATAAATTGCTGCCATCTTATAAATAGGACCACATGATATTTTTTGTCAAAATGGACATTCTAATTTCATAGCAACATCCTAAATTAGTTTTAAATTAACAATATAAACTATCTGCGTCTCTAAGGTGGAGAAGGTGAATACCTACACAGCATTAGGCCCATTGTACATCCTCCAGGGGTATATAAAACCTGCCTCTGAGAGATGTCTAGAAACAACTGCATCTTCGTACCTCATTAAAGTCCTGCAGGTTATCAACCCGTTAAAAACTTGCTGATTGACGCTGAGGGGTGTCTACAAACAGACATATTTCCAACTAATCAGAGTCCTGCAGAATGTTAACTCAAAAAAACTGGTTAATGCTAAGGGGTGTCTACAGACTACAGACATCCATATTCTCAGATCATCACAGTCCTGTAGGTTATTAACTCCGCCGATAAGTGTCTCTAGTTGCCACATTTTTTTGAAGTGGCCATTTGGTGGGCTTCTACTAGTCCAATGGTAAATGCCCGGTTTAATTATAAAACTATAAAATATACATTTAAATCTGTAAAAATCTTAATGACAAGAAAACACTATATATAGCTGGGCAGTACAAGTGAGGAGCAATTATCCAAAATGCGTTAAATCCATTTTTCATGATTTTTTAGGTAAATGAAAGAATGTAGTGTATTTTAGTCAATCTATCATCATGATAATCCAGTTCTATCAAAATGCTTTAAATCCAATAGAAATAGCCATAACGAGATCACTTAACCAAGCAAAACGCATTAGATCCATTTTTCAGTGAAGCAAAACGCATTAAATCCAGTCCTGTTTAAGCAAAGTTTCTTAATCACCGATAGGGTATTTGGTCGAGTGGAGAAAGTTTAAAGAAAGCACACAACAATAAAAAATAAGAAGGGGTATTATGAGATATATAAAGAATTTGGAGAAGTAAAATGTCTTAGGCAAGAGACTGGCTGCTTTATATTGTTAAACACTTACAGACCTATTTAAAAAAGACTGATGGTATATCGGATTTGAAAAAGTTGTGATGCGAAAAAATCAAGCTGCACGCATAAGAAAACCCTCCTTAAAAAAGTTAAAAATGGAAGCTCTTAAACTTGGAAGACCACTTAAGGAGAACAACAATCATTGAAGCACTTATTAGCCCAAGAGTATGGCGAAGAATGGAAGCAAGAAGATGATCTAGTATGGTACAAAACTATTTTACAAGCTAGCGAAGATGAAATAGAGGAAGAACAAGGCGGGGCCGAAAATACCTGCGACTGACTGGAGGAAGATGTTGCTTTACATATTTAATTTTATTTTTTAATTTTCGTTAATAAAATCAGTTTTTCACTAAAGTTTTAGATTTTATTCGCCTTGTAAATAATTTAAAATTCATCAATTTAGGCAAAACGTAATAATTCCAAATGAGAATTAAGCAAAAAGAAATAAATCCACACTAACTAGGCAAAATGGCATATATCCATATTCTAGTTAAGCAAAACGAAGTAAATTCATTAAAAAAATACACACACACATGTTATTGGGAAATCTTAAATTTGAAATAAAACTGAAAATATTTATATCATTTTGCAGTAGATAAAAATTGCAGTTTTTCTTCTAATTAATTTTTCTAGTTTTTTAAGTTTTACTCAAAACAATATATTTTGAATTTAATGCATTTTGGATAGTTGCTCCTCAAGTATACTCAAAATTGTATTAAAGTACTCAAAGTAACTTAAAATTGTAATTAAGTATTCAATGTTTTCAGTATTAGGTACCTTTACCCTGATGGGACACAGTACTTGAATCATTTTGAGTACCCTATATTTTAGAGTACTCTGTACTTCTTATTCATACAGCCAACGAGTATTGATGCGCCCAGACCCAGGCAAACCTCGGCTTATTTGTTGAATCTTACTCACAGAACTACACTGCTTACTATTATTATTATTATTATTTTATGTTTTACCAGACAGTTTGTACAGTGCATATGTGTGGTGTAAATTGTTAGGATTACGAAGTATTGTTTAGCAGTTAACGTTTGGTGCTGACTGTTTAAAAATGTAATGATTATAAATACGAATCCATTTATATAAATTAATTGAATTTTGGGTATTAAAAATTAATCATTATTCACAGTATTGTAAATGCAAATACGTAAATGTATATGAGAAAAATTAGAACGAACTAACGAGCCATATTTATAACATCTTTACTCACTAACTGAAATAATTTATTATACTCATACTCGTTACTTGCTTTTTTCACAAGTACTCTCTAAAATTTGCGAAAGCACTTATTTGTGTTAAGTATTATTCATATGAGTGCGTATTTATACTCAGATACTTATTATGAGTATTTTGCAAAGCTATTCATTGTGAATTACTCATGACTGCTTTAATGCAATACTGTGCCTCTGCCGCTGACACTATGTTTACAATTTATAAGAAAACATTAAATGTATTAGATATAGGGAAAACTTCGCCCACCGAAACCTGCGTCTTGTCAAGTCAGTTTTAGTGAAAATAAATGTAATTTTTGTTAAATAGTTTCATTTAAAACGAAAATACTGAGAGACTTAAATTTAGCACTTTTCCTCCAATTTTTCCAATACGGTCCATTCTAGAAAAATCATGTAAAAAACAAAAATTATAGAGATCGATATCGCAAACAACTTTTATTTTAACAATTTTCTTAAAAATCAGAATTTTGCAGATGTTGTCCAATTTCTCGAATACGGACCATTTCAGGAAAATTTTGTATAAGACAAAACTTATAGATAATAATATTATAAGTAACTTTTATTTTAACAATTTTCTTCTCCAAACATAAATAACAGATATATTCCATAACATATAAAAACAGCCTCCCATAAAGTACTTTGTCCAAAATCAAATCATTTTACCTTAGGCCAAAATTAAACTTAAGTTTAAAATTTAATATTTTTTCCTTTATCCGTTTTTGAGTTTTCATCAAAATTCAAAATTTACACATTTTCTCAAATATCTCGAATACGGTCCATTTTAGAGAAATTATGTATATAATAAAAATTATAGAAAATTATAATATAAACAACTTTTATTTAAACAACTTTTTAAAAAATTATTCTTTTTACATTTTGTCAAATGTCTCGAACACACACACACACACACACACACACACACACACACACACACACACACACACACACACACACACACACACACACACACACACACACACACACACACACACACACACACACACACACACACACACACACACACACACACACACACACACACACACACACACACACACACACACACACACACACACACACACACACACACACACACACACACACACACACACACACACACACACACACACACACACACACACACACACACACACACACACACACACACACACACACACACACACACACACACACACACACACACACACACACACACACACACACACACACACACACACACACACACACACACACACACACACACACACACACACACACACACACACACACACACACACACACACACACACACACACACACACACACACACACACACACACACACACACACACACACACACACACACACACACACACACACACACACACACACACACACACACTCTCAAGGTCGAAAAAAATCATAATATTACAATATCACAATATTACTACTAATTTAATACTTCGAAAAATTCAGCCAACTTTGCACTATTTCCAAATGCCCTCTCTGTCAAAGAAATAAAGTACCATCATCAGAAGACTGAGAATTGGACATACGAGATTGACCCATAAACATTTACTGTCTGCCGAAGCCCAACCTCTTTGTTTGTACTGTAACAGGACTTTAACGGTCAATCATTTATTAGGGGAAGTTTGCATTTACTTTAAAACTCAACGGGCTAAAAATGGTTTGAGTGATAGCATTAGTATCCTTAGATATTTTAGTGAATTTGGAAAACTGTCTAATTTTTTAAAAGATGTGAATTTATTTAATCAAGTTTAACTTAGTATAAGTTATTTTCCTGTACCCTATTTTATGAATTAAGTTTTTTCTTTTGTCTATAGGTAGTATATATATTTTGTAAAACCGCTTGTAATATTATAATATAATTGTACCTGTGTCAATGGCCCCTGATGCCGAGACACGTTAATCTCAATAAAAAAAAATTTTCTTTAGTTCTTAAAAAATTATACCAAATGACTTTACAGCTCCATTTATGCCATTTAACCCATTTATCCAGTCTGTTATGTATTTCACGAAACTATGACGTCATTAATATTTTTTTAAATGAAACAAATTATATTTTGAATTAAAACCAGTTAGTCCCTTTAAATAGAAACCTCAATCGTAATTAATATTAATTCTAAGTTTTCTCAAATAGTTCAAAAAATCAAACCAAATGACTTTACAGCTCCGTAAGATAAAACAAGAAAATTTAAAAATACGATGTAGTCACAAATACATAGAAAGTGCAAAGTGATTTGACAATGTTGCCATTATTTTAATTGCAGGTACTCTTGAATAGGTACAGACTTCGCCTTCCGTTTGGCTTTAAATGCTCCAAAATATATTCCGAATAGAATTTTTGAAATCGCCATGAAACTAAGGGTGAGATTACAGAACGTCTGCAACTTTGCAGATCTGCAAATATGGCGGCAACTTTGAAAATCTGCAAATATGACTGACTTACATATGCAAGTATCAAGTTTTCGTATTCCAAATTTGGGTTTAGTGTTATTGCGAATTTGCAGATATTTTTTGGAATACTTACATTTGTAAGTCCGCCATATTTGCAAAGTTACAGATGCAAAGTTGCAGACGTTCTGTAATCTCACCCTAGGTCGACTGGCTTGTTTTTCGAACTGTCAACGAATGTGGGAACTAAAACGATCGGTAAAGAAGGTAGACAATGGTATTACCGCGTATATAGTTTGAAATTTCGGATTGTATTTTAATAGACTATTTGCTTGTCTTTGTAAAAAAATAATATTTAATTTTTTTATAATTATTTAAACTTTTGTTTTGATTGTTTTTAAAGTTGCATTATTGATATCAGGAGTCAGGAACTGCTCTGATTTATTTACAAAATGTATACCAAATCTTAGGTCTTCATCTTTTATAGATTTAAAATTTATTTGGAACTAAAATTAGAAGCAATTAAACTCTCACCTTAATAATTCAAAGTAAAACATAGAAACCAGCTAAATCCAATTTTTTATGATAGAAATTAACATTTTTGTCCATGACAAAATTGAATTATGTCTTCTACTATGTTGGATGGATGCATAAACGCCGATCGCAAATAATATATTCTCTTCTGCTATTATTACTGCATACGAATTTATCGCAGCAAGTGTATACATATGACTACTATATCCTTTGAATAATCCGCGATTTACACCTTTCAGTGATATCCATTATTCATGGAAAATTTACATCCGATAATATTTGGTATTGCTTTTTTAGAATTCAGCAGTATTAAATGACACGCTACGATATTGTGGAAGAGTTTATTAATAAAATTATTTTGTAATTAACTTTATTAAATATAGAAGTTACGAAAAATATTTACAAACTCTCGGATAGTGAATGAATTGAGACTTGAATTCATGTGTACACATTATAATTTATTATTATTTAACTACCAAAGACGGCTTTAAACTTGTAACATTTTAAAATTCCAGTTAAAAATGTTATTTTAAATGTGTGATATCCTGTATAAATAGTATTCGAATAATTTAAATTCAATTATCTTCGCACGCAATATTCCAAAGAAAGGGAAATTTCGTGAAGTGGGAGTACAGTAAATCAAACGATTTCGCCATTAGATTTTAAAATTTCATTTATCACTATTATCTCCTAGTATCTAGTAGTGTTTGGCTGTACAAGTGGAAATGAATAGGAGCAACTAGAACTAAAAATTAAACGTTAGAACTATAACGAAAGACCGAGGTATGCTGTTCATACTCGAGTAGCAGAATTATGGGAGATGCGAGATTTGGTGTTCGTTCCCGAGTAGCAAAATTATAGTTCGACTGCATCCTAAGGAAGTTGCCAGCCAAAACCAAATAGTGGTAACTAATAGTGGGTAATTTTATTATTGAAGTTATAAAATTTAATTTACCAGCTAAAGTTCAATATTGACTTGTTTCTGAACACTTTCATTTTTTTACTGAATAAACAAATTCATTTTTATAAATATATATGTTGAATCTTATTTTTACTTTCCTATCTGTATACAGATATAAGGAAAGTATAGGAATCATGATTTTTTTCGACCTCGAGTTTTCGACGGATTTTTACGTTTTGAGGTCCCCTGAATCCGTTTTGACTATTTTCGCGATGATGTCTGTGTGTGTGTGTGTGTGTGTGTGTGTGTGTGTGTGTGTGTGTGTGTGTGTGTGTGTGTGTGTGTGTGTGTGTGTGTGTGTGTGTGTGTGTGTGTGTGTCTGTGTGTGTGTGTGTGTGTGTGTGTCTGTGTGTGTGTCTGTATAACGCATAACTCATGAACCGATACACGGAACAACACCAAATTTTAAACTTAAGCTTTATTTTAGCGTCTAATGAGCTGATTAGATTTTGGGCAGAGTCGGAATATCTGGGGGGGTACTTTATAGGTGGTCATTTTTATATTTTATGGAATATATCTGTTATTTACGTTTGGGGAAGAAAATTTTTTAAATAAAAGTTACTTTTTATTTTATTATCTATAATTTTTGTTATTTACAAAATTTTCCTAAAATGGTCCGTATTCGAGAAATTTGACAAAATGTAAAAAAATATTTTTTTTTATAAAAATTGTTCAAACAAAAGTTGTTTGTAATATAATTCTCTATAATTTTTGTCCCATAGATAATTTCTCTAAAATGGACCGTATTCGAGATATTTGAGAAAATGTGTAAATTTCGAAATTTGAAGAAAACTCAAAAACGGATAAAGAAAAAATCAATAAATTTTAAACTTAAGTTTTATTTCGGCCTGACGTGAAATGATTAGATTTTGGACAAAGTCGGAACATCTGGGGGGGGTACTTTATGGGAGGCCGTTTATATATTTTATGGAATATATCTGTTATTTATGTTTGGAGAAGAAAATTGTTCAAATAAAAGTTACTTCTAATATTATTATCTATAATTTTTGCCTTATGTAAAAATTTCCTGAAATGGTCCGTATTCGAGAAATTTGACAAAATGTGCAAAATTCTGATTTTTATGAAAATTGTTGAAATAAAAGTTGTTTGCGATATCGATCTCTATAATATTTGTTCATACATGATTTTTTTTTAAATGGACCGTAATGGAAGAATTGTAGGAAAAGTGCTAAATTTAAATTTTTCAGTTTTTTCATTTTCAATGAATATCTATAGAAAAATGTTTCGCGGTAGATGTATGTGGACAATGTATATATTTAGTTTATCCTCTAAACATTTATAGAGATGCTGCAATAGGTTGTACAAAATAACCGGAAAAAGCCTGTAATAACTAGATAGGAAAGTCATGTGTTGGACACATCAGATTTTTTTAAAGGTTACAACAATTCTCTTTTGCCTAAATTTTATATAAGTTTTAATTAATTTCCTTTTGATAAAGCTAGAGTTTATAATTCTCACTAGCTTTCTAAAAATAAAAAAAGAGAATTATGGGCGCTCCACTCTCCCAGAAAACTATTATCCCCAAAGGTGTCTATTAGAAAAGCCGAATTCACGACTGAGAAAACTATATGGTCAATGTGCTCATTTCTTTTTAATTTGATTAAAGGTAAGTAATGTTTGGTGTTAAATTTCTATGAGCTAGTCAAAATCTCTTATAAGTGTTTTGAAATTAACATTTTATCGCAAAGTAACACAGAGTAATTACAAATTGACGATCAACGTATTACAAGCTTACACCGCGAGAGATCGTGAAGCACTGCGAAAGCCCGTGAAGCACTGCGAAAATTTGTATTTTGTTTTATTTCAAAAACGGACCGAACTTTCCGGTAGACCCAAATATGTTATTTATAAACTGAACATTTAAAAAACTTGCACAACCACCCAAATTCAGTATTTTAACACGTATATTTTTAAAATAGACATGCCACTGTACATCCAATTAATAACCAGTATCCTATATGTCGGCGTCAATTAGTGAAATCCGTCATTCCCTGAAATGCCTAGTCATTTCACGTATTGCCGGCGAACAGCTTAACTCTACATTTGGTACACCGTTTGCCTAATGGTTTCAGGCATTCCCTGTAATGACGGAATCGTTTCAGTCAAACGCTGTAACTAACTAAATGATTTAAGTTACTCTGTTTGCCGGGATTAGTCAAACGCTGTAATTGTTTTTTGGTGAAAACTGAAATGTCGAAGCATTCAGAATTGTTTTATCAGAAGTTAGATGACTATTACTCCAATGGAAGCAAGAAAAAATCTTGGAATATTGCGGAATTGACGAAGGTTAGTTGATTTTTAGGATTTAAAACCTAACCTCAAACTACTGCAATCTACAAAATCACTTCAAATCCGTACACTGTTGTCAAGTTTAACACGGTTTTATAATTAATTTATTGGGGAAAGAGTGATTTTATTATCTGCTTTTTCATTGGGTTTTTGAGCATGTAGATTTTAATTATAAAACGGGTATTAAATTTTACTTTGTCGCCACAGAAATCTAAGCGAACTTATGGAAAAAAACGAGAAGACAGTATCACTTTGTATCCTTATATGACGTGTTGGAAGTAGGAGGAGAAAAAATTGTTATTAAAAAGGACAAACATGATGAAGGAAAGTATGTTTCACTGATTAGTTACAAAAAAATATTTATTGTTGTTTGTAAAGCACACATAAATGTTGGTCATGGCGGTCGGGATAAAATAATACACAACTTAAAAACAAAATATGACATTGGAAGATATGCAATAGAAACATTTCTCAAAACATTGTAACGTTTAAATTTGGCCTTATAGCGGTTTTTCATAAAAATAAGAATACACTAGTTTTTATCCGTGTACAATAATTATTTAATGGGTCCTTCTATACCCGCATTTTTAATCACTGTGCTTTTAGGTTCGATAATCGAACAGAGGGTCCCTTTGCGACAATCTGAGTGAGCATGTGGCTGCCCTGTATTTAAGATGTCGGTCTAGTGTTTCCGATCTGACGTTAACTGTGAGTATATGATCAGTTTGGGGTAGATAGGACCTCTATTTGAGTTTAGTTAGGTTGTTTATTTCGTTTTAGAGGCTTTGTTTGCTTATTTTAGCCGTTTCTGTCAAGAATTTATTTCGAAATAGAGGGCGCTGATGGGACACCTATCTGTCACTGAGGTATGTTGGTATTACTGTTTTTTTTTTTTTTGAAGTGACATTGGTTTCCGCCTTCTGAAATATTTTTCGTAATTGATGTTCGACACGAGGTTTTAATTTGAAAGATTGTTTCGAAATCTATTGGAAGTCGTTTCAATCCATTTGGGATATTGCGAAGCAACCTTTTGTGTTAAGTTACAACAGTGTGGATTTGGTAGTATTTTTTTGGTGTCCACATGTTGTAGGAGCTCTTAGGAGGATATATTTAAACACGTGTTGATTCTCATTGGTAAGTCTTTTGTAAGACCTTTCGTTCTTTTATTTCAGTGCCCACATATATGTATGTAGTCTTTCCGAATAAGCCGTTCACGAATTTGACGTTAAATTGATCATAGTTTCGTCCCTCTATTTAGCTGTGAGAGGTAAATATTCTTTGATTTTAGTTAGAATGCTTACTTAGACCTAACCCTAGGTTATGTACTTTTCATTGTATATATTTTTAGTATATGGGATTGACTATTAGGGGTAGTATCTTGAAATCTAAAGGTGTAATTTACTTATTAAATGTAATTGTTGGGTAGAACTCGCTTCACGAGCCGTCTATCTTTTTGCTTTGTAAATCTGAAGATTACCTACATAAATTGATAAGCCGAACTTTAATTAACTAGTAAACGTTGAGTAGTTTTACCTATTTCTAGATCTCCCTTCACGAGAAGGCTATGTAGGTACCTGGTTATTTAATTTTAACTTCTTATTAACCAGGGATAAATATTTATTACTGTGTTTTATCTTATACATTTTCTTTAGGGTTCTTGTGACGGGCCAGTATTCTTGTGACGGGCACACACTTCTTGTGACGGGCACACATACTTCTTGTGACAGGCTGATACTCCTTGTGAAGGGTCAACACTTCTTGTGACGGGCAAACACTTCTTGTGACCATCTGATTGATTCGTAGGCTGCTAACGAGGCAGAGACATCAAGGTCTACTGGGAAGAAGTCACAGTGTACCGCAAGTTTTGCTATCTTATTTTTTTATATCACTTATTACTATTTAATCTATTTTATTGGGGGGGAGTTTTTAGTATATAATTTTATCTAAACCTAATGTAAACGAGGTTTAGAGGTGTGGTTCACAGTACATTTTTATTAAACCCGAAATACTTCACCAAGAGCTCTTCGTGAGTTATATATTATTTATGGGTAATTAATATTTTTAATAAGTAACAGTATTTTACTTGTTTTTACCCCTAGCGTCCGTAAGTAGCACCCTATTAGTTGTTTATTGTTAAATACAGTACACACCTCATGTTTTAAAGTTTTACGATTACCCCTAGTCTTATTTAATGATTTTTAAGCTTGATATAGTATTTTAGTTGTAAATATTACTCCCAGTGATATTGGATTACTGTTAATAGTTGAAGAATCTGTTAGTAAGGTACTAAGTGATTTAATTATTTGTTTATTTGTTAAATATCAGAACATTTCATAGTGGTAACGAAGTTGACCCCCCATGTCAACACGATAAATTTATATTACATTAATAAACTTGGGTATATATTGAATCTAACTTATTATTTATCCCCACTTGCCAATTGTCTGTTTGATTTTATAAACATCTGGTTGAGCATTTATTTTTATGGTAAAGTACACTTTTAATATATTTGGAGCATACTCGATTTGTAGCCGCTTGATGGCCTTGTAGAGGAGATGCTATAGTTTCCTATTTGGAGTTTGGTAGTGAACTGTCACATGGATTGTTGGATGTGAGGTTAAACTCCTGGCGCCCACTGAAGAACATAACTTTTACTACTACTCATCCCCTTCTTCACTGTAGTTAGTCGGCATCCAACTTTGGATTGATATAAATCCCACCTCGGTGCTCAGGCACTTTAGGCTACTTTCGAAACAATCTTTCAAATTAAAACCTCGTGTCGAACATCAATCACGAAAAATATTCCAGAAGGCGGAAACCAATGTCACTTCAAAAAAAAAACAGTAATACCAACATACCTCAGTGACAGATAAGTGTCCCATCAGCGCCCTCTATTACGAAATAAATTCTTGACAGAAAGGGCTAAAATAAGCAAACAAAGCCTCTAAAACGAAATAAACAGCCTAACTAAACTCAAATAGAGGTCCTATCTACCCCAAACTGATCATATACTCACAGTTAACGTCAGATCGGAAATGCTAGACCGACATCTTAAATACAGGGCAGCCACATTCTCACTCAGATTGTCGCAAAGGGACTCTCTGTTCGAATATCGAACCCAAAAGCACGGTGGTTAAAAATGCGGGTATAGAAGGACCCATTAAATAATTATTGTACACGGATAAAAACTAGTGTATAATTATTTTTATGAAAAACCGCTATAAGGCCAAATTTAAACGTTACAACATGTGAAGCTGGTCAAAAAAAACAAGTCTCATGCAAATTTGACTATAAAACCTATTATTTCAACAAAGTGGACCTTATGGATTTTTAATCTTGCCCAGACAATGAATACCGTTGGTTGCTTAAAATTATCAAGACCACCTAACAACATTTTTATTTTTACGTCTTCTTACGACAAAAACTGCGAATGAGGTAGCAAACGAACTGTTCAAAATATTTTTGAAAATTGGTGCACCCAGCATACTCCAAAGTGACAATGGCCGAGAACTCACGGCATCTGTGATATCGGAAATAGGTGAAAATTTGAACCATCTTTAAAAATTCTTCATGGTCGACCAAGGCATCTACAATCGCAGGGAAGCATAGAGATTAGCAATCAAGATGTGGAAAATATGCTTAGAGCGTAGATGTACGACCATAGTTCAAAAAACTGGTCACTGGGCTGTTATTTCGTACAGTTTCAAAAGAATAGTTCCTACCACACTAAGTAATTGGACGTTCACTATTTAAAGCAATATTTGAAGTTGACCCTAAAGCTAGATTTTCTCCTTTAAATCTATCTAGAGATTTGCTGGATAAAGTGGAAAATGAAGATGACTTGCGTATGTTAGAAGAAGAACATATGGAAAATAAAAACCTGCAAGAAATATTACAGTGTGATGAAATAGAAGAATCACCTGGCATTTAGGAATCGGTTGATGGTCACAATAATGTTGTCGAGGATGTTTTTCATTCGATTGCTAAGCATTAAGAAGAAATATAAACATTCGTGATTAACAATGAAAACACAGAAGAAATATTTAGTCAGGAAGAAGTTTCGTTAGGCACTACATGCTCTAAAGGTGGAGGTAAATGTATATTATGTTAAAATACAGCAATAATTGACATGATGCAAGCCGGGGCGAAAAGCAAACAGCAGAAAAAATGCTGGCAAATACAACATAAAAACTTCTAAATTGATAGACATTCTTCAGACATGCAAAATTTGATGTGTTCTAACAGATTACAAAAATGGGGTCTATCAAGTCGGATGTGTAGCTGGTCGAATCAAATCATGGTTCAATTGACCTGATATAAACCAAAGAGGCAGTCACTTTCCGGAGGTCAAGTATTCTTTAAGTGTTCATGTAAGCCACCAGAAAAATAACAATATTCGAGTAAATGTTTGCTAAAAGTTTTTTCTTTCAACTTTAAATATTGCAGAAACTTTTGTCACAACGGCAATTTAAAAAAATCGGATGGTGAAATAGTAAAAGATGATCAAATAGGTAAATACATATCGGTAAACAAAATTTCTGAATTCGTAAAACAATGAGTTCGAGATCATATTATTAAGAAGTTTCCGGTACTATTTTCATACAAAGTGATGGAAAACTAAAATTCGTTACTGTGGATCAACAAAAATGTCTACATACGTGCTTACTTACAAACAAACAAAGCCTTTATAAACTCAAATTGTGGACATACAACTGCACTATATCAGATTGTGCTAAAAGCGTTACAACGTGTATCAATTACCATCTCGTTAGATAACTGCCCATCCCAAGACCGTAATATGATTGTGGCAATGGTATACTTTTGGATCTTAAAAAAAGTATCCAAATATAAAAAAGATTACCCACAAATTTCTGCTACGTGGCCATACGCATGTGGAGGTCGATGGCAACCATTCCTTTATTGAGAGGAAACGAAAACAAACCTAATTTTTAAAAGTGATGACGCCCTGGGACTGGCAACAACTTGCAAGGCTGTGATGCCGGTCACCACCTTTTAATGTTGTTATTATAGAAGTATCCGACTTTAAGCTTTTAAATCTTTTTACACTTCCAATAGCTCACGGTTTGTAGTACCTAAGAAAATAAAAAAACGAAGATTTTTGTATGTCAGGCGTAGTTCACCTACAAGCTCATAGTGAAAATGTAGGCGTATTCTTTTTTAAAGCACATTTTAAAGCAACCACGTTTGACTTTGTTGATCTCATAGGTTTTGCCGCAAATACGTGAGAACGCAAATTAAATTTTGACTCAGAAATATAACCACCTACAGTCTTTATTGCCGTGGGTTATGGTACTTTTTTACCTTGCAATCATTAAAAATAATTTCGAAATATGTTCACAGTATTTTATTGCCCATATAACTCCATTTTCATTTTTAACATAAGGATTTAATACAGTATATAAGCCCAAATATTAACTCCATTTGATTATCTTTTTAATTACTTTTCTGACAAAAATAATCAAAAATCAAAAAAGTTTGAAAAGGGAAAATTTGAGGCTATCCACATTATATTACTAAGTTTATATATATGATAAATAACTATTTTGTGTTACTTTAATGTCTATAAAAAATTTCAAATTGCTAAACTGTTAAATTTAATTTTTGTGAGTTGATACTGTTTGACTCTCAGGTACAGATATAGAAATTATATTTTGTACGCTTAGAAAGGGACAACAATGCAAATCTAATTAGTAACAGCCTATGATTAAATCCCTGCGGGACATATCTGCCATTTATTTAAATGATAAATATTTCAGAAATGACCTTCGAACATTTTCTATGTGGAAATTATATAAATTATACAATGAATGGATTAAGGCAGCAAATTCCATGCGAGATCTAATATAGACAAAATGGGGGACTTTTAGGCAATGAAGAGAATTAAAGTCTTTGCAAGTTTGACAAATAAACATTTTCTTTGCATTTAGTACCATTTTGTTCATATGTTCTGAAAAGCTAAGTTTACTATCGAAAATAATAACAAGATCTTTTGTTTGATCAACTGGCACCAGAATATTATAACATTGTATTGTTGGTTTTTAAATAAAAGCAAACTTATTTGCATTTTTCAATATTAAGTGGTAATTTATTCTCAGTACACCATTGGTGCAAAATATCTAGATCAATCTGCAATATCAAACAATCGGCTCGTGAATTAATTGATGGTTCTAAAAATCTTTTATCTCATCTGCAAATAATAAGTAGTTACTTAAAAAGTTTTCTTCAAAGTCGTTTACAAATAGAGAAAATAATAGGGGTGCTAGATTGCTGCCCTATAAATCACCACTTGCTGCCCTAAACTGGTAAGATTTATGGCCACTAAATTCGACATAGAGCGTGGGATTTCTGAGATAAGACTGAAATATAGCAATAGGGTCATGATCAACACCGAAACTGTCAATTTTTTTAGAAAAGTGCTATGATCCATCTTGTCAAAGGCCTTCGAGAAGTCAATATGGATGGTATCAATTTGTTTTTGCGAGTCTATAGCATGACTGACTTTTTGTGTAAAGTACATTAGATTTGTGACGGTTGATCTTTGACAAATAAAACAATGTTGATTCTCTTAAATTAAATTTTTTACTCTTGGCGAAATTCTATTGTACATTGCCATCTCGAAAGCTTTTAAAAGTTGGATAATAGGGCAATAGGGCGCTAGTTAGTAATGTCATTGATCTTACCAGTTTTAAATAATAATAATAATAATAATAATAATAATAATAATAATAACAGGACTTTATTCATCACTTAAAAAGGAAATATACAGTAAATTATGCGAGGAAAAACATATTTAAAAATGATGAAAGGGCCAAGTTCAGTTTTCACTGTTTTTCAACTTAACCTAAAATATAGGAATTATTTTTGACAACTTCCAGACCTTAGGGCCATGCTAAATATTTTTCAAAGAGCGATTGCAAGTATATTAGGGCAGTCTTTTACAAATAAGCTAGGTATGTTGTCATAACCACAAGTAAATTTTGCCTTGATTTTACGCAACACAGTACTGATTTTGTCCTCATCAAACTTCTAGATGGAAATATTAGGGTTTGATCAGGATTGACGACTGATACCGGCAGGTTCATTTGAATTTGGTACAAAAACACCACTAAAAAAGTCAGCATACGCGTTATCTATACTATCAGGAGTTGCGTATTCAACTCCATTTAAGAGCATGAGCCCTGGAATTTGTGAAGTACCCCTTTTTTTTTTTAATATATTCACAGAAATTCGATTGATTTTCTCGAATCGAATTTTTAGCCTTAGAGACATAATTCTTGTAAGCGATATTAATTTTCTGTTTTATTCTTACCCTTAGCTCTCTGAACTGAAGCCTATGAAGTTAACTAATATTTTCTTTTCATTTGTTTTATAATACTGTTTTTTTGTTTAATATCATTTTTTTTTTTTTTTGTAAACCAAGCTGTGGGTACTTATTTTTGAAGTTACTTCGTTTTGGCACAAACCTGTCAATTGTTGAGTAAAGTATATTATAGAACTTGTCAACAGCTTCATTTACTTTTTTTTACAGAGTCTTAGAATGACCAATCTGTTTCCGTAATGGCAATCAGTTTAAATTGTAAGGAGCTATAGGAAGTTGTGTGTTTTTGTGTTAGGGCCGCGGGTGTTTTGATTGTGCATCTGTGTTAGAAGTTTTTCCCCCTTGAACGAGTTTGCTAGTTTTGTTTCAACTTTACAATTTTAGGTTCGCCCTGGATATATTTTATTGTTATTTCTGATTCCCCATTTAACAACCGTCCTGTGAGTTCTGCTTTGACCAGTTTATATTGCTGAGATTGTAGGGGAGTTTTATCGGAGGCGATGATGATATTTGTAAATTGATTATTATTTTTAAGTTACTTTTCATTGTATATTATTTCTGATGCATCAAGTGAAGATGAAAAAATAAGTTTTAATGGCCTGGATTTGTTAACAGCCATATTAGCTTGGCCAACTGAATATTTTGGTATTGTTTAGTAAAATATTTGGCTTAATAATCGACATTATTTCGGCTAACTTTGACTTCTCAGTATTAGAATCGTTAAATTCAGTCAGACCAAATATCATAACATTCTTCTTTTGATTTTTTCTTTTTGCTTTTAGCTGTTCTAGGTTCCTCTTTAGTTGTTCTACTTCTGGTGTAGCTTCATTAGCTTGTGATGAAGTTTTGTTCAGTTTTGCCTTCAATTCCTCAGTTTCTCTGAGTGTTATTATTTCTTTTTTTAATACCAATATTTTATTTTTTTCCGATGGGTTCTGTTTAAATGCTTCACGACAGTTATCGCAGAAGAAAATGACGACCCTTTGTTTCTGTAGAAGCATAGCCCCGTGCTCAGTTGGATTCATAATACTGCAGGTTTTGGTTATATGAAAAGGAATCTTAATTATCAATGCCTAAACTACAAGATACATAAGTAAATGGCGGCATTGTGAAGTAAGAAGGTAGAAGAGGAGGAGAAGACAAGGCGAGAAGAGGAGAAGGAAAGGCGCCGAAGGACGAGGAAAAAGAAAAGGAAGAGAGGCGTAAAAAAGCTGAGGTAGAAATAATAAATGGTTGGCTGCAAATTCAAGAAAACCTTACGGGACGAATAACAAGAGAGGATGGAGCAATAAAACCCATCACCCTACAAGATGCTGCGATCGTCATAAGTAAAGATGCGAGTAAAAGAAGAAGAAAAAAGAATATTTGACGAATGTCAAGAAATGTTATTACACATTGTAACGGTTGAAACCGTTATCGCTATTTAGACCCAAACATTGTAACGGTTGAAACCATTTTCGTTATTTTGACGCAAACATCTCTACCCTATGTCATTTGTCGTTTATGCCTTGTGTCAAAAGTTGATAATTTATTTAGATTTATATCTGTCAACGAGGAATTTTTAATTATCTTTTATCTTGGACATGCGATGTACTAATTGTCTATTAATATTCTTAATGACCATCTGATTTTATAAGGTAAGCTTTTATACCGATATATTGTTGAAAATATATATTTTGTATAAGAATTTCTTTATTAAAATGTCAAGTATTGTACATAACCTCAACACATTGAATGACACAAGAATCACATGTTTCATATAATTTTATCTATTATTTTGTTAGGAAAGAGATGATATGTTTTACTATATTTAAATATGTTAAATAAGATTTTTCCTTTTCATATTAATTTTGGTCTCTGTTAAGCTATTCATTTAATACTTTAAATTGTTCATTTAATAGTAAAAAGCAATTTATCTGTTTCCTATATAAACTTCCTAGTCCCTTTCTTGATATTTTTGCCTTTTTCCTTGTAGCCTGGCTATATATAGACGGTTCTGTAGGAGTTATATCTAAAGAGATTGTTTAGATGTTTAGAAGTTTAGAAGAAAGTTCAAGCTGCATGTTTAGAAGTATAAAAACTTAGAAGTTTAGTTCCAGCTATAGAAGTTTATTTCAAGTATATCAAGAGGTTTAGTTCCAGTCATCTAAAAAAGTTTATGAGATTTAAGTTTACCTATGAAGATTTATACTTAAGAGTTAGTGATATCCGAAGTATATCATACGAATCCCCTTAAAGTCTCTCCTTAAATACTACCTCTTGTTCACAGATAAGTCTTTTAATAATAAATCATTTAAATTTGAATAAGTAAGTCTCTGTGAATTAGAATTTGTCACTACCTTATCTGAAACTTTATTAATTATAATATCTTAATGGATAGTGATTTTCTATATTTTTGTCATTAATCGATAGTCAAGTTTAGTAAGTTTTAAATATAGTGCATCTTTGGACGAAGATTTAAATTCTGGTTTTGGAGTAAGAGATTTTAGAGGTGGGCAGTAACAAAAATGTTGTACTATAGACCGGTATATTTATTCGAAATTCTATTTTCGTTTAAGGACCCTCATCAGCCGCCTCAATAATGACAGTAAGTACACAATAGCATATGCAGATGACCTGGTCATTCTGCAAACAGGGAATTTTGAGAACATACTCTGCGAAAGAACGCAAGTAGCTCTAAAAATTATAGAACAGTAGTGCAAGGACAATTCACTGTCTATCAATCCTAAGAAGACAGAAAAGGTCCTTTTCACAAGGAAAAGGTTGAAAATGGAATTAAAACCTCCAGAACTCCTAAACACAAAACTAAACTTTGCAACAGAGGTAAAATACCTAGGTTTCACCTTTGACAGCAAGTTAACATGGAACTCAAATTTAGAAAACAGAGTTAAAAAAACATACATTGCTTATGAACAATGCCGCCTAACCGTGGGGCGCACCTGGGGTTTCTCCCCCAGAGTCGTCGCATGAACTTACACGGCTATCATAAGACCTATGCTAACATACGGTGCAGTTGTCTGGGTACCAAAAACTCAAAAATTACCAGCTATCCGCAAACTAGAACAAATTTAAAGAACAGCATGTCTCAACATAACAGAAGCTATAAAAACAACACCGACTAGAGCCATGGAAGTCATTCTTAGTCTTACTCCCCTTGAAGATGTTACTTTGACGACAATGACATGCCTCCGCACGGTTGGAATAGAACCTGATATAGGATCTGGTGAGGCGAGACGTCACTTTTGGCAGGAGGCGCTGGATACGCTACCACTGCTTCAAGCGAACATGGACTCTATTTCACCAAAATATATTTTTCATAAGCCATATAAAGTTATAATAGAACAAATAGAAGAGCCAGAAGTGGCAGGTACGATTCATATCTACACCGACAGTTCTAAAACAAAACAAGGCTTAGGATGTGGAATATACCGCAGATTCTTAAACATAAACATAAAATGGGCTGTGAGCAATAGTGCCAGTGTAATTCAAACAGAGCTAACGCGGATTCTCATAGCAGCAAAATAAATAACCAGAAACAATATCAGTGGAAGGAACATGCTCATCTATACAGATAGCAGACAAGCACTACTCACCCTGAACAGACCACAAATTTATTCAGGCTTAGTACTAGAATATCACGAAGCTTTGGCCGAAGTATCCATCAACAACGTGGTCATCTTAAAATGGATTAAAGGTAACGCCACATCGAAAGGTAACCGTCTTGCTGATTCACTAGCCAAGAAAGCAGCCAACCAAATACTTTTTGGACCTGGCCCTTCTCTTGGCCTGACAAAATAGGTAGTGACAGACCTAATCAAAGAACATTCCCTTGAGAATATCAAGGAAAGATGGGATAAAACAAGAAACTGCAGAGTTGACAGGGAGCTCTTAAGTTATCCTGACAACACTGCAGCAAACAAATACTTGACTATGACTAGACATAATCTGCGCCTAATCACAGGCATTCTGACTGGTCATTGCCAAATACAAAAGCATCTCCATATCATATGGCTGTCAGAATCCGCACTCTGCAGAGGGTGCAAACAAGAAGATGAGTCCATCAAGCATATCCTTTACGATTGCTAGACGCTCTCATTTATTAGAAGATTTGTGTTCGGTGAGTATCGGCTAACACCGGCCGATATAAGAGAAGCACCTCTTGGCGACGTTGTTAACTACATTAAATCTGTAGGCTGGCTCACGAGCTAGGAGGTGCCTATCTTCTCAGGAGGATTCACAATTCACTGACGTGGGGTAACCCACCCTCCACACATTACAGATACAAAAGGACGGTTTCGGCGATGACCCTCTTGGCACTGAAAATAGTGAAAATAGAGCAACTCATCTCTTGTGGCAACACTTTTCTAATCTTATTTAGTAGAAAAAATGTAAAAAAAATAGTGTAGTATTCATACTTGCAAAGTAAATCGGATTATTTTCTGATCAATAAAAAATAGTAATTATACACAAGCCATCTGAATTAGATCTGAATACGACACTGCTTTGACTACCATTTAAGCTCCGCATAGTAGGGTTATTTTTAATAACACTTATCTTATAGAAAACTATTTCCTTATGTCATCTCCATTAGTATTATACCATTATACCTCTATGATCATAAGTTATGTCGAAAGTAGTGTTTGTATGTGACACGGATAGTTGTCGTATTAAAAAACTACTCTGGTACAAACCAAGCTTTTTGTGCGATAACCTTCTATCTGTTTTTATTAGAAGTTATATTGCTTTTGTTGGTGTAAATAAAAAATTCAATTATATTAAAAGAACAAGAGAATTTGTAATATGAATTACCAGTCTCGAAAGGAGTAATATGCCTTTCGGAACCTAAATTTTAGATTTTAATGAACATCATGAAATACTATCATAAAGATAAGCTGTAAAACCCAAACTGGGAATTCTCGAGTAGCCTTGATACACTCCATGGCTTTGGTATAGATTAAACCGTTTACTCACAGGAAAGGTCAATAATTTCTCTTTGAGTCAGGCTAACCTGGAGAGGAATTTATGGTGCGCTTACTGTGCTTATTAATCTCGAGATTGAATTTCAAAGAAACTTTCTGGATTGAGAAATTAGTATCGTATCCCTATCGATTTTGTGTATTAAAAGTAAATTAAAAAATCAACTTTCTTTTCTCGTAAATACCATTTTAAAAACGACAATAAATAACCTATTCCTTTTTTTATTTTGGGGTTATTTGTTAGCTGTATACAGAGTGGCCCTCAAATAATTGTACATAGAAGAATGATATATTTTTCACTTCAAAATTTTACGATTTGAATCAACTTACCTTATCGAAATATTGATAATTAGACATACATACGGTTCGCCTCTGTAAACTAAAGATAGTTAATGCGGAAGAGGGATATATTATGGGATTTTAAGTGATTTAAAGTGCTCCCTAAATTGTGATTTTTGTACCAGAGTAAATAAAAAAAATCTACCTTATAATTCAACCAGCACACTTTGTAGCATTTATAATATCATAGGGTAAATACTTTGATAATTACCAATTAAAATATTATTAAAAGGAAGTAATCTTAATAAACCTAGCTTCTAGAAAATAGTTTTTGTTTAAAATAAGTAAATAACTTTAGCATTTAGTTATCTTAAAAAGGTTTGTTTATAATAAATATCATGTGTTTATTTTAATAGGTTAACATTCTCTGCTAATGTCACTGAACTAAAACTAGTTCCGTGGTCAAAGTGTGCAATGTTCGTTTGTATATAATTTTGGTCTTTAACATTTAGTTTGTCAGAATTCTCCGCTAGTGTCACCGAACTAAAACTAGTTCCGTGGTTAAAGTATGGAAATGTTCGTTTGTATATTAGTTTGGTCTTTCACATTTGGGATGCCAGAATAGTAGTAGTTCTATGAGTTGGCTAAAGGCTTAGAGAATTGATACCACCTTCATGAAGCGACCGTACAATTTTTAGCGACCGTAAAATTTTAGCGACGTGTTTCTAATTCTAAAAACGTGATTGGTCAGAATTTTTTGTCGAAACTCAGAATGTTTGAGAAGTTCCCTTTCTGTTTTGATAAATCAAATATGGCAATGATAATTGGAATCTATTGTGGAGTTGGAAAACCTGCAAATTTGATGCAGTATTCGCGACAGTTTGTTGATGAAACAAAACTAATATTGTCAAATGGTATTTTGCTTCCTTGCACTAATGGTTTAAGGAGACTTTCTGTAAATTTAAGATGTTCTGTATGTGATTCTTTGACAAGAGATTTTATCAAAGGTAAACTAATATAAAATAAGTCTTTCTGTAAATTCTGATGTTGTTTCTTTATTCGTTTATTATTTATTTAATAATATATGTTTTAATAAGTCTGATATTTCTTTTAGGAGTTACAAACTTTAATGGCAAACACGGATGCCTCAATTGCACCACGACAGGAGAATATTCTTATCGTTCACACACTGTTTACTTTTCACGATCTAGATGTGAAAGACGTACCGATAATGGTTTTCGTTCCCGAAAGCCTTCGACACAGTTAGCCATAGCTTACTGCTTGAAACCTTGGAGGAAAATGGAATAAGGAACAATTTACTACAACTATTTAAAAGTTATCTATCAGAAAGGACACAAAATGTAAGACACTTAGATACTTATAGTGAAAATGGGGAAATAAAATACGGTGTGCCTCAAGGTACCATCTTGGGACCCACTCTATTTAACATTTATGTAAATGGACTATTCTCCATCAAATCTCAAGGAGATATAATAGGGTTTGCTGATGATACAGTCATTTTTTACACCGCAGATACATGGCAGAACCTGAAAACAAAAGTAGAATTAGACTTCCTTGACATCAAAGCTTGGCTAAATCATAGACTACTTACATTAAATATGGACAAGACATTCTACATACCTTTTTATTGTAACTTATCCTCACAACCAAATTTTAATATGTTAAATTTCTCGAGCAACAATCAGCATTTCACTATAAAAGTAGCCACAAGCACGAAGTACCTTGGAGTTTACCTAGACAATTTCATGAAATGGGACATCCACATCCAGTATATCTGTAAAAAATTAAGATCGATGTTATCTCGATTTCGATACTTAACAAATTTACTCACGTACCCACAATTAAAAATACTATATCAAGCTCTGGTCGAAAGTCACATTAGATATGGGTCACTAGGATGGGGTGCTGCATTGAACACACACATGCATTCACTAGAAATTCTTCAGAAAAGGTTTTTGAAAACTATTTTAAAGAAAGAAAAAACATACCCTACAAGTTTATTATTTAAAGAAGCTAAAGTATTTAATATACGTCAATTGTATTTTTTTAAAGTTGTTATGAATTATCATACTAAACAAATATTTCACATACGAAACCATTCATATAACACACGCAAACGGCTTCACTTAATACCGAAAATGCAAAAATCAATTGGTCAACGATCATATATATATCAAGCTCCAAAATTCTATAATATAATTCCTGAAAACGTTCAATCTATCATTTTAAGTCATCTCTAAAAACATTTTTGTTTGAAGAAGATTTAATTATTTCTATTAATTTTATTATATAATTAGTACATTTCAAAAAATATAATAGTATACTTTATACTACATTTATGTTATTTTTAACTTTACTTACCAGTCGAAACAAGCGTTTGTTCGCTTATCGACAACTTTATATTTATTTTTCTTGTACGTATATATTTTTTCTTTACTTGTTTGTATTCATGTTTTTTGAAAAATAAATATTTTATTATTATTATTATTATTATTATTATTATTATTATATATGGATCACATCATAAACAGGACAAACCTTTGTACCAATCAACATGATTGAAGATTTTCTTGTTGGAGATTCACTCCACCTAATAAGATTTAGGTATAATGTCGAAATGTTTGATGGGATGGAGAGACGGTTCTTTTGGCAACTATAAAACCAAATGGATTTTGAAAGAGTTACACACTTCTCGCAAAATTGTAAAATGTCCAGGAGGTACATAGATCTGTTAGAGGCATGGATGTTTTAGTGCATTGAAAATAATCTGAATATCATACATTTCTTCATTATTTAAGTGTAGTGATATTGAAAGAAGTGCTGGAATACGAATTTTATTTAGTATTTTCCTGTGCTGTTACTATATGTTCATCAAATAAATATTTTAATTTTTAGGATTTAGCAATAACCTTATTCGGTCATTATATTGAGCTCTTTCGAGATTATTACGGAGTTGACTACATTAGTAGCAATGGTCACCATCTTACACATGTTAAACGATAAGGTAATATATCTTCCTACTTTTTTGTCATGTCTCATAACTAAAGTATATTGCAAGACATCATATCAAGTAAAACCTTTATACATTTAGACACTGCAGTAACCTAAAGAATTCACAATCATTTTGTTTTTGTTTATATTATAAACAAAACTTTTTTCTTTGTGAAACCTGTTTCACGCCATACCAATAAAGATTAAAAATTTATTAATGGAGGATAAAATTACTTATGTCTTATTGCTTTCTAAAGATTCCGAATAAAAGTTTCTTATAAATGTAGCGTTAGTGTTAAGAGCTTTCGAGATTATTACGGAGTTGACTACATTAGTAGCAACCTTCACAATTTTACACATGTTAAACGATAAGGTAATATTGTAATGTGAGCCATTTCATTATTTAGTCATGCTCTAATCTAAGCCCCTCTCTGTCTTATTTGGCCTTTGAGGCTTAACTTGTCCGATTATCATACATAATTAAACCCCTTAAACCAAACATATGTGACGACTATGGCGAAGAAGCTTTCTAGTATATTCCAGATATACCGAGATGTTTCTAGTTTGGCGAAGGAGCATTGTGGAATTCACCAGAATTTTAAATTCTTATAAAAATATTAGTGGAGAAATAATGCAGGAGTCAGTTGTATCTATTCGAAATACATATAAATTAGAATAGTATTGTTATCGGGACGGTGGTGTAGCGGTCTATCGCGCTTATATTCATTTATAGGCAAGTTTATGAGTCTGAGACTGCTGGGTTTCGAATCCCAGACCAGACCATGTGGATTTTTAATTAAATTGCATGGTTCGGTTTAGGATTTGATGTGTGGCGTATTAATAGAAATTCAATTTCTCTTGATATGACATGCAGATTAAAAAAATTCGCCATACATTACCGTCTCGATGATGGTGGGTGAGGTTTTCCGGGTTTTCCCCACCTGTAAGTCAAATGGCACCATCAATCATCTTTAAGTCGCCCCGGAGCGCCACGGAAAATAATAATAATAGGCGTCCCTTCCCCTACACAAGTCGTTCAGTCGACTTCAGTGGTTGAAATTCACTCGTAAGGGGGTGAATTAGGGAGAGTATTATTATTATTATTATTATTATTATTATTATTATTATTATTATTATTATTATTATTATTATTATTATTATTATTATTATTATTATTATTATTATTATTATTATTATTATTATTATTATTTTCGTTGTAAATTCCAGACCAGGCTATCTCGTATCTCCGACAACACGAGTCCTGACTGGCAAAAATACTGACAACTTCTCCCTGCTACCTGCAGAGTAAGAAATTATGAGTTCCGATTCTCGTGAGTTCTGAGCAACCTGAGTGAGCCCAGGATGACAGCCTTCTGCATTTCGGCGGCTATGTTTTCGGGTCTATTATGTCACGCCACCATTAATCTTAAATTAGGAACCAGATTATTTGTGATACCACCCAAGCAGCCAATTACCAACAAGACAATTTTTACTGAAAGCTCTGGGTACAGTCTGCGGAGGTCGAATAACAAAGGTTGATATTTTGTCTTTTTTTCCTCTTCCTTGATGTTTATGTTGGACTCTGCTGGTGCCGAAAACTCAATTACGCTCATGGTTTTTAGTTGGTGGTCAATAAGCACCATATCGGGCTTGTTGGCCTGAATTCGATGGAGGGTTGGGAACGGGTAATTCCAATATATCCTGGCTCTTTCATTTTCGACAACAGACTCCATATCCATTTGAGCGTATGGTAGTAGCGGTGCCTCATCTATACCGTAGAAGTGCCTCAGGTGATAGTATAGCACTTTTAAAGCCGCATCATGGCGATGGATATAATTAGTGCTAGCATAGGTCTGGCAAGCTGATAGAAGGTGCATAACAGTTTCGGGTGCTCTATGACAAGCTCTGCAACTTACGTCTATCAAATTTATACCCATCACTTCTCTACGATATACTAAAGTGTTATAAACACCATCTTGCACCGCCACAATAAATCCTTCCGTTTCGGACTTAAGTCCACTAGACCTTAAGAAAGCAAAGGTTAGTTTCTTGGACAGCCCGCGATCCTCAATGTTCTTGTAGAAGATGCTATGCATGGGCTTATCCATATGAATGCGAAGGTTAGTATCACATTCAGCTTTCTTTATATGGGACTTAAGTCGAGTAGGTTCAAGCTCTGTTATGGAATTTCGATTTGCTCGTCCTGAATCAAAAGCGAGTCCTAGATGTTCAGAAGCTCGACGAGCTGCTCTAAATAGAAATGATCCTACTCCTTGCTCCTCATGGCTTTTAACTATTTGGAGAAGCGGGTCCTGGCTCCTAATAACCTTACAGGCCGCACTTAGTACCATTCTATCGTGCATACACTCCAAACTTAATAGCCCTCGGCCTCCCAGATGACGGGGAACATAAAGCCTAGGGACGGACGATTTGGGATGTAGACTGCGGTTCATATTTAGCATCTTTCTTGTCCCTCTGTCGAGATTTTTCAGCTCATCAACCGTGTACTTAACTACTCCGAATGAATAGAGTAAAATCGGCACGGCAAGCATATTGGTTGCGCCTACTTTATTTTTGCCTGACATTATTATTATTATTATTATTATTATTATTATTATTATTATTATTATTATTATTATTATTATTATTATTATTATTATTATTATTATTATTATTATTATTATTATTATTATTATTTTTATTATTATTATTATTATTATTATTATTATTATTATTATTATTATTATTATTATTATTATTATTATTATTATTATTATTATTATTATTATTATTATTATTATTATTATTATTATTATTATTATTATTATTATTATTATTATTATTATTATTATTATTATAAAATAAATAAGTGTTCAAATAAATGAATAACAAATAAACTATTGTTTAAAATAAACAAACATCACATTGGTGTCAGGTGTGGGGTAGTACAAATAAATAGTGGATAACAATGGCTAAAAGACTGTGTGATTTAAAAGTGACCGAGCTACGTCGGGAGTTAGAAGATCGCGAGTTGAAGACGGGAGGAGAGAAAACAGAACTGGCAGAACAACTTAAAGAAGTACTAAAAAATAAAGGTTTGGATTCGGAAACGTATCTATTTTCTGATGATTCATCTTCTGCTATAATTTCTTCAATTTTTTCATTAGAAGGATAGGATAGGAGGATAGGATAGGACAGAAGGATATGGTGGTACCTGAAAGAAGTGAAACCGTTATAGTAGCACGGCTTCAAGAAACTTTGGAAGAATGAACACCTGTAATGACGAAACCTTGGAACCACGATGAAGAGGTTCGGCGAGGAATTCTGATTAGAAAGAGGTTGGTCACGACTGCTAAAGAAATTCCTACAGTTCGTCTTATAAACGTTAATGATTAACCAATTACCATTAAGAAAGAGACCAGAATCGGAACTTGTTTACCAGTAACTTCCATAATTCGTCAGACAACAACTTCTGATAATTCCAGCGACAAATTTGAGAAAATAATTGCAGTTTCTAGTTAATCTCTAAATCAATTAGGGAAAAAGAAAATAAAGAAATTTCTTTGACGATATCGTGATATTTTTGTACCAAAAAGCGGTAAAACAGGACGAACTTTTGTTGTAAAACACAAAATTGACACTGGTTACGCCAGGCTTCGTCAATCGGCTCAAAGATTACCAAAGGCCAAGAGAGAGGAAGGAAAACAGGGTGATAGAAGCTTCTACCAGCCCATGGGTCACTCCAGTAGTCGTGTTCTAGAAAAAGGATGGAACTACGAGGTTCTATGTGAATTACCGTCAGTTGAACAATGTCATCAAGAAAGAGAGTTGCCCTCTGCCTCGTATCGACGATACCTTGGACACATTGGCCGGAAGTAAACTATTCTCTACCTTATACTTGAAGTCTGGATACTGGCAGGTGAAAATGGACCCACATAAAGAAAAGACAGCTTTAACTACCGGATCTGGCTTGTGGCAATTTAGTGTTATGCCATTTGGACTATGTTATGCCCCCGCGACAGTTGGTAGACTTATGGAAAACATATTGAGAGGGTTATGCTGAAAAACATGCCTGGTGTATTTAGATGACATTATAGTCCTGGAGAAGACATTTGATGAACATTTAAAGAACTTAGAAGATATTTTTAAAAGACTTTAAGCTTCTTAACTGCTGCTTAACCCCAAAATAAAGTAAATTACCTGGGTTATATACTCAGTAAGGATAGCGTGACTGTAGATAAGATAAAAGCCGCTTCTATCAAAGAGTGGCCACAACCAACTGATAAACATCAAATAAGAAGTTTTCTTGGGCTGTCTACGTACTATCGAAGATTCATTAGGAAGTTTGCAGATATTGCTAAGCCATTAAGACGACCCACAGAAGAAGCGAGGGAGTTCTGCTGGGACGAGGACTGCCAAACTGCCTTTGAAACATTAAAGAAGCATTTAACAAGAGCACCAACACTAGGCTACCCACTACTAGATTTGAATCTCCTTATCGGAGCATACATTTTAAGCGAGAATTGACATCAAATCCATTCTCCTAATTTTAGTTCTGTGCTCGAATTTTACCTCGTTTTTGTTTCAAGTCCCTATTTTCTTCCATTTAGAATTTAAAAGAGAAGGGGGCCCAATTTACGTCCACACTGTATGTTTAATTTTACTTGTATGATACAGTTTATTTTAAACTCACTGTTCATGACCCAATAAATAACTTTATTCTAATTCCGTAAACTTGAATAAATAAGTATTCGTATTTATTTTGTAATTTATAAATTGTAATATAACACACGGCGTTCCATAAATATTGTGAATGCCCATTTTAAGTCGCAATAATTTAAAATGCACCTATAAGAGTTTTCATTCACTTAAACTAATTTTACGAGGTAATAAAATTATTCAACGACGGGAGTACAAATATAATCGCAAGGACTTCAGTAATAAAAGATATGGTTCTACACAAACTCGTTAAGAGCTTTTGCATTACCGAAGAAAAAGTTTTACTGCTTTAAACTTTAACCAGGAACTTTAGTCCATTCCATTTGTCTTTTTAGTTTAAACTTAAGCATAATATTAATCTCAGTCATTAAAATTCAGCATGGTGATTAGCTCATAATCTAATATCCTTGGATACAACTTTATTATTTTAAAAGTTAGATACAAAATTTAAGAGGAATGAATTTATTAGGTAAAATATAACATTTAATTCAAACCTTGTAATAATACCAAAATTAATGAATAAATAATAAATTAAGCAAGTAGTAGGTCGGCTGTCCTATTTTTCTAAAATTTCCAGGCCGCAGGAAATTATTAAAATAAATTATATAAAAAGTTATAGTGCCTGAGAGAAACCCTATATACATTTTTTTTTTTATGTAATTAAATATAGTAATTTGACTTCACAGTAGGTCGGCAGTCAAAAAACTAATTGAGCAAAGACTTTTTTAGATAAATAAACAACTTAGCTCATATTAAAACACAGTAATTGCCCTTGCTGGATTTTGTAAAAATTACTTTTGTAAAAATACTCTATTACAAAAAACATTAAGTTTCATTACTGTGTCTTAAGAATATACAGGGTAGCTGTTAAAGATGGAACCAAACCTATAGTGCTTAAACGGTTCAACATACAAAACCCAAAATTTCAGAATTTCAACTAAATATATTTGCGCATATTTTAGCTCAAAAATTATTTTTTTTATAATTACAAAATTTTAAGCATGGCCGCCATCTTGATTTTTTTAAATAGCAACATAGGTCATGTGATATACCATTTAAAAGGGTTTAACAGCCTGATTACAAAAATGTATTACTCATGGGGTCTAAACACAACAGAAAGGATATTATTAATAGGGAGCGTAGGAGACTGTGCATATCCTTTCTGTTGTGTTTAGACCCCATGTGTGATATATTTTTGTAATCAGGGTGTTAAACCCTTTCAAATGGTATATCACACGACCTATATTGTTATTTAAAAAAATTAAGATGGCGGCCATGCTTAAAATTTTATAATTATAAAAAAAATAATTTTTGAGCTAAAATATGCGCAAATATGTTGGGAAAGTAAAATAAAAATATAAGAAAGCAAAAAAATCTTTATTTTTTGCATAAAATACAAACAAAACTTTGTATTAAAATAAGTAATACCTAATACTAAACTAATACAAAATGGACGGGTTATAAAAAATAACACTTAAAACCAAAAAAATATAGGTATACCTATAGATAGCCATTTTTAACTTATATTGGTAACAAAACAAAAACTAAAACTAATGGAAAAAACGAAAAATAAACTTTAAAAATCGGAATCGACCGCCTCCATTTGTTCGTGATTGATTAAATCCAAAGAAGTTTGTGATTCTTCCAAATTTTGTCAAAATATCTTTCTATTCTCTGGCATCATTGGAACCAAATTTTTGAAAATAATAGATTTTTTGTCACTCGAAATTCCACGAGCATTTAAAGTTTTTGGCGTAAAAGTACTTGGGCAAAACTTTTTTTGAAGAAAATTCAATTCTTTGGAATCATTGGCAAAATCGGTTTTAAATTTTATGTCCGTACTGACCCTTGTAAAGCAAACCTCTACCAAATTTCCAAATATAAAACCCTTTAAAGGATCTTCTGGATTCTTTGTTGTCCTTTTTTTTATTTTGCCACATGTGAAATTGTTTTAGTTCAAGAGCCTCCAAATTTTTTCTAACGTATTTAATAAGTTCAGTCAATTCTTCGAAATCATAAACATTTCTTTTTCTTAATATTTTTGCTTCATATTGCTATGTATGCCATCGGCAGTCATGTGGGTGTGTCCCTTCGTTAGGTACTTTATAACGATTTCTTCTGGTTCGCCAGCACGATTTACTTCGGTAATCAAGGAAGAATATGAAACCCAATTTTTGTTCTGGGCCGTACAGCCTAGAATACAAAATTAAAAACATCTCTTTCTGTTCATACAACTTTTAAAACAGCGTCAACAACGTCCGCCTAAAGCTTCGTGCCACAGTACAAAGTAGCTTTTAGTTTTGGATACTTTATTTAAAGTAGCAAACGTTAGGTTAAAGACAACAAGATTATTAAATTATTTTGTTTTAATTTACCTGCTTCTTTACGCTTGAACGAAACAATGTTTTTAGTTCGCGAACTACACGGCAGCATGCTCTCGTGGCGTAGCATCCTCTAGCCTTGAGATTTAGAGTCTAACTGGCTGAAAAGCGCGGTTTGCTAGTAGTTACAGGGTAATTGATATGGTGGGGACCACTTTTTATACAAATTGGATTAGATTTCATATATCAAAACCCAGTAACTACAAAGTAGTTACTTGGTTTTGATATGGGTTTTTTAGTTAATGTGTTTTGAAATGGGAAAAGAATCGGTCGAATGTCAGTTACTATGTACTATGTACTATGTACCTACCGTATCTTCCTTATTTGCGGACCGATTTTAGTTTTAAAAATACCAAGAGATAGAGCAAAACCCCGTGACCTCAAATTACTAAAAACGATTTTGAAAAAATGTCAGTTACTGTGTTTTGAGATGGGACAGCCGAGGTGTGTACTAACTAATGATCAGATGTTAAGGAGGAATAAAACAAGTACTTAAATGTTCAAGTTTTAAGAGTATCTAATATATTCTTATCTAATATTTAATAAAATTTAAACTCATGAACGCAATATCAGTAAAAATCATCTTATTGAAAGATAAAATCACTACAAATTTTCCACATTCAAATTTTACGATAGCGTAAAATCTTTTCTAATATTTCTTTTAACAATATAGAAGTAGAATTCGTTTCTCTATGACTAATAATAGCAGTTAAACCTTCTATAAATAAAAAGGTAATCTAATTTTTTGAAAGCATTTCTTTTCTGAATAAATATTTATTCATGAGCAATAATAACTTCAAGATCTCACTTATTTTGAAACATGTCAAGTTACTTAAGTTCCTTAAGGGTATCCTCTCACCGACACATAGTTTTTGAGGGGTTTCGGTGCGAGAGACGAGGTATTGACAAAACTCGGTGGCAATTTATTTACGGCTGCAATGATATGCAGACCCGGACTCTTAATACACATTTTTATTCTTCGAGATTCCAATAGTTTCAGAAAGAGACCGCCGGCAAGACGTCACTAAAATATCGAACTGTGCACTCGAAGATATACATTTAAAAAAATATGTACCATGTGGGGAATGACCTTGCTGAATCAAATCTGGAGGGCTCCATTAAATTCGTAATTGCAAAAAAGAATAAAAAAATATTTTCCGATTATTTTGAATTGTCGTAAAAATCCTATTTTTTGTGTTTAACTCGCGATTGTGACGCCATTTTTAAATATTTTTTTAAAATTCTTGTATCAGTCGAAAGCATTATCATTGTAGATGTTAATGGTATGTCCAAAAAATTAATATTTTTTAAATAGGATTTGTCAGATTATTTAAAAAGAGGTGCGATACCAAAACTGAGGTGACAATTTCAGCATTGAGAAAATTTTTAAACGGATGAAGATAGATTTATGATTAATCAATAAAAAATGTGCCAAATCAGTGGAAAAGTTTTTGGTAAAAAGAAATTTTCACAAGTGGTAACGGTTTCCGATTTATGATTTTTTTTTTGTGAAATGCCGATGCGCCTAGCCCCAGCCGCATCTACTCCTCGCTTGCATCGCGGCCTGTCGTACGTGTATAACATCGTCTTTGTTATAACTAAATAACATACAGGCAGAATTTTATAATAAACAGCATTTATGATTGGAATGGTATGATTATTTGATTCATACATTTATTTTTATTTGTACACAAACAACTTTCATAAAAATAAGAAACAAATATACATCTAACTAAAGTTCCTGGAAATGAGTTTAGGAATAATTTCTAGGAACTTTAGAAGGTAAGCCCTAGTTTAGGTATGATAGGTAAATATTTAGTTACAATATAAAATACAATATATTTTTTTATTAGTTTCTATTTTCGCAAAATAAAATATGTAGGTATAAACAGGGTGTCCCAAAATTGCTGGAATATAGAGCTACCACGTATTCAAGTGGTCAAAAGTTTCTTGTTTTAAAAAAGTTCAATATCCCTAAACCTTATACAATTCAATTTTTTTGGCCTTTTTGCTTCAATAATGTAGGGTGGTTCTCGGATGTCCATATTTCTACCCTTTCTGGAGTCAACAATTTCGGGAAGTAAACACTCCATGTAAAACTGATCCAACTTTTCTTCCATGACGTTTTGCCAAAATTGGTCATCTCGAAATATTGTGGCAGTTTTTATTCCATAAAGTGTCCAACAAGCCAATATACAATATGATCTGCCCGTTATATGTAGTTGTCCCTGAATTTGATGGAACCACTTATGTTTTTTATTAATATCTCCATCCGGAGAAAATATTGTAATGTTTTTAGTTTTTATGGCTTCAGAGGGTGTTATATCTTTAGCCGAATATGGACACTTTATTCCCCTTTCTCCTACCAAGCCGTCAGGTGTGGCAGCCAAAAATGGTAATATACATATTGTCAATAAATAAACCAGCAGGTTCAATATTTATGTTGCGCATGGTTTTTTTATTCTTCAATTCTTGTTCCTTAGCTTTCCCCCATTCAGTACCTGCTGAAAAAAATGGTTTAGGATACAGAATCTTTGTGACTAATGCTTTGTAACTTGTGGATTTCCGTCTATTGCACACTTCCCCAAAATTCAAAGCAGTTAGTCTTTTTCTCCTTTCGATATACCATATCTCGTTGTCGCTTTGGCCAATTGTTTCTTGCTGAAGAACTTTGATTTCTTCATTACTTTTTTTAAAGAATTTAAAAAATAATTTTTTTCTTTCATTAAATCTTCTTCGGGAAGATCTGGCTTTTGGCAAAATTGCCCATAGCTTTCGTCGTTATCAGTCTTATTTATTTTTTGTATTCGCTTTTTCTGTCTGATTATTTTCCTTCGTTTTTAAATTCGAAGGTCTTGCCGAACTTGCCAACTTTTCTTGCAAGGCAAGTTCTCAGTGTATGAAGAAGCTTTCTTGTATTTGTATTTACCATGGAAGCAAAACGTCTTGCTCGATAAGACCTTCTGTGACCATAATGGATTCTTTTGCTCCCAATAAATTTTGGAATAATTGCATTAAAGGATTCTACTAAATTATTGTCCAAATCATATATTAGACTAGTTGCATGTTTAACTAAGTAATTTTTATAAGAATTTAGGTTTTCCTATAAATCAGTCAATTTTAAGTCACTAATACCCAATTTCACCAACCCATTCCTAAAGTTAAGAAATACTTAAACCAGATTTACGAATTCCTAAGTGCAATTTACGTTTCACCATGCGCTAAGTAATACTTAAGAGCGATAAGAAATACCTAACATTAGGACAGCTTTCTACCCCTGCCTAAGGCATTTAGGAAATACTTAACCTCAAAATTTTAGTTTGTTTTCAACATTAGTATTGTTGACAGGTTATAGAATTTTGTTAAGAGTAGTTTGTTTTTATTTAAAAAATATGAGAGCTGTACGTTTTATAGAACGTCTTGATAGGTTCGATTCTTCATCAGAGTCTGAAAATGAAGAACATCGAGAACGTGTAATTCGTCCGCGTACAAATTATTTTGAGACTTTGGACGAAACTGATTTCTTTCGGCGCTTTCGATTACATAAAAATACGTCGTTACAAATATTAGAGAGAATTGAAAATGTTCTAGAATTTGAAAGTGATAGATAAGTTACTACATTATTTAAGATAAGACTTTTTTTATTAAATTTAGATTTTTATTATTTTTTTTCAGAAATGAGTCGGTGTCCCCTATAAACCAGTTACTTTTAACACTGCGGTTTTATGCTACAGGAAGTTTTTTAATGCATGTTGGAGACTTAGCAGGTGTTAGCACAAGTACATGTTGCCGAATAGTTAAAAAGGTAACTGCAGCTATAATTAATCTAAAAGACGATTACATAAAATTTCCTACTACAAATGAGGAGCAGCTAAGAGCTAAAAAGGAATTTTTCCAAATTGCAGGCTTCCCAAGTATTATAGGGACAATCGATTGCACACATGTTAAAATACAAAGTCCTGGTAAGTTGCATATAGGTTTGTTTAAACTTTTTTTGTTGATTTCTATTTTCCTTTTATTATTTATATCATGCCTGTTTGTACATTTTTTTTATACTTTAAACATAATAGGTATACCTATATTAATATATTTATTTTTTTAAATATTCTAATAACTGAGAAACAATATTGGTATTTTTATATTTAAATATAAATAAAATTTATTTATATTTAATATTTTCTAGGAGGAGAAGATGCCAAAATATTTAGAAATAGAAAAGGCTACTTTTCTATAAATGTGCAAACTGTTTCTTCAGCCGATTTAAAAGTAATAAACATAGTATCAAGATGGCCAGGATCAACACATGATGCTACTATTTTTCAGAATAGCAGGCTAAATTTACAGTCTGAGCAAGGATTATTTGATAATTGTATACTATTAGGAGATAATGGATATCCTTTGAAGGTAAAATAATAAACTTGGTAAATAAAAATTTGTATTTACCCACTTAGTCTCAAAAACTTATCCATCCTATTTTTAACAACCTAAATTTTTAACTTTAGGCACCAAGTATTGAAATTTAGAACAATGATAAAATATTACCCCATATTTATATAATATGTTATTATAATGTATGTTTTAATTTTTAGAATTATTTATTAACACCATACTTAAATCCACGTGAATTGCCACAAATAAATTACAATCGTGCCCATATTACATTAAGAAATACAGTGGAACGACAATATGGAGTAATGAAAAGAAGATTTCCAGTATTGGCTTTAGGATTAAGATTAAAGTTAGAAAATGCAATAAATGTAATAATAGCTTGTGCCGTTCTTCACAACATTTGCATTGAACAAAATGAAGCTCTGCCTCCAGATGAAATTGAAAATGTAGAAAATTTAATTGAAGAGGGGCAAATTAATATTAGAAATGAAAATAATGATCGACATTTTTCAACTCGTGAATTAATTGTAAATCGTTTTTTTAATGATTGATTTTAAGTGCAAGTTGGACAGTTAAATGTGTTTTATTTTGTGTAACTATAAATATTATGAAACCAATAAAATTTATATTTTTTAAATATTTCATTTAATATATAAACAGATGAAATATAATTTGTCGAATTTCTTTAATAAATATGAAAAAATTGTTTATAAAAAACTATACGAAAGATATTATTTCTAATTTGAATTTAATTAAAAATATATTTAAAAAAAAAATATCAAAAAAAAATTATAAAAAAATACTTATATAAAAATAATTCAAAATAAAAATATTTCTAATTCTTGAAAATGGATTCAATTAAAGCTGGGTCAACATCTTCTTTGGCTACAAATAAAAAATACCATTTTAATACAACAAATATTAATATGAACTCTAAATCCTTACTTTCTAATTTTTGAAGAATAATATTTCTTATTTTCACAATTTGTGCTCCTTTTCTTTTTTCTATTTCAAATAGCTCTCTTTCTTCTTGACGCTTTTCTATGCCATGATTAATTTCTTGTTTCAATGCATTCTGTTTTAATTTTTCACTCTCAATTTTCTGATGTATTAATTGGTCTTTCGGTGTTTTAACAGAGATCGGTCTTCTCCTTGAAGAAGGAGTAGGCATTATATCAGTTCTACTTTCAACTGAAACTGGAGGTATTTGCGTGACGACAAATTCAGCTGTTTCTCCTGTCTCTTCAAACACCTGAGGAATTAGTAACTTTTCCTTTGCCTCATTTTCTTTATTTTCCACTTCTATTGGTGCAAATATTTCTGTTATATTTTGATCCATTTCTATAACTAAACAAAAATGAGATGAGATTTAAAGGAAAAAGGTTTTTTTATATTCTGTTTATCTATATTAGAATCCGGCTCAAAGTCGCAATCAGGTATATTTGTAATTCCTACACCTGCCCTTCGAATTAAAAACAAAACCTCCTCCAAAATATTATTTTCTTTATGGGTACTTGGCCCACCTCCTGTACCCATTACACTTATTTTTATTTTGCTCTTATATGTCTTGGCCTCGTATTTTAATTTATTCCATATTTTTTTCAAACTAGTTACATTCCTAAAATATTAAAAATAATAACCTTCCTAATTTATTAACCCATGAAAATAATGTTACCCCTTAAATTGATTATTGGAATTAAAATCCTGCTCCAATTTCATCCAAGCAATATTCTTTTTTTTTTGTTGAAAACAAACTCAGTCTTTTTGCACAAAATGTCATTATATTTTTGCAATAATGCAAGCAATTTAATTTTTTCTTCCTCCGTGAAATTGGCACTCCTATTCCTTATCTTCCATTTCTCACAAAAAGTTCTAAACCACACTCTACTATAAAAATTACTAAAATTCAGACACAGACACAAACACGACAAACACTTTGAAACTATACACGTGAGAAATAAATTTATTTAAAATTTGTGGTTATGTCATCTTCTTTTTACTCTTCTCTTTCTAGTATAATCGATAACCATTTGGTTTGCACGTTAAAATTATCCAGTAATGCCAACTATACGTGTAACACTAACCAAATCCAATTTTTATCTGGGTATTTCTTAACAAAGAATTTCTTAGGTTGGTGAAATTCGATTTAGGTAAGTATCGGATTTAAGAATTTCTTAGCTTAAGAATTACTTAGGTAGGTATTACCTAGAAACAGGTTGGTGAAATCGGGCATTAGTACTGTCCCTGTAGGTTTATATTCTTCTTTACAAAAATATCCATGTTTCTGGCATTCTTTGTGTTCACCAAACACATGACTAAGTGAGTTATTAATATCTTTTTTTAATTACTTAACTTTTTAATCAAACGGTTTATTTTCTTTTTTTTTTTCTATGAGCAATTACTTTCGATATAGCAAATCTAAGCCTTAATTTATTGCGCTGTATACACTGCCGAAGAACTAGTGGTCCAGCATTTTCACCTTTCGTCAAATCTCCTAATTTGCTTGAGTAATTTCTTAGTAAATTATTCTTGAAATCAATTTTTTTGACTACAATATTTTTATATGGATGAGTATCTAATATTTTTTGATAGCAACTGCTGTCTCCGTCAGCATTTAACTTTTCGAAAATGAATCCATATAGTTCCAGACTTTCAGACAATCCTTCGGAAATTATATCAGCTTTCATGCTGAATGCTGATCCAGACCAATTTTTATAACATTTATATTCAGTGGGAGAACGTTTTTTATTGTCAGCTATCTTGCAAACCATACAAAATTTATTTCGAACTCCAATATATAGAACCTTTTTCGTTCTTTGACCGATAATTGATGCTACTCCGCAAAGAGAACTGTAATTATTCTTGTAGGATCATTTCGACCAACTGCCATCAGCAAATACCGTTATTTTAGGAATTCCTTTTACATCAACATCGCCGGCTGCAATTTCTAGTTCCCTTTCTTCATAAGTAGCATCTTTCATCGTTTGTATGGCTGTTTCTTCCCACAAGTTTACTAACCCGATTATTAATTTTCGTGTACTGTCTCAAAGGCAAATGTGGTATTTCTAAAGTGCATGACAGTTTCTCTATATGAGAAAAGCCTAAGCCTATATTCATAATACCTAACACAGCATCTGTATTGATATCGGACTCTTGACATTGAGCATCTGTATGCACCTGAAAATTGCCATTGCACATGCAGCAAAAAAAAGTCAAAGTCATAATAAATCTCACTCTCTTTTCTCCGACAACTTTCATGTTAGGTAAGCTGCAGCCAAATGCAGAGTTATGGAGACTTGCCTCAATAAGGAAACTTATTAAAACATAAATATCGACGATACGACGTCCTTCCAAAGAAAAATTTGACAAAGTAGTATCTGTGGTAACCATTATTTTGTCGGGGATATTTGGTTTGGTATTTTCAAAGAACAAGAAGCAACCTACAAAAATCAAAAATTTACATCTTAGTTTTACATATAAATGCCTTAATTACTTCATTTTCTTCTCTATATTTAGGGGAATTACTGCTAGAATTCTAAATGTTTCTTTGTGCTAAGCCATTGGCTGTATCTTGCGAAACATGTGTAATGAATAATATAGCTACAGATAATTTTTTATTAGATATCTTGTTTGGAATGTTATTTATCTAGGTGCTATCAATATGTAATGTCAAACTTTACTTTTTACTTTACTTAAATGTCTCAATGACTTACTTTATCGCATCAGTGCTCTAAAGTGACACTTTACCACACTAGTGCAGTAAAGCTCGGTACTGTTAGTCAAATTTAAAAATAAATAAGTTTGTTACAATTCTTTTGAGATTAAAGAATATTTTAAAATTTTAGCTCTGTCATAAATACAGATCTCATTTAAATACATAGTTTTATTCTATTCCACTAAAATAATCATGCAAATATATAATCATACAATACTTTATTATAATAAAATATACCTAGTCATTGTATCTACCTATTTAAAAATATAATCTGTTTTTCATTTCATTTTTGTCCTAATAATCTTAAATACGTCCAACTTATTCTCCGCACATAAATAGTTGAAGAACCTCCGTTTTGAATGGTGTCCGCCACACCCCCATATCATATTTTGCGTGAAAATGCCACTTGCAGAGGGTCAGGATCTAAACGATCACGTTTACAAATTTAAATATAAAATTATTTTTTTTACCTTTAGATTAAGTAAGCAATAATCTATGCTCCTATAGAATTAGAATTTGGAAAATATTTTTTTAGTTCGTAGCAAGTGCGCAAATCGCAACAAATTGTGGACAAGGTTTGAGATTAATATCTTTTTTTAAAAAATTAATTAAAAAAATATAATTCTATAGGAGGATAAATTAGGGTGTTCTTAACAATTGATAAAAAAATGAATCTTTAATTTTGTTAAATAAAAAGGTGAGAATTTATATCCCAAAGCCTTGCAAACGTGTACAAATCTCAAGCTGATAGTTACCCTTAAATCGAAAATTCTCATTAATCGTATATTTACAAAAACAGATAAAGAACGGTTTTATTGTCCTAAATAATTATTCTCTTCAGAAATTCATAAACTTTTTTAAATCTACTCTCAGTATAAATAAACAATTTTTTTATTGATAAGAGATTTTGTGGGCGATTCGAAATTCGTCTCAGTTATCAGGTAAACATAGAAAATGTGTACGATATTCGTCACATACCATTTAAAAGGTCGATTTTGGTACAACGAAATTCGTCACACTAATCCGATTAGATTTTAATTATTCCACAACCATATTTTAAATAGTCAAATACTTTTAAATTCAGAAAAAGAACAATATATATATAAATAAAAAACAAGTCGACAATGATTTCAGTTCATTTATTTACTAAGAACTATTGATAAGAACTATGTTTATACACATTTTATACAAAATTATACACATTCATTGGTTAAGCTCATATACGTTTGAAACTACTTTAAGAAAATGCAGCGTAGGTATTTTTTGGCACTTTAATTCGGACAACATTTTTTTTTTTAAATCTTGTCGACGTCTAGTGGCCGAGTTCTTAGATTTATAAGAACTAGTAATACTATTACATTTTATATACAGTTCGGTTTGAAATTGTAATTCAAGAGACCCTAAAATGGGGGTTCCCACCTTATTGAGACTGAGGCCAACAAGAGTAAACTCGTAGCGTAACAAAAACGAGAAATGATTTAACTTGGAACGAAATATAAAAAGCCGATAGTAGTATTAGCACGTTGAATTTTTTGGTTTGTGAAGCACTGACATTACTTAGGTTAAACCATGTGATGATTTTCACAAGCCTTGATTTTTAAAACCATTCTATATCGCCTTTTTATTAGGGTTTAAAAACTTGTTTGAGCAACTTATCCAATAATAATTGGCTCATTTGCCTCTTAAGCCTGCTCATGTAAAATATTTGGGCTTCTTACTTCGCCTATTTATATTTTATTAATAAAGGACAGAAGGATGAGTATTGCAACTATGTTAAAAGAAATAAATTGGCTTTCAGTTCAGAATTATGTTCACTGTATGACTGATATTTATTTATAAAATAAAAATGACATATATTCGAAAAAATTCAATATAATTCGCAATATCACAACTATAATACAAGAAACCAATCTAACTTTCATGTACGGCAAGCCATCACTAAAAGTTCCCAAAATACAATTTTTATTAAAGGTTTAAAAAATTTAATAGACTGCCTACAAAAACTAAAAAAAAAAACAATAAATGTATTCAAAAGTAATCTTAAACAATACTTGATAAATAAACAGAACGGATATACTTTCTTATGATAAAACTCTTTAAACCTGCTCTTTTTAAGTATTTCCCTTAATTTATTGTTATTTTACCTCTCGTTTTATCCGCATTTATTATAGATTATTTGTTTTGAGATCATGTACTTTATTTTAAAAAATTACTTGTTGTTTAAAAAATTACTTGATGTTATATTAATACCACTTACTATGTTTAAATTATTAATAGTTTTGTGAAGATAGGTTATAGCAACTTATAGCCACAAAACTATCTTTGTGTTAAAGTAGATCCATAGAGAGCAATGTAATTTACAAAGGTCTTCTTTCAACATACAAATAAATGACAACTTTGTAATTAAAATGAAAAACACAACAAAATACCTTGATATCATAAATGATCCAAATTTGAAATGGGCATTATATTCTATATTATATAATAAAAAAGTGCTTTGTATAAATTTTTTTTTGGATTTTCGGTTTCAGAATGATCAGAAACATGAAAAAAAGTTTTAAAAAATGGGGGTCAGAAAATGTTTTCATCTGCACGAATGCAATACTGAAACCCCATAGGAAGGGCCTCAGAAATAAAATATTCATAAAATAAAAAATTGCAACTATAATAAAAATAATTTTATAAGTGAGAGTGAAAAGACTCAGACGCGTGTGTGGTTTTATTTAAATCAGAGGAGGCATCAGTCCAAATGTGGGGTGGAAATGTCGCTTCCTCAGAAATAAAATATTCTACTAAATAATCTGTAAATGCCGTTAACCTGTCATCATTTAGTTTAAAATCCAGTAAATCAAAAACAAAAAAATAGCTTATTCGATATGGATTTAAGAACACCAGCCCGAATCAATAACGAAGGCACTTTCCCACATCACTATTTTTGTTTTTATATTCCACAACTTAATCCTATTTTTTTTATTTTGCGTTACCAACACTGGGTAAGATGAAATCGATAGCCACTAATCGTTGCGTTATCCCACACTTTATGAACAGCATTATGAGTGGCAATTTTAAAATCAACTACTATTTTTTAAGGATTGAAACATAAGCCGTTAAGAGAGCATAAATGCTTAATTTTTTCAAAACAATGCCAATATATCTCCTCCAATTTGTTTTTTAATAAACTAACAACTAGAGGTATATAATGTCCATTTAAGTAACCATGTATGGTGAATAATTGCGTAAAAAATTTAGTGCTGTATTGGAATGTTCCATCCATGAATATGGTTAGCAACTGACACAAAAATTGCAAATTTCTTTGTTCAAATAATAATTTAATAATGTCATATATTAATAGTGTTATAGCTTAAAACGTGTGGCATTCGGGGACTGCCGCGGTAAAGCTACTGTATAGCATTTTTTATCAACTTCTGCAATTATAATTATTTATTTATTTTATTTATGCAGTATTTTTTTTTATATTAATTCAAGTTACACTTTTTGAGAGTGGTGACCGATAAGAAGACAATTTTTTTGTTAATATTGTTTAAAATATTTTTATTATCTTACAATACATGTAGGTTATTCAGGAATTTTTATCATTGAAACTATAGGTTTATGATAACTGAAATAAGAAACATAAGTTTGAGAGTTGACATCCTCTAAATAACTGGAAAATACCGCGTCAATGGTGGTTCCATATTTTGTTGTAAATTCTTGTGGATCATTAATAATTTTTAAATTCAATTTTTCAGAAATCGTGTCTAATTGAGATAGAATCAATTATGAGCAGTTAGCAGCTAGTCTACACGCATACGTCTAATCGCATGCACACAAACACCGTGCCAAAGTCTGCCGAACTAAAACGACGTTAGACGATGCACGGCTTTCAACGCCGCACCGCTATGCCGGTCGGAGTGGGGGGTGTTAGGTTTTTTTTCATTACAGAATTTCTTTTTCGATTTTTCGATTTTTCGATTTTTTAATTTTTCGATTTTTCGATTTTTCGATTTTTCGATTTTTCGATTTTTCGATTTTTCGATTTTTCGATTTTTCGATTTTTCGATTTTTCGATTTTTCGATTTTTCGATTTTTCGATTTTTCGATTTTTCGATTTTACGATTTTTCGATTTTTCGATTTTTCGATTTTTCGATTTTTCGATTTTTCGATTTTTCGATTTTTCGATTTTTCGATTTTTCGATTTTTCGATTTTTCGATTTTTCGATTTTTCGATTTTTCGATTTTTCGATTTTTCGATTTTTTGATTTTTCGATTTTTCGATTTTTCGATTTTTCGATTTTTCGATTTTTCGATTTTTCGATTTTTCGATTTTTCGATTTTTCGATTTTTCGATTTTTCGATTTTTCGATTTTTCGATTTTTCGATTTTTCGATTTTTCGATTTTTCGATTTTTCGATTTTTCGATTTTTCGATTTTTCGATATTTCGATTTTTCAATTTTTCGATTTTTCGATTTTTCGATTTTTCGATTTTTCGATTTTTCGATTTTTAAATTTTTCGATTTTTCGATTTTTCGATTTTTCTATTTTTCGATTTTTCGATTTTTCGATTTTTCGATTTTTCGATTTTTTGATTTTTCGATTTTTCGATTTTTCGATTTTTCGATTTTTCGATTTTTCGATTTTTCGATTTTTCGATTTTTCGATTTTTCGATTTTTCGATTTTTCGATTTTTCGATTTTTCGATTTTTCGATTTTTCGATTTTTCGATTTTTCGATTTTTCGATTTTTCGATTTTTCGATTTTTCGATTTTTCGATTTTTCGATTTTTCGATTTTTCGATTTTTCGATTTTTCGATTTTTCGATTTTTCGATTTTTCGATTTTTCGATTTTTCGATTTTTCGATTTTTCGATTTTTCGATTTTTCGATTTTTGTCAGTAAATCGTAGAAAAAATAACCTGTACAACTCCAGTGGGCTCGAACTCACTCGTAGACGTGGCCAAAAGCACGCTGTCTCACCTAGCATTGGGTCTAAAAGATATAGAATCAGTTATGAGCAGTAAGCAGCTAGTCTACACGCATACGTTTAATCGCACGCACACAAACATTGTGCTGAAGTCTGCCAAACTAAAACGACGTTAGACAATGCAGACAATGGTTTATTTTCGTGGAATTTCTTGATTTGACCTTCGCGATCAAAGTCCGCGGTAAAAGCTATGCCATAGCTTAAAAATTAATATCTAATATTTACGCCAGCCGGGAACATTTGTGATACCAATTTATTAGAAGCCAAGCTCTTCTAGTTCTTGTATTGCATAAAACCTTCCATGGCTATAACGCCGTACCGCTGTGCCGGTCGGTGTTAGGTTTATTTTCGTTACGGCGTTACGAAATTTCTTGACTTAAAGCCCGCGATAAAAGCTATGCAATAGCTTATAATGCCAGTGCTACAACTAGATATCTCAAGATATCTAGTTATATAAGTATTAGAAATTAAAAATTTAAAAGAACCGACTTCAAAAACGTGCAGATGCCATCACCACATCTTAACCAAATTTATTGGGACCACCCCTGAGGTACCCCCTTACTAACAAAAAAAGAATCATTATAAATCGGATAAGGTGGTAAGTTTGTCGATCTTGGTAATAAAGTTTTGACGAATTTCGTACCGCCCGATTTTGTTAAGTGTTTTTGATTCTAGAGTGTTACAATTTTCTTCATTTTTTCTTTATTGCTTTATGATTTCCATAAAGTTTATAATTTCTGGATATAGACTAACAGAGTTAGTTTGTACAAAATAAGGTTGTACTTTCTCATTGTTTCGCTGCATGACCATATCTGAGGCATTTGTAACATTGTGTTACCTTGTGTATAAAAGGTTCGACTGAGCAAGCCACTGAATTGATAAATATTTTAGAAGGGATTATATTGCCTTTAAAAGTAACAATAATAGTTTGTCTAGGTACATAAATAATTTCACCATTACTCGTTTGAATATGTATATATCATTTATAGTAACTAGAGAATAGAAATTAGTAAACAGATATTTTTCATCAAAAATAGTATCAGCGTGCTTGATTATACCTTTTCTGAAAAGCAAATTATTTGCAATACACGCCTTTAAATTTTCTTTTTTTTTTGGAAACCAATTTATTAGCATCTTTTATGCTATTTATTTCACCAAATCACTGTAATTCACTTATTTTATAAAAATATATAATGTCACTTAAAAACAAAGAGTTTATGGTTAAATATTTCTTGATTCGAGAGGAGACCAAGAACACCTGCATACCAATCGCTGGAAACAAGTGTACTGACCGTTTAGGTTACATAATTAATATTAATTACCTTGTTATTAGTAGTTTTCTTTTCAAAGAACTCACCTGAAACAAAAAAAATTTTACCACTTTTTACGCATTATAAGAGTTTTTCTAATTGTTAATTAATAACTAATTATAGTAAGAAGGGTTACAAAAAATAACAAAATCATTGTAATCTATGCTTCTGTACCAATTATACCTCGCAAAAGACAGAACCGACACTCAGACTATAAGGCGCTTCGGAAATATTCGAGGCATTTGATCTGCGTTCTTAATAACTTTTAACAACTAAACTATAAAATAAATATCCAAAACTTAAAACACTAATACCTTATATTGGTAAATATGGGAAAAAATATTTCACAAGAAGTTCTCTTTAAAAATTAAATCGAGATACAACTGATACAAGTTAAAACAAAAAACGAACTGACTAATGAATTAAGGTATTTCATGGCGTATGACTGTTTATATTAACAACATAAAAATCACGTCTCAGTAGGATTATCACATTCCATATTTGGAAGTAGGTTTCAGTTTCAAAACCGTATGTAAGCAATATTAAAATAAACAACCGAAAATACATAATAGTAAAGTTTTTAAAATATCATATATGTATGTTTCAAAAGTAATATTCTCCTTGAAATCAAATTACAAAATTATATTTTGCGTACAAACTTTTTGTTACTAATGCTTATAAATTTAAACAGTAATCTAGCTGAATAGTTAACCGATTATAGTATGAAAGCCCACTACAAATTTAGACCGTCATCTGATAACGAAATGAAATATGTTCCAAAGGCATGTAACAACATTGTACTTCACCAAATTACACCTGTGACAATCCCAATCCTGAGCAAAGTGGTTAAAAAAAATTATTTTATATTCAAAAAATCACATAAGACTCTAACGGTTGTAACCGTTTTCGTTATTTAGTGCCAGACATTGTAACGGTTGTAAACGTTTTCGTTATTTTGAGACCACCATCTCTACACAAACGTCATTTGTCGTTTATGCCTTGTGTCAAAACTCGGGTTGTCATTTCGATTTACCTCTGTCATCGAGCAAGTTGATTATTGAATTTTAATTATCTTTTATCGTGTACATCCGATGTACTAATTATCTTAAATATTTTTAATGACCGTCTGATTTTATAAAGGTAAGTTTCGTACCGATATTTTGATGAATATATATATATTTAGTACAAGAATTTCTTTATTAAAATGTCAAATCTGAAACATAACCTCAACATTGAATGACACATGATAATCCGTTTTATATAATTTTATCTATTATTTTGTTAATAAAGAGATAATATGCTTTACTATATTTAAATATGTTAAATAAGATTTTTCCTATTCATATTAATTCTAGTCTCTGTGAATCTATTCAAATAATAGTTTAATTTGTTCATTTGATAGTAAAAAGCATCTTATCTGTTTCCTATATACTCTTCCTGATTTCTTTCTTTATATTTTTACCTTTTTCCTTGTAGCCTTGCTATATATAGATGGTCCTATGGAAGTTATATAGATGGTTCAATAGAAACTATATAGATGGTTCAATATAAGCTGTATCTAGATGAATTTTAGAAGAACGTACAAGCTGTATGTTTATAAATCTGGAAGAACGTTTAGAATACATCAAGAAGTATAGCTCAACCACCGAAAGAAGTTAACGAGATTTCACTTTACCTTTGAAAATTTAACAAGAAGGCCTCTAGTCACTTCTTAATTGTTACCTCAATTCCACAGATAAGTTATAATAAATCATTTAAATTTGAATAATTAGGTCTCTGTGAATTAGAATTTGTCGCTACCTTATTTAATTATAATATCATAAAGGTTAGTGATTTTCTATATTTTCATCATTAATCGCTTGTCAAGTTTAGAAAGTTTAAATATAGTGGCGTCCAACATTCTTTTTCAAAGTGATACGAGTTGTTTAATAACCTGACCCACTCCCCAAAATCATAGAGCTTAAAACACTATAAAAATAGATAAAATATTAAGATCATATTACAGAATGGCGCCTCAACTGGGTTAAACAGCTCATTACTTTGAAATAGATTCCTTATAACTTATCGTTCTAATTCACATAGGTATTTCACAGAGATTAACTATACTAACTGCATGACTTCTTTAGACATGACAGCGACAATTGTGTTTTCCCTGAAAATTACAATCCTAATTCATTGTGAACCTAGCTTTTAAACCTAAATTACTTATATTTTTACCTACCTTTTAAACCATGTTTATGTATGAAAGGAAGAAAGATGGGTATAAACCATTTGCAGAGATAGTCAATAATAATTATAAACTCTTGTTAGACAATTATTTTAAACCATAATCATAGTAGTTTTTTGTCGTTTCTATGGCAACCTGTAAAAATAAATCACAATAGGCATACAAATAAATATTTAAATCAGCAAACATTGATTCATATTTTTAATGATTTTTATCTACTAATCGTGGATAGATGTTTTTGTGCGATGTTAAGAGGAAGAAAATGTTTCCCTTTAACGATATATATCAAGATATATTTGATTGTTATTTTCTGGAAAACTTTAAGGGCAAACAAAATTAGCGCTGTCATGCCTTATGTGATTTTTCAAAATAAAATAATTTTTTAAGCAACTTTGCTCAGGATCGGGATTGGCACAGATGCCGTTTGGTAAAGTACAATGTTTTTCCATGCTTTTGGGGTATATTTCGTTTCGTTATCAGATAACGGTAAAAATTTGCAGTGGGCTCTTGGGCTATTAGGTCAATGTACGCATTATGGATACAAAATTGATTTGGTCCAGCATCGAAAAGGTTCTATTGTGAGTTTACGGTACGCTCGTCAAAATGCTGACATGGTTCTAGTTTCTTTTAATTATCTCTCTTATTATTTAAGATAAAATTAGGATTTGACAATCGTTAGAATCCTTAAGTTTTTATGTAGTAATAAACGAAAATACATTTTTACGAATTTTTGCACAGTTTTTATGATATCGGCGTATATAACAAAATCGATAATATAGGCAGTTTTTTAAACGTATCAGAGATAAATTATTTATATAATTTTGTGCCATTTACGACCACACACATTTGAAATTTAGTAACTAACAGGATACAGAGAAAATTTTAATTTTTTATTATTTTTCTAAGAATAATTTTTTCTTTAGAAACATATATTAAACTTTCTTTTGGAGAATAACTCGCTTTTCCAGGACGATTTTTAGACAACCTATGCCATTTAAATCTAGAAATAAAAAACTACTATTTCGACAGCTCACACAATAATTAATTAATTAATTAACCCTCCGCCGCTTAACAATATTTGCGTGACAACTAGAATAATAGATACCTCTGTGTGTGTATACTTAGCAACAACGTATATTGTTTCGTCTCTGTAATTTCTATATCAAGTTTTGCCTTCTTTTGATTTACGTATCAACTTTAATTAGCAATATATGTATTTTTTTTTTTTTTGGAGAATGGGCATATAAACGTAGTTTTTGTTGCCACAGACTTTTGTAAATCGAATAATTTTTTGTTGTTTATTTATATTTTAATATTTTCTTTAATTAAAAATTCAATAATTAAGTTATATATTTTCTTATTAAATGAATTTAATAAAATAGAAATACTTCATGGAAAAAGGATATTCAGGGAAGAAAGTTTTTTAAGAAAATCTGAACGATGAGAATTATGGTGGCTACAAGAAAAAATTAGATGGTTGATATCAGCAAAAGAAGAATTATCGCATTGACAGAAAGGTGATATATTAATATTAATTCTGGAAAGGTGAGACGGAAAACCCCCATGATTTAGTTTCATCCTTGTTAAAGTGGTACAATAATACCTAGACATTTTAAAATTTGTAATGTGGGGAATAGATTTTGGAAAAACAGGGTCAATAAATGTATATGGGTTATTTGTAGTTACAGAAAACTATAATGTTTAGTACTAGTTTTCAAAAATTTTTGTGCTATCGTAACTCCATCTTGCGTTAGCGAAACGTAACTTTTGTAGGGTAATATAAATCTTAAGGAACTTTTATAAAGCACGACATTGGGTCACAAGGTCAACTAACTGTTCTTGGTGATGTGGAAGGTAAGTTCATGACGCAGGCCTGTTTACCCAATCCAGCGGTACATTATTGCGAAAATAAACCACTGTTGATAAGATAACCTCTGGCCGAGCATAGTATATCAGATGGCTTTGCAGAATTGTCACACCCAGAAAAGAGATAAGACTCTAGAAATGGGAGAAAAATAACTGTATTATTGATATACCGTTCTGCGGTTGACAACACACCGACACGTAACACCGATTAGATATGTAGATGAAAGAAAAATAAAGGTATCACATATAAAAAAAAATATTAAAAATTTAAAATCCCCATGAACTATGTTTTTTCTACACCCACATGGATATTACCTTATCTACGCACTGACTACAAATAAAAAAGTATGTCATTACGTTCAACTTAACGAATATATTTCATATCCATTCTAGGTAGTGAGAATACTGCAAAAAAATGAAATCCACCAATCACAGTTCATATTTTAGACACCCAACTACTATTATTTTTGAAAATTTAAATAAGTGACAATCCTGTCAAACTTATTGTCAGTATATTTTTTTTTTTAGTTATTGAGATTAAATATACATTCAAATTAGTCATTTTTGTATAAAATCGATAAATAATTGTATTTTTATTTTTATATGGACCATATTTAAAAAAACTAAATTAAATTTTAATCAAACTATATGTAGTAACTATTGTAATTACGAGTATATAAACCAAGATCGCATAACTGACCGTAGACGCGTCGCAGAGTGCTTGCCTTCCACGCGAAAAGCCGGAGATCGATTCTCGGCTAGTCACTCTAATTTTTTTCTTTTCATTTTTATTTTATTTCAAAAACCAGCAAAATTTTAAAATTAGTTATTTTCTCTTAATAACCTGAAATATTTTTTTTAATTTTTAGATTTTTGTTAGTGGGTAGTAGATAAAATATACTGTACAACTGAAGCGAAGATCCTCCCATCGAAAAAGAAATACTGAGCGCAGCGTCATCTGCATATTGACCTATTTAAAATTAATTTTTATCTAAAACTGAAGCTCTCTTAGCGCTCTATAAACTGACTTTTACAGAATTTAAATATCTCTATTATTTACCAAAATATCCGACCTGGAAGTTTTTATTGATACACCCTGTATATGTTTCATCTGGCTTGTATGTTAGTCAAAAACATACACTGGGTAGTTTGTTAGTTATGATATTTAAAAGAAATAATCAAAATGGATAAAACCCAGTATCTCAGTTATATAGATTATAATATCCATTTAATATGGTGTGTTTAGAAGGACCTCTATCTACCATTAAAATATATTCCTTCAACTCTAAGACACCCACCCTGTAAGCTCTTAGTTTACTTTCACCATGAAAACAAAGTTTGCATGAACTTCTCGTAAAATATAAAGATATATTGTTGAAAACATCGTGATATATCGAAACAGGTAACACAAAGTTATGGGATGTTGCCTTTAGAAAAGTTGATAATAAGGGAGCAAATTGTATTTTGCCTGATAATAATATATAAGAACTTACAGGAAACTTTCTCCGATTCTATCAGCGCATAGTAATATTCAATAAAAGTTTTATGCGTTAGGTATACGAATAGTTGGGAGCACGTAAATTATCGACTCTTGTTTCGTGCCAGAGATAACAGGAGATGTAACTACTAACAAATATCGTGCGATCCTAAATAAGACATATTCTAAGGAGTACAGGAGGGTGTAATATCCGCTGTAATATGTCTATTTCATTATTCTCGTTTTCTTTTAAAAAATTATTTCATATATTAAAAAAGCTTAAATAATTTCAAACTATTTTATTGCAACTGAATCCAAAAATTTTTGAATCAAATTAAATATTATGTGATCCAGTTACGAAGAAAAATGGACGAAGTGCATGAGTTAGTTCACTCTCGCATCTTCAACTCGCCACCGACAAAATGAAGAAGCGATGCGACAACCAAGTCACAGAAGGATGTTTCAAGAAGGGCGACAAAGTCTGGCTCCATAACCCAAAAAGTCAAAAAGTGATTCTCCATAGCTTTAGAGGTCTTGAAAAGGACCGTATCTCTTTAAGAAAAAAATCAATGTATATGTAAGATCCTGAACGAAAAATAGAAGGTAGTGCACCAAAACCGCTGGCGCCATTTGAGGGTGACCATGACGAATAAGAAGTAAATCAATTCCAAGAAACACCTGACTTGTCTTTGAAGAATTTATGGGTGCATATGGAGGTACCGGAAAAGCAAGAAATGGCGTTACAACCGAGCAACAACAAGACCTGCTTGCGGTTTCTAAAGAATACCAATTGGTCCATAGCACTTCCGCCAACATCAAAGACGCTCGAGGTCTGGCATCTGTGTTCCGGAAGACGTTTGGACGATTGCCAGAACTTCAAGATCAGTTACCAGCCCTTGGAAGCATTGAAACTTTAAGATTAATTGCGTTATCTTTTCTATTTGGTAACAAAGAACACCTTGTGACAGGCTTTTGGTTCACCTACAGTGAATCAGGGAGTCTGTGTTGCGCTAAGATGGTGATTTTAGAAAAGGGGTTTCTCAGATGCCAGTTTTGGTAACACAGTTTTCTCTGCGACCCTGTAGTATACCAGAGTGTACTCAAGATAAACTCAGTGACGTTAAAAATATTTCCAGGCGGTCAATGCTAACTAGGTAGCCACTAAACTAGAATTAAAAATACATCTCCTTTACACCTCGTACCTTACGGGTACCCTGAAAGAAAACGGTTAAGAACCAGCAATAAGAGAAATACAGGAGTAGATAAGAAAATATATTTACAAAAAAATACAACTAGTAGTGCACGGTATCGGCACGCTTATAAACGGAAAATAAACAAGTAATAGAAATTAAAAATTTCAAAGAACCGACTTCAAAAACGTGCAGATGCCATCATCACATCTTAACCAAATTTATATGGGAGAAAAAGAATCATATAAATCGGACAAGGTGATAAAGCATTATCGCTGAACATACATAAAAAAATAAGAGTTTGAGGATTTTCTCATGGACCCAATATATATAAAAAAAAAAAAATATCGCGAAGAATTGATAACCTTCTCCTTTTTTGAACTGGTAGATACAGGAAAATAATTATGTTTTCCCCTGTATACGAAAAATTAATAAAAATAAATTAATAAATTATTACAATTGAAAGCTAAATAAAATAATTATGGTTCCCTCTGTATACGGAAAATTAATAAAAATAAATTATTACAAATAAAAAACTACAGGGAAATAATTGCGGTTTGATAGCACAGGAGGCTAATCGGTCCGGAAATTATGAAGCTCTCTGTATACAGAAAATTAATTTTTAGTAATAAAAATTGATTAAATATGACGGTAACAGAATGTAAGAAAACAATTGAAATAAAAGTTATATGGAAAATAAATTTTAAATAAACTTAATAATAAATAAAACTAAAATCTCCACTAAATGAAATTAAAGTAACCTTTCACTAATACTGGAAAATTATGTACAATACGGTATATAGAAAGTATATTTTCCCAATAAACACAATTAAATTATATTTTCTGGTCAAAATAAAAAAAAAACGGTAATTAATTAGAACGGAGTAATAAATGTTTAACTATACGGTTGACAAACTCAGAAGTTAAGAAAAATAAAAGAAAATGGGTACTTACGATACTCTCTATATTAAAAAAATAAAGTTTACTATAACTAAAGTCAAATAATATACAGGGTAGATGTTAAAGATGGAACCAAACCTATAGTGCTTAAATGGTTCAACATACAAAACCCAAAATTTCAGAATTTCAACTAAATATATTTGCGCATATTTTGGCCCAAAAATATTTTTTTTATAATTACAAAACTTTAAGCATGGCCGCCATCTTGATTTTTTTAAATAGCAACATAGGTCATGTGATATTCCATTTGAAAGGGTTTAACACCCTGATTACAAAAATGTATCACACATGGGGTCTAAACACAACAGAAAGGATATTATAAATGTTTTTGTAAACTTAAGCCATTTTATTGAAGCAATATAATTTAATGTGAATCCTATTACATGTATTTTACATTTTTATGAAAACGATAATTTATAAATAAAATAAATTATTAATTAAAATAAACATTACCTAACTTTTTAACGAAGAAATTGTTTAAATTTAATATTTGACGTCTTGTGTCAAATGCACAGCCTCCTACGCTTCCTATTTATAATATCCTTTCTGTTGTGTTCAGACCCCGTGTGTGATACATTTCTGTAATCAGAGTGTTAAACCTTTTCAAATGGTATATCACATGACCTATGTTGCTATTTAAAAAAATCAAGATGGCGGCCATGCTAAACATTTTGTAATTATAAAAAAAATAAATTTTGGGTTAAAATATGCGCAAATATATTTAGTTGAAATTCTGAAATTTTGGATTTTGTATGTTGAACCGTTTAAGCACTATAGGTTTGGTTCCATCTTTAACAGCTACCCTGTATAATGTAAGTACAGTACAGGCAAACACTACTATAAATTTAAATAAAGCTTTCGGCACCCCTGTATTCGAGTTCTGACCGATCATCGGTAACGGTTCGACATCGAAAAAGAATAACAATAGACTATTAATTATTTTGCGATTTTCCAGAACCGATCAAAGCAGTGTATAAATTGGAAAAGATATTAAACGTCGGGCTTCGTTCAAAAATTAGTTGGTGACGTAAAATTAAATAAATAAAATAAAAAAAAGAATTTTACACGAAGTGAGGCGCGAAAATTAATTTTAAGGAAATTAGATAACGTCATCGAGACAGAGAGCACTCTTGACTCGAGGACCGATCGAACCTCCGAAGAAGAAAATAATTTGGGCAGCTTACCAAAGATAATAAAAAAATGAAAACGGGTTGAACCTCTCGATCCAGTGTTAACTGGGGTTTTTTAAAAGAGATTGGGTAGAGTAGTCTAAATTGAGAGCACTCACAGTCTAGCCTATATTCAGCCTCAAATAAAAATTGCCTACGGTTTCCCACTAAGGGATGAAAATACTGAATATAAATCCAAATTCTTTCACTTATTGAACGGGTGTTTCAAACTAATTGTAAAATGATTATCAGTTTCCAACCTTAAAAAAAAAACGGAAATAGTTCACCACCACTACATCCGAATGTTTACTATTTCAAAATAAAAAAAGGTCCTACTAGTACCTTGACAATTACAAGTAGATAATTGATACGAAATTAAATCGAAAAATGCTCATTCGGATTTCGGCAAATATAGAAATATTTTAACCTACGAGGGGATCCTGGGAAACACAAATACGGGGATCTTCTACATGTCCTCAGGCGAGAATTAATTAAAATATGCATTTTTAAAATTAATTAAAAGTAAAATATAGTGACTTCGTCACACCCTTCCGAGATTAATTCCCTTATCATGATGTATGGGAAGCATTACTTATTCTGAGGTAGCCACCTGCTGGAGTCCAATGTACAGAAACTAGCTATGCCCTAGATAGAGAGCAACCAGCTAAATTGTAGGATCATTAGAAACATGCTGGAAGTAATCTTTCAATATTCAAGAGTCCAAATACTGGTCTGAAGCCATTCGCCTAGCTTGCAGGTTTCACCAAAAACCATCCCTTGGGTAAAACCTCCAATTGTTGTCACTGCACCAGTTATTGGCACTCTCGTCTGTTTTGTACATTTATCCCGTATTAGACTTAATATTTCGAGAAAGGTAGAAAAGGCCACGAAATATGACAACCCTGCATGTACATATCTCCGTTATTTAGTTGATCTGTCTTTTAAAATGGCTGAGGTATTACCAGGTGTGTGTAGTGCTCCCGAGAAAAGTGCATAAAATTAGGAAATTGCTAAGCAGCGGTCTTTCAGAAACAGTAAGTATTTATGTAAAATAGTTAGCTTCTATTTGTTGAATGTTTTTTGATTTGATATTTACTGTTAATTGAGTTAATTTGAAGCCAAATTGTAACGGTTTACCTAAATTTGATGAAAATATGAGGGGTGCCAATGACTGGGTCTAAATAATCCTAAATTCTAGTAATTGGCACGGGGGGCCAATAACTGGTATTGACTCACCCCAGTAGTTGGCATGCCCCATATTTTAAGATAAAAAGATTTTTAGTATTTGTAATGCTTCAATATTTTATTTTATATTTACATATGGTGAAAATTAAAAAAGAAAAAAACAACAAAGAAGGTATTCTGAAGAATCTGTACAGAAAGATTTGCATGAAATAAAAAATAACGCACAGAAAAAGGCAACTGCTCTAAAATATGGTGTTCCTCGAGCTACTCTTCAATTTAGACTTAGCGAAAAATTTCGAAAAACCGAAAAAGGGCCATGTTCAATTCTGACAAAAGAGGAAGAGCAATCACTAGTTAACTGGATATTAGAAAGTCATAGCAAAGGTTTTCCTCGAAGAAAAGAGAAAATTTTCAGAAGAAGAAATTGAAGACGCCTTTAATTTTTGATAATAAGCCTTTATATGTAAAATCAGAATCTCCAAAAACGTTACCCTATAATGACAAATTAATTACTCATAAATATATTAAAATTTTGAAACCTAAAACTATTATTGTTGAAGAAAAAGCAGAAGGTATTAAAATAAAGTTACACCTGTGATGGAATCTATTTTTTTTTATTTTAGGTATAACTAAAACTGTGACTAGTCCAAAACTTAGAATTCTAGACTCAGGAGGTAAATTTGATGTTAATAAAGAAGACTCATGCATTGGTATAATTTTGTATCCTATTTTTAATTTCCATTAACAAACAATTTTTTAGATGAAGACCATCCCAAAGAGGACATTTTGGAACAAAATGATCAATATATTTTTAAAAATTCTTAAGGTAATGCAAGTATTATTTTTAAATTTTTAATTAGTTTCGGTTCGTAGGCCATGATTCCAAGAATAATGACAATGATATGAATCAAAATTATTTTATGTTAGACAATTTGGACCAAAATACAGATAAAAATTTGGAAAATATTCCAGGTATTTTATTGTCATTATCTTAATTGTACTTTCTGAGGAATGTTACGTTTATTTTAGAAAGTATGAGTAGTAAGCAAACGGTGAAATCTGGCCTTAATAGTTGTGGGTCAAAAATAATAGAAGAAGCAAGAGCATTACATTTAGAAGATTTCCTTCCAAAAGCGAAAACGCTTGAAAGGAAAAACAAAATCAAATAAAAAGAACGTCTTCCGTTATCTCTTCTAGCGCTTACAAAAAAGAAATGGAAGAAAAGAAAAAAGAAAGAAGCACTAGAACATCAAAAAGAAGAAAACAGACAAAAGAGATTAAAGCAGAAATTGGAGAAACAAGCTAAGCCTAAACAAACAAAAAAAAGTAAAGTAGGTGAAAAACAGCCTGAACAAGGAAAAAAAGTAAAACTGCCGACACTGATTGTATAGATGCCCCTGCTGAAGCAAGTAAAACTGCCGATACTGTTTGTGTAGATGCTCCTGCTGAAACAAGTAAAACTGCTGACACTAAGCTTGTAGATGCCCCTGCTGAAGTAAGTAAAATTGCAAAAAACCATCCTAATTCAGAAAAAATTTATAAAACCGAAACTATCGATGAAGTAAAAAATAATGTCATAAAAAGAACTGGTTTATGTTTTTCATGTGTGGCAAATATAACTTTAAATAAAATTGGAATAAAATGCCAAGAATGTAACAGAGTATATCACATGGTCTGCTTGAAGAAACGTGGAGTATTCAAGGATTTTTATAGATGTGGTGTTTGTACCGTCAAACTAAGTTTGCGTTCGTAAAATGTTTTAATATTGGAAATGCTCTTTGAAATGTTTTGAAATGAGTAAATTTAAAGAAACGTCCTTTTTTTTTCTGTATTTTATTTGATTGAAAGGCTTATAAACATTATAAAAAACGCCTATAAAACAGCTACAATCACCATTTACCATTTTAATTCTTTAGTGCCAATAATTAAGTATATTCAGTATACCAAGTACTAGGTTTTTAGTGCCACTAACTGTTTTTTTTTTAAACTTCAATATAACGTTCTTATTTGTTAAAATTGGGCGAATTTTATTGCTACTACTATCAAACTATATGCTATAAATATTAACAAATAATACTAAATAGATTTTAAAAACAAATGGCTGACATTTTTTGAAATTTTTTATTATTTTAAGGAACATGTTCTTAAGGTGCCAATAACTGGTGGTTTTACCCTACAATAAAAACACAAAACAAATGTTTGGGTATTAACTTGGAAAGTTATATATTTTAAATAAATACAAAAAATAGGTACCTATAATTAATATCGCTATTGCTATATTACTACAAAGAGAAGAGTTCTTTGTAAACAGAATATCCATGGTTGGTCCAAAAACATTCTTTTTCGAGGCATTCTAGCTTCAATTCAATAGGAAACAAAGAAGTATTTTCATCTCCATGTGTCACAAAGAAAGATCTGTTTTTCAGATAGAAGAGATGCAGAAGAGATGATGTAAGTTGGACTTTATTTTGCTAATTAGACCTTCATATCGTACTTTAACAGGAGAAGACTAGATAAGCCGCTGAATGAACAATTAGTAATACCTTTTCAAAAAAACACTACTAACCCACATTTTTATTCAAATTCCATTCTAAAACACCCTCTATATTTTTTAACATGGTGCCGGATAAAATTTTGTTAATTAAAAAAGTTAGTATACTCGACACAAAGACTTTTTGTGTTAAACATTTTTTATGCGTGACTAAAACCACTGGCGATTTTCCCAGACTGCTACCGCTGCCAAGCTTTTAGCTTTTTATCACAAATACATTTGTGTAAAACTTTATTTGGCAGAAGGAGGCGTTAATGCGTAAAATAATTGTAAATTTTAGTTAACGGATCAAGGGTATATGGACCTATTGACACCTCGTTTTCCAGATTTCTTTATAATTTTGTTCTTTGACAATAATACACAATAATAGAGATGTTATAGCCCATGTGGATTTATTTTACATGCAAATACATTTACCAATTATTTTGTTAAATTTTGACGTTTTCTATTAATTTTTGCAATATTAAATAAGAGTATATTACGTAAGAAGAGTTGTAAGTAACCCATTACGCACGAAGTGAAAAAGTTTATGCACGAAACCGCGCAGCGGCGAGTGTGTAAATTTCTCGAGTGCGTAATGGGTTTACAACTCGTGTAACGTACTATACTTTTTCTACGCCCACTTATTTTTTTCTATTAAATAAAGGACATATGCTTGTGTTGCCAATCCACAAATTTTTCGGTAAGAAAGGTAATTTCGTACCTTTCTTTAGATTTTAGCGGTAACAAATTATGTGTGGCATCTTGAGTTTTTTCTAAAATCTCCGATAGAGTGCTCATAATGTCATCACTATCACTACTAACAGACATATTCGTAGGTAAAGTTGAGAAAATGTTCGAATACAATAATATTTTGTTACAAAAATTGACAATATAAACGAAACGACGTTTATTTCCATAGCATGCTAAGAAAACGCGAGTTAGTTTTTAAAAATTTTATAATGTGTTGCCAAAATTTAGGGGCATCACTTTTTTAATCCAAAATGTATCTAGCTTATGCTAAAAGTTTTTATGTTTTTAAATTGACTAAATTTATGTAAATAAACCAAATAAAGTCATACGTAGATAAAAATTTGATTAAACTAATAAATTTAAGTTTTATTATCAAAACGCTTGTGTATGTTATGAGATCTCATTACGTGCATGTTGTTGTTAAATGTCATTTACAAGGAATGTTGACAGTGCGATTTTTAACGTTTACTGACATGGGCGTAGAAAAAATATAGCAAGCTAGTATTACGACTGACCCATCTATTAGGAGTTTACAATTCGATTATGTATTGGAATAGATACGTCTTGTTTACATAAACAATTGTCGTATGATAATAAGGTCCATAATCGCATTGGCGTATATAAGGGGTTGGCCCGGGGGGCTTTTTTGCTTGTTTTTTGTGCCCAGTGCATAATGAATATGATAATATGCAGCCGCTTGACTGGAAATGACTATAAACGCGTCCTATTCGTAGTTTAACCAACGCCAACACTGACTTTTTTCTTTTTAGTGTAACGTAATTTTTTTTAGTAGATATATACTAATATATAATTAAATCAAAATTTTTATTTTCGTATGCCCCCCCCAAAGTAATTCCTATATACGCCACTGATCGCATGCATAATAAACGGTTGTTTCTGCAGAGGTTGCCACAGTGTCTCTTTCGGTTAAACGTATAAGGATAATAATGGTTAGTTCCCAATGTTTCAAGGTTCAAAATACTTAATACGGAGCTTAATATTTAAAAGTTCATTTAAGAATCTGGATCAAATTCATAAAATTTCTCATTTAATTTTGTTCTGCATTGAATCGGTCTTTAAATTAGATGTTTTTAGATTTTGTTCAACACGATTCATCGGTTTAACCATTAAATACTATATTTTAACTGAACATTTAACAACTCTGTTTGTATTCGCTGTGTGCAAGACTGGTAGCGCTCTCTGGTGACGGGATAGCGACAGTTCTCCTCATTCATTCCCGCATACTTGCTATACACCTCACACTCAACAGTTGAACTTGAAAATTCTTTTTCAACAATTAAGTGTTGCAACAAGTTTTGTGTTCGCTGTTAGTTGATAGACTAACAAAAATTGTTTCTGTCGCACAAAAAGTAAGTAAATAACATAAAAATATTTGGAGGTTATGCATACGAAGTATCTGCGTTTTGAATGTCATAAATCAATGTAATTTGTCTGTATTTTTAGATGCTACATTTTTGTTATGGGTGTCATCTTGTACACTGGATTTGAGAAAATATCTCATGACATGAACTTTCAGCCTGAAACGCCAAGAAAAGGTAAAGTTTTGGTAGAAGCAGGGCATGTTATAAATGTCGAAGAGCACAGAGAATCAGGTGTTGGCCTTTTTATCCGAGCTGGTGTCATTAGACAAACGTCTGTCACGAAAAAAGAATATCTTGTAGAATTGCATGTAAGATAAAAATTGTGTTGAAATCCATTTATTATTGACAATAATAAAAATAATCGCTACTACGATGATGTGGACAATCGCCGACTCCTGCCACCATAGGCGCTGCGATAGCTCAATCTATCCCCTCCAAGCCAAATGCACACTGCGAATATGTTTTTAAAAGTGTCATTCGTTGTTTTATTTAAGTGGAATATTCTTGTTTGATTTATTTATATAAAAGAAATTATTTACAAACGTGATTAGACATTTCAAAATAGTAAAGAGATGCTAGTTTTCCGAAAATTTTGGACCAAAATCATTGCTCGCTCTTTTCACAGGTAGGTTATGTCAAAATCAATCTCATGAAACGTAAATAATGTAGATATCCATCGGCATAACAAGTATGCTAGGGTTTTATTTATTTTTTGATAAAAATACCTAATTGTAGAAACTGATAATTTTATGGTATATACATTTACAGGTTTCCGAGAGACATTATCCAACGTCAGTTATTATAGCTGAACAACTTGAAAATAAATAAGGAAGATCTGAAAACTAAAAGATGCTAAAGTTTGTTCAGATCACTTTTCACCTGAAGATTTATTTAGTTGTAATAATATATTTTATTTAAAATCCAATGTTTTGCCAATAGAGTAATTAAACAAATGCTTTTATATACATACTTTCGTATTTTTTTTTTGGCTTTGGATATTGATCCTTTAGCCACACACAACATTTAAATATTTAATTATAGTATATTATGCAACGATCATGTAATGATGGTTATTAATACACGAGCATTAACCAGGATACGAAACGAGCCAAAGGCAAGTTTCGTATGGTTTATGCGAGTGTTTTAATAACCATTACATGAGAGTTGCATACGCTAGTTTTTCTACACCCGATAAATAATCAAGACCTATAAATATTATATTTATATTGGTATTGGTATTGAACACAATAACAGTAATTACTCGTATTTCTATAAAAAATTCTACAAAATTGTAATTAATGGTATTACTTCAGGTATTGGTATGTCCCTAGATTTTTGCGGTAAAATATTTTGTACTGTATTTTCTGCTTTCTCCGATATGTGTGGAGGAGTCTTCTATATCGCTAATATCAGACATTTTAATATTATAATTATCGAAGTTTAGCTACCTACGAAAATTTAATACGTTTTGACAACTAAAATAATTACATAGGAACCTAGGACAAACGTCAAACAGCATGCTTGATTGAAAAATTGTAGGTTTCTATTAGGCATTCCAAACAAATGAATTACCAGTGGGCAGGTTTGGTATATCTAAGGGTGGCGACATATGGTGTATTTTATCTACTTTACGTAAAATCATAAATAATGGATTACATTTAAATATTTTATGTCAAACACAATAAAAATAATATTTAAAAAACCCACCTATACATTTTTTCATAAATTGGCAGGCTTGGCGAGTACTACTTCGAATAAAAATAGTGTCCAAGTTGCAAGACTATGTCGCTACCCCCCTTAAATATACAAGAATTTCCCACTGGTACCTACTGTTTGACAGGTCGTTGGAATGCCTAATTGATTAAAAATCTGTATCGTAATGAAAAATCTGTATCATAATGGGTATCATTATGAAACGGATTATGGGCATATAAGTGCATTATTATAATACGGGTGTAGAAAAAATAATTATCCTAATTAAATGGAAATTTTATTTAATTAAGATAAATTCTACTATTAAGTTGTAAATTTCTTTATTCTCCGTTGCCAGTAAAACTTGAATGTTGGTGGGAAATTGTAAATTTAACTTATTTAGTTTGTCCATGAAGTTAGCAGTTCCTGGATTTATTTAAAAATTAAAAAACAGGTGATTCAAATCAGCAATTTCATTATCATGCTGACAAATAGGCGACTCTATTATTCCTATCTTATGCAAATGGGCCGGGAAACATTCATGGTTGATCTTAAGTCGTGTAATGATAGACGAGTATTTTTTTGAAACATTAAATAAAAATATGTGGGAAACCGGTTTTGGTAAATCCTTATGGATTAGAAAATAGAGGTTAGTAGAATACTTTGGTACTAATATAGGTAAAAGGTAATTTATAAATATTTATTGCAAACGCCTAGTTAAACAATTCTTTCTTAAGGTCTAAAATACTGTGAAACAATAGCTTAGAAAAGTTGTCTCCCAGTTCTAGTTTAACCCTTTAACTACGGCTGTCGTCAATAGACGACGAAAGGAAAATTTCCTGAGGAGCGGGTATCGTCAATAAGCGATTTTAAGAATTATATGCTGGAACGGGTGTCGCTCATTGACAATTCTATTTATTTTTTCAAGATTTATTATCGTCATTATTAGACAAGGGAATGGGACTTTCGTTGTTTATTTATTTGAGAATATGTTGATGAAAAAAGCACGTGTTGTGTTTATGAAATTCAATAAATACCCGTTTGTTTACCTCATTTATTTTTATTACTTTCCTTTCAGATTTTTAGGGTCTATATTGCGTATGTAAACTTAAAATTTAAATTTAGTAGAATCATTCAGTAAATGTAGTTGTACTTTCATTGTTTTATTATAAAAATTATTTTTTGCTAGTCGCATTACAAAAATGGATTTACCATCAATATCTCGTGTTACTCGCGGTTCAAAACGATCAAAAACAGAATTGAGTGACATTGATATATACAGTGATGAAGAAGAAATTCTTTCACTTGGTGACTTTGATAGTGTGAGTTATAGTAGCGAACGAGAAAGTGACTCAAATAGTGATGGGGATGAAGAAACTGTTATTGGAGATTTGCGATGGCAAAATTGTGTTATTTTCAATCCTTCCACTTATAATTTTGACGCTGAAAATTCTGGCATATCTGGCGCATTTGAAGAAGATGATGAAGATAACGAGTATGCGTACTTTGCAAATTATTTTGATGAGGATTTGATGTCAACAATTGTAAATGAAACTAATAGATACTATGAAGACAATGCTGAAAATGATCCTGCTCCAAAAAGAAAACCATGGGTGCCAACTGATATCAATGAAATGTACAGTTTTCTAGCAATAATTTTGGCGATGCCACATATAAAAAAACACAAAATTTCGGATTATTGGTCAACAGATCCAATTATTGCTAGTAGTTTCATCAGCAAGTACATGACAAGAGAATCCTTGATATTGTTCAAACAATATATACCGTCAAAGAGACATCGATTCGGAATAAAAACGTTTGTGTTGTGTGATTGTGAAAGCGGAATTGTTTTGAATATGTTATTATACACTGATCTCCTAGGTGTTTCAGGTGCGGTAATAAAAAAACTTATGGCAAACTATGAACAAAAGGGACATTTGTTGTATACTGATAATTGGTATACTAGCCCCAAACTAGCCATTTATCTCAACGAGCGAAACATAGGTTTATGTGGTACAATAAAAAAAAATAGAAAACACTTTCCAAATTTTTACATCGTGTGGCACGTGGAACGTGCGAACGCCAAAATTGCGGAAATGTTATGGCCCTCAGATGGAAAGACAAGCGTGATGTGCTAATGCTATCAACATTTCACCAAGGAACCTTGGGAAATAGCGGAAAAATAGATCATCGAACTGGTGAAAATATTTTCAAACCAGACTGTGTAATAGATTATACGCAAAACATGCGTATGATTGATAAGTGTGACATGCAGTTAGCTACCGTCGAGTGTGTCCGGAAATCAATCAAGTGGTACAAAAAACTATTTTTCCATCTGGTTGATGTTGCTATGCTAAATGCATATAACATGTATTTAGTAAAAACAGGAAGAGTTTCACTACGACTGAATATATTTATAAGGAAAGTCGTCCAACAAATTTTAGAAAGGCATGGAACTCTGACTGCTGCTAGACCAGGGAGACAAAGCATGGAAGTAATTGATCGCTTAGCTGCAGTAAATTTCATGGAAAGGCATTCTCCCGCGTATGTTCCACCCACTGGAACTAGACAAAAGGGGCAAAGGATTTGCCATGTATGTTCCAATACTGACCAGGCAGGTAGTATAGAAATTATATATGTGGAAACGTATGATGATTCTATAGATACAGTTCGAAAAAGGTCATTGAAGAAACAATATTTCGTATTTTTTAGGCTATTGCATAGCTTTTATCGCGGGCTTTAAGTGCGGCGACCGCATCAAGAAATTATATTATATTATTGTAGATAAAAAGGGATGACATGTCATGTATAGTAAAAATATAAAAAGTCATAAATAATAATCAATAAATAGATCCGTGTGAACAGATGTTGCTATGGAAGTGAATTTAACTTTCATCAAGACTGCCACTTAATGAAGGTTATCCGATAGTTGACAAGACAAATGTGTGAAGTTCTAAGGTACGAATGTATGTAGTGCAATCGAGGCACTACAATAGACTCTGGTGAGGCGAGAAGTGTATTTTTTGGCGCTTCAACTGCTTCAAGCGAACATGGTCCTCATCTCACAGAGATCACTCATAATTTTTTTGAAACGCAATGAACAATGAATCTCTTTGTTTATTACTAAGCTGCTTTCTATTTCTTCATTTATAATCAGTATCAATTTGCATCTTATTAGTAGCCAATGTAAAATGCAAAATTTAATTTTTCAGTATTTTCGTTGGCAATGAAGTTATGAAATGATGTTTTAAATAATGTATATCTGTAATTCATATTCTACTGATTGGTTAAATAGGCCATACTTAATATTTTGCTAACTTTACAGAAAAATACGTACTTTTCTTAAAATTTATCCATTACGGTCAATTTTAGAAAAATCATAAATATGAACACAGTTATAGAGAATAACATCGCATGTAACTTTTGTTAAAATATTTTTTTTCTTTTATAATCATGAAAAGCAAAAATAGAAGTAGAAAAAAAGTTCTATTAAATCGCATTTCTCTTTCAATAATTATCTATTAAAGATGTATTTTGATTAAAAAATAAATAAATGCAGAAATCATACGGTCGGATTTTAAAGTATGTTTTTATTAAATAACTATTATTGGTAAGTTTTTCTACCATTATAAAATAAATAAATAGGTACCAACTTACACTTTAACATTATTTATTTCAGAAGTCTAAATAAATTATTAGGATAAATAACATTTTGATTCATACAATTTACTGTAGGTATACAAAGTGATATTAATAAATGCATATTTATTCATTTTTTATGAAATAACTCAGGTTTTATGAATGTTACAGTTTTGTTTAATTTTATATTTTTTTATTATTATATTCATTACCACCCCTTCTTTTATATTTTACACAAATTTACATTTTACATATTCATGTAGTTTTAATCAATTTTAAAGTAGTTCAGAATCCACGATAGTGGCCATTGTTGATTCTACATAAAGTATGCGAATTTTCAACGCTAGATGCAAAGTAGGATAACAATGCATTTTAGAAACATCAACAAATATTTTCGTTTGTGTACACATAAATATCACAGCGTGTATTGTGTTAAAAATAAACACAACTTTTGTCATATTTTCCATTTCAGAACTCTTTTAATTTTTATTAAATTATTCCTTGAGGATTTCTTAATATTTCAGAATAAAATTAAGCTGTTCTATTTTAGATTAAGCATTTTCAGTTGCTTTCCTTCATTGAAAAAATAATAATATTTTAATTTGTGTTATAGACATGCAAACAAGTTTCAAATAAACGATTAATTGATTTAAAAAAATATATATTTTGAAAATATTTTTGCCTGGCAAATAAAATGTATTTTTTAAATAGAATACCCTGTATTTTATTTCATTTTTACAATGCTTCGGTAATACTGCATTCAACCCTAGAATGTTTTTTAAAAACATTACAGGATTGCCAAGCAATTAATTTTTTATAAAATTAAAGAACTATGCAAACTTCAAACTAAATTATCACAATTTAGATAGGTTTAAATTGTTCTTAAAATTGTTTAATGTACAGACTTATAAGACTGGTGATGATATAAGTGGTTTATTTTATACAGTGTTTTGAAACATGTCTTAAATATGACTAATTTTAAGTTCAATTTATATATATATATATATATATATATATATATATATATATATATATATATATTATATATATATATATATATATATATATATATATATATATATATTGTTATGGGGAATGTTTTTTTGTGTAATATATAGCACTACGTTGTGACGTTATAATTGTAATGAGCTTTAAATAATTTAAATCATGAATCATCATCCCCCATACAAATACTTAATGCTCCGGCTGAAATGTTGTCTAATGCAATTAATGAAACGAAATGACTCAATTCTTTTAACTAATGGGTTTAAAAATTTTCATCCATGTATTTAAGACACTTACCTCTGTACCTCGTATATTTTCAGCTCTTGTATTAAAATAAAAATAAGTAAAAGTTTGAGACTCTGTGTATAACTTGTAGTTTTATTTAAAATAATTGATATCAGGGTTTAGTGCGAGTTCAAAAATTCTTTGTAACTAATGTGGGAAAAAAGAAACAGAATATTGTTACATAAATGTAAAAATTAACATAGAAACAAAAATAATAAAATAATTCGTCATTTAACGATCGATTCTTGGATCGAAAATGGCGCATTATACTATAAAAATACAGTTACCTTTTGAACTTAATATTCTACCCACCGTACGGCGCTTTTAAATACGTAAGTAGATCTCTTTTGACCGGCTATATGGTAATTTCTCAAGTCGGAAAAGAGATGGCTTATATGAAATTCTAACCTAATCAAATCAGACTGTCTAAAAAAACATTATGATCCTATTTTATACAAAAAATAGAAAGATTTATCGTCTTTACGATTACTTAAGTACTCAATTTGGTAAGTACTTTCTTTTAATTGGTCACTAATGATTGTTTTTAATTGAAATACCTGTATAGCACTGTGAAATATGAGATGTCCAAGTGTTAAACTTATTTCCTTTCAGCGTCCATAACAAAAGGATGTTACAAGTACCTGGGGGAAATGGAGGCCTTACGTCTTGTATGCCAATGCATACAGCAGTGATCGACGACTTCCTGGGGACTCTTCTTTGGGCAGTTTTACATAATATTGCGTGGGTAAGTTAAATTTAATATTACCTTTGATATTTATACACTAGTTAATCGTTTATACATAAACATTGAAGATTTAATATTTCTGTCTCTTTATTTTTAGGAAAAAGGAGTTTGGAGAGGAAATTAGAAGGAAAAAATTTTTGTTACTTTTCTAGCACTTACTTTTGTTTCATCAACAAAATTCTGATTTGGATTTTTGAATCAAGTTGGATGAAAAAGTAATTAGCCAATCTAAATTTTGACAGTTTAGTTACATCTTTAAAATTAGATTATTGGATTTTTAAAGGTGAGTTTATTTAAACGGCTTATTTCATAATTTCGATGATAATTCATCGTTCATTAATTAATAGGTTATTTTGAAATCCGTGTTGTAATTTTTTTACAAATTTACATTTTAAAAATTATAATTTTCGTGTGGTAACATTGTCTCACTACATTTAGTTACTTTTGATCTTGTCAAATTTATCACTATACAGGGTGTAGTCTAAATACTTAGATGAAACTTTTTTAAATTTATTTCTTTGAAGACTTTTTATCATTAACTTGATATTCTTGGGATTCCGTGTTTCATTATAATATATATATATATATATATATATATATATATATAAGAGTTGTATGAACACATTTAACAATTATTGAACAAGGTGCTGACGAAACTTACACTTTTTAAAGCAAAATTATGCGGTGTATCAAAATGCAAGGTTTCGATTTTGCTTATTTTTAAATGTTATACCACCAAATAATTAATATTGCATTCCTTTTAAAAAATTACGAAAATCGTAATCTTGCGTTTGGATACAACCTGTATGCAACATAGCAAATAAAAAAAGTTAATTAAAATTGTTTGACGATATGAAACCAATTAAATATGTTTAACTACCTTCAGGGTGTTTTGCATTAAAAACGTATAAGTTTGATCAGCACCTCATTTATCGACCACCCTGTATATTTAAGAATAATTGCTAAATTTGGTCGCAAAACTTTTATATTATACATTTCGTATTTCCAATAATAAAACAGCTATTGATCAATTACGCACTAATGGGACACCTTGTATTTGTGCTATTGGCCAACATGTTGGTATAGTTGGATAGGCAAATTTATAAGGAATTTTATACTGAAATAATGTACTAGATGTTTTTAAAAAAAAAACGAGTAAATTGAACTTAAAATGTTTCAATACACTCTGTATAAAATAATTTAGTTCTATCACCACTATTGGTTGGACTAGTGTCTTATATCTGTATTTTTAACAATTTTGAAATCATTGTTAACCTTCCCAAATTATGATAAGTTAATATGGGATCTGAATAATTTTTTAATTTTATAAAAAAATTATTTGCTCGGCAAACCTAAAATATTTTGTGAAAAATTCTAGGGTTGAATACAGTATTACCAAAATATTATAAAACGGAAATTAAATGCAGGGTGTTCTATTTAAAAACTGTATATTTTTATTTTCCAGGCAAAAACGCAACACCCTGTATCTCTAAAAATATTTTTAAAATACCTATTTGGCTACCAGCAAATAAAAATCGTGAATGAATTGAGATTGTTTTTAAACTTATGATCTGTTTTAAAGGACTACATATTTTATCTATCATTCTATTACCCTCATCTTATTATCATATTGGTTTCGTCTTACCTTCTATCTCGTAGTTTTAATTACGCCTTTCACAAGCTGAATTTTTCAGGAATGACAGTACATGATAACACTTATTCTGAAGGTAATAAAAAATTAGACAGAGCAAACGGGCGTTATCCTAAAAATCGAGATTTTGAAACCACCATAGAGAAAAACTTTTTTCTTTTTCTTTTTCTTTTTCTTTTTCTTTTTCTTTTTCTTTTTCTTTTTTCTTTTTCTTTTTCTTTTTCTTTTTCTTTTTCTTTTTCTTTTTCTTTTTCTTTTTCTTTTTCTTTTTCTTTTTCTTTTTCTTTTTCTTTTTCTTTTTCTTTTTCTTTTTCTTTTTCTTTTTCTTTTTCTTTTTCTTTTTCTTTTTCTTTTTCTTTTTCTTTTTCTTTTTCTTTTTTCTTTTTCTTTTTCTTTTTCTTTTTTCTTTTTCTTTTTCTTTTTCTTTTTCTTTTTCTTTTTCTTTTTCTTTTTCTTTTTCTTTTTCTTTTTCTTTTTCTTTTTCTTTTTCTTTTTCTTTTTCTTTTTCTTTTTCTTTCTTTTTCTTTTTCTTTTTCTTTTTCTTTTTCTTTTTCTTTTTCTTTTTCTTTTTCTTTTTCTTTTTCTTTTTCTTTTTCTTTTTCTTTTTCTTTTTCTTTTTCTTTTTCTTTTTCTTTTTCTTTTTCTTTTTCTTTTTCTTTTTCTTTTTCTTTTTCTTTTTCTTTTTCTTTTTCTTTTTCTTTTTCTTTTTCTTTTCTTTTTCTTTTTCTTTTTCTTTTTCTTTTTCTTTTCTTTTTCTTTTTCTTTTTCTTTTTCTTTTTCTTTTTCTTTTTCTTTTTCTTTTTCTTTTTCTTTTTCTTTTTCTTTTTCTTTTCTTTTTCTTTTTTCTTTTTCTTTTTCTTTTTCTTTTTCTTTTTCTTTTTCTTTTTCTTTTTCTTTTTCTTTTTCTTTTTCTTTTTCTTTTTCTTTTTCTTTTTCTTTTTCTTTTTCTTTTTCTTTTTCTTTTTCTTTTTCTTTTTCTTTTTCTTTTTCTTTTTCTTTTTCTTTTTCTTTTTCTTTTTCTTTTTCTTTTTCTTTTTCTTTTTCTTTTCTTTTTTCTTTTTCTTTTTCTTTTTCTTTTTCTTTTTCTTTTTCTTTTTCTTTTTCTTTTTCTTTTTCTTTTTCTTTTTCTTTTTCTTTTTCTTTTTCTTTTTTCTTTTTCTTTTCTTTTTCTTTTTCTTTTTCTTTTTCTTTTTCTTTTTCTTTTTCTTTTTCTTTTTCTTTTTCTTTTTCTTTTTCTTTTTCTTTTTCTTTTTCTTTTTCTTTTTCTTTTTCTTTTTCTTTTTCTTTTTCTTTTTCTTTTTCTTTTTTTTTTCTTTTTCTTTTCTTTTTCTTTTTCTTTTTTCTTTTTCTTTTTCTTTTTCTTTTTCTTTTTCTTTTTCTTTTTTCTTTTTCTTTTTCTTTTTCTTTTTCTTTTTCTTTTTCTTTTTCTTTTTCTTTTTCTTTTTCTTTTTCTTTTTCTTTTTCTTTTTCTTTTTCTTTTTCTTTTTCTTTTTCTTTTTCTTTTTCTTTTTCTTTTTCTTTTTCTTTTTCTTTTTCTTTTTCTTTTTCTTTTTCTTTTTCTTTTTCTTTTTCTTTTTCTTTTTCTTTTTCTTTTTCTTTTTCTTTTTCTTTTTCTTTTTCTTTTTCTTTTTCTTTTTCTTTTTTCTTTTTCTTTTTCTTTTCTTTTTCTTTCTTTTTCTTTTTTCTTTTTCTTTTTCTTTTTCTTTTTCTTTTTCTTTTTCTTTTCTTTTTCTTTTTCTTTTTCTTTTTCTTTTTCTTTTTCTTTTTCTTTTTCTTTTTCTTTTTCTTTTTCTTTTTCTTTTTCTTTTTCTTTTTTCTTTTTCTTTTTCTTTTTCTTTTTCTTTTTCTTTTTCTTTTTCTTTTTCTTTTTCTTTTTCTTTTTCTTTTTCTTTTTCTTTTTCTTTTTCTTTTTCTTTTTCTTTTTCTTCTGATAAATAATCTCATCACTAATAACACACTCTACACGGAATTCTAGTTACTACTTTAACCTTGCCGATAGTCATTTCAGATGTCGCATTTCAATAGGCATTTTCGGAAACCTACTATAGATAACAAATCCAGATGTTTAGTGCGGACAGTTTGCGAACGAGTTGGATTATTGATCCTGTTTATCTACGGCTGTCAATCTTTGACTTTTCTCCCTTATTTGTTAAAGAACCATTTTAATTAAACATGTTTGTAGTCTGATTAATTAAGTCGCAATATGGACATAAAGATTACAAGTTATAACTAATCGAATGTAGGAAAAACTTCAAATTTACTACTGGCAGACACCAAACACCAAAAAATTGCGTTATCCCTTTATAAAATCCTGCGGTGCGCTCGCGGATCTATTAGTAATCTACTCGCAGAGTGGGTCCCAAATATTGATCTCGATCACAAAGCTGGATCAGTAACCTACTAGTTTCCGAACACGGATAAGGTTAGTAACCATAGGTAAACGAACAATAAGATCCATATTCTTTCTGATCCGAGTAAGTTTCTGAAAACGCCTAATTACAACTTTAGATAATAATATGTCCATGAAATTAATAACTACCTATTATGCCTATCGCTGTAATGTACTATTCCCTGAAGGTATTGCCACAGTTTATAGCTAAAGAATAAGTTCGCTCACTCTGCGTCGGCACTTTTGATCTTAATGTTCCAGTTTATACACTGCGCAACTCGGATTTGTATCCCTGGCGCATACAGAATCAAATCATAACCAATACAATATATGACAACCACCTATATTCAAACAGCAGTCTTCTGCGCATCCTGAATTTGTATCCCTGGAGTGGATGTTATTTTGGAACATTCAACTGGTCTAAGTGAGCTAACTGATTCTTTAGCAATAAACTGTGGTATTGCCAAATACCCTGCTGGAATTTGACGTGAAATAAATCCATAATTACAAATCTTCATTTAATTATGGAATTAAGCTCGTTTATACCATATTAAATTTTGATTTGTCGTAATACGCGATATCTATATGAGGAAGGCGAAATCACGAAATATATTGAAAATTATGAGAACTGATTGGATTGTGCATATAATCAAGCAATCAAGTTTGGTGAGCATCAGTGTTTAGTTAACCTTTATCCCGATTGAATAATGTATGCAGCATTTGTGCCGCTTTTATGTGACGTACACAAACTAAAGACAAATTGGCCACAATGAAATCAGTAGCACATATTCTGGATGCGGATTTAATGGTTTTTGTTTCAACATGTAATCAATTTCCTTTATGCAAATCCATTAAGTAACTAACAAAATTTTGTTACTTTAATTATATTTGTAAAAACCATTAATTTGATTAAATTTTATAAATATTTGTATGCAGTTAAGTTTTGTGTTCATTAAAAATATATCATAAGACCATTAGTAAATAATAAAGTGAAAGAGGAAACCAAAATTCTGCCAATCGTTGAAAAAGTTCTGGATCATAAATTAAAAATAAAATAGTAACTAAAAATACTCTCTTTCATTCATTTTATATTCACATGGATATTATCTACAGAACGAAAAACTAGGTCGTTACGATCTACGGAACAGATATAATTCATATTCATCCTAGTAAGAACACAGTATGTATATTAAATTCACCAACCACAATTCCTATTTGGTGATCGAAAAACTATTATTTTTTTAAATTTTAAATAAGTGGCAATTATGTTAAACTAATTATTACAATATATTTTAATTAGTAATAATAAATACGAGGGCGGTTCATTTTTCGTTGAGCAAAGTTTAAAGAAAAAAACATTTATTTATAAATTTTCAAAGTAATTTCCTCCACATTCAATGCATTTTTGCATCTACAAAAACTATCCATGAAAACCAATATTCTGTTCATAGTTTGTTTATTTCATTTTTTAATGCATCAGTTGCTTTATCGGCCGATGCAAATGTAAACACCATAATTTATCCTTTACACGCGGATATAATAAGTCATATAATAAGTCATTTTCACTAGGTCCTGATTATCTAAAAGTTAGAGTATCCTCTCCACTTGTCTCTTGGTAATTTTCCTAATTTCTTCTGAAATTGATTCAACTTGGAGTTCTCGCTATAGGTGTTTATTCCAAACATACCAAGGCGCATTAACTGGTTTTAATAATTTTAAAATATTTCTAGGCAATTGTAATTGCTTTTTTTTGATACATCCAAACAATTTTGGTGTCAAATTTATACAATTCAAAATAAATACATTTTTTCACAGTTTAAACCGCTTTAGTTCGACTTTTAATTCACCCTTAGAAAAGAAAATATTGTTTATAAAAGTTTTTACTTATTTCAAAACTAATAAAAATTAAAACAATTTTAAAAAGAACGCCACTGGGATTGAACGATTTTAAGATCGTTTACAGTTTCGGTACGAATTTTCAAATATTTATTGCGAAAATACTAGACTTTAAATACTGAATTTTTGACAGTTTGGATATCTTAGTGTTGTGCATCGACTGGTTTAATTGCATTGTTGAGCCGATCGCGAATATACTTTAGTTAGACTAAATTATAAACTATAAACAAAATTTTTTGACTTGCTTTTTAGTGATAACGATAAATTTAACCAGCCGATATTCCTCATTGGTAGCTGGTTTTTACTGTAAGCAGGCAACTAATTTTAGAATGGGTTGACAGGTTGGCGGCATTAAAAACACGAGATTTCTTTACTGGCCAGTAGCGTCACATCAGGAGTTGCCTTTGAGTACAAGGGCAACAAAAATAGTAATAGTTCACTTACTGAAAATAATACCAAAATGTCTGTAAATAATACAAGCAGTACTCAAATCAATTCATACGGAGCCTCTGCTAAATCTACACCAAAGCCTACCTTTCCTAAAAAGTAACAAGCTGTTCTATTCCATGTAGCTGATGACTTAAAATTATTTGACGACGTGAAATCTTTTGGTAATATTATCGGTCCAAAAAACATTTTTTTGCTTCAAGCAATGCTAATAACAGAATTTGCATATATCTTTGTTGATCAGGTAATTACAAATAATCCAATTATAAATACAGAAGGTCTTGAATTACCTATAAGAAGATTGGTGACACCAACCAAGAGACTAATACTTTTAAATATCTGTCAATACCTCACGAACTAATTGAATCTGCACTTAAAGATCTTGGACTTCAATTGGATTCTCCTATATCATTTCCAAAAGGGGGTATCCCTAGTGACGAATACAACCATATTTTATCTTTTTGAAGACAAGTCTATATTATTCCACTCACAGACAATTATGAACTTAAAACTACTTTGGTAATTCTGTCTGATAATAATGGTTACCGCATTTCCTTATCCACTGACAAGATGGAATGCTTCGTATGCAAGCAAGCCGGCCATATAGCGTCAAACTGTCCGACTTTCCAAACAACAGCAGTAACACAATCATTAATTTCATAATCAACGCCTCTCTAACAGTAAATTCTCAGCACAGACTCCACATTTGCATACTCCTGGAGAAAAGAGACCTTGTGCAATTTCTCTTGGTTCCAGTGACTGTCTTCCGGAGATTCACCCAATTGATACCTCTATTGAAATGCTGACTTTTACGCCCCTAGCTAAAGTCTCAAAAAATGAGCGAAATAAAAACAAGAAACCTAGAAGAGACTCTACAGATGATTTAAAAATCGCCTTATCCGCCAGATACGCAATCGAAGAACAATATAAAAGTTACCTGAAACTTTTTCGCTCCCATTTTAAAATTTCATAGCTTTTTTCGATAATTGTTTCGGCAGGAAGGACCCTCTTACAGAAGCCAGGCAATTTACCGAAGACATCAAAGCTCTATTTTTTGACATGTTCTCCATATACCAACATTTACCTGACAAGTCACTTAAAAACAGATTTACCAGAATAACCAAAACATTAAAAAGGACTTAAAACTTGAAAACTCCGTTCTTGAAAGTATAGCTTCTCTATCATCAAAAGATTTGATGGACGATGAATACTTCTCCGATGGGTCCCAGAAAACCAACGACAACATCCTATCCCACAAAACATCCTATTAATATAACTTTTCATTTTTTTCAATTTATTTTTTCAATTATTTTTAACCTCATAATGGAATTACGATGGATTTATCTTCGCCTTGAACGCCTGCAGCAACTTGTTAACGACACCAAAGCGGATACAATTTGCTGACAAGAGACAAAAGAAAAACAAACACATAACCTTAAATTCTTCAAAGGTTATTACAATTTAGGAACAAATTGCTTAAGAGCTAGCAGAGGAACTTCTATATATGTTTCCAGTGACTTATTTTCCTATAACCTTGCTCTTCTCACTAACTTAGAAGCAGTTGCAGCAACAATTTGGTGTTTAACTAAAATTACCATTTGCACCATTTACATTCCACCAAATCATAAGTTACTGAAACAGAACTAACCAATGTTATAAAACAACTTCCCGAACCGTTTATCATTGTAGGAGATTTTAATGCACACAATAGCATGTGGGGCTCCGACAAAACATTTCGAAAAGGAAAAGTTATAGAAAATATACTCAACAACTCTGAACTATGTTTGCTTAACACAGGATCCTTCACATACTTTAAAATTTCAACTGGAACCTTTTCATCCATAGATCTTAATTTTTGTGATCCTAGAACGACACCATCACTCTCATGGTCTACGATGAAAAGCAATCACTACCCAATATTAAGTAATACAAAATAATTAATGGAGTCTAACAATGTAACCAAATGGAAAATTTATCGGGCTAATTGGATTGGGTTTACTAATTTTATCGAGAACGATATATGCCGAGTTCAGATATCAGAAGATGTAGACGCTACCTTAAATGCTATTAATAACTGCATAAATCTTGCCGCCGAAACCTATGTTGGAAAATGCACTATATTGTCTACCCGAAAGTCTGTTCCTTGGTGGAACGAAAATTGTAACGTTGCTGTTCACGAATGTAAATCGGATTTAAATAAATACCAACGAAATAAATTTAATTTCTGTCAACTCAAAAAACTGAAAGCAAAGGCCCGGCGAGTCCTCAGACGAAGTAAAAAATCTGATGTGTCCAACACATGACTTTCCTGTCTAGTTATTATAGGCTTTTTCCGGTTATTTTGTTCAACCTATTGCAGCAACTCTATAAATGTTTAGAGGATAATATATACATTTTCCACATACATCTAACTCGAAACATTTTTCTATAGATATTCATTAAAAACGAAAATACTGATAAATTTAAATTTAGCACTTTTCCTCAAATTTTTTCATTACGGTCCATTTTAGAAAAATCATGTATAAACAAAAATTATAGATATTGATATCGCAAACAACTTTTAATTTAACAAATTTTGCACATTTTGTCAAATTTCTCGAATACGGACCATTTCAGAAAAATTTTACAGAAAACAAAAATTATAGATAATAATATTAGAAGTAACTTTTATTTTAACATTTTTCTTCTCCAAACATAAATAACTGATATATTCCATAAAATATAAAAACGGCCTCTCATAAAGTACCCCCCAGATGTTTCGATTTTGTTCAAAATCTAATCATTTTACGTCAGGCCGAAATGAAACCTGTGTTTAAAATTTAATGTTATTTCCTTTATCCATTTTTGAGTTTTCTTCAAAATCCGAAATTTACACATTTTCTCAAATATCCCGAATACGGTCCATTTTAGAAAAATTATGTTTGCAACAAAAATTATAGAAAATTATATTACAAACAACTTTTATTTGAACAATTTCGCATAAATGAAATGAAAATTTTGCATAAATTAGAAAATATTTATAATAATATTATAAGTAACTTTTATTTAAAGATTTTTCTTCTTCAAACGTAAATAACAGATATATTCCATAAAATATAAAAATGATCTCCAATAAAGTACCCCCCCCCCAGATGTTTCGACTCTGCCCAAAATCTAATCAGTTTATTGGACGCCGGAATAAAGCTTAAGTTTATAGTCTAAGATCCGAAGTAAGGTCGACCTTTACCCATCCGTTTAATGGACGAAAGTTTCTTTTTAATAAATAAAATATGTTAAAAAATATACTGCAAAAGGGTTTCCTAAGAAAATACGGTCCAGACTATTTATTTTCTTAAAATAAAAAAAACAACACCCTGTAAAGTCTTCCCCAGATGATTCGACTATGCCCAAACTTTAATCAGCTCACCGCAGGATAGATTAAATCTTAAGTTTAAAATTTGGTGCTTTTCTCCTTATCCGTTTTTGAGTTGTCTTTAAAATTCGAAATTTGCATTTTTCTTCAAATATCTCGAATTAGGTCCATTTTAGGGAAATCATGTATAGGGACAAAATAATAGAGAATGACATCATAAGTAACTTTTATCATGATTTTTATACTTTTCTTATCTATATACAGAGAGAAAAGCAAAAAAATTGCGGTATATTTAAAAACATATTTTATCTAATAAAAAAAAACTTTTATCCATTAAACAGATGGGTGAAGGTCGACCCTACTTACGGATCCTGGACTATTAAAATTTAGTGTTTTCATTTGTATCGGTTCATGAGTTATGGTGGATACAGACATACAGACACCCACACATACATCATCGCGAAAATAGTCGAAACGGATTCAGGGGACCCCAAAACGTAGAAATCCGTCGAAAACTAAAGGTCGAAAAAAATCATGATTCCTATACTTTCCTTATCTGTATACAGATAGGAAAGTAAAAAGACAAAATATGTATCCATCTTAACCACTAATATGAGTAGATAAACTATGCCATTTCCCTACCGGAAGTGAGAGATAAGAGATAAGATAAGAGGTCAAGGTCAAGGCCACTGATAAGAGAGATAAGGATCTATTTTTAGAACCGCCCACGTGTCAAGGTCAAAGCCACTGATAAGAATCTATTTTTAGCAAGGTCAAGGTTAAGGTCAAAGACAAGGACAAGGACTAGGCCACTGATAAGAGAGAAAGGGATCTATTTTTAGAACCGCCCACGTGTCAAGGTCAAGGCCACTGATAAGAATCTATTTTTAGCAAGGTCAAGGTTAAGGTCAAAGACAAGGACAAGGACAAGGACTAGGCCACTGATAAGAGAGAAAGGGATCTATTTTTAGAACCTCCAGTGCCAAGGTCAAGGTCAAGGTCAGGGCCAAGGTAATGGTCAATGTCATCAAGGTCATCAAGGTCAAGGTCATTAAGGCCAAGGTCATCAAGATCAAGGTCACGCACGACTCGAATGCCCCACCCATACGGACGACAAGGTCACGCACAACCCACATGCCCATACCCACGCGGACAAGTTCAGCCACCGACCTCGCACGACCCACTCACGCGTTCAAGGTCATGTACCGACCACACACAACCCACATGACCCACCCACACAAGGGCCCCGTTTCGCAAACTTTCCACGCACGCTGCTTTTAAAAAATATAATTTTTGAAATCCATTTTTAAAAATCTAAAGTAAAACCTCTTTACGCCACACCTATTCATTATTGTTTTAAGAGAACTATTTTAAGAATTCTATTTTAAGAAATCTGTTTTAAGGAATCTATTTTTAGACATCTGTTTTAAGACATCTATTTTAAGAAACCTATTTTAAAAAATCTATTTTAAGAAATCTATTTTTAGAAATCTATTTTAAGAAATCTATTTTAAGAAATCTATTTTAAGAAATCTATTTTAAGAAATCTATTTTAAGAAATCTATTTTAAGAAATCTATTTTAAGAAATCTATTTTAAGAAATCTATTTTTAGAAATCTATTTTAAGAAATCTATTTTAAGAAATCTATTTTAAGAAATCTATTTTAAGAAATCTATTTTAAGAAATCTATTTTAAAAAATCTATTTTTCCATTTTTTAAAAATCTAAAGAAAAACATCTTTACGCCTCACGAATCCCACGTGCCAAGCTCAAGGTCAAAGTCAAGGTCAAGGTGTATCTAAATATTGATATGAATATCATGTTTTTTTGTGTGGGCGATTTAAACATATAAATAGTGAACAGATTGCTGTAGTATATTCAGTAAAAAAATTCAAAACTCCCTTAGATTTGATTTGTTTAGATTAGATTTTCAAGGAGACATTATTCGACTCCGTTATTTAGAGTATGTCGTCTAGCTTGGTATCGTTTATTTGACTTATGATCAAACAGGTTGTAAGAATGTAAGAAAAGAAGGTTAAATCCTTTAATATTGAATGTGTTTTAGATGTAAGAAGGGTCTAGAATCTAAATGATGTTTAAAATTCTCACACATTTTTTTTTTTTAAATAATCTGGATTAATAATTTCCGGTATATTGAAAGTAGTCAAAAGGGCATTACACATATCTCCGCTATTATTGATCAGATTCAAACGGGGGAGTGTTAGGGAATTAAATCTCTATTATTGCTGAAGAGAAAAATCATGCGATGTCGTAAGGACTCAAGCATGTATCTTGATTATTATTGGTCGGACTTAAACAAGGAAAATGACATTGATTTAGATTAATGTTGAAGAGAAAAATCCTTGTTATAATTATTAATGGATGTTAGGTGTAAGAGATTTTCATTAATTAACAGGTTGTAAGGACATAAGATAAGAAGGGTCAAAGGTTAAAACTATTTTACATAATTATTAGAAAGTTTATAGTTTGGAGGGTTGGCAGGGTTGCAACTTATTATAAGTATTAAAATGTTGGGAATTTCGAGGCATGAAGATTTGCAGATATTATTATCGGTATTGCAGATTTCATACTTATCGATTATTGTGAAGTTAATTATTGTCTACATCAGCACTTAAAAATTAAAAAAAAAATCAAATTATATTATAGGCTTATAATTAGGGAAGGGGGTTACCCCTAAATAGCACTTAGGTCTCATCGGCACCATTGAACATCCTCCTCATCTCATCATACAACCTACATATCTTAACCCTGAATGGGAAATATTTTAAATTTTACAGTTTTGGATGTTAGATGTAAGAAGGGTCAAAGGTTTAAACTATTTTTAATAACTATTAAAAAGTCTAGAGTTTGGAGGGTTGGAACTTAGGTGTTTAAGTCTAAGGATATTATAAGTATTTAAATGTTTTAAAACTCTAAAGTTAATGTTATTATTAACGGTAATGTAGATTTCATACTTATCGATTGGTGAAGTTAATTACTGTCTGCAGCAGCACTTAAAAATTTCAAAAAATCAAATTATAAGCTTGTAATGGGGTTGCCCCTCATTGGTACTTAGGCCTCATCGGCACATTGTGCATCCTCCTAAGCTTATCAATTAACCTACATATCTTACCCCTGAATGGGAAATATTGTAAGTTTCAGTGTTTTGGATGTAAGAAGGGTCAAAGCTTTAAACTATTTTTAATATTTATTAAAAAAGTCTAGAGTTTGGATGGTTAGCAGGGTTGCAACTTAAGTTAGAGTCAATATTAATTTTCTATTGGATTCATAGATCATTTTGAACATTACCAAGAACGCCCAACTCAAATGATTAAGAATTTATTGCACATACAACTTTAGTAGTTTTATTTATTAAAGTCTTTAGGTCTAACCACCCCTGTTTGTGTTACGTGTCTGTATATTAACGTTTCAATTGTTTCACCTAACCTTTATTATATGCAATCAAGTCAGTCTGGAACAACACCAGTAGAAACAGACATACGCTTCTTAAGTTAGAAAAAAAAAAAATTATGTCAAGCGCCACTTTAAAAATAGTAACAAGTAATTTAACCTAACATTTTAAAATATTTAGATTTTATCTTAGAATTCATTTCTTAGTACCACATTAGATATAATAATAAATACTTTAACATCACATTTTAAAAGTTTCAATTTTGTATATTCACATTTTTACGAACCATTTTAATAACAGTGCTATCCATTTAAATGTATAAATGTCATCTCATCATTGTCCAGTGCCACTTTATAAATAAAAAAAAATCTAACTTATATGATTTTTGAAAATAAATTACTAGTGATACCAGCGAAATATGTCGGTGGCATTTTACAAAGTACTTACCGTCAATCATAAATAAACTATCACTTTTAAAACTCATCATAACTATTCCAAGAGGTAGAATTAAAAGAATACTGGAATTTGTCATTCACCTCTAATGAAACATCACTCATTTTCCGAATACGAGTTTTAAAGCAACTCTGAAAAATTTTCTACGTGTCTGTACAATATGACTCACTTTTAAAACTCATCATAACTATTCCAAGAGCTGGAATTAAAAGAATACTGGAATTTGTCATTCACCTCTAATGAAACATCACTCATTTTCCGAATACTAGCTTTAAAGCAACTCTGAAAAATTTTCTACGTGTCTGTACAATATGACATTCAAACAAAGAATTAGATTATTTTCTTAAAAATTGAAGGTCAAACATTGTAAAGCATAATAAATCGATAATTATCCAAAATGTTATTAATAAAATAATTTGAAGGTTAATATAAAAACAACTGTTTGAAGGAAGTTATTTTAATATCAGAGTATATCGACAACCTAATCGGCTTTAAATTACTAGGTCACCGAAATAATATTTTCTAAGAATAGGACAATATTTTAGATCACTAACACAATTCAAAAAATCATCAAAAATATATCTATTTAAAAATTAATAAATACATAAATATTATTTTTTCTTTTATTCCTTAAACCTCAAAGGAAATAATGTAGATTAAAAAATATTTAATAAATAAATACACTTTTTTATTATTAATAATAACATATGTTCCAAGTGCAGTTAACAGTTTTAAATAAAAACTTTTATTTGTTAGTTGTATAACTGTTATTTCTGGTATGAAGTAATAAAAAAAAGTAAACTGTCATTCATGAACAACAATATAATTTGCAATATTACTGTACGTGCATTTAAGAGCGTAAAAAATCGACTTATTTCATTTAAAATTTTAGAGTTGTTTATTGGGCATTCTATTTTTTTGGTAATGGTCTATTAAATCGGGTTAGTCTATCTTCGTATGACGGTTTATTTTCAGAAAAGTTTCCATTTTGAGTAAAAACAATACGACTTTGGGGTTGATGTTCGGAAAATCTTTCATAACACTGTCTTCATAGGAAAGTTGGACATGGCCAAATTTGATGACAGCAAAGCAGTAACTTGATCTACAGCTTGTAAAACGTCTTATTTTTAAATTTTAAGAAAATTGAAATTTTTTTTAAAAACGGTAATTTTGGGATAACAGAAGAAAAATAAATATGTCATGAATAATGTACATAAAAGATATGAATATTAATTGGTAATTATTAGAAGATTTGTTAAGATTTAATGGTTCTTCAGTTAAATAGAGTATGAGAATGAATCGAAAACAATGTAATAAAATGAATTTACAATATTATTGAAATTTAGATTAGAAAATTCAGCTATAAATTATATAAGTAATTAGTAACTATAGTTAAAGATTGAATTAAAATAATTTATAAAAAATAATAAATAATGAAGTGATGATAAAAAAAATTACATGCTTATTTAATTAATAAATAGTTGTTAATTGTTCCTCCATTGATGATACATGAAAAATGAGGTATTATCAGTTAAATATTAAACAAATGATTAAAGTTACTTATATAATAACACAATAAGAAGAAGTAGAAAGAGTAAGAGTAGAGTAAAAAAAGAAATAGAGAGAGTATGATTATTTTAATATTAATAGTAAACCAGATAATTTACGAAAATGCAAAATAATTTAAAAATCAATGATTTAAAATTAAAAGAAATAAATTTGGAATTTGGGCTAAAGAACATACACTGTGTAGTATAAATAGGTTGAATATTTTTAAGGAGTAAGACACCAAGAGATGGAAAGAAAGTTGTAGGAAATTATGGAATGGAATAATTAGTGATTGGAAAAAACTAATGCAAATTATATATATGAAAAATAAAGAAAAGTGCTGACCATAAGTAATAAGTAGCTAAGAAATAACAAATGAGTAAAAAAAATCATAGTCAAATTCCATAGTTTCCATTCTCCTTTTTATATTCTAATCCAAATATATTATATGGTTCCGGAAAGTTTCTGCTTTTCTGACAGATGTGGGTGATATCTTGAAGGTAGTTAATTAGAATATTTGATCATATCCCTATTTTTAACAGATACTTGATAGATACGTGACAGATACAGTACATCTCCAGAACAGCTACATGACAGATACACGACCAAACACAAATGAACATGATATAAATAATTGAAATATATAAGATACATTTATGAAGAATATTCATCAGATCAATGTTGCCAGATAAATAGCTGTAGGGAGACCTTTTAGATTTGTTCGTGTTTTCTGCTGCTTCTATGTATTATAAAAAAACCTACTTCTACTGCATACAAACTCAACGCATTTGAAGATTTGTAAATCAGAATTATAATACCTACCTTACAAAATTATAGGCCTAAATCCATATCTTAATTGCTTTTGGATCGATTTTAAACGGAAGGCATTTGATTGGACTCGAATTATCTTCTTAGTTAGACCTACGCCTATTATTGATTATCAAGATGTCTAGCGAAGAGAATAGACGTAGAATTAAAGAGTTTTCAGAAAAAGTTAGAGAACTGAATAGAGACATAAAATTATATGATGATAAAAAACAAGTTTTAAGGGATTTGACAAATTTAAGTATTTAGGAGGATATTGAGAGACATCGTCCTAGATCGCTTAAAAGAATCCAACCGACGCAAATATGGCCATCCTAAAGGCTAATTTGGTTATACTTACTACCATATTAAACAATATACTGTATACCCATGGTATAAAAACTGTATACCAATGTACCGAATGGCGTACAACATATGGCGATACGTTTTGATAATAATCAAACGGAATGGCGAAAGATGAATTTCTCAATGGTAAATGATATGAAGCTGGATACGTTTTCCATACAAGTCAATGAAGCAAAGAGATACAAATTAAAATTGATTTTTGATGATGGCACCGAAGGAGAATTCAAAGATTGGCAGACTCCACCACCACCGATCGGTTTGAGTGACATGTCAGAGCCTAAATATTCTAAATTATATGTAATTAGTTGTATAACACTATCATCTACTTTGTTTATAATATTGAAAATTATTGTAAAAATTGTAAATAAAAAATTTTACTCTTCTTGTAAAACGAAAATAAATGCATGAAATTAATAAGGTGTTTCAATTAAAAAACATTTCCTTTTATAATCATTTATTAATAACAAAAATTACAACGGTAAAAGAGTATTAAGGAACCATTGACGTAGACCTTCGACGTTCTTCTGGGTACATTTAAATGATCCATTGGCGTGGTACATGCAGGTTTTGGAGTCACTATTGAATTTTTCTGTTGCACACGGTGTTCCATCGAACTTGCATACATCTACTATTAAATATTCCAAACACGTGACACTTATTCAGTAAAAATTCTGATTTTTCACTTCCTCGTACGTACATATAATCAGCATGGTTAAGTAAATATGTTTCCAAAATAGAGTTTAACTTGGAATAATCCACGTCTCCAGAGGAATAGTTGACTCCATGAATATGTTTCTCAACATATCTAACGCTAATTTTATTAGACGTATTTAGGTTAGAATAAGGTGTAGGTGGTGTGAACAAAACGTGGTATTCTTTATGACCAATTGCGATACTCAATTCCTTCGGATGAAAAATACTGTTGATGTAGAAACCTTGGATGTCAACGAATGCGATCCTCATGGTGACAGAAACGAGACTGAATTAGAACTACTTTTTGTATAAATTGAAGAAAATCAAGTTTGACATCCTCAGTTGTTTGTAGTGGATCTGTAAAAATATATTCTCAAGATTCTGGTTACGGTTCAAGTAGTGAATTTGATTATTCTGGTTAAATAGGCAACTGTTATGTGTTAATGCTAGAGACTGTTCAATTTCCACAATATTACTATAAAATTCTAAATATAATCAAATGTAGTTTTAATGATGAAAATTATACATTTTTAGATGCTTTTCATAAAATGCATGCATTTAAAAATTTAGATTCTAACTTGAAAAATGTTGCATTAGGACAATTCATGTATTTTTATAAACAAAATTGTAAACGATTTTGAAAGAATTTAATAAATATTTTTTTTTATAAAAAATTATTTTGTTTTTTTTTTAAAGAAGAAAAATGTGAAATAATCGAAACGGTATAATAACGCTTTTGATTTTATTTTAAATCTTGTAGTTATTTACCACAATTGTCAGCGCCTTACACCGTTCGGCTATTTCCACTTCTAATAGCATAGAAACAAATAACGTTTAAACGAGATGCTTGACACATGACGTTGACAATATCATTAAATATCATGTCAACATTGGACAATGAAATTAAAATACATTTTGTTTCAAAATTATATTTTTAAAGTAACAGTATTTACAGTAACTCAATGAGTTTCAAAATTGTGTCTCTTTGAAGCTCAGCTTTTTTATTTAGGCCCATTTTCAGTAAACTAGTAATTAGTTTCTTTTTCTTAATTTGTTTTTCTTTGTAATTATTCCTTATTTCCATTCCCCGTTCTGTTTTGTAAAATTGTCTTCGTTTCTCGTTAGCTTCTTCCCTCCGCCTTATTCCTTCGGCACCTCTATCACATCTACATGTGGATTTATCATGAAGTTCGTGTTCAGACGTATATTTTTCTAAGTCTTTAACACCTTCAGATGCTAATTCTGAAATTTTTGTGCGTACTAAGCAACACTCTTTTCCCCGGGAATGTAACCAATCTTGTTTGAATACTCTTCTATCGTAATGAGAATGAGGTGTACCTCTGAGACCATCTCCATCCCTTTTAAGCGGCTTTTGTCCATCAGCACAGGTGATGTATCTGAGAACACCAACAGCATGGTCCAAGCAAATTATTTTCTTGAAAGTTGTTTTTGAATGGAGTCGTGTACCAGTGCGCTGTAGTTTTTTCTTGTAGGCTAACATTGTAAATCCATTAGTAAAATGTATTAAAGCGTGAAGATGTTCATATGTTGTACTACCATCGTCTGCTATTAGATGACATCGACAAATAGAATACCATTTAATATTTGAAGCACAAGCAAGTACATTAAAGTCCTTTTCATTTAATATTAAGTGATACCATTCTTTAGACAATTCTCCGTAATCTTGTGCCATTTCATGTGGCGACAAAGCGTTAATTTCATTTAGATTCAAGAGAGTCAAATAATCAGTTTTTGACAATGAAGACATTTTTTGTTATTTTTGAGAAGCTACTCGTAGAAAATGTCTTAGTAGACTGGAAGAGTCTTTAATGCCTCAATACCTTAAACAAATAACTCATTACCCCCACAACTAAGATTTTTGCGTGAACGAAGGTTAGGTTAGGAGGGCATACGAGAAGTTATAAAGCAATTTTTCTAAAAATCGAGCTGAAAATAGAGTTGTTTTACCCAAAAATATTAGATTTTCTTAAAATCAAGCTAAAACTAGAGTTGTTTATAGATGAAAAATATACGTTGAGTAATTGAAAAAGCAAAATTATTCTAAAGTAATGGAGAAACATACATACATACATACATACATACATACATACATACATACATACATACATACATACATACATACATACATACATACATACATACATACATACATACATACATACATACATACATACATACATACATACATACATACATACATACATACATACATACATACATACATACATACATACATACATACATACATACATACATACATACATACATACATACATACATACATACATACATACATACATACATACATACATACATACATACATACATACATACATACATACATACATACATACATACATACATACATACATACATACATACATACATACATACATACATACATACATACATACATACATACATACATACATACATACATACATACATACATACATACATACATACATACATACATACATACATACATACATACATACATACATACATACATACATACATACATACATACATACATACATACATACATACATACATACATACATACATACATACATACATACATACATACATACATACATACATACATACATACATACATACATACATACATACATACATACATACTCGATTATCTCAAAAACTAGAAATAATATGACTAATATAATGAATATAAATTAAATCATTAATACAATTAAAATTAGAATACTAAAACAACAAACTCGATTTGATGATTTGAGCTACATGTTAATCATCTAACGCAATATTTTTAAATAATTTGAGAGTTAAATTGACAAAATAGGAAAAAATAAAATTTAAGATAGAAAAACGAGTACCTATGGCATACCTATTACTTTGAAGAAGATGAATATTTATTTAGGAATATGATGAAAAACTGGTGAAATGAGAACAGATAAAAAAGAAAATTTGTTTAAATTTGGAAAGAGGTAAATATAGAAAGGAAAATATTAAAAATTGGTATAGCGTTTGCTGCTGATAGGAGACATATTCGCGTGACCTGATTTGGGTAGGGAGAAATTTAATTGTATTTAATTCAGTATTCAATAGATTATTTTATGAAACAAGTTATTTAGATATTATATTTGGTGATAAGATAGGAAAATAATTGAAGATGACAAAATTATGTCATTTAATTTGATTATTTTAAATTAATGATAATATGCTACTTATTCTAGAAAAAATATATTTTTCAAAATCTGGTTTGCTTTTTTGGAAAAGAAATTTATTGATAGCAACTGAATGATATAATACAGTGTATATTTAAATAAGACGGATTAAATGGAAGATATATTATTGGGGAAGGTACTTTGGGCAAGGATTGGTAAAAATATAGTAGAAAATATTGACATGAAAGAGCTAGAAGAAGCGAGAAGAAAACGTATTTATTGTTTTGTTTATAATTTAATCAAATACTTTTTAATAATAAAAATGAATGAATTTAGAAACGGTGAATTAAACTAGTTACATTTTTAAAAATAACGTCTAAGCTTAAATATTTCTGAGTAGGAAGGTAAGTGAAAGAAAAGTCTATTATTTCTTATCGAGTTATTAATTCCATACAAATAGCTTCCTTAATATAATGTCAATTGAAAAAACACCGGTTTTTGTTATTAAATATTTAGTGATTTTTTTGGGGGAAATACATTTAAATGGTGACTTTTTAAGTTTCGATTTGATGCTTTGTTTTCCTGCATAATAGAATTTTTTCTATTAAGTAATGAAATTTGATACAATAAAGTAATAATTTAAGGTTGTTTTAACAATTTTTAAGAAACCTGAGTTATTTCTTTTGATTGTGAAAAAAAATATAAATATTTGCAACTAACATATTATTTAGCTCTGATAATGTTAACGTGTTAGCGTTGAATTAGTTTATTGACTGCATTAATATATTCTTTTATATTATTCAGAAAGAATAACCAAATCGTTCTTTTAATGGTACACTAGTTTTATAAGTATCTCTAAAAATAAATTTAAATTATATTGTAAGGAGTTATTTAAATATATATTTTAGTATGGAATGTGACTTTTATATTTTCTCATATTTCTTTTAACTAAAATACACTGCCAATTCTTGAATATCTACATTTCAAAACTAATATTTTCAACTTTAATTTATCATTCATTGGGAATCTTAAAGTTATTTGTAATAAAACATTAAATTTTTTATTAGTTAGGACACTTTTGATTTATTTTTCAAATGAACCAATTCATTAAACTTAGATTAATAATATTATTTTTATAGTACAATATTTTCGTTTAATTTTATTATTTCATACGAGAACAAATTAATAATATATAAATATATATTTAAATATTCAGATTTTAGTAAACAATTTATATTAATATTTATTAGGAATGATGTGATTTTGAAGAACATACTCTAATACATATTTTAAAAAAAATATTTTGGTTAAAATACACATCTTTTTAGATTCTGTTTATTAATTTAACAGTAAAATATAATTTTTTTGAAATATCACTAAATCATATCCAGTATTATTACTTAACCCTAAATTTTTTAATTAATATTCGCAAATTTAAATATAACTTAAATTATGACATTTCGATATTATTTATCATTTCGACCTTTTTAAATAATATTTAGGTCCTTCTAACTTTGCACATGGTTTTTCTCTTCAACGTTAATCTATGTTGCTCCTCCTACACAAGAGCCGTTTGTTCCATTTAAAATCGATCCAAAAGCAATTAAGATATTATAATTCTGATTTACAAATATTCAAATGCGTTGAGTTTGTATGCAGTAGAAGTAGGTTTTTTTATAATACATAGAAGCAGCAGAAAACACGAACAAATCTAAAAGGTCTCCCTACAGCTATTTATCTGGCAACATTGATCTGATGAATATTCTTCATAAATGTATCTTATATATTTCAATTATTTATATCATGTTCATTTGTGTTTGGTCGTGTATCTGTCATGTAGCTGTTCTGGAGATGTACTGTATCTGTCACGTATCTATCAAGTATCTGTTAAAAATAGGGATATGATCAAATATTCTAACTAACTACCTTCAAGATATCACCCACATCTGTCAGAAAAGCAGAAACTTTCCGGAACCATATAATATATTTGGATTAGAATATAAAAAGGAGAATGGAAACTATGAAAGAGGAATTTGACTATGATTTTTTTTACTCATTTGTTATTTCTTAGCTACTTATTACTTATGGTCAGCACTTTTCTTTATTTTTCATATATATAATTTGCATTAGTTTTTTCCAATCACTAATTATTCCATTCCATAATTTCCTACAACTTTCTTTCCATCTCTTGGTGTCTTACTCCTTAAAAATATTCAACCTATTTATACTACACAGTATATGTTCTTTAGCCCAAATTCCAAATTTATTTCTTTTAATTTTAAATCATTGATTTTTAAATTATTTTGCATTTTCGTAAATTATCTGGTTTACTATTAATATTAAAATAATAATACTCTCTCTATTTCTTTTTTTACTCTACTCTTACTCTTTCTACTTCTTCTTATTGTGTTATTATATAAGTAACTTTAATCATTTGTTTAATATTTAACTGATAATACCTCATTTTTCATGTATCATCAATGGAGGAACAATTAACAACTATTTATTAATTAAATAAGCATGTAATTTTTTTTATCATCACTTCATTATTTATTATTTTTTATAAATTATTTTAATTCAATCTTTAACTATAGTTACTAATTACTTATATAATTTATAGCTGAATTTTCTAATCTAAATTTCAATAATATTGTAAATTCATTTTATTACATTGTTTTCGATTCATTCTCATACTCTATTTAACTGAAGAACCATTAAATCTTAACAAATCTTCTAATAATTACCAATTAATATTCATATCTTTTATGTACATTATTCATGACATATTTATTTTTCTTCTGTTATCCCAAAATTACCGTTTTTAAAAAAAATTTCAATTTTCTTAAAATTTAAAAATAAGACGTTTTACAAGCTGTAGATCAAGTTACTGCTTTGCTGTCATCAAATTTGGCCATGTCCAACTTTCCTATGAAGACAGTGTTATGAAAGATTTTCCGAACATCAACCCCAAAGTCGTATTGTTTTTACTCAAAATGGAAACTTTTCTGAAAATAAACCGTCATACGAAGATAGACTAACCCGATTTAATAGACCATTACCAAAAAAAAAGAATGCCCAATAAACAACTCTAAAATTTTAAATGAAATAAGTCGATTTTTTACGCTCTTAAATGCACGTACAGTAATATTGCAAATTATATTGTTGTTCATGAATGACAGTTTACTTTTTTTTATTACTTCATACCAGAAATAACAGTTATACAACTAACAAATAAAAGTTTTTATTTAAAACTGTTAACTGCACTTGGAACATATGTTATTATTAATAATAAAAAAGTGTATTTATTTATTAAATATTTTTTAATCTACATTATTTCCTTTGAGGTTTAAGGAATAAAAGAAAAAATAATATTTATGTATTTATTAATTTTTAAATAGATATATTTTTGATGATTTTTTGAATTGTGTTAGTGATCTAAAATATTGTCCTATTCTTAGAAAATATTATTTCGGTGACCTAGTAATTTAAAGCCGATTAGGTTGTCGATATACTCTGATATTAAAATAACTTCCTTCAAACAGTTGTTTTTATATTAACCTTCAAATTATTTTATTAATAACATTTTGGATAATTATCGATTTATTATGCTTTACAATGTTTGACCTTCAATTTTTAAGAAAATAATCTAATTCTTTGTTTGAATGTCATATTGTACAGACACGTAGAAAATTTTTCAGAGTTGCTTTAAAGCTAGTATTCGGAAAATGAGTGATGTTTCATTAGAGGTGAATGACAAATTCCAGTATTCTTTTAATTCTACCTCTTGGAATAGTTATGATGAGTTTTAAAAGTGATAGTTTATTTATGATTGACGGTAAGTACTTTGTAAAATGCCACCGACATATTTCGCTGGTATCACTAGTAATTTATTTTCAAAAATCATATAAGTTAGATTTTTTTTTATTTATAAAGTGGCACTGGACAATGATGAGATGACATTTATACATTTAAATGGATAGCACTGTTATTAAAATGGTTCGTAAAAATGTGAATATACAAAATTGAAACTTTTAAAATGTGATGTTAAAGTATTTATTATTATATCTAATGTGGTACTAAGAAATGAATTCTAAGATAAAATCTAAATATTTTAAAATGTTAGGTTAAATTACTTGTTACTATTTTTAAAGTGGCGCTTGACATAATTTTTTTTTTCTAACTTAAGAAGCGTATGTCTGTTTCTACTGGTGTTGTTCCAGACTGACTTGATTGCATATAATAAAGGTTAGGTGAAACAATTGAAACGTTAATATACAGACACGTAACACAAACAGGGGTGGTTAGACCTAAAGACTTTAATAAATAAAACTACTAAAGTTGTACTGTGCAATAAATTCTTAATCATTTGAGTTGGGCGTTCTTGGTAATGTTCAAAATGATCTATGAATCCAATAGAAAATTAATATTGACTCTAACTTAAGTTGCAACCCTGCTAACCATCCAAAGTCTAGACTTTTTTAATAAATATTAAAAATAGTTTAAAGCTTTGACCCTTCTTACATCCAAAACACTGAAACTTACAATATTTCCCATTCAGGGGTAAGATATGTAGGTTAATTGATAAGCTTAGGAGGATGCACAATGTGCCGATGAGGCCTAAGTACCAATGAGGGGCAACCCCATTACAAGCTTATAATTTGATTTTTTGAAATTTTTAAGTGCTGCTGCAGACAGTAATTAACTTCACCAATCGATAAGTATGAAATCTACATTACCGTTAATAATAACATTAACTTTAGAGTTTTAAAACATTTAAATACTTATAATATCCTTAGACTTAAACACCTAAGTTCCAACCCTCCAAACTCTAGACTTTTTAATAGTTATTAAAAATAGTTTAAACCTTTGACCCTTCTTACATCTAACATCCAAAACTGTAAAATTTAAAATATTTCCCATTCAGGGTTAAGATATGTAGGTTGTATGATGAGATGAGGAGGATGTTCAATGGTGCCGATGAGACCTAAGTGCTATTTAGGGGTAACCCCCTTCCCTAATTATAAGCCTATAATATAATTTGATTTTTTTTTTAAATTTTTAAGTGCTGATGTAGACAATAATTAACTTCACAATAATCGATAAGTATGAAATCTGCAATACCGATAATAATATCTGTAAATCTTCATGCCTCGAAATTCCCAACATTTTAATACTTATAATAAGTTGCAACCCTGCCAACCCTCCAAACTATAAACTTTCTAATAATTATGTAAAATAGTTTTAACCTTTGACCCTTCTTATCTTATGTCCTTACAACCTGTTAATTAATGAAAATCTCTTACACCTAACATCCATTAATAATTATAACAAGGATTTTTCTCTTCAACATTAATCTAAATCAATGTCATTTTCCTTGTTTAAGTCCGACCAATAATAATCAAGATACATGCTTGAGTCCTTACGACATCGCATGATTTTTCTCTTCAGCAATAATAGAGATTTAATTCCCTAACACTCCCCCGTTTGAATCTGATCAATAATAGCGGAGATATGTGTAATGCCCTTTTGACTACTTTCAATATACCGGAAATTATTAATCCAGATTATTTAAAAAAAAAAATGTGTGAGAATTTTAAACATCATTTAGATTCTAGACCCTTCTTACATCTAAAACACATTCAATATTAAAGGATTTAACCTTCTTGTCTTACATTCTTACAACCTGTTTGATCATAAGTCAAATAAACGATACCAAGCTAGACGACATACTCTAAATAACGGAGTCGAATAATGTCTCCTTGAAAATCTAATCTAAACAAATCAAATCTAAGGGAGTTTTGAATTTTTTTACTGAATATACTACAGCAATCTGTTCACTATTTATATGTTTAAATCGCCCACACAAAAAAACATGATATTCATATCAATATTTAGATACACCTTGACCTTGACTTTGACCTTGAGCTTGGCACGTGGGATTCGTGAGGCGTAAAGATGTTTTTCTTTAGATTTTTAAAAAATGGAAAAATAGATTTTTTAAAATAGATTTCTTAAAATAGATTTCTTAAAATAGATTTCTTAAAATAGATTTCTTAAAATAGATTTCTAAAAATAGATTTCTTAAAATAGATTTCTTAAAATAGATTTCTTAAAATAGATTTCTTAAAATAGATTTCTTAAAATAGATTTCTTAAAATAGATTTCTTAAAATAGATTTCTAAAAATAGATTTCTTAAAATAGATTTTTTAAAATAGGTTTCTTAAAATAGATTTCTTAAAATAGATGTCTTAAAACAGATGTCTAAAAATAGATTCCTTAAAACAGATTTCTTAAAATAGAATTCTTAAAATAGTTCTCTTAAAACAATAATGAATAGGTGTGGCGTAAAGAGGTTTTACTTTAGATTTTTAAAAATGGATTTCAAAAATTATATTTTTTAAAAGCAGCGTGCGTGGAAAGTTTGCGAAACGGGGCCCTTGTGTGGGTGGGTCATGTGGGTTGTGTGTGGTCGGTACATGACCTTGAACGCGTGAGTGGGTCGTGCGAGGTCGGTGGCTGAACTTGTCTGCGTGGGTATGGGCATGTGGGTTGTGCGTGACCTTGTCGTCCGTATGGGTGGGGCATTCGAGTCGTGCGTGACCTTGATCTTGATGACCTTGGCCTTAATGACCTTGACCTTGATGACCTTGATGACATTGACCATTACCTTGGCCCTGACCTTGACCTTGACCTTGACACTGGAGGTTCTAAAAATAGATCCCTTTCTCTCTTATCAGTGGCCTTGTCCTTGTCTTTGACCTTAACCTTGACCTTGCTAAAAATAGATTCTTATCAGTGGCCTTGACCTTGACACGTGGGCGGTTCTAAAAATAGATCCCTTTCTCTCTTATCAGTGGCCTAGTCCTTGTCCTTGTCTTTGACCTTAACCTTGACCTTGCTAAAAATAGATTCTTATCAGTGGCTTTGACCTTGACACGTGGGCGGTTCTAAAAATAGATCCTTATCTCTCTTATCAGTGGCCTTGACCTTGACCTCTTATCTTATCTCTTATCTCTCACTTCCGGTAGGGAAATGGCATAGTTTATCTACTAATATGCTTCTCCTGGCCAAATTTGGAAGAAAATTAATCAAATGCAAGGCAAAAAAACTTACATGACTATACCAGCTATAACGTACCTAAATTTTGTAATCACGGACTCCCAACAAATTGCTAATATCATAGCCAAAAACTTCCACGACAAGTCCAAATATAAAAATTCCGTTCAAACTCTCCCCGATAGCAATTTTTTCAATTAATCATCTCGTATGAACAATGATGATGACCTTCTTTTACTTAATTTCCCTTTCTCGCTCCAAGAACTACACATTTGTCTTTCTGAATGTAAAACCTCAGCTGCTGGCCCTGATAATATCCCGTTTATTTTTCTTAAGCATCTATCTTTAAATGGACTCAATAAAATCCTCGATTTTTTTATCATATTTGGAAATGGAATAAATTCCGCAAATTATGGCGAGAGTCAATCATTCTTCCAATTAAAAAGCAAGAAAGATCGCAAGTGATCCTTCTCCTAGACAACCGTTCTCTATTATCTGCACAATGTAAAAATTAATGAAGAAAGTTATTAATAAAATATTACATTGGTATTTCGAAAAACATAATATTTTAACTAAAGCTCAATCGGGTTTTACACCACAACGCAGCACCATGGATAATCTTATATTTCTTTAAACCCATGTCGCTGAAGCATTCAACAGGAATCAAGACACTGTCGTAGCAGCATTCGACATCGAAAGTGCTTTTGACACTTTACCAAGGCCCATCATTCTTAGAAAACTTAGGGAATGCAACTTTACAGCCAGCATATTCTCCTTTATCCAAAATTTTTAAACAAATCGCACCTTTAAGGTTTAAGTAAATGGAAACATACCTGCTTTTTTTTCCCAAGACAAAGAGGTCCCTCAAGGCTCGGTTTTGAGCTTAACTCTGTTTACTCAATTTATAAATGATATTTGTAAAAGAATTCGCCCCCTGTAAAATTAGCTTTATATGCGGATGACCTGGTTATTTTTTGTCATGGTAAAAGCCTCACCAATACATTTAAGATAGTTTAGGATGCCGTCAATCAGTTGTACGCATGATCAACCGATATTGGTCTTAACTTTTCTCCAACAAACTTAAAACTAATGAAGTTCAGCAGAAGGTCTTCTAGCATTTTAAATCCTGAAGTAACCTTAAAAGGAGAGCTCCTATCTGTAGTTGAAAGTTACAAAATCCTGGGTCTCAATTTTGACCAAAAATAAGGTTGACACACATTAGGAATCTAAAAGATAACTGTTCAAGCAGACTCAACGTCTTAAAGAATCTACCACATCAACAATAGGGTGCCGAAGAAGAAGTGCTGCTTAGAATATATAGATACTTAATTCGTTCATAGCTAGTCTATGAAAGCTTTATCTACACGTCCGCTGCTAAGTCTAACTTAAGAACACTGAACTTTGTACATAGAAAGTCTTTACTCCAAAGCTAATGAACCACCTCTTTGAGACGACAACAATTGCTGTTAAATTATGCTGCTAGAGTATCTGCCAATCAACAAAATCCAGTACATGTGTTAATTAAGGTTACCCGCTCTGCAAGTAACCAAATCACTAAAGTACAAACTTTATCTCAAATGCTTACACCTCTTCTATCAAATGTAAATTGACCTCGTCGTAACAACATTTAATCCAATTTCTTCTGTTCCACCTTGGAAAAAATGTATGCCTTACTTTAACATTTCCCTTAGTCAGTACTCTAAACATCAAACTCCTAGCTCACTTCTGCGATTTTTCCGAAATTATCAACCACACCCAATATGACAAAGTTCTATATACTGTAATAGGCCAACCCACCCCTGTTCATTTCTTTAATTGTATTTTATTTCTTTTCCTGTAAAAACAAATGTGCGAGAGTGTAAGTGAGAGCGCGAGTAACGGAATCGGATATACAGGGTGTCCTTTAAAATGTGTCCCAAAATTCTCAGGCAGATTCCTTAACCAAAAAATGGAAAAAAAGTTCCTATAGACCTATGTCCTAAAGTGTCCCCTAAGCGAGCAACAGCCTCTCGAAATCATTTTTTTTATTTTGATTTTTTGAATTTTCTTAAAAATGGAAACAAATAAAAGAACCAAATTTTGGCTGTTAAATATGATCAATAATAGTGACCTTTTGACACCTTCAAAAAGAAATTATTTCGTCAGGGGTGTACTTGGGAATTTTTTGAAAATTTTGATTATTCATAACTTTTTTGTGTTTTTGGTAATGACTTATCCATATTTTTTTTTACATTCTACATTAAAAACTACGTCAAAAAGGAATACTTGTTTGATCTCGATTGGAGCAGCCGTTTCCGAGAAAACATCATCCAAAGATATTCGTGCAGTTTAGGTTAATTTTCAATTTTGGCTGTTGTAGCCAAAAAGTTGGAAATCGAGGAACACGGCTTACATGTCCCTATCCTTACTTTTGAAGGTCTATTCAGTGCTATTTACCGATGAAGCTGGTTTCACTAGAGATGGTATAATAAATTTTCGAAATATGCATGAATGGGCTGAAGATAACCCTCACGCGGTTGTTGAACGTCACCACCAGGATAAATTTTCAATAAACGTCTGGGCTGGAATTATTGATAATTACCTTATTGGACCATTTGTTTTGCCGAATAGGTTAAATGGAGCAGCATACAGGCTTTTTTTGGAAAATAACTTACATGAGCTTCTTGATAATATTCCGATTCAAATCAGACATAACATGTGGTTTATGCATGATGGAGCTCCACCACATTACAGCCTTGAAGCTAGACAGCACCTTAACGAAAGATTTGAGGGTAGAGTAATTGGCAGAGGTTGTCCTGTTAACTGGCCACCTCGTTCACCAGATCTAAATCCAATGGATTTTTTTGTTTGGGGTTATTTAAAATCATTGGTTTATTCCAGTCCTGTTGAAACAGTTGAAGAATTGGAAGAACGAGTTTTTCATCATTGCGAAGTTCTTAGGAATAATGCTGAAGTATTTTTTCGTGTAAGACAGTCTATGATGCGACGGTTGCGCTTGTGTGTGGAAACCAATGGTCGCCACATTGAGCATCTGCTTTAATTTTTTTTGATTTGTTTTTTTAGAATAAATATTTTTTTAAACCGTTTCTTATTATTAAATAAAAATAGTCCCACCACGACATTTGAACTACAATTATTTAGAGAGAGCTAAAAAAGTTATTTTTATTTACGAGATTCACCGAGGTAATTTAGGAAAATTGAAAATTAAGCTAAAGTGGACGAATATCTTTGGATGATGTTTTCTCGGAAACGGCTGCTCCAATCGAGATCAAACAAGTATTCCTTTTTGACGTAGTTTTCAATGTAGAATGTAAAAAAAAATATGGATAAGTCATTACCAAAAACACAAAAAAGTTATGAATAATCAAAATTTTCAAAAAATTCCCAAGTACACCCCTGACGAAATAATTTCTTTTTGAAGGTGTCAAAAGGTCACTATTATTGATCATATTTAACAGCCAAAATTTGGTTCTTTTATTTGTTTCCATTTTTAAGAAAATTCAAAAAATCAAAATAAAAAAAATGATTTCGAGAGGCTGTTGCTCGCTTAGGGGGCACTTTAGGACATAGGTCTATAGGAACTTTTTTTCCATTTTTTGGTTAAGGAATCTGCCTGAGAATTTTGGGACACATTTTAAAGGACACCCTGTATATGGCACTGATCCGGCGATAGTGAGTCTTAACGACAGCGATGGACACAAAAGGCAGTAAGTCACGTAGACGCAGGCAGTCTTATTAGAGACATCAACCAGTTTAGCGGGCCGCTCGTTAAGACAACGGCAAATATAAAAAAAGGTATTGTGTAAGGTGATTGAGAAGACACCGGCTACGGAGAATTCTCCACGTGTACTTCATGTCTGGTGAGACTAAATTACCTACTTATTTATATTAAATGCATATGCCGACGAGGGATTTAGCAGTGAGTACTTACAGCAAAGTATTCTTTTAGAGGCTACCTATCTTGACTTCGATAAATAATATAAAACGAATTGATCATTAACTTTTAGTGTATTGAGCTTTTATTGACAAAACAGCTACCTATTCGGGACTGGATTTATTTTATTTTAGCGAATTAGTCTAAGTTTGTTTATCTTTGTTTATTCTTTGTCCTATTTGTTTTGTGGATTTTGGAACCTTTGTGGCTTTGATGGTAGAAGCACGAACCCCGACTTCTGAGTTAATTAAAGGATTTTTGCAAATTATTAAATTAAAATTGTTGTTTTATTTTTTATTTGCAGCCCTTTTCAATACGGATGCTTCAAAATGTGAGAGCAGTGTCAGTTGTGCAGTCACTTTAACTAAAGAAGTAATTAAAACATGCATCCTTCCATCATTTTCCAGTATTCGCACTGCAGAATTATTGGGTACCCTTCATGCCATAAATTCCTTCACCCTAACATAATCATCTAGTCATTTGTATTGACACGCTGGCGTCGGTCAGCTCTATCAAAAACATTTACACTCATCACCCCTTAGTTTAGTCCATAGATGACTCTGTTAACCAAATTGACTCATATGGAGTATCACTAACCATAATATGGGTGCCTTCACACGTGGGAATTCCAGGGAATGTAGCGACCGACCGTGCAGCAAAAATTACTTACATCTAACAGCAATTTCGTGGAAGTCAAACTCTGGAAGGACTTAAAGAACAGTACAAAGAAGATATGGCATAATCACTGAAGGAGATTCCCTTCCAAATTAAAAGGTATTTAAGCCACTGTCGGTACAACTAAAATACCAGCCATGACTAGAAAACACAAACAGATCATAAGATGACTATGGATCGGACACTCCCGTCTAACGCATGGGTACTTAATGGCCACCGAGAATCCATCTGAATGTCAACACTGTAGATGTCAAATCACTACCAAGCATATTCTTATCGAATGTCCATACTACTCAACATATCTCCGAAATTAAGTATTAGGTTACCCAGATCAACTCCCAGCAACCATCAACTACTTGAAAGAAATTGGATTGTACCACATGATATAACTTATCCTCGATTTCTTAATTGTAATTTAACATAATGTATACTATTTGTTTTTCTTAATGTTTAAGTACATGCATTGTTATACTGATTATACCTGTCAATAATCTCTGTAATTGAGACACGTTAATTTTAATAAAAAAAAAACAGAAGTTAAATATCTCTTTGATTCAGTAATATAAAGACAAAAATGTAAAATAATGCAAATATTTTTCCAGTGCAATAGTAAGCTCGTTCGCCGGATTATAATTATCTGGATTTTGTTTCTATAGGGTTACTTAACACATGTTGTTTACAATCATAATTTGTAAAATTACGTTGAAATTTTAAAAGAAAAATAAGGGAGGAAATTTAATCTGTTTTCAAGATACAATGAAAAATGTTTACGAATAATATTAAGGCAGACTTAAAAAATGTGTTTAACGGGGTGGTTTTGATGTTCAATTATATAAAATAAATCAAAAACTACTTTTTTTGTCACTAAAGAAGAGAAGTAATTAACTTCTGTTTGAATTATTATTATTTTTGAAACAACAAAAAACTTTTGAAGAATAAGAATGTCTTTATAAGTTAAAAATAAGTTCTTTTCTTCTGTTTCAGTCTATCTATCAGTATATATAGATACAAAAAAAATTATACACAAAATTAAGTTTTAAATTTCAAAGATAATGCCCCGAAAGGTGAGAATGTTCTCAAAAAAAATCTCACCTCGCGTGATATTTGGAAAGATTATTAACAAAAATATATTTGTTTTGTTTTCGTAGGATAAAGACCATTCTGTATATAAAATGTATATTTCAATAACAAAAACGATTTGTGACCATTTTTCGTCATCTTTTTAACAAACTTCACATTGACGATTTGCATAATTCAGTGATATGTTACTGTGTTAATGAATTATATTTTTTTCAGTTCAATCGGGATGAAGTGAAAACTCTCCAGCATGCAGAGTTTCCAGATACAGATTGTTTTATTTGCCGCGTATTGGGAATAAAAGAGAATTGTCATTTAGTAATGTATTATAGTGTTAAATAATATGAAATATAGGTAACTCCACAATAACGTTACTTGAGAGTGTAAGACTATTTAAAAATATCAAAGTTTAAAAATTAAACCATAATTGAAACTATTTTATTCCATTAAAAAAAAAAGAAATACATGTAGCGCAAATTAAACTAAAGAGCCATTTTTGTAGAATTTCACAGAAACAATTATTATTTCTTTGATTTGGAGAAACCATTAATCTCATTGTTGTAGTAATATGATTAAATGGTGTTCAAAAGTGCCTGTTTCGTAACTTGAATGTAGTAGAAGGTTTCTCAACAGAATTATATGTTTTTTTATTATAATGCCTGGCCTGTTCTTGCCGATACATGTTTTCGATATTTTCTGATTATAGTTACCCAGCAGTATCTTAGCATATAATAGCTACAAGAAATTATTCCAGTTATCAGTTCTTTTACTGCTCAATTCTTTTCTAAACCCTTTAAATATTGTGTAACTGCTGATAATGCAAAAATGGTCAGGTACCACAATAGCTCCTTTCCTTGAGAGCCTGCAAACAGGTTACTCTTTACCCCGTTATGTCCCAGGACCCAAGTGAAAGTAACTTTATTTTTCTTGCCTAGCTCATTTAATTTTTCTAGCAATATGCAGACAATTAATTTTTAAGTTGATTACGAAGGATATTAGCAATTGATGACTGCATGGATATCGGACCTGATGACTACTTCTTTCTCACTTCATCCTGGCGCATTGGACCTGGCTTCCATCTGATTACTCGGATCCTATTTTTCTTTGGGATACCACAGATTCATCCAAAAAACTGCATTAGTACATGTAATTTTTTAAATATCGCATGCCTATGATGCCTAGACTATAAGATTTATAAAATAAAAAAGGGGCTTTTATTCTAAAATACATGATCGGATTTTCAAATTAATTACTGTCTGGAATTTAATGTTTCAATGTAAAATCGGCGTTAGGTAAATGTTAAGAATTGATTGACGTAGAAATGCATTTATTTGTAATGTAATAGCGGCATTGTTCGCGAATCTGCTTGGACTCTATAACGTTGTAGAAGTGGAATTGATTTCGTAGAACAAACATCATTGTGAACATTACTATTGACATTTAGAACAATTGGATTATCTACCTAATGTAGTGGGGTGCCGATACTGGTTAATAAATTAACAGGATAATGTTTTCGAATGACATTATCACTATCCTGAAATTTAGACTAAAGGGTACGGTTATAGTGTGTAAAGTGATTATCTTAAAACTGTGAATTTAAAACTAAATTTTTGATTGAATATACAGGATTAGCAAATTATGACGCCAAATTTTAAGGTACTATTCCTATCTCAATATTAATATAAACAAAAATCATAAACGGTTCAATATTTAAATTACAGTTTGGAAAAAACATTTGTAAATAACTAGAAGACGAAAATTAGTATTAAGTTGGAAAGTTTTTTAACAAAAAAAAAAATTAAATAGTGGAAAAAATGGTTACAACTAGCAAATTGCGTGATAAAAGTTTGTTTAAAAAGAATGGGTAGTGGCAAGAGAGTAGTTCTATAGGGGACCGTCAAATAAATTAAAAAAGAACATCCATTTCTGGTGACAGAGAAAGTGACATAAGGGGTAGCCACAACAGAGAAAGTAACGTGGGCAATACGCATCTTTAACCCATCCATACAAATCACATCATAATATGGTAGTACAACCGCTTACATATATATTGTCATTGATAAATTTATTTTTTAGGGTCGTCAAATCCTGTTAAAAATAGCTATTAATATTAAAAATAGCCTATTGCCACTATCTTTAATGATAGTGTGACGAAGTCACTAAATTTTATTTTTAATTAAATTTTAAAATGTATATTTCAATTAATTCCCGCCTTAGGACATGTAAAAGATTTCTGTTTCCCAGGAATCACCGTTTTTCAACAATTGCGAGTACCCTCGTAGGTTAAAATATTCCTATATTTGCCGAAATCTGAATGGGCATTTTGTATAGTCGATTTCGTACCAATTATCTACCTTTATTTGTCAAGGTACTAGGACATTTTTTTATTTTTAAATTGTAAACAGTCGGCTGTAGTAGTAGTATCCCCCACTCAGGTTTATAGAAAAGCATAAATTCAATAACATCTGGGAATTACACTCTCTTGTTTGCCGACCACCGTAAGCTCTCTTGATTGCCGATAGCCGAAAACTATTCGCCCTTCTATAGTGCTTAGTGAAATACTCCGTGAGTGCCGTGATTTCGAAAGATCATTGAATCTTCTAAGGTATATTATTTTTTTATTGACTTTTATATAATTAGTTGGGACACCCGTGCGACAAGTGAAAAATTTTGATTTATATCCAGGATATTTCATTTCATCCCTCACTGGGAAACCGTTGGCAACTTTTATTTGAGGCTATACATAGGCTAGACTCTGATGAGTGCTCTCATTGTCAACGACTATATCCAATTTCTCTTAAAAACCACCCAGTTAACATCGATGTGAGAGGTTCAACCTGTTTTCAATTTTTTTTTATTATTTTATTATTTTATTTTCTTTTTCAGAGGTTCGATCCATTCCCGGATTAGACTGCTCTCTCTCTCTCTCTCTCTCTCTCTCTCTCTCTCTCTCTCTCTCTCTCTCCTGACGACGTTATCCAATTTCCCAAAAAGACAACTAAATTAATTTCCGCGCCTCGCTTCATGTAAATTTCTTTTCTTTTATTTATTTGAATCATTCCGTTCCCCGTCCACAATTAGTTATTGAACGAAGCCAGACGACTTCTGTAAAATTAAATTCACACACGCTCTCGATCGGCTCTGGGAAAATTTCAAAATATTATTTTCTAAGATCGTCGCCTCTGCCGTCCAAAACACCCCCTAAATCCTCAGGTTTCTCACTCGACGAAAATTGTCACGGACCATCGTTCGAGGATAAGATACGAGGGGGTTCCGATAACTTTCATGATATAGTAGCTTTTCCTTTTCTGAACGTACATTGTAGGTGGGTTAATGGTGGTAATAGCAAACTTTATTTTTCGTATACAGGGAGTGTCGTAACTACCCGTTTTCTTTAATTTTTTTATGAACTTCCCAGTTGGTAGCCGTTTGTTAAAAAAGTTTAATTACTCCGTTTTAATTAATTACCGTTATTTTTTTTTTTTTTCGTTTTACTATTTTGGTTTTATATATGGTTTTATTTAAAGGGCAAAAATGACTTTTAATTTACCCAGGTAAAATCACTTACCCTAATTAAAAAATATTTGCTGGAGTTAAAAGCATTTTTTTTAACAATATATTTAATATATTTTCTTAACATTAGTTAAACAGGTTCATTTCGACAATCTTCAAATATAAAATTATTGACATCAAATCAATCAAAGTAAAACTTTTTTTGTCATTCTTAGCATCGCTAAGTGCATCCATTTGTCTTATCGCAAAATAGTGTTTATGTCGTCTCTACTTTATTCTATCTCAATGGAAAATACCAACCCATACCTGGCTACGGCGACCAGCATAGACTCCTTCAACGGCCTGGAGACAGCTCTAATCAAAATTAAAAGGCTTACACAACACACCATATTTTCGTATTATAATATGCGCATGCGTAAGCATGAACTGTGTTATTACCAATACTGCCTACTATCTGGAAATACCTCTCGTCACCTTCAGCTAAACAATTGTCACCTTCAGCTAACCAATAGAAAGCAGTTTTTTGTATTTATTTATAATACTAAATTTGTAATTACTATTTTGTTAAAAAAATACCGTCCAAGTAATGAATTTAAAATAAATAAATAGTAGAAAATTTCCAAGATAAGGTCATATTATTGAATAAAAGCTAACAATTCAGTTTTTACTTCTAAAACTGTGTTGTAGTTGTACAATGTCACATCTATTATATTAAACTGTTGAATAATTTATAAATGTCTTTTGAATTTTTAATGAGAAAGATTTCGTAATCGGCCTCAACGGCACGTCCTGCTTTTTAACAAGTCAAGCACCACTCGACGAAAGATCCGTTTAATGTCAGGGGATCAGCAAAGCGACTCTTCAACAATACTTGATAAGTTTAATGAAATGGTCCAAAGATCTTTTAAATGTGATGAGGGCAATCCCCTCTTCATATTAAAAGAAAGGAAGATTGATGTTGGTCATTTAATTAAGCTTTGAAATTAAATTTGTTGGAAATATATACAACACATTTTTAATTATTAATTGTGATTTGTTTTTTTATTTTACAAGAGAATTTTCTCTAATCTCTTTATGACTTCTTCGAGATTTCTCATTTAATAAGAATTAGGTACGGATTGGATGAGATTTCGATTTGGTAGAGGGATTAAGACTCTCCGACACTACGGTTTAGCTGGTCATCTCGTATCTACGATTCATCTCTTTTGAACGAAGCATACACTAATAACCTTTTTTGTGAATTAAGATTAGCGAATATAATAGACTATAAGTTGAATACTGAAAAAAAAAAGATAAGCGAAATAATTATGATAAACTAATTATGTGCCACATACTGGTGTACCAAAATTCTTCGCGTTTGTGTGCTTGCGCTTGTACGTTACAGAAAAATATTAAGATGCAGGGGCGGTTTTTCCATTGATTCATTTTTGCAATGAACACGTAGTTAAATTTCCTACGCATGCATCTAACTGACGGTGACGTCACGTGGGATACAAAATTATTAGCATTAAGTGAAAGATAGTATTTGAAGTTTAATATTTGGCGGATTTTAGATTTTATTTAGTTACTTAAGCTTTATTGGTTATTTTGTAATAAATATATTTTATTAATAAATATAAAGATTTAAGGTAAATAATACTAATAAAAATATAAATTTTTCTCATAAATTATAGGTATTTTGTAAAAAAATTTATACCCGGGCAATAGGATAAAGTTTGATTCATGTTTGTACTTTCTTGGAGTGCTAATTACTTCTTTTATCCCTTTTCTTATTATGTGAAATAAAATAAAAATAAATGTGCAGTTACAAATTATTTATTTATATAAAGTAAGTATACAAAAAAATTACTTTTTAATTAGTAAATTTTAACATTTAAACTAATTTTTCTGTTCATTTATCTTACTCTAATATAGTATATACTACAGTTTTATCTGCTAAAATTTTAAAGTAACTATTTCTGTTATTTGCTTAATGAGGCCTTATGCATCTGGTGTAATTTGGTTTTCTTTTTTTTGCTTCTATGTTTATCCAAATCTCAAAGCTACCTTTTTCAAAGTGGATAGAGCAAATTCGTGGTAAAAAAAAATTAAATATAACTTGTCACTATCTCTAAACCTATTATACTTGCGCATTTTACTAACCATTGTTTAAATTAAGTGTGTCTTTAACAAGAATTTATGTACATTTTGTGGCATTTCGATATATCTTACATTGCATTATTTTTTGATTTGATTTCATTGTTTTTGGAAGTCGCCACCGCATAGCCAGGCAATTTCAACATTAATTCAGTTATTCTCTGTTATATACAGAAAAATATAGTAACTACTAATACAAAACCAAGTAAACTATTAAATTATTTTACACTATTCAATCGAAAAGTATCAAAATAACTTTTTATGTCCGTCCCGCATTACGTCACTACGCAGTTTGGACGAAATTTGAATCAAAAATCATTATACCGTTAGTCTCTGTATCGTGTTTAAAATCACATAAATAACATGAAAGTACAAAACTTAGAAGGGAATCAAACCTCTCAAATGTGGCCATCTTCATAAAAATAAAAATTCAATTTTTATATTTTTATTATTTTCGTACATGTTAATCTCTATTTTTTAGGTACGCCACTGCACTCTGACTCGCCGCACGGTTCGTAGACACCACGGTGGCCTCGTTGTCCGTTGCTAAGAAAGGCTGTGACGTCACAGAATGCAGAATCGAGTTGACAGAAAATATTCTGCTGCAATTCGTAGATTAGTTTTTAAAAAAATCTAATTTTATTAATATTTAAAGGTGTTTATATTTTTATTTTTGGAATATACACCTGTGTTGGCGCCTCAAAACTTAGTACCATTGTCACAGAAAATTGTCAATGGATTACCCCGTCTTGAAATAAATCGTTTCAGTGCTAAAATAAAATCATTTGTGAACAAACTACCAACTAACCCAAGTGAACCGCTTTGGTTACCATGCAGACAAACAGTGCAACATATGCCTTTGTTACAGGGGCTTTTTTAAGTGAAGATGTTTTCAATAAGAAAGGTCCTCCATAGTCTATTCCTACTTTACTAAAGGGCCTTGCAGTGGTTACTCTATCGGTAGGTAAATCAGACATGATTTGAGATTAGAATTTGTGGTAGTAGTGAGAGAAAGAGTGTGTGGGGTATGATAAGAGTTATTCGATATGTGAGAGTAAAAGAGAGAACCATTTTGATTCCTTGCTAGCGGTGCCTGACCGGCAATTACCCAACCAAGCTGGGTACACAACAAAATAGGGAGGTTTCGACCTAACCTTATTAAACCGTCATCAATAAGATCGTAATAACGATCTGCCCCAATAAGCATATCAATTTGTGAAGGAGTGTGATAATTTTTATCTGCCAAACGCACATGTGGTGGAATGTGAATTTTATTTTTATCAATTAAAACTTGAGGTAATTTACAAGTAATAGTATCTAAAATGGCACAAGAAATTTTAAATTTTGACGAGTTTACTGTGGAATGTGCTACAATATCTACCATTTTTCCTGAAAAAGTAGATGTGACTCATATTCCTGAAATATTTAATTGATTTTTAATCGGGGCGAAGTCAAGTCTTTTAACAAAATCATTGGTTATAAATGAATGTTGGCTACCAGGGTCCAAAACTGCCTTGGCTGATACCTTAAGACCTTTTGAGTTATAACAATAAAATTCCACAGTACCTAAAATAACATGTGATGATTCAATACTATGGACTAAAAGGCTTTGGGAAGTAAGTGCGTTATTAGTAGTTGAATTTGTGACATTTAAAGGAGCTTGGGGAGTATGTGGGCGACCTTGACCTTGGTGTGTGTTTGTGCTCATCTTGGAGTCTGTCAATCAAATTAAAGACCTTGGAGTTATTTTAGATCCCACTTTAAGCTTTAATCAACACATACCTAAGGCTATCCATAAATCCATGAAAATGTTGGGTTTTATCAAAAGGCTAACACATGATTATACTGACACAACTGCAATCAAAGTTCTTTATTGTTCACTAGTCCGACCTCACCTAGATTATTGCTCTTCTGTCTGGTCTCCACATTACATAACGCACAGCAGAAACATAGAAAATGTGCAACATAAATTTCTTAGATACATAGCCTATAAATTGGGTGTCCTTTGCGAGTATGATTTGATAGAGAATTTTCTAAACATCCCCTCTTTGGAAACTAGGAGGAAACAGAGAGACCTGACATTACTTTTCAAAATTATCAATGGCAAATGCAGCTGTACTGAACTTCTAACAAAAATAAATCTTTATGTTCCAACGCGCTCAACTCGACAGCAACAAACATTTTATGTACCTTTTTATCGTTTAAACCATACATTCAGCAGCTGTATTCCAAGAATTTTAAGATTAGCCAACACTCATAACGATCTTGAGATATTTAACACCCCCTTTCTTAAATTTATAAAGCAATTACTTAGTATTGAGCTTTAATTTTTAATCTTTAATTTTAATGTTTAATGTAATTATTTTATTCAACCTTATTGTCTTTTGTCTTTTAAATCTTTTAAATTCTTAACCTATTTTATGAATTATACCACGATTGTATTTCAACACCATATATATTTCACTACATTTTAATTATAATTTTAAAATTGTAAGTTATTTCTCAAATGGGCTTGCCCGTAAATAAATAAATAAATATAAATAAATATTGGCACCAGAGTAGTGAGGGCGTTGACCTGAATTCCCTGGAGTGGACCTAGATGAATAACTATTGTTTCTAGGAGCTTGGAAAGATGGTTTATTAGTGTTTTTAGTAAAATCTTGAGAATGGAGCAATGTGTGATGTTTTTTATTGCAAATTAAACAACCCGGACTAATACATTGATTGTTCATTTGCCGATTACCTAAACAGTTAAAACAGAGAGAATTGTTTTTAACAAAATTTTGTTTTTCACTCCAAGAAAGAGCCTTGAAACGTTCACATGCATACATTTTGTGACCTTCTTTACAAAACAAGCACGCTTGCACAGAGTTAATAGTGTTTGATGGTGTTGCTTGAATATTTGTGTGCAAACTAGCCTTTTGCGGTTTTCGCAGATTTTTGAAAATCATTTACAAAAATCATTTACAAAAATCATTTACAAAAATCATTTACAAAAATCATTTACAAAAATCATTTACAAAAATCATTTACAAAAATCATTTACAAAAATCATTTACAAAAATAATTTACAAAAATCATTTACAAAAATCATTTACAAAAATCATTTACAAAAATCATTTACAAAAATCATTTACAAAAATCATTTACAAAAATCATTTACAAAAATCATTTACAAAAATCATTTACAAAAATCATTTTCAAAAATCATTTACAAAAATCATTCTTATAATTTGTGGGTCCAACGGCTCCACTGCACTCTTACAGCCGTATGCATAGTCGATCGCCAGCGATTCATCTCGACGGAATCAACAGCGATCCGCTGGCAAAAGTCCGAAAAGGTGGTGATTTGCTAGAGATTATCACCAGCATGTCATCTCTCGCAAGTTTTCAGGTTCTTTTATGAGAAAAAATTTAATATTTTTTCATTGTTTTTTGAGTTTTAAGAAATGGATTAAGATTTAGATATGTTATGTAATGCGAATAGAGATATTATGTATTTAGAAATAAAAATACCCCGTCGGAAAGTAATTTTTATGATAATCATTAATTACACAGATAAATAATATTTTATTTCTAAATATTATTTAACTGTGTAATAATAAAAATTACTTACTGACGAAGTATTTATATTTCTTAATACATAATATTCGCATTATATAAAATATCTAAACTATGATTCATTTCTTAAAACTCAAAAAACAATGAACCAATATTAAATTTTTCCCTAAAAAAGAACATGAAAACATGCTAGAGGTGGCGGTGACAATCTCCAGCAAGTCGCCATCTTTTCGGGCTTTCGCCAGAGGATCGCTGGTGATACGCCGAGATGAATCTCTCTGGCAATCGACTATGCATACGGGTGTTTGTGTGCTCATTTGCCACAAATTATACACCGATACCAAATTTCATTTCCTTTCGCGAACTTACTGCAAATGGTACAAATATCTGTTTCAGAAGATCCTGGAAGGTCGTCCAACTCATCATCATCATCATCACAAAGTAGCTTTTCGTATATATCATCTGCTTCACTCTGCTTCTGCTCTCAAATACTTTTTTCTTCATCCTCATTCTTGGTGTCTGAATCTGATTTTTTATCTTTGGTGCCTGAATCTGCATTTTTGTTACGTTTCATTTTTTCTTTTCTACTTTATCTTAGTAAAGTGTTGTTTTGTGGAGGACTTCCTCTTTTTCTTATTTGTTGCAGTGGGCACAGGTGATAGAGTAGAAATATTTGCAGACACCTTACAATTGAATTGCAGACTAGTTTGCTGCTCATTCCTGGATGTTGATGGTTTGTGGCTTGAATTAAGATCCGACTTCGGTAGGAAGATTTGAAGAACTGGCGATAATTGTCAACGTTGGTGGTAGGACTTTTGGCTCTTTTTGTTTAATTAAGTTATTAATTATACTGCAGGTGTTCTCCTTATCGCGGTCCTCTTTAATATTCTGCGATGCAATAAAATAGTCCCCGGTAATTTTTTCATTATTTAAAGAAAAATTCCAGTTGCCTTAAATCCGGGCACACCCTTTTCTATGTTTGCCACTTGTTGGTATGCAGAGTTGAATAGTTCTGCTAAATCATACAGTTTTTATTGATCAGAATCAGAGTTAATTTTTGATCTTTTCAAAAGCTGTGCTTGTCTACTAAAAGCTTTTTTAAGGGGACCAAAAAATGTTACGTCTAACGGTTGTAATTTTTGCAAAGTGTGTGGTGGTAAATTAACCATTATTATAAAATGTTTTTCAGAATATTCATATATTTCCAGAGAGATGTGGCTACTTTGGTTATCTAAAATTAATATAACTGGATCTTGTTTTGTTGATCTAACTTTGTTTAGAAAATAAAGTGAACCTACTGGGCCATTTCTTTCCAATAATGGGGTTATCCATTTTCTAGGATAAACAAATAAGGGAGGAATAAATGATCCAGTAACACTTACAGCACAAATTGCTGTTATATTTTTGCCCTGTTCTGCTGATGCAATGACGCTAAACTGTTTTATACCTTTGGGACCCAAACATTTATAGGTTTCTTTTAGAACAATAAAAATTCTTGTTTCATCTACATTATGTATCTGGAAGAAAATTGTATTTGTTCGAGACAGTTAAATTTTTAAAGTATTGATCTACTTCGGTTTTATTAAAGGTTGTTGTGAAACCTCACAACATTTGGCTACAATGTTCTTTGTTTTTAACTCTTTGTATAATATTATGTTAAATATTAGTCACCTTTAGTCATAATAATTTAATTGTTAATTTTTGGCACTACCACCCTGTAAAATCCTTAGTTGCATGGGGCAACCAAGAAATGTCGAAGTTACAAGTCAAAATTAATTCTCACATTAGATTTTCGCTTTTCAAAAATTTTGGCTCTTCTTGGCTAGTTATGTGCCGTATTGAGTGCCTCAAGGCATTTTAGTAACCACGTTGGAGCGCCTGGTGGTTCTAGAGTTGAACCTGTCTGAGATGGGACATTTGGTCTATGGTGCTTCGCTTCACTGATATGGTGTACTGTGTCGCTGCGTGTGGGCCATTTGCGGAGCTGCCGTAACTGGGTTGAACGGTCGATCAGGTGTATGATCTACAAAACACGTATCGTATTGTTTTGACTATTTTTATTCCAATAGCTACAATTGAGTGCAGGTATTAACAACTTAATTGACTGGTTTTAGTTTTTACCACTTTATTAATAGGTTGTTCATTACACAAGGTTGTTTGTATTTTAACATAATTTTTGTTCTTTTGTACTTGTGTCCTTTACTACTTTTAACATATTGAAAGTTAATTTTTAATTGAGTTTTACTGAACCTCAAAGCAACAGGTAACTTAGGGAATCCGTAAATACTGCGCCTTTTGGGAAAAACAGACTTTTCAAGTCGTTAGTGTGTATATTATTGGTTGGCTTATCATCAAACCCTAAGTGGTTGATGACCACTGATGTTCCACCAATAGGGCCTGGAACATTTGGTCCTTCGAGCCGGATTCCCTTATTTAAATTAAAAAAAAGTTGTTTTTGTGAATTTGGTAAGGCTCAATTTCCCTTCTAAAATTATTAAATAGTGTAGTGTAAGTAAACGTAAATTCGCCTCAAGTGTATTCGAAAATTTAGTCGAATAACCTCACATTTTTATTTGTTCATTTTTTTTGACATGTAATCTCATTGGTACGTTAGTGTAAATGTTAAATCACAAAACGGAGTTAGAGAATCTAAAAAACATGCGAAAAACCGCTAAAAGATTTCTCACAAGAATTGAAAATTGGATTATAACAAAAAGTCACACCGAAACAAATGTAGAAGTGTTTTATTTAAAATTAAAAAATGCTTCAATTGCGTATGACAATTTTAGTAAGGCTCAGGATCAACTTGAAGTCAAGGGTCTTTCACAAGCTAACGATGACCAACGGGATTGCATAACATTTGCACTCAACTAAAGGCCAAAATTAATGAATCACAAAGTAGCCCACTCAGTATCAACGCTGCTCCCACAGTTACACGTTCTCAACCATCTGTTCTTTTGCCGGAATTAAAAATACAACATTTTGATGGTAAGCCGCAAGAATGGCTCTCATTTTTTCAATTATTCACTGCACTAATTATTAACAATAGTTCATTGGCAAACATAGAAAAATTCATTTATCTTAAATCTTTTCTAAAGGGAGAACCATTGCATTTAATAGAAAATACTCCAGTCACTAACGAAAATTTTGATGTCGTTATTAAATTACTTAGAAATAGATATGAAAATCAAACAGTTGTCATCAATACTTTATTGAGTTCAATTCTTGACATTTCACCTACTCAAAAGGGCTCTGCAAAATATTTAAGAGAATTTCATACAAATATTGTAAAAAATTATGAAGCACTACAAAATTTAAATTTATCTCCTCAACAACTTTTAGACACGTTTTTAATTTTTTCTTTGGAGAAAAAAGTGGATTTTTCTACTAGAAAGGCTTTTGAATTTAATCGCGATAACAACACACTACCCTCATTTAAAGAGTTTTTAAATTACATTGATGAAAGATGCACAGGTCTCGAAAATCTCAATTCTGTAGACAATAATAATCTGCGAAAACCGCAAAAGGCTAGTTTGCACACAAATATTCAAGCAACACCATCAAACACTATTAACTCTGTGCAAGCGTGCTTGTTTTGTAAAGAAGGTCACAAAATGTATGCATGTGAACGTTTCAAGGCTCTTTCTTGGAGTGAAAAACAAAATTTTGTTAAAAACAATTCTCTCTGTTTTAACTGTTTAGGTAATCGGCAAATGAACAATCAATGTATTAGTCCGGGTTGTTTAATTTGCAATAAAAAACATCACACATTGCTCCATTCTCAAGATTTTACTAAAAACACTAATAAACCATCTTTCCAAGCTCCTAGAAACAATAGTTATTCATCTAGGTCCACTCCAGGGAATTCAGGTCAACGCCCTCACTACATAACATATCTAAATCTTAATCCATTTCTTAAAACTCAAAAAACAATGAAAAAATATTAAATTTTTTCTCATAAAAGAACCTGAAAACTTGCGAGAGATGACATGCTGGTGATAATCTCTAGCAAATCACCACCTTTTCGGACTTTTGCCAGCGGATCGCTGTTGATTCCGTCGAGATGAATCGCTGGCGATCGACTATGCATACGGCTGTAAGAGTGCAGTGGAGCCGTTGGACCCACAAATTATAAGAATGATTTTTGTAAATGATTTTTGAAAATGATTTTTGTAAATGATTTTTGTAAATGATTTTTGTAAATGATTTTTGTAAATGATTTTTGTAAATGATTTTTGTAAATGATTTTTGTAAATGATTTTTGTAAATGATTTTTGTAAATGATTTTTGTAAATTATTTTTGTAAATGATTTTTGTAAATGATTTTTGTAAATGATTTTTGTAAATGATTTTTGTAAATGATTTTTGTAAATGATTTTTGTAAATGATTTTTGTAAATGATTTTTGTAAATGATTTTTGAAAATGATTTTTGTAAATGATTTTTGTAAATGATTTTTGTAAATGATTTTTGTAAATGATTTTTGTAAATGATTTTTGTAAATGATTTTTGTAAATGATTTTTGTAAATGATTTTTGTAAATGATTTTTGTAAATGATTTTTGTAAATGATTTTTGTAAATGATTTTTGTAAATGATTTTTGTAAATGAATTTTGTAAATGATTTTTGTAAATGATTTTTGTAAATGATTTTTGTAAATGATTTTTGTAAATGATTTTTGTAAATGATTTTTGTAAATGATTTTTGTAAATGATTTTTGTAAATGATTTTTGTAAATGATTTTTGTAAATGATTTTTGTAAATGATTTTTGTAAATGATTTTTGTAAATGATTTTTGTAAATGATTTTTGTAAATGATTTTTGTAAATGATTTTTGTAAATGATTTTTGTAAATGATTTTTGTAAATGATTTTTGTAAATGATTTTTGTAAATGATTTTTGTAAATGATTTTTGTAAATGATTTTTGTAAATGATTTTTGTAAATGATTTTTGTAAATGATTTTTGTAAATGACTTTTGTAAATGATTTTTGTAAATGATTTTTGTAAATGATTTTTGTAAATGATTTTTGTAAATGATTTTTGTAAATGATTTTTGTAAATGATTTTTGTAAATGATTTTTGTAAATGATTTTTGTAAATGATTTTTGTAAATGATTTTTGTAAATGATTTTTGTAAATGATTTTTGTAAATGATTTTTGTAAATGATTTTTGTAAATGATTTTTGTAAATGATTTTTGTAAATGATTTTTGTAAATGATTTTTGTAAATGATTTTTGTAAATGATTTTTGTAAATGATTTTTGTAAATGATTTTTGTAAATGATTTTTGTAAATGATTTTTGTAAATGATTTTTGTAAATAATTTTTGTAAATGATTTTTGTAAATGATTTTTGTAAATGATTTTTGTAAATGATTTTTGTAAATGATTTTTGTAAATGATTTTTGTAAATGATTTTTGTAAATGATTTTTGTAAATGATTTTTGTAAATGATTTTTGTAAATGATTTTTGTAAATGATTTTTGTAAATGATTTTTGTAAATGATTTTTGTAAATGATTTTTGTAAATGATTTTTGTAAATGATTTTTGTAAATGATTTTTGTAAATGACTTTTGTAAATGATTTTTGTAAATGATTTTTGTAAATGATTTTTGTAAATGATTTTTGTAAATGATTTTTGTAAATGATTTTTGTAAATGATTTTTGTAAATGATTTTTGTAAATGATTTTTGTAAATGATTTTTGTAAATGATTTTTGTAAATGATTTTTGTAAATGATTTTTGTAAATGATTTTTGTAAATGATTTTTGTAAATGATTTTTGTAAATGATTTTTGTAAATGATTTTTGTAAATTATTTTTGTAAATGATTTTTGTAAATGATTTTTGTAAATGATTTTTGTTAATGATTTTTGTAAATGATTTTTGTAAATGATTTTTGTAAATGATTTTTGTAAATGATTTTTGTAAATGATTTTTGTAAATAATTTTTGTAAATGATTTTTGTAAATGATTTTTGTAAATGATTTTTGTAAATGATTTTTGTAAATGATTTTTGTAAATGATTTTTGTAAATGATTTTGGTAAATGATTTTTGTAAATGATTTTTGTAAATGATTTTTGTAAATGATTTTTGTAAATGATTTTTGTAAATGATTTTTGTAAATGATTTTTGTAAATGATTTTTGTAAATGATTTTTGTAAATGATTTTTGTAAATGTTTTTCGTTTGGCTAACTGTTTTTTTAATTGTTTATTCAACTGTATGTTTAATTGTTTATTTAACTGTTTAACCACTTTCATTTTAGATACTCCTAAAACTATTTGGTTAACTTATTACGGGTAGCCTGTCCTGATAAAGGGGTTTAAATTACCGAACTCCTCTAATCAGGTTGACTAGTAACCTCAGGGGATGGGTTCCTGTAAATAGAAAGAAGAAAAAAAAACTTGTTTAATTGATAGAATGTGAACGGGCCTTTATTATCTTATAACCTCGATCGTTGTCAAAATTAAAATTATAACCAACAAATTTACATTTATACGAAATGTTGACTATTAGGAAAGAAAGAAAATTATTATGTACAAGGCGTGTTTCCACAACTATTCTTACCTCTTAATTAAATACCCTTATAATATATAACCCTCCAAGTGGGTGGTCAAAGTTTACATAGAGTACTCTTCGTATTACAAAAGAAAAGAAAATCCGGTAGGTGGATATTACAATTAAATATGTATACAGGGTTTTAAAAAAAAGTGTCACAAAATAAAACGGGGGGTAGTATGGGCCAAAATATGCAGAAAAGTCTTAATAAACATATGTCCGCAAATGAATGGTTTCAGAGATACGGAGTGTTTTGTGTTTTGTATCATTTTTTGATTATCTTTTTTCATTATCAAAAACTTGCTTTTTTTATCGGATTCTACCGATGTTTTTTCATAGATACTATATGCAGTTATTATTTTGTTGTGGGTGAATAATTTTATAAATTTTCGTTATGCCTGTTTACACTAATATTGAATTACCTGACATGCATTTTATGTACGGTCGTGCAAATGGCAATGCATTGAAATAGAGGGAGGGCACTTTGAACATCTCATTTAACTCTATGTTGTTATTGATTGTTTATAAATATCATTGTTTTTTTATAATAACAAAAAATTGTTATAAACACAAAATGGTCCGTATCTCCGAAACCGTTAATTTGCGGTCATATATTTATTAAGACTTTTCTGCTTATTTTGGGTCATACTATTCACCATTTTATTTTGTGACACTTTTTTTTAACACCCTGTATATACAAAAGAAATTGAGCCTATTTAATCAAGTATTTAACTCTATGATTGTTGTAAGCTGAGTTTCTCTGGACTGCTATGAAAATGACTTCGTATTCGGTGGGGTTATCTAATTGTATGTACTCTGTTGCTAGCACGCAACCGGTGAAGTGGAGAATCCCTATTCAATATGGAGAGGTGGAGAGAACTTGCACACAGTCCTTAGAGTATTCCTTTAATAAAAGCGTTTATACAGAATTGCAAATCTGAACGAGCGAAGGAAGGAACGCACGAACGAAAGGAGCGAACCAAGGAGGTCTGAAAAACATTGACGATTGTAACGATTATGTATACAGAAGGCTGTTGGGAATATAGGTAAGTGAACTAATAATTCATTTTGAAAAACTCACCCTTGATGGTATGTGACCTTTTAGTTATTAATTAATGAAATTCACACTTTTAGCGCGATACTATATCCACCACTAGGTGTATGAATCACAAAGATCACTAACAATATATCGGACCAAAGGAATCTATGGTTTTTGCACAAGAATAAATCCTAGAAAATCGTAGCTGAAATCTTGGCACATGCCACAATTAGAATTCAAGCAAAAACTGGGCCAGGAAGGAAGTTCCACAAAATGGCCAACAAAAGTCAATGTCTTAGCAAGAAGGCCCTGACTACAAAAGGGTAATAGGATAATTTCTGGTAGGACTGTTGTCAATATTTATAAATTTAGAAGAATCTGACAACTGAAGGAGTTAAAATGGACATGTAAACAATAACAATAAAAAAAAGCTTTTTAGTAATTAAATGAGCTAGAGTTATTGTTCAAAGTAGCGAAATATATTTACTTACATTTTAAATTATTTATTAAGGTAATAATTATAATTGAATATACTCCAGGTGAGATTATGCTTTATTACAAAATATTATTTTATATTTTACTACAAAATATGTTTGATAAAAATGGATATTTTATGAATTTATTTATTGGACCCATTTTATTGATTTATATACATTTATATACCACACAATCTTAAATCTAAAGGTAACTAAAGAGATTAGCATAGGTTATAGTAGAATAGGTAAGTAATAGAGTAGTTTAGTAATTAGAGTAGCTTAGGGTAAGTTAGAATCAAATAGAAGTCGAATAGTGTACCTAGTTTAGCATAAAATATAGATTAGAAGTGGAATAGTGTAAATAATTAAGTGTAGAATAGAAATAGGAATAGGTATGATAGATTAGACTAATTTAGGATAGGGTAGGATAGACATTAGAATAAGTTAGAATAATTAAGATTAGTTTAGAATAGTTTAGTATAGTTTAGAATAGAAAAACCTAGTTTAGAGTAGTGTAAGTTTAGAGTAATTTACAATAGGGTAGGCTAGGAAATAGGATAGGTTAGAATAGTTTAGAGTAGTGTAAACTAGGGTAATTTAAAATAGTCTAGGTTTAGATAGAATAAAACCCGTAACACACCCCCTCTCCTTAAAAAAAATAAAAAAAAAAAAACTTTTAAGGTACAATCATAGTTAGACTTAAAGCACAAATAAAAAACAATCTTAATTAAAAAAAAAGAGGTATCAAAAAGAATAAAAATCACACTATTCGTTGATGATGACATCACAGGTCACTCATCATCGGAACTTTGGTCTTCCTGGTCTGGCAGATGTGCCTTAATGTCCTTAGCATGCCATAAACCGCATGCCTTGCCTTTGTCATCTGAAAATTCATATACTCAAGGTGATACCACTATACTATACTATAATGAAGGGGCCAATAAACTTTCTCATGAGCTTGGCGGTTACTCCTTTAGCAGCGTCCAAAATTGCATAATTGCATTCACGCTGGTTCAATAAGAACTTATCTGGACGACGTCTCAGGTTATAAGCCTGCTTACTCTTGTTGTAAGTAGCCTTTAACCACTGAGACACATCTTGGAATACCTTTTGCAAGGCTTTTGCACGAATTCTTGCCTCAAAATCAGGAGCTTTTTATGCCGCGTCTAGAGGAAGATCTTGTTTGCCTGATAGAACGATTTCACGTCCGAAGGCAACGAAATTGGGGGTTAGTTGGGTAACCTCGTGGCGTGCTGAACGCAACGCACAGGCAACTTTGGGGAGGTATATATCCCATTCTCGGTGGTTATCCGAGGCATAGGCACTGAGCATGGTTTTGAGAACTCGATTAACACGCTCCACGGGATTCGCTTGCGGGTGGTAGTTCTCAATATACCCTAATTCTACTTCGTATTCCGTGCACAATTCACGAAACTCCTCGCTTTGGAACTGAACGCCGTTATCTAAAATAATTCGACGAGGAACTCCGAAAACCATAAAAACTTGGTCTTCGAGGGTCTGAGATACCACACGAGCTAAGGCTCTACGAAGAGCAAAGAACAGGGTAAACCTACTAAAAACGTCACATACGGAAAAGATAAACGAGTAACCAGAGGCAGAACGGGGTAAAGGTCCAACAAGGTCGATGGACAGGACTTCGAAAGGACGGCTAGTCAGTGGCGTTTGACTACGCATATGTCCTATGGCTTTCTTTTGGTCTGGCTTGGTGCTGATACAGGTAATACAGCGACGGATATAGTTGACGCAATCAGCTTGCAACTTGGGCCAATAGAATTTTTGAGTAATGTGGCTCATGGTCTTGTAAACACCTAGGTGACCACAGTGAGGAGGATCGTGGTGTTGCCGGATAATATCAGAGCGTTGTTCTTTCGGCAGAACTTGCATCCAGCCATCAGCTTTATCCTGCAGACCAGGGTAATGAGTCTTCATTCGTTTGAAGAGCTGATCGTTTGATACTTGCCACAAGGGGTAACGCCGAGGCTCCTTGCGTACTTGGTCGCGCATCCGCTGGTACCATTTGTTCTTAGAATCAAATAGAAGTAGAATAGTATACCTAGTTAAGCATAGAATAGATTAGAAGTAGAATAGTGTAAATAGTTAAGTGTAGAATAGTAATAGGAATAGGTATGATAGATTGATTAGACTAATTTTGGATAGGGTAAGATAGACTTTAGAATAAGTTAGAATAATTGAGATTAGTTTAGAATAGTTTAGGATAGTTTAGAATAGAAAAACCTAGTTTAGAGTAGTGTAAGTTTAGAGTAATTTACAATAGGGTAGGCTAGGAAATAGGACAGGTTAGAATAGTTTAGAGTAGTGTAAACTAGGGTAATTTAGACTAGTCTAGGTTTAGATAGAATAAAACCCGTAACAAACTGTTTGTTTAGTTCTTTGTTTTGTTTATTTAACTGTTGCACTTCTTTCGTTTTAGCTATTTCTGAACGAGTAATGTTTCAGTTTTAAATATGTTTAATAAAGATTATAAGAACCTAAAGCTAATCTTGCGTTAACTTTGCCAAGCAAGCGGCAAAGATGACGCATTGAATTTTTTTTTTAAATAATATATTTTTTATACTTGCAACAAGTTTCTTTTCTAACAATATCAAAAACAGTTTGCAAACATGTCATAGTTTATTTGGTATTAGGGCGAATTTATTTTTTCAGTTTATCTGGTTAATATCAAACATTACCTGTAGATGCGTCATCTTTAACCAATCTCCTAACATCCGCATAGGATTTATATAAACAGCAAAACGAAACAATTTTCAAAAAAAATTAATATATTCTGAAAAATTTAACATCCCACGAGAATACAAAAGTGATAGAATGTTTATCTAGACACATACTATATGCATATTTTATTTTAATTATAATTACTTTCAATTATTCAATGATAATAAAATAATAAACGATTGGTATATTTTTCAACTCAATGAACTTTTAACGTAAACAAAGTTGCTATCTAATTTACAAAATTGGATACATACAAATCTGGCTAGCGACCACATTTTAATTTAAAAAAGAGCGTGCAAACACTACGCTGCAAATCGTAATCAATTTGAAAATTATTCAAAATGTGGAATCGGCTGTTACATGAAAATATTTACCATGAGAAATATAGAGTTGTTGTAATACCAATATGCACGTTGCCGGATAAATACTCGTATATTTAATTTGCAATTTCTTTTTTGTTATTAGATATATATTTTCCAATAAATGAAGTATTTAACTTGACTTCTATTATTTTTATATATTTTTTTTTTATAAAATACCTCAAAGTACAAAGCCCTGTATGTCCCTAATGACCGGCAAATCTCCTGTAAAGAACAGTTTTATCTAATTTTAAATATACAATTTTCTGGAGTTCTGGTATTTGGGGGTAGCTTGTTAACCAGTGTCGGCGTCGGTGTTTAAACTTCGTAGTTAGAAATAAATCGACACATTAAATTAATTAATAAACAAATGGATGGAGCGTGTTCTGCAATGGGTCTATTGGTCAGAATCTGAACAAGAGTATCATATAAATTTTCTACAGCTTTTATCAGTTTTGTTCAGGTTAAAATGTTTTTCCAAACCAAAAACCATAAATTAATATACTCTACCGAAAAGATAACATTGTGGCTACTCTCATTATAATGTGTTAAAAGAATGGAAAGTGTATTATTTACTATTATCCTTATATCCCAAGTTAAATACTCTTGCTCATACAATTTGGCGATGATGTGAACTGTTGCCTCTTTATATTTTTCCAAATTTAATTATAGAGCTGATAAAGCTTTCCGTTATTCAAAATAGTAGACGGAATGGTGAATAGCAGTTTTCCGTTTTTTAAAAATGAAAAACCGTTCCTGTATCCCGGAAAAAACTTATTTGCTAGTATAATAAATGCTAAATGTAAACAAATTATATCTTGGCTGGGAAACCCAAACACTAGCCAGTAATGCATTTTTAACTGGTTAAAATCTTTAATTTTATACATTTCCGCCTTTTAATATAATTTTATAAGTACTACTACAGTAAACAAAAAGGTGAAAGTCGTGGTGGTGGTACCATTATGGGACTCTCAGCCTTGGTATCCGTTATTTTTATTTTTATTGCTATGAGTAGATCAGACATTGATATTCACTCCTAATAAGGACTTTCTTTTGATAGGACAACCCATCCTTTCTCAGGAATAATTTCCCTGGTGGCAGGAATATTATTCAGTAAACTCTCATGGATATCGGATTCTATGCCTAAAAAATATAACTCCCGATTAAAATTGTAGTTGGAAATCCATGTTAAAATATTTAACAAGACAATTTTATAGTGATTCATCATATAATTAGGAAGCCGCATCATGTTGCCTCTACGCAGACCATCAGCTTATGGATGAACTTCATTTGGAGTAATTGCTACGGAGCTTAGAGCACCTGACGTATCTTTATTTTTTAAGTTTTCTTGAAAGTGGGTAAATTATGACAATATAGATTTTAACTTGTAATCAGTTAAATATAAATAAAAGGTTTTATCGTAAATTTGTTGCAACATGCTTTAAACAGCGACATATATCTTATTTACGAGACGAGGCAGATATATAATTATAAGATCAAACGAACTTACCTGAAGTGAAGTTCGATCTTAATTATATGATGCGTAGTCGAAGTAAATAAGTCCCAGACCCACCCAATATTTCTAAAGTCCCCTTAAGTTGCAACAAGTATGCTATGAAATGACTAAAGCAAAGTGTTGTGATGAGGGGATTGGTGGAGAAGAGAATATATCAAATAGTTCCAGCTTTCAAATATATAGTCGAATCAAAGCATATACAGGAGGCGATATACAGGGTGGCTCACGCTCAACGGGACGAAGCTTTATGGGAAAACGACCAAAGATATAAAAAATTCGTTTGGGAGGAATACGTAGGTTACAGACGGCTACAATTTAAAATTTGTTAGATGTATACAGGATGTCCCACATAAGAAAAAAAAATTAGTTCATTAAAAATTATTCAAACAAGAGTAAACAATTAATTTCTGGGAGACTTTTTTCCTTAAAAATTCAAATAAATCGAAAACTAATAATAATAGTAATAGGGAACCTTTAGTTAACTGACATTATTTTTAATGTAGTTTTTAATTCTAAAATAAAAAACAGGGTGTAAAATTAAAAATAATATAACTTTGTATATTTTCTCTTATGTGGAACATCCTGTATACATCTAACAAATTTTAAATTGTAGTCGTCTGTAACCTACGTATTCCTCCTAAACGATTTTTTTATATCTTTGGTCGTTTTTCCATAAAGCTCCGTCCCGTTGAGCGTGAGCCACCCTGTATATCTTATTTACTTTGACGAGGCATCATATAATTAAGATCAAACTTTACGTCAGGTAAGTTCGTTTGATCTTATAACAGTATCTTCTGTCATGGTTCATATCCATCTAGTTTCGCATTGTTTGCCAGTTGACCGCATCCACATATTATGTGCTCTAAGGTCTTCCTGTTTTTGATATTTTCTACAATAACGTTATTTTTTCTAAGCATACTCTGGTCTTCTTTTGGCGCCTTATGGTGCGCCTTTAAAGCTAGTCTCGTAGGCTAACGATTAATTTTGATCTGAAGCAATGTTAATCCAAGTACCTAAGGACTAAAGTCAGTTCATCGATTTTTATTAGATTATTTTGATTTCTAGACAGGATGATACCAAGATTAAGATTTAATTAGGACTATGGGCCATGTGGCCTCCCATACCTCGACCTTTTCAGATCTATTGTGGAAATCCTTTAATAATTGTTTAGAGTACCTTGTCTAATTCGGCCTTTTGTAGTAGACTCCATAGACTGGGAAGTAGTTCTCCGGTATAGCTAGTTGCCCTTGGTTTTTTTCTCCAAGTGTAAGTAATTTCAGTCTTACTAGACCTTTGCAGTAGCACAATACGTGTTCTGTCGTTTCCTCTTCTTCTTGACAGAATCGGCACAAGGCCTCTTCTGTCAGACCGATATTGAACCTATGTTTGTTAAGCCTACAATGCCCTGTTAATAGACCTACTAGTATTCTAGTATTTTTCCCATTAAGGCTTAGTAGATGCTCGGTGAGTTTAGACGATGGTCCTTTTAAGAACTTTTTGGCCTGTCTCTGTTCTAGTGAGTTTTTCCACCACTCCTGAGATTTTTTAAACATTCACTGCTTTGTGCATGTTCTGATAGTTGTTTTTGTTACACCACAGAAGGATTCTGGGCCAATAAGAGCATTTGTGGCTCCTTCTCGGGCTAGTAAATCAGCCTCTTCATTGCCCTTGTGTTCCCTATGGCCCGGTACCCAGGCTAAGGTTAGTCTGTTTTGACTACCCAGCTCTGTTAGGGCTTCCAAACAGTCCCACACAAGCTTTGAGTGTACCTGCATGGAACTGTATGCTTTTAACGTCGCTTGACTGTCTGAGTATATGCCAATTGTTTTTCCATTTACCTTCTGTCTTAATACTTCTTTTGCGCAGTGATGTATTGCTGCTATTTCTGCCTGGAATACTGTCGCATGTTTACCTAAGCTCAGTGAGATTCCTGTCTTTGGCTTGGTACTATATATACCTACTCCTGAACCTTCATGGGTTTTGGAGCCGTCTGTATACCAGGTGAGATCTGCATGAATAGGAGGTCCTCCCGTCCACGCTTCCCTGTCTGGTATACTTACTTTATATTGCTTTTGAAAGCTATACTTTGGAAGCATTTCGTCTGAAGGCATTCCCATTATTTGGTCGTTCTCCAACTCTTTATATAGCTCGCTGTAGTCGCGTCCATGCAAACTGCTTATGGGCGATGAACCTTTGTGCAGTCTGTATGTGACAGACCTGATACCAAACTGCTTGCCACTATTTTACAGATGTTCTGTGGATATTAAGAAAAAAACAGAATCCTAAATATCATTTTTCTCAAATGTCCAAAATAACAAAAAAAAGAAGAAAAATAAAAGTACTTTTGATGTCAATGTTTATTGCGTACCGGTGTAACTAAAGAAAACTAAAGAGTAGGTACACTATTGAAAATATAACATAAAAAAGATAATAAAAATATAAATAAATATAATAGAATTTATGGTCCGGAATCCAGAACTTGAGTAAAATAATTAGTCTGTTACGATATTTCTTTTTAAAAAAGTCTAGTAAGTTTTCTAATATGACCTCTAGTCGTAAATAAAAGTGATACTTAAAAAATGCTATGAATTGTGAGTTATATGTGTCTAGTGTTGTTTTTGTGTAACTTATTCTTTTAGATATACTATTTTTCATTAATTTTTCTTATTTATTATTAAAAATGCCACCTATAACCAAGAAAAAGTAAAAAAAAGGCTTACATTTAAAAAGTAAGTATATAGGAAAGAATCACTATATATTGTCAATAGTATATTATTTAACGAGCGGTAATGGAGGTCGTTTAGGGAACCATAAAAACTCTAAACGCGGCAATATAAATATTAAAAATCCTTATATCTATCACAATCAAAATAGATAGGTAGAATTAATACAGACTAAAAAAAAATGTTGATTTTTCTATAATGCCTGTGAGAAAAGTATATTTCACCTAAAATTGGGTTACTTAGATGCTCATAAAATAAGCATATTTTTTCTTCTGTTTTTTGGTAAACTATCCTATTTAAATAACATAAATACATAGGTTTGTACACATTGATATATTTATAATTATGCAATTCACACCTTTTTAAAAACATGTTAAAATGGAAGGAAAAAAGTGCGTTGCCACATATTTTCTTCATAAATACCTAGGTGTTTCTTATTTTTATAGCAATACCTATCTTTGCAAATCAACCAATTCAAATATTATTTTAAACATTTAGTTTATTATAAATAGTATTTTGTTAAAGTGATAAATATAATAAAGAGCGTATATGTATAGGGTCTTTGATTGGAAATAAAGAATTTAGCCAAAATTTGACAATTTGACAACAAATATAGAAAACAAAGGTCTCTAATCAGGTAGCCGGACAATAAATTTTTGAAATAATAGGATATAGATTTTGCATTTTCGTTCCAACCGTATGGTTTCTAGCGGGTATTAAAGTTAAAATATTGTTCTCGTTTTTTGCTTATAATTTTACAAAATATTCATATTATTAAAATTGACACAGAGGCATAACTTTATGCAAGGAATATTAGTTAATTTATTATTTTAGATTTTGTTGCAGGATGTGCACATAAGCGATTCCTGATATTGAAATTGAGACACCGTTTTTCGGCAAAACTTTTTGGTAATTGTTAAGCTGGACAATAAACTTTCGGAATATTCAGTTATAATATAGGTTTTCCATTACCGTTCTAACCATATGATTCTAGCAGGTGTTAAAGTTAAAATATATTTTGTTGTTTGGTAATTTCACAAAATATTAATAAATCATTATTAAAATTGTCCCAGAGACATAACGTTATACAAGGAATAATATTTCATTTATTTTTTACATTTTGATTATGAGCGATTCCTGATAAAGAAAAAAATGTCATACCTTTTCATTTGACGAAACTTCTAAATAGTTTTAATTAGATAATATTGTTATAAATATAATTTTTGTGTAAAATTGTTATACTTGTTTAAACTTATAATTTTAAAATTTTAACCGTTTTCGAGAAACACGGAATTGAACAGTCTGAAAGTGTTTTAAAATAATTTAAGGTGGACAAATTTGTAACTCCGAATAATAAACAAAATGACCTAATAAAATATTTAATATATAAGATTTTTCCATGCAATTAAAATCTCTTTATTTTTCTTTGGAAGAAGGACCACATCATTCAGAAAACATGATGGTTGACATTGGACAACTACTAGATTATTTTGGCCGTTGCTTGTGCCCTACCAGACGAGTATACAAAACTTGGGTCGTTTAGTACTTACGTTTATATGAACTTTTTACTTTAAAATTGAGAAAAGAATAACACCATGAAGATGGACCACATATTTAAACAACCCTTTTACCTAATAAATGGTATAATAATCATAGGCGCGTACTTGCAACCCACAAAGTCGCCAGGATTTTTGGTTTATTTAAACATAACATAATAATTAATGGGTTTCTCTCATTACACCCAGTTGTCTTTGCTCCAAGTTTTCATATTCCCCCTCTCGTATAAGCGGACATTGTACGCGGTAGCCGTTTTACTTGGGGCTAAGCCCTTACATATAAAAATAAAAATGATAAATGAGAATTTTCAGGAAAATGTTTTTACTGCAAATTCTATATTTTTTATTCCATGTACTTAGATACAGTTACATTACTTTTTAAATGGAGAACCCTGTACATTTTTTCACCGACCATATTATTTTCTAAGCTATCTTTTTAGGCACAATTTAATAATATGCAGGATATTCGGACTAAAAAAAAGTAACTCTGTACACAATCAAAAAGTAAGAATTCTTTATTAAGGCCATCTTTCACTTTATTTTTTTTTTAGAAAACTTAGTTTTTCATGTGAGGGGATAGGTTAAAACGAAAAGGCTACACTATATTTTTACATAATTATTGATCCGTTATAAAAAGTTCTTGGTTGAATCTTTGAAAGAACAAAAAAATAAATTCGATATCCCAAATAATGACTAAGATAAGAGCAGTTGGAATTTTTAAGAAGTTTACCAACAAAAAAAAATGTTAAGATGCGTCACTGGTGTGATTTGGTTTATTCTCAATTTTATTCCCAAAGACTTTTTTAGTATCTAGAACTCCCATATATTCTAACTATCTTAAGTATGTTATTAGTAACACATGTAGAAATAATATTATCCAATATTGCGGTCATTTTTAATAAAATGTTCTTATCCAAGAATGTTTAATAAATTAGAATTTTCAATAAAAAATTTGAATTTTCTTTTAAAAATTAAAAATAATTAATTGGTGATTTATTTTTATTTTTAGAAAAACCTAAAGAACGTCATGGGTACAAAATAATTGAACCAGTTTTTACTCTAAACTAAAAAACAAAAATAAAATCATTCAGATATCTCAATTAATAACGAAGATAAGAGAGGTAGAACTTTTAAGTGGCCCACACTGTATACTCGTCTGGCGGGCACTAGTAACCGCCAGAATGGTCTGGCATTTGAAATTATGTTAATAAAATATACAGAATGGTCTGGCATTTGTAATTATGTTGATAAAATATACATTGATTTTGGATACTGACAGAATTTGTTCAACTTTTAGTATGTAATTTTTTAGGTCATTAGGGGCAACTTTCTAATAGACCTAAGTATGCACCTCTACAGGGTGAGCTGTTAGAACAATTCAAAAGTAAGAAGTGCAGAATTAATATTTTTAAATATATCTCCACCACTCTTTAGTAATTTTTTTTTTTTTCATGAAACTTATGTCATGTGTTACACTTGTATACAGTTTGTTCATGCTTATTTATACTTTGCAAAATAAATTATACAGCGTGTTCAAAATATAAGGAATATCAGTTAATGAAATATGGTGCATTTTACATGAATTACCATAGTTAGAATATGAATTCTGACCATTTTTTGGTTTCTTTTTGTATTAGATAATTTTTACAAGTAATACAGGATATGAAAGAATTACATAAACAACTAAGAATTACAAAAACGCATTTAACGAAAAATTGGTGTGCCTAAAATAATGTAAAAAGTCTTGAAACGAATTCAGTTTTGCTCGTATTATATTCATAGCTCTGTTTATCTAACCAAGTCTCGTTCTACGCTTATTTAAATTTAGAAATAATTCCTCTGTAACTGTAACTTAAATGAATGACTGAGAAGACATATTCTAATTGAAAAGTCCTTTCTGATTTTTACATACAGTACAGATGTCAACTTATCACTTCTAAATATAATTCTATTTTTGAGGATTTAGTAGGTTAATTTTAGTTAAATTAAAACATAAAAAAACTTTTACAGTTTTTTTCAGTAGTAATTTATTTAAAAACCTCGTGATATGAATACTCATGATATTTAATCCTGGTCAATTCTTATTGTTTATCTACTCTACACCACTATATATTTTTGTCTTGCTTTAAATTATTTGCTAAGCCTATAGCATAACTATTTTTGTTTATTAATCAGAATAATTACAAAAGGATTCTATAAGATAAAAGGTTGGCGAGTGTAAGATTAAATAATACACGGATAAAATGTGACTAGAAAATTTTACTACAATGTTGTAGTAGTAGACTTGTAGAAAAATACTTAACTTTTTGTAAAAAATTTTACTACAATTTATAGTTAAAAACTATTCATTATTGTAGCAATTGAATTGTCGAATAAAATGCTACAAAAATAGGAAAGAAGTCCACAATGTTTAGTATATTTTACTATTATTTGTAGAAGTAGAAATTTATTACAATTATCGTAATTACTACTACTAACTTCTGTAAAAATTTGTACAAATATTAATAATTATCTCTACAAAAAATAGTAATACTTTACATCCCTTCTTATGAAAAATATTCTATAATATTGTAGAAATTCTAAGTCATGTGAATAAAACAGAATTCTGCTATTGGCCAACGTTTTCTGACGTCGATCATAAACGGCCAGACAGCAGTAGCCGCTCGCCATGTTCACAAAACAAAGCATGGTACATATACGAGTACCTATAATACATTATTAAATTATAAGCACAGATGCGTTTGAGAAAATTTTAATAATAACTTCTATTAGTGGTAAGTACATTTATTATTGTTTCTGAATAATTTACCTTTAGATAACTAATTTAAATAACCTTAGTAGATTATTTTTAAAAAAATAGTTGTGGTCAACGATCGATTGTTGTGCCCAACGATCGAATATTGTGCCAAGTTCAATGATGTTTTTTTGTCTTAATTGTGACATACCTACTTTCTCATTTTTGTTAGTTATCTGACTTAGTCATTTAATATCCAAATCAGTGTAAAGGTGATAAATATCCCCGTTTTAAGGGTATGAACAGTTCAATAGGTATTAATTTTTATTTCATATTTTTCAGGTGCAGAAAAGCCAACTGAGACTGAGGGCGCTATTATTACTGTTATTTATTACATAATGTAATTAAGACTTTGTATCTCTTATATTAAAACAATAAATTAAATATTTTATTAAGGAACATTTTTCTAGGTTATAATTATAATACTACTACAAATTTTATTAAAAATTACTACAATTTGTATGAATTTTTACTATTTATTGTTTAAAATTTTCGTATTTATTTTTATAAAACGCAATACATTTTTAATATAAATTCATACAATGAATAGCAAAAATTATAACAATTTGTAGAACAATTCTTATGATGCATTTGGATATTTTTACTAAATATTGTAGATAATAACTCTACAATACATTCTCTACAAATATTTGGAAATTTTTACTACAAATTGTCCCTGTCCCTATATGTACTATTTATTGTAGAGAAAAAATGTATAATTGTAGAAATTTGTTCTACAATTTTTTTTCCGTGTAGCTAAATTATCATGATAGGATTACCGCGTTATCTTTGCAATTTCAGACTACATTTGCTGCGATTGTTTATCCATATCGGATGCATCTAAAATGTGAATATTTGTTTACGTGATTCAAGGTACGTAAATTAGTTGGAGCAGTTGTATTTGATGTGGAATAAGCAAACGTTCGACAGGTAAAAAAATCGGATGTGGATATTCAAACGTAGCTATTCTATTATTCATTGTATATTTTCTTCTTTTTTTTGGACTGACATTAAAAACAATTTCAAAAGCTTGTTATTGGCGTGCCTTCGTTTTTTTGCAATATATTCTAAATTTTCCAATAATGTGAAAGCACATTTTATTTATAGTCCAATAATATTCAAGAGAATCCCATTATTGTACATGTACGAATGATTCAAGAACTACATTTCAAGTATTTTGTGGAACCTGGAATACGCACGATTCGAAAATTATATAAATTAATCTTTACGTGTTTTATTTTAGGTGCTGTTAAAAGATGAGTCAGATTTTGAAGGTGTGTATATAGTAAATATTTATAGTTCAGAAACTGTAATATTTTTGTAATAAATATTATTTGTCTTTCTGTTCCTCCCTATATTAATAATTATTATTATCTAGTATTTAATATAACAAATAAGTGATCAGAAGTCATGTTCTAAATATGATAATACATGAAAATATTTCAGTAATTAATATTCCTATTTTTTGAACATTCTGTATGATTAATTTTACAAAGTAAAAGTAAGCATTAATAAGCCATATACAAGTGTAACTCATGTCAAAAGTTTAATTAAACAAAAACATGAATATATATGAAAATACTAATTCTGCACTCCTTAATTTTGACTCCTTCTGACAGCTCACCCTGTAGAGCTGCAAACTTGATGTTCATAAGAAAGTTGCCCATTATGACTTAAAAAGGAACATACTGAAATTTTAACAAATTCTGTCAGTACCCAAAATCAATGTAAAAAATGCGGGGTCCTCTCCTGAAAATTTTAGTCTTGTAAAAACAAGTTAATTTTTACTATTTTTTTTTATCATTTTAAAAATGTAGGTGTTGATATCGCAACCGCGGTATCTCTGCCAGATCATTAGTTCCTTATTCAACTGGTATTAAATTATGAATTTACAAATTTTCAGCCTTGCATCACTTTACTCCAAATTACTATTAGGGATATTCGTTGCTCTTCAAAAAATTTTCGAATGTAAATATTACTTATCTATTTTAGATACTATGTAAATTTCATTTGTTTATAGGTAAAGTTATCACTGAAGTTGTTCAACTATAAGTAACCTGAATACAAGCAAAAATAATTTTATAAAATTACTATGTCACAGCCTATTTAATATTTTTGAAGATTTTTATGCATTAAAATTAATTAACATAGTTTGTTTTATTGCAAAAATGTGTCACTATTTTTGGAAGGCTCATTTTAAGGAGTCTTTTGTACGTTGTGCAATATTTAGTATTAAGAACACAATTCATAATTTATCTCTCTACATTTGTTGATTAATAAAAGGCTTTTAGTTTCTTTTTTCGCCTACCATATGTGAAAATGAATCATATTAACCCTAAAAATATGATCGAAAGTAACGTATATCGTCCCATGGGCTGCCAAACTCATAACAGCCCGATTTTGTAGTTTTTCACTAGATATCTAGATACCTTTGACTGTCACTTGCATACTTTGACATTTCACATAAATTTTAATTAAACGTCAGTGTAAGTCTATTAGTGAACATACATTGTCATTCTGACAGTGACGAAAAATTTACAAATACTCCACCAAACTTGCAAGAGGAAGCCAACAATGTTTCTCTAAATTTACTACCTACTAAGTCAAGAAAAGTATTAAGTTTCTTGTGTTTTTAAAATTAAAGATTTTCGTCATACTTTTCTTTTGTTTTTTTTTTTTGGTAAGCTGAAAACATTTGTGTGTCACACATGCAGAAAACGTTTAAGCAGATCTTAGCTATCAGTTGCCCTCGCCTCGCTTTGCTCGCTTATGCAGCTAATAGCCGTGGGCTGCTAAAGCTCATTTTCAGCCCTTGTGACACAATATACTGTAATATGAGCCATTTCATGATTCAGTCATGCTCTAATCCTGCAAGTCCCTCTCTGTCTTATTTGGCCTTTGAGGCTCAACTTGTCCGATTATCATACATATGTGACGACTATGGCGGAGGAGATTTCGATGACTGTTCGAGAAAGAACGGGATAATGTTTCTAGTGTATTCCAAATATAACTAGATATCTCTAGTATTGGTAAGAATTGGTAAACATTCTAGGACATTCGCCATACTTATAAATTTGTATATAAATATTAGTAGAGGATCAAGCGAAAGTTATTAGTAGATAGACAGTGGTGAATATAAATAGTGAACGATTTAAAGACATTCGAAATATATATAAATTAGAAAAGTAGTGTTATAAAATAAATGTGTTTAAATAAATTATTAATAAATAAACTGTTTTTTTTATAATAAACAAACATCACAATACTATATTGTTAAATTTCACTATTTAATTTTATCTTCTTATTATGTTTCTTGATTCATTTTATATTTTTGGTATAATTTAAGAACTTTAAATGCCTTCTATTGTAAAGAGTTTTTAATTTTGATTCTTTAGGTTATCACTATTTTTTAAATACATTTAGTTTATTTACATCTTGTTTAGTAGTATTTTTTTGTTTTCGCTTATGTTGTATCCTTCATTTACTTATTATGTGTCTTGTGTCATTTTATTTTTTTAATACAATTTAAGGACTTTAAATGCTTTCTATTGTAAAGAGTTATCAATTTTCATTCTTTAGGTTTTCACTATTTTTAAAATACATTTAATTGATTTATTTATATCTTGCTAAGTAGTATTTTTTGTTTTCGCTTGATTTATAAAAAATCCCTATGTATTCTACATTTAATTCCATTTTGCAGGCTTTTTCTATATTTATTTTATTCTTAAAGTGTCTTATAGGGTCTCTATGTTAAATTTATTTATCCTTTTCTAATTTTATCATGATTTATTTGATTCACAGAGTAATATACTCGTAATAGTGATAATCGTTTGATTCGGAAATAATTTTCTCAGCACGGTAGTAGTAATTTGTAGAGAAACATTTAATTTGTAACTTCTTAGATATTACAAAATGTTAGTGTTATAATTTTTATAATTATAACTGAGCTACATTAAATTCATTATAATTATTTATTTTGCGATAGATTCCACAATGTAGGTGCGGGAGTTTGTGTAGTATTTTCATAATATTAATAATTATTAAAAAAAAAACATCCAAATGGAAACTAACTTAATGATATTCAACCGAACATTGTAATTGATTGGATTATAAAATAAAATTACGTTTCTCTTGTAACTGGAGTCACGAAACACCAGTAAATAAATTGTAATTACTTTTTTTATAAAGTAACTAAAGATAAAACTTTTATTAGTTGAGCTTCATATGACTTTCCATATACGTTTATCATTAATTAAAAGTGTATACTTCGAAACAACGAACACAAAATTGAGAATCCCGTAGAGGCAAAAGCTGGCGAGGAAAATTGAACTCTAGGGTGCCACAATCACGCGACTTCGTCAAAGTAAAAACAAAAGAATATTTGTTGCATATAGCAGGTTTTCAGGTGATATTTATGACGAGTCGTTTGTTTTTTAGACGAAAAGTTCTTTTTTGTCTGCGGTTTCCTTAATTTAAGAATAGCTGTAAAAATTCCTCTTCAATCATAACAGTCCGTTTTTTGCCTGTTTGATCTAGGATATTTTATTCCATATTATAATCGTTTAAGTATCATAAAAATTGATAATCAATCCCATAGTTAATTAAGTTGTGCATAGGTATTTTTAAAATAACAATACAATTTTTTTCTTTTTATAATGACTTAAAAGAAAGAACCGGGGGACCGAGCATCCGGAAGTTGATTCATCGATAAATTCATAGTTGATTGCTTATTGATTGAAAAGTGTGTTGATGAACAACGGTAATTTGACAGACAGACAGACATTGGCACTTTAATATAGTAGGCCGTATTTTGTAATCTTTGACATCTAGGCGATTTCGTTCTTTGACTAGGTAATAAAGAGAGGATGCGTAATAAGTATATCTAGCCTAGTAATCTGTGCCAATTATCTATTGGCAGCCATTATTTTGGTGCTTAGCATTTTGGTAACATTATAGTTTTTTTTCGTGTGTATTTCTGATTTTAGAATTACACAGTATTTAATAGTTGGTTTATTACACAGGTTTATTGTATGGCATATTAGTGTAAAAGTTATAGCGGTAAGAAAGAAGTAGAAATTACGTTTCACAGGTACACGGAAAAAAATGTGACTAGAAAATTTTACTACAATGTTGTAGTAGTAGACTTGTAGAAAAATACTTGACTTTTTGTAGAAAATTTTACTACAATTTATAGATAAAAACTATTCATTATTGTAGCAATTGAATTGTCGAATAAAATGCTATAACAATAGGAAAGAAGACCACAATGTTTAGTATATTTTACCACTGTTTGTAGAAGTAGACATTTATTACAATTATCGTAATTATTACTACTAACTTCTGTAAAAATTTGTAGAAATATTAATAATTATCTCTACAAAAAATAGTAATTTTCTCTACAAAAAATAATAATACTTTACATCCCTTCTTATAAAAAAAATTCAATTTTGTTCAAAAATATTCTATAATATTGTAGAAATTCTAAGTCATGTGAATGAAACAGAATTCTGCTATTAGCCAACGTTTTCTAAAGTCAACCATAAATGGCCAGACAGCAGTAGCCGTTCGCTATGTTCACAAAACGAAGCATGTTACATACATAACACAATATTATAAGCACCGATGCGTTTGAGAAAAGTTTAATAATAACTTCTATTATTGGTAAGTACATTTATTATTGTTTCTGAATAATTTACCTTTAGATAACTAATTTAAATAACTTTAGTAGATAGAAAAAAATATAGTTGTGGCCAACGATCGAATATTGTGCCAAGTTCAATGATGTTTTTTTGTCTTAATTATGACATACCTACTTTCTCATTTTTGTTTGTTATCTGACGTTGTCATTTATTATCCCAATCAGTGTAAAGGTGATAGATATCCCTGTTTTAAGGGTATGAACAGTTCAATAGGTATTAATTTTTATTTTATATTTTTCAGGGGCAGGTTCAAAAAAGCCAACTGAGACTGAGGGAGCTATTATTACTGTTATTTATTACATAATGTAAAGACTTTTTATCTTTTATATTAAAACAATAAATTTTGAATATTTTATTAAGGAACATTTTTTCTAGGTTATAATTATAATTATGGAATACTGCTACAAATTTTATTAAAAATTACTACAATTTGTATGAATTTTTACTATTTATTATGTAAAATTTTTGTATTAATTATCATGAAACACAATACATTTTTAATATAAATTCATACAATGAATAGCAAAAATTATAACAATTTGTAGAACAATTCTTATGATGCATTTGGATATTTTTACTACATATTGTAGATAATAACTCTACAATACATTTTTACTACAAATTGTCCCTGTCCCTATATGTACTATTTATTGTAGAGAAAAAAATGTATAATTGTAAGAAATTTGTTTTATAATTTTTTTTTCCGTGTAAATGATAAACATCAATCTTTTTTACTTTATATATTTTTCTATATTTTTTATTTTATTTGGTGTTATACTTGGTATTTGCATATTGTATATGTCTCCCTTCAGGGTAATAAATTTTACTCACCACGTTTGTTTATTTTATGCTTTTCATTGATATTTAAGCAATTAATGATATTAAAATGGCCAAACATATAATTTTTTCCAGTGGCGTGTCGTACAATTCTTAATCTAAACTTTTATTAAATTCTAATTTAATTTTGCTTTTTATTTAATTGCAGCAATATTTATTTGTTGTTTTATGTTAGATTTCCTGTGGATCCAGCAAAAAAATCTTTGGAATCAGACAACGAAAATTGCAAATTGGATGCCTACGCCAAATGATAGATTGTGTTCAAAACATTTTAAAAGACATTTTTTTATGGGACGGATTGTAAAAGACGTTTACTAAATGGAGCAGTTCAGCAATATACATAATTAAATATATATATTTTTTTAATTACTTTTCATTATTATGTTATAAACTTTTAAAAATTTAGAAACCTTTTGTGTATAATTCAAAACATTACTGTAATATTTAATTATTTGTAGGACTTAAAAAGAAGAGCATTGCATTTGGAAGCTAAGCCAGGCCCTTCAAACAGAACTGTAAATAAGAAATCTATCTTAGAAAGTCCTAGCATAAAACGACTTAGAAGACAACTTTTACAACAGGTAGAAAAGAATAAAGAAAAAAAAAATAAATCAAAGTTTTTAAACAAAAACTTAAAAGATATAAAAAAAAGAGTTGTTTCGCTAAAACTTTTTGTTATTATACTAAATTAGTATTATTTAGGGGTTATATAAAAATGTATCTTCATTTATGTATAATTTTTCTTACTAGCCTAATTTAATAATACCCAGATAGCATACTACATCTTAAAGACATCTAGTTCATGTCTCACTTTCGCTATATTAAAATATCTCGCCACGACACCGTTTTTGCTGCTGCCTGCAGCGTATATATGATCGTCATTCTTCATTGTCATTGGCTGATTAAATGGTCTCGCGCGCGCGTATCGAGTCGTGTTTTTCCTCTAACTGCCTTCTTCTCCGGACAGCCATTGTTAGGTATTTACGCGTTTTTTCCTTAATTTAGAATAATTATTTTATGTTGATATTTCTCATAATTAATTGGATGCTAGTGACCCTTAATATTTTTATCAAAATAGTTTAATTTATTTCTTGCCATTATATTGGGAATCACTCGCGTCGGCGCACATCTGTGCGTTTATAAAGGACATTTTTGGATTTTTAATAGTCGAGTACCGTATGAACCTCTGAAGTGTTCGCATTGAAAAATCAAAATTTTTGTTATTTTGTTCGTCGGTGTTCCGTTTTCCCAAAAAGAAAACGTGTGGGGCCCCCTTCAAGAATTCCAGAACGCAGACATACCACTAGGTGAGTCTCCTTAAAATATTGGCTTCTTTACATTTTTTTTTGTAATTTAAATTTAATTATTTAAACTACCGCCTAAAAGGAATTAAGGTTCTCTTGCAATCCAGAATCTAAGCTTTATCTAAGGGAAAAATCAACAGCCATTGTATAATATTTTTAGCGTGAGTCTGTAGACATTGTCATTACTTTTTCGTGGTTGTGTGTTTTTATATATTGTCTTTTTATATTATTTATTTTCCATCATTGGAACTGTGGTATACCGGAATTAGTAAACTTTATCATTAAAATCGGTAAGATTTAATTTATTTGCCTTTTAATTTCATAACTTCACTGTAACAATGTCTTATTTTTTAGAAAAACACCTTAAAAAATAATTTAACAAAATTATATGTTACGGGGACATTAGTTACAGACGCTTTGGCTAAAATTAATACCACAGAAGAAATTTTTAAATCGACCAAACTGGAAAAAGTAGGATTTCCGGGAATTATATAACCCTCTACAATAGAAACTAATCAGAATATGCTGACAAGACGAAACTCTATATATCTCAATTTAGAATAGTCTTCTGGGTTAGTCAGTAATTATCATCCAAAGTATCCGGATCGTATATTTTAATATTGTCGGGGTTATTTGTAATTAACCAAATAAAATATTTTTTTAAAATAAACTTTTTATGCTACTTGACATTTTTGGCGCAGTCAGTAGGATATTTCGGGTTGTGCATATCGAATGTGCAATTTTCGTTTCAACGATTCGCCGAAATACCGAACTTTGTAAGTTTTGTTGAGAAACAGTGGAGGTGCTTGTTCAGTGAGTTAATTGGTAACTCATCTGTCCATTGAGGACCTGTTCCAGTCTGCACAAGTCAATCATCGAGATTTGGGACACGAATTGACCGAATTTGAGAGGACAACGACCTGGGGAAGACAAACATCGCCGATCCAGCAGTAACCTCATAGCTAAGATAAGCATGTTTAAAGTCGTTTTTGTCATTCTGTAAGTACAATTTAATGATTTATGAAAATACTATAATTGACGAATTGAAAAGATTTCTTGAAAATTTAGATATAAACGATACTCCTTCAACTGACTCAAACTTAGATTTATTAAACAGTAATAACCCGACAATAATTGATAATCAAGTAATTATGACTCAATTAAAATCAGAATATTTAGATTGCAGTCCAAGTTTTGATAAAACACTAATAATAATAGATATATTTTGTCTGTTAAATTTTATAATAGAACAGATCCAACAGATTCTCAGAATGTTTATTTGTTGAATTCAATAATTTCAAAATTAAAAGCTAATGCATCGACAGTAATTAATATTAATAGTTGTCAAAACTGAGATGATTTAAAAACTGTATTAACCAGTAACTTTTCTGTTCAACGAGATGAAGTTTGCTTGAATAGGGACCTCGTAATGCTAAAACAAAATTTTAATGAACCTGTAAAAGATATTTATGAGCGATGCCTTCATATTTTAAATCTACTCTGCAGTTATGTGAACATTTACGAAACTACAGAGGCAGCTAAAAATTTAAAAAGAAATTTGTATAAAAACTTAACCTTAAAAACTTTTCTTTCTGGATTAAAAGAACCATTGGGTACGACTGTTCGCTGTATGAAACCAGATTCATTAAGTGAAGCAATGCAATTTGTATTAAAAGAAGAAAATGCGCATTATTTCAAAACCCTGTAAAAAATTTGCCAAAATCAACTCATGTTTCACGACAAAACTTTCATTCTTACAGAGCGAATTATCGGAAAAATCAAAATCCTAATTTTTCATTTAATCCCAATAATTTCTATATGAGACAAAATCAAAATCCTAAATTTTCATTTAATCCCAATAATTTTCGTAGGAGAAAAAATCAAAACTTTCCGTCCCAACCAATTTTTGTTCAGCCCAGACCAATACGTCAAAATTTTTCTACAAATCGTCAAGTTTTTGGTTCTCCTAACCAAAACAACAATGCATTTAAACCTTATCCAAATTCCAGATTTCCTAATCCAACTCCTATGTCTGTTTTAACAAGAAATACTCGCCCATTTAATGGACAATCTTCTACAAACTTTAGACCAAGTGGTCTCAAAAATTTCGTATCATAGGAATTATTTAATGCCGAATGCGAAAATCCTGAATCATTTTATCAAGATTTTAATACATGCAATCCTAATAGTTATTTTTATGAAAATTTTAATCCAAATAATTCTAATAATTTTACTGACTATACTTCTAATACATACTATAATATTACGGATACCAACAATGAAATATTTAATTCCGAATGTCATGATTTAATTGATTTAAGTTACCCAAATGAAAATGCAAATTTTCAGAATAGGCATCGGAACAAAAAACAAATCTTAACGAAGAAATTATTCCTGTTAACACCGCATATACTAGCGAACTCCCTTACATTATTCTTCCAGAACTCAATTTAAAAATGTTAATCGATACAGGGTCAACCAGATCTTTTATCGATCCTGAAATAGCTTTTAAATATTATCAAAACTCAGTAAAAAATGACCCATTCATAGTATCTACAGTTTTCCAAAAATCTTCACACAAATACAGCGCAGAAATTTTAGTTTCAAAAATTTTTCGTCATCCTAATCCAATAAAATTAAATTTTTGTCTATTTTAATTTTACCCTGTTTTCAATGGTCTTCTTGGTATTGATAATCTTAAACTGTTGCAAGCAAAGATAGACGTTGAAAATGGATATCTATACGAGAATTCCACTTCTTTATTATAAAAGAAGTAATGAACCTAATCTGGTAACTATAGAACCACGAACAGAAAAAGTCATTAAAATTAAAACAAACATTTCACATGGAGATGTAATTATTCCTTATCAAAAATTTCACAGCTGCGAAATTCCGGAATCTTTAAGCACAGCAATAAATGGTTATGCACTGACAACGATTTTAAATAGCACAGTCAATGCGGTAACACTAGACTTTTCAAAACCAATTTTAGTTCAAAAATTTGATGAACAATTTGTTCAAGAATTCGATATAAATAATTTTGAACATATACCCAAACAAAATTTAGACTTCTCAAAATTTAGAACTAATCATTTAAATCGTGAAGAAAAAACCGAAATTATTAAATTAATTAAAGAATATTCAGATATATTTTATCAAGAAGATTCACCGTTAACTTTCACAAATAGAATAAAACACCAAATCAAAATTTTAGATGAAATCCCTGTATATACTAGGCCATATAAGATATCCTTTTATTTATAAAGCGGAAGTTCAAAAACAAATACAAAAAATGGTAGATCAAAAAATCATTAGACCTAGCAATTCACCTTGGTCTTCACCCATCTGGGTGGTTCTAAAAAAATTAGACGACTCAGGGCAACAAAAATGGAGAGTTGTAATTGATTATCAACAATTAAATTTAAAAACTATCGATGACAAATATCCTCTACCAAATATAACGGATTTGTTAGACAAATTAGGTAGGTGTCAATATTTCACCACTCTCGATTTGGCAAGTAGATTCCACCATATAGAGATGGATGAAAAAGATGTCGAAAAAACAGCGTTTACTACTGAAAACGGACATTGGTAATTCCTAAGAATGCCGTTTGGATTGAAAGGAGTCCCCGCTACATGCCAGCGAGTTATGGATAATATCCTGAGAGGTATACAAAACGAACAATGTCTTGTATACTTAGACGATATTATCATATTTTCAACTTCCTTGCAAGAACACATTAACCGCCCTAAAAACGTTTTTCAAATACTTAGAGAGTCGAATTTTAAAATTCAACTATATAAGTCTGAATTTTTAAGAAAGGAAGTGGCCTACTTAGGTCATATCGTAACCCCGGAGGGTGTCAAACCCAATCCGGATAAGATTAAAGCTATAAAAAATTACCCTATACCTAATTCAACAAAACAAATTAAAGGATTCTTAGGGTTGTTAGGATATTATAGGAGATTTATTCCGAATTTTGCTAAAATCACAAAGCCTCTAACGAAATGTCTAAAAAAAGATGCAAAAATTGTTCATAATGATGAATTTAAAAAATGTTTTAAAATTTGCAAAAATCTACTAATAAACGAACCGATTTTACAATACCCAGATTTTTCAAAAACTTTTAATTTAACAACCGACGCAAGTAATGTTGCAATCGGAGCTGTGTTGTCACAAGGACCTATTGGTAAAAACCTACCAATAGCTTATGCTTTACGCACGTTGAATGACTCTGATAATCGAAAAAGAACTCTTAGCGATTGTTTGGAGTACTAAATATTTTCGCCCATATTTATTTGGTAAAGAATTTAATATTGTAACAGACCACAAACTCCTTAAATGGCCATTTTTTTTTAAAGGATGAAAACTCTCAATTCACCCGTTGGAAATTTAAATTATCAGAATATACATATAATGTCATATACAAAAAGGGAACGTTAAACTCTAACGCAGACGCACTTTCGAGAATAGAAATTCATACGGAAGATACAGACAATTTTTGGAAACAATTAGGTGACATATTAAAAGACGTAGACAATTACATCTAAAACCACAACAACTTGTCTAATTTTAAACAAGTAACAAATACACAAGACTCCTTTCTAGACCTTCATACAGAAGATATTCCTATTTCAAATAAATCTCTCGAAAATAATACAACAAACACAAATGATGAAACTGATAATGTTTCACTAATTGTACAGCCAGATCTGGAGCCTCAAATTGACCCAGAAACCGAATTAAATTTAGAAATAGACGACCAGCCAAATCAAACTGATAACGATATTGCTAGTGAAAATGACACCATACATTCTAATAATGAACATAATCCAACTTTTGAAATCCCTACTATAAACACTGCAGTAAATTACGGCTCAAACCAAATAATAATCAGTTCAGTCCTACATTCATCAGCTAATCCTAAAATTAAGATTCTTTTCGAGAAAAAGAAACGTATAAATTTTCAAGTTTCACAAAATAATTTCGAAAAAGACGTTATTGACCTTATAAAAAATTATATCAATCCAGAAACTAAATATTATTATACTTTGAAAATTTAGAACTATTTGAATCATTCAAAAATATTTCAAGTATTCTTCCTTAAAATTAAAAAAGTGTAATACAAAACTAATCGACGTTACCAATAAAGACGACATAAAAAATACAATTCAGGCCTATCACGAAGGGAAAACAAACCGCAGAGGCATTGACGAGACATATCGACGCATTAAAGACAAATACTATTGGCCATTTATGAAAAATTCTATACAATCTTATATAAACGACTGCGAGATCACCCCCAATCTCAAGGTTCAATTGAGAGATTCCATTCGACTATTATCGAACATATACGATTATTAAACACAAAAGGTTTTCTTAAAACCCCAATTACAATGAAAATGTCTTACGCTATTTTAGCATACAACCATTCAATAATAAACTCCACAATAAAATTAAAACTAATAGATGTTATAAACGGTCATTTGAAAAATAATGAACCATTTAATATAGAAATTGACAAACTTCTCCTTAATGATTACATTATTGATCATAAAGAGCGCGCAAAATTACTCTACTCAAAATTAAATGGGGACTTAATAAAAGAAAAAGAAAATCGTATTGAAAAAATTAACAAAAATCGCGATAACCCCAAGTTGTTTGAACAAAATCAAGATGTATTCGTCAAACAACATAAAAGACAGAAACAAGCAAATAAATTCAATAAATTAACAAAAATAAAAGATATTAACACTCAAAACAAAAAAATATCTACAGATCGTCAATCTAAAGTTCATATGAATAACCTTAAACGCCCACTAAAAAAAGTGTATTCTTTGACGATTAATTATTATTTCAGATTGCCTGGAATCATCGGATTACAGGATGTAATTACACTACGAAATCTTCAAAATAGTCCCGGCCTATTACCAGTGAAACTCGGCCCCGCAAAAGTAACTGAATACTATCATTCTGTCATATATTATTATGACCTAAATTTTATAATTAATGAATTCAAAAAACTAAAATTTAAATCGGAACAGACGATTGAATGTATAAAGAAAAGTAGCGAATTTTTCGAAGAAGATATATCCAATTACGTTAGAATTTTAAAATTCACGGAAAATAAATTAATCAGCAAAATAACTGAACTATTACCGCATTTAAAAAGAATTAAAAGAGGCCTAATTAATGGTCTTGGATCAATACTCAAATCAATAAGTGGAAATTTGGATGCCAACGACGGAGAACATTACGAAGCACTTATTCAGCAACTTCAACAAAATCAAAACAAACTTTCAAATACTATTAAAACCCAAAATTCACTAGCAACCTCTTTAATTGATAATTTTAATTCTACAATTCTATAAATTAACCATAATGAAAATTTGCTAGAAGTAAGAATAAAAACAATAGAAATGATCGTTCAAACTCAAGCTGATAGCGCGAGTAATATTTTTGTCAAAGATATCCTACTTCAAATTTTAAACATGTATGAAATAATAAACTCAATTTTACAAGATATTGAAAATTCAATTTCTTTCGCAAAAATTGGTATTATGCACCCTAGTATTATAAAAACTTCTGAACTATATAAAATTTTAGAAAATATATATAAAAACCTTAAGAAAAATCAAATACCCATTGAATTAAATTTAAATAAATTATTCCTTTTTGAAACACTTATAAAAATATCCTGTTATGTACTAAACAACAAACTCACCTATATTTTACAAATACCTATAATGTCCCCAATCAAATTAAATTTATTTTAATTTTATCCAATACCAATATTGAGTGAGAGTCAGTTTAAGGTGATTATTCCAGAAAATACATTTGTTATAAAAAACGAATTGTACTTTGCATTCATAAACGACACATGCGTAAATCTAGCTAGCCATAATTATATTTGCGATGACGTCAATCTTAAAGAAAGCGGAACGAATGACCCCTGCGAAATCCAACTCTTAGACTTCAAGACTGCAGCCTCCTGCCACCAGCTGACGATTACAGTTTCACAACCTACATTCAAAAGGTTAGAAGAATCGAACCAATTTATCTTGATTTTTCCAGAAAAGGTCAATATAAGATTAAGATGTCATAATCAAGAAGAAATAATTACCCTAACATAAATACAAGTTCGTTTTTTTTATTTTCAACATATTACGCCTTTGGTCGAATATCGTTGGTGTTATGAGTCCTCTCTTTATTACCTAGTCTAAGTGTGTTCCGAACTATAGAAGTATATGTTTCTTATTTTCATAACCTAAAAAAATTTATAACAAAATATTTACATAAAACTCTCATTAAAAGACGTAACACTGGTTGCATAGGCTAGAGGAGAATCGTTTTGCTAATAGATTTATTTTGTTCTATTTGATAGTTATTGTTAGTCATGCTAGTATTACAATTTTAATCTAAAAATCTCTTGAACTAACTACTTATCTAAGAAATCCCTATTGTCCTTTTTTAAGACCCGGTCCTTTCTGACGTAGGGTAAACAGTTATGAGTCTCCTCTGCCTCGTCATTATTTTAGGTTTAGTAGTGTTAACCTTCCTTATCTGAAAGGTTTTAACTACCTTACATCCTCTATAATTAGCAGGGTGTTCCATTAGACATTTTACCCACTTCGGCTCTTGATCCGAACTTTCTCTGCAATTGTTCATATAAAATTTCTCTACACACTATACACATCTTGATTCTCTTTTTCAGAAGTTGTGCGTGTATCCAAATAAGAGCATTTTTTTGTATTACGGAACTAGTTTTGACTTTCTTAGGGTTTTAATTCAACCTCTTTAATTTAAGAATTTTGTGACGTTATTAATAATTTGTTTGTCCAATTTTAAGTTTTCATCAATTATCACCCATAAGTATAATGGTTATTATACCACTAGTTTTTATTTTTAGTACATTTAAATTTGGAAAATTTGTTGATATATTGAAATGGGAACAAAAAATGTCTTATCAAAATTTATTGTTAAATGGTTAAAAAAATCTAATATAATTTATATCTTTTTCAGTATTTGACTTTTGATTTTTCTATGTTTTGCCATAGTAAAGGATGACAGTTTTCTAAGAAAAACTAAAGATTTATCCAGATGTTTTTATGATAAGACGTTATTTATGTATTATAAAAAAGATGCTTCCATGTGGAACTCCTGTATAAATGTCCAATTCCTTACCTATATTGTTTGTTATCCTGACAATCGGCTTCCATTTTAATAAATAGTTTCGTATTAAATAGAGTAGTACTTATCGTATTATTATATCCTTAAAGACACTGATTAACTGACAATGATTGACTGTTTTAAATACTGTTACGCAGGTTTTTGATATCGCAATTTATTTGAACTCAACTTTTACAACAACTATTCAACTGATAACATTAACATGTAACGTCTGTCATAAAACTGAAAACTGACGTCAGGATCATCGGCTTATATAGCTTGCTTGACCATTCGCGAACCTTCTCGAAATGCCTAGAATCAAAGAATACCTACCCAAGAAGCGAAACTGAATGAGTTTTCGTATGTACCAATGCATGGGAACTTAATACACTGGGAAACGTTTAAAAATTTATAAATTTTTGTCGTTTGGTTCATAAGTATTAAACACTTACTAAAGTAACAATGGGTTCGTTCACCGTCATCAGTTTCGTACGATTACGAATCGGTAAAAGGTAAACGAGAGCCAAGCCGAAACAGCTTTTTTAAAACCGTTAAAACGTAAAAGCGCAAATTAAAGTCGTTTCTACGTTTAACAATCAAAAGTATGCCAAATGGGAACTAAAGGAAGGGTTCTGTGGCAGTGTTGTTTTCGCAAGTTGAAGTAAAATGCGTATTAACATATTTTCTCGTAAAATAATTTCAATAGCTGACTCAAAATGTTTGGAATAATAAATGATCCTAGGTTAATTTAAAGTACAAACTCTATAAAAATATGTCAAATTATTTTAAATTTCAACCCGTCCTTTGTTCGTTAATCGTCATCTAAAGTGACCATATTTTGAAAATTAGAAAGTGGGATAAATCAAAAACATTGAGATTAGGAGATTTCGTGTCGCAGCGACAAACAGCGACTGCTCCGAAAAAGTCGCAGTGACAAATCGCCGCGACTTTTCGGAGCGGTAAACTAGATCGCGACTTATGACCTTCCTCACATAAGAAAAGAAAGCTGCTATTTTTTGAAAGCGTTGCATTTTCTTGGAAGAAGTTTTAAATACCGTCATTTTTTTTTTAAAGATGTTAATAAATTTCATTTTAATAAAATAAAGTTTGTAGAATAAAAAATGGTTGAGTACTATTGTCGGCAAGATACATACTTAAGTATTGTAGATGTCCTACTCATTTTATACAAATTTCAGCGACTGCGATTAGAATTATATAATATAATAGTTTTCGTTCTGATCGCAGTTCCAGTTCACATCAGATAAATATGCGATGCGACATTTATTTTTAGCAATAGTACCTGCATGAAAACGTGCTTAAATCAAAACCAGCTCCAAAAAGTCGCAGTGATTCGCTCCAGCAACAGGAAAGTAGCGGCGACAAAATCGCTGATAGCAAAATCGCTTTTCAACTCTAATAGAAATGTATGATTCCTAAAAAAATCATTAACTAAATGACAGTGAGCACGGCAAATGAAACAGAAAATTCTTACTATGTTCATTATGTAAAATAGATTATTTTAATAACGAAATAAGTACTGTAGGTACAATAATGACAGTCACTACACAATAGCGTAAGCAAAAAATCTAGTCATTCTGCAAATAGTGCATTTTGAGAACATACTCTGCAAAAGAATGCAAGTATGTCCCAAATTATAGGACAATGGTGCGAGGATCATTCACTGCATATCAATCTCAAGAAAATGGAGATGGTCCTTTTCACAAGGAAAAGGATGAAAATGAAATTGAAGCCTCCCGAGCTCCTAAACACAAAACAAAACTTTGCAACCATCAAGACAGAATGAAGTAGAGACGACATAAACATTGTTTTGCGATATGACATAAGGACGCACTTTTAGTGACGAAGAAGTGTAATGAAAATGACGACTTTAGTCGTACTTTGATTTATTTGAAGTCAATCATTTTATATTTGAATTCTGACGGAATGACAATAATTATATATCATTTAAATGCAGCTATTTAAAAAAAAATGGCATTTATTCTCACCAAAACTGATTAGCTTCACTATCTCGAATTTGACATATGACGTAAAAATGTATTGCAAAAGTGCGGACACTTTAGCATCGTCATAGCATCTCTTCTCTTTATTCTATCTCAATACTTGCAACAGAGGTGAAGCAAGTTAACAGGGAACTCACACATGGAAAACAGAGTCACAAGAACATACATTGCTTATGAACAATACCGCCGAACCGTGGGACCCACCTGGGGTTTCTTCCCCAGAGTCATCAATGGACTTACATTGCCATCATAAAACACATATGCTAACATCCGGTGCGGTTGTCTAGGTACCGAAAATCTAAAAATTGATAGCTATCCGCAAACTAGAACAAATTCAAATAACAGCATTTCTCAACATAAGATCCATGAAAACCACACCAACCAGAGCCATGGAAGTCGTTCTTAGTATTACTCCCCTTGATATTAACATCAAGGAAGTTACTCTGATGACAATGACACGCCTCTGTACGATTGGAATAGAACATGATGTAGGATCTGATGAGGCGAGACGTTACTTTTGGCAAAAGGCGCTCGATATGCTCTCACAGCTTCAAGCTGACATGAACTTCATCTCACCGAGATTGATCTTCTGTAAGCCATGTATCAAAGGTCACGCCACATCGAAGGGTAGCCGTCTTGCTGATTCACTAGCCAAGAAGGCAGCCAATTAAATACTTTTTGGACCTGGCCCTTCTATTGGACTGACAACATCGGTAGTAACAAATCTAATTGAAGAACATTGCCAAGGAGCTTTTAAGTGTTCCTGACAACACTACAGGAAACAAATACTTAACTATGAGTTGACATAATTTGCGCCTGATTACAGGCATTCTGACTGATCATTGATCTCAAAGGAAGTACGGAAGCATCTCCATATTATGGAGCTGTCAGAATCCGCACCCTGCAGGGGGTGCTAAAAAGAAGATGTGACCATCGAGCATATCCTGTACGATTGCCCGATGCTCTCATTTATTAGAATATTTGTTTTAGGCGAGTATTGTCTAACACCGACCAATAAATGAGCAGCACCTCTTGGCAATGTTGTCAACTATATTAAACCTGAAGGCTAGCTCACGAGCTAGGAGGTGCCTATCCTCTTAGAAGGAAGCACAATGGACATAGTGAGGCATTAGTGCCGTGGGGGTACCCCACTCTCCACACGTCACATATATAGGAGTACTGTAGGTAGCTGTAAATGTATTTCGATTGCATCCTGATTGCAGCGACTTGGTTCCTCGGAATGAATTTGTCGTATATTTTAATTATTGTTTTGTAATATTTTTTTATTTACTGTTTTAATCCGAATTAATTGAAAAACAAAAAAAAACAAATTTTAAATAAAAGACTATGAATTTAAACGATGCATAATACGTAGGTGTAAAACATCATTAGAGGTAATACTGATTTAGAAATTTGAAATATAAAACATTTACAGTCAGGTGCAAAAACGGTCATTAAAATTTACGAATAATGCAATGTATTTTTTTCAAATAATAAATATCTTAAAACTATCTAATTTCTAATTAATAGTTAAATACAATTACGTACTTTACTGCAATTTTTACAAAACGCTAATAATAATATACCAAACGTTACTCTACATAAATTGACAGCATGTTTGACGTTAAACCACCTCTAAAACACTGAGAAAACTTGGCAGTTTTTTGTCCACGAATTGCCCATTTAGTTTCGCTTCTTGGGTAGGTATTCTTTGGTAGAATGTTATTGACAAATAATGACGTTTCCCGACATTTTTGGACTATTCTATCTTCGTTTACTTTTACTTATAATAATCGCAGCACACTATAGTATGATGGGTGACATTTATTGATCTGGCAACCTGGGGATACGACATGCGTAAGCGGAAAGTGGCACCGGTCCGCCATTACTGTGAGTGCAAATTGTCAAATTTTATAGGTTATATTTTTAGTGTCATTTGTGTAAATAACTTTGAATTTAATTTGTATTTGAGCAAATTTTGAGTGTTACAAACTTATAAAGTTTATAATGCCTTGTTGTGTTATACGTTCCTGGTCTAGCGATAGTCGTTTTTGTAAAAAATCGACTGGAATAACATTTCTTAGGTTAGTATCAAAATTATAAATATTATACAGGACAGTATTATGACAGGTTTGTATAAAATGTGTAAAAATATGATTTTAAAAATGCAAAAAATAGCATCTATCATATTTTGGGCCTACCTATATTGGAATGATACTTTTTCATACGAAATAATATTTATAGATTTCCAGAAAATCCTGAACAACGTAGCGCGTGGATAGTTTGTCAACAGGCATAATTGGGAACCTTCTAAATTCAGCTGTATATGTTCCAAGCATTTTCTTGAGAAGTACATTAATCGTACGCCATTTCTTTTATCAAATTTATAGGCATTTTATTTTCTTATTTCTATTTAAATATAACCTACATTTGCTGTCCTTCCACCAGTTTTATTTATTAGTTCTATAGCTGATTGAAAAGTAGAGCTTCATGTTTTGTGTATGCATGAGTATTGTTTGTTTTAATATAGTTAATTTAAAACAATATTAATAGACCTTTTTAATTGCCTATAATTTGTTTCAGATTAGTGCATTTAAAGGAATTAGTGAAAATGAAGCGATTTGCTAGCTTTGGGGATGTGCCAGTAAAAGTAACATCGAAATTATTCAGCGTTTCCAGAATAACGTATTAAGGAACATCGTCGATGCACTCTTGTACTGCCACAATACTGATCTTTATAGGAACCTTAAAGTTGAGATTGTTGAAAATACAATACAAAAATTTGCCAGTAGTCACCAACAACGACTGTTCCAACATGGAAGCCTCGAGATTATCCAACTCCTCAACAATGCCAATCTAATAAGAAGACTCAAGAGAACCAAGTCCTTTGAACTAGTTCAGTGATGTTAAAGCAGAGTATAGTGCAGTTAACTGATTTAGACTCTAAGGTATACTAAAGAGTAGAATATCTGTTTATGAAGTTTTTCATCCGTTGATAAGTTAGATTAGAATAAAATTGCTAATTGATCCTAATGATCAGATTGTAATAATCGTAAATGTTTCTTTACTTGGGGCATTTATTAAAAAAAAACTATTTGTTTCAGATTAGTGCATTTAAAGAAATTTGTGGAAATAAAGCGATTCGCCTTTATATTTTATGAAATAATGTTAATAATTATTTGTTTGTTTTAAGAATCAATGTTTGAGGTTTGTATATTTTAAATAGACATGTATGTTTATAAATGTCTTTTTTTTTAGTCTAATGATTTTTTAGAAAAACAAAGCTAGAATGCATTTCTCAAATATTACTATTTAATATTTCTAAAAGATTTCAAATTTTTATTTCAGAAATATTACTGTGAAATATTATATTTACAGGACATTTTTACCTTTCAGGCACATTTCAGAAATGTTTCTGGGATGTTTCGTAATATTTATACAACATTACAAATGTTTCAATGTAATATTTTTGAAATATTTCCGAAATGTGTTTGTGCTGTATGGGAAAGTCCTCAAGAATAAATTAAAATCGAACAACGCATTAAGATGATGCTTCTCATTCTTTTATTCCTAGAGTGATAATATCTGCTTATCGACTTAACATATCTCTCCCACAGAATTTAGTAGTTATGTTTAGATTTTTCATTAATTAATATTAATAATTAATATGTACATAGTTTTAATTAATTTACCTATTATTATTTAGGATTTTATTATTATTTAATAACTGTAATATGTATTATGTATTATTGTATTGTTTTAATGGGCTCTGGCCAATAAATAAGTAATATACCTCCATTTAAAAATAAAAAAGTATTTTCTGTGGTACGAATTTGAACACTAATAAACACTTTCAAGTAGTTAATAAATAGTTTTTAAAACACTTTTAACTTTTAAAAATTATAAATTCACAATTAAATTTAATTTTGTTGATATTAAAATGTTATTGACCTGTTTATTTAGTAATAAAACCACGAGTGCTATCAATATAAGCAAAAATATACGAAATTATATAAAGAATAAAATCAAACACAAACTCGATTTCTTTAATAATTTTCGCTTAACTATTTTATCTAAAACATTTCATTACACTAACTTTTGATCAATTTAAATTTTTGTGGCATTTGTTGACACTGCCAAAAACCTACCAACTATTGCGGCGTTTAAATATCCAAATCTGATGCATTTTTTACATCTCAAGCGTTTGTTTATCCACATTTACACATCTTCTACATCTGCATTTGTTTATCCGAGATATAGGTGTCCAGATTACATTTTTTACATCTCTAAAATGATCAGTTACATTTACAAGACTTACTATACAAACTTAAATATCACATTTTCAAAACTTTTAGTTGTTTATCAACAATAATTATAAACGTCAGTTAGCTACTTAGTACTACACATGTCAACTACGTTTCCTATTTATGATAAATTTAAATTTGCAACATGCCTTTGCTGTTTTTGAATTAATAATATGCCGACATAGTGTACCTTTAATGATTTTGTCATGAATATTCACGAGCTGCTTGTATGGAGTATCAGCGACGATTTCCATACCGACAAGTTCCAAAGCACCAAATATTCAGTGCTGTGTTTCGACATATTTAAACACATGGCATACTATGTTAATATATCTTTTGATATTTGAACTCTTGTAGCTCAGTAACTATGGAGAATTGGATATTTGTTCATAGGAGACTTTATGCTTGAAATAAATTCAGGAATATGATATTTAAGTTTGTTCATTAATACTCACTTAGTCTTTTTTTTAGTGAGACTAGCAACAAAATCATAACCGTTCGTTTAGTATTAAAAATAAATATCATTCATAGATATAGATAAGAAAATATTAAAACTTTATTCCTTGTACACTTTTATTTAATCACAGCATACATTATTTGCATTTACATTATTTGCATTATTTGCCTGACTTTCATATTCCCCAGTCTGTTTTGTTCACCTTTTCTAGTGGCTTTTTCTGCTAAACTTTGGTCCCTATTCTACCTCCACCTAGGTAACGAATTATTTAACCATTTAGTCATCAACGGGGTTTTACTTGTTCTACAGTAAGATACTTATCTTTAATGTTCAGGTTTTAGAATTTGGATTAGGCCATTTTCGTCAATTTTGTTCTTAGAGCTTTTGAAAAAACACTTCTGAAGTACCCTCACAAATTTATTTCTTATTTTGCCTAGCGAAGAAATTGTGTATTAGGAAATATTCTGGTTTGTACCTTAGTGGTTAAGAAAAGCGCTTACAGCGGATACTTTTCCTAACTCGACAAACATTTATTACCTAGATGTTGGCCTCCCTCTATCACCAGCCTACAATTTCAGCTCTTTTACTTTTAACTTTATCTGTGACTTTAACTATGATTGAGACTTCAACTTTATCTTCACATTCTTTGTCTGACTTTCAATTATACATGCATGATTATTGTGCATAGACCAATTAAATTCGACCGGCATGCTTGTGGTGCATGTTGTGTTACTACGGTAGGCCTTTAAATATGTAGTCATAATCTCTCTAGTTAGGTATATCATGGTCATTGATTAGTTGTAATTTTGTAAATAATATTTTCTCCAGCGCTTAATAACCACTTGAGTGATAATTAAATGTTGATATTTTATTTCTTTCATTTACTTTATTCAGCACCTCTCGGCTGAAAACAGGGCATATTTAAGCCTTTAAACCCCCTGCTTTTATAACCTCGGCCTTCCATCACCTTTTAAGTCAATGTGTAGGTTTTTATCTATAAAAAAGAAAATTGATTTTATATAGTTCAAATAATGATACCTAACCAGAAATAGTACAATAAAAACTTGTAAATCCGGTTCTGCTCTTCCGCCATTTTAGTGAGTGCAAAAGCCACGCCTACCGGTCCCAATTTTGTATATCAAAAATAATTACATATGACGTATCCTTACGTTGCCTTATCAATGGTGACATTGCACCTCTTTTCGTATTTGTACGATTCCTATAGCGGCCGCAGGCTACTGCAGGGTGTAGCGTAACAATACCTTGTCTAAAAGCTTATAGATTTCAGTAGTGAAATAACTTATAGCATTTATTGTGGATATTTCTTTTAAAAGCAAATTTTTTTGAACAAAATTAATTAATGTTTATTTATGAAGGATGTAATGCTTTTTCTTTATCGCCTTTTTAATGTACTGGTATATTTTAAATTGGTTTGGACATCCACCTTTTTCAAATATTTTATTTATGAGAAAAGTAATGGGGAAGGAAATCGCATTCGTCACATTTTTTAATATTCCTTCTTTTATGTTGTCAAATCCGTGTGCTTTATTTGGGTTTAACGAATTAATAATTAATTTTATTTCATTTTCCGTTACAGGCGCCAGATAAAAGGATTTATTAAGCCATATTTTGACGAGGACTTGGCGTGCTTGGTTTAATTATGTTTTTAGAATATTGTTTAACAAAATATGAGCATTTTGCCAACTATTAGTAACTATTTTTTGTTTTTCGTCATAAAATATTTCTTAAATATACATTTGTTTTTTTTATATAGTTCTTCGTTTTCTTATTTCCAATTTATTAACTAGTCACAGGCTGTTTCTAATTATTTGGATAAATATTGTTAAATATTGAGGTTATGTGTTGCCAAAACGTTTATCATTCAGAACATTTCGTCAAAGTTCCTGTTCAGTGTATGTGGTGCAATCATTCCAATAATGGCAAATGCAAAAGTAGATACTTGGTACCCAAGAATTAAATTATTTGAGTCCTTGGTTATAAGCACAATGACAAACTGCATTCCTGTTTGGGGTTTAAGATATAGTGACATACTTGAGCATGTACAAACCAACTTTTTAAAAAGAATTTTATCCGTGCCAATCAATACCGGATTATGTAATAAGACTTGAATCGGGCCGAGTCAAACTTTTTTATTTTAATTTTTAATTTTTAAAATTACCCTTAACTGGTTACTCAAAATTTTATCTATGCATGATATTAGACTTTTAAAAATTTGTTTCTTCCAACAGAGGCGCATGTTCAACTGTCAAGAGAAAATTAACTGGGCCATGCAAGTAAAATGTCAATTAGAATTTATTGATGCTTGATCTATTTGGAACAATCTTTCATATACAGGGTGTACCAATAAAAACTCCCAGCCGGATATCTTGGTAAGTAATAGAGACATTTTATTTCTGTAAAAGCCAGTTCATAGAGCGCTAAAAGAGCTTCAGCTTTAGATATAAATTAATTTTAAACATGTTAATATATAGATGGCGCTGAGCTCAATATATTTTTTTCGATGGGAGGATCTTTCTTATACAACGCATCTTGTAAAAAATGCATTTTAAAGTAGATTTTGTTTTATAAACTAATTCGATAAATCTAAGCATTTTTGATATACAGAGTGGGTCACTCAAAATAGTTTTATTCTGTTTTTCGGCATTAATCATTGGCTTTTTAGAAAAGGCTAAATCAAGTCGATTTATATTCTCAATTGAACACATTTTTACAATACAGACATCTGTCATGTGTCAACCCCCTCCCTTGTACTTCTCCAACTCCTTAATTTTAAATAAGGAATGTCTCATGTACGGCACATCTCTTGTTACGTTGTAATCGTCACTCCCTTTTAATAATTACAATATTTAATTAGTTCAAATATTCCAATATATTCTAATACTTTTTGAGCGCCCCTCGTATTTGGAAATATAGATATTATGTTGAAACGGGAATTTGTCTCTCTCTGGGACATTTTACCAATGATGCGCTTTCTCTAAAAATCAATAATTACGGTCAGATGTCGTGCGCACGCCTGGCTTACTTATGGATGGGGAATATTCACGTTTTACACACCTTCGGTCAGCTGTTGGCTTTTGAAATTTCTTTTCAATTTGGCTGCGAAATAGACAGGTTGATTTTAGTGCTTTGTGTGTCCGAATAACTAAGGAACTGGATCTGGAACAAAATAAGGAACTGGCTCTGGATCTGTAACAAACTAAGGATCTGGATCTGTAACAAACTAAGGAATTGTCCTTTGTAATCTGGAACTGCAGAATCATTGTCAGCTAGTTGCCACTAGAGCTGCGGAATATCTTGGGCTGAGTTGCGTAAGGAACTGCAGTGTTTTGAAGTCATCGTAGGCTCACCGCTCACCTACCATTAAGACAAGGACCAGGGCGGCTATCCTCGACAATCGCTAAAAAACGAACCGTTTTCGAAAGTGAGTGGTTGAAAAGCGAGTAGTTTTTGAAATCTATATTCTTGACTGGCGTTCGATCAGCATTTGTTTTTTAAAACGTGTACGTTTTTAACAAGCAAATAATTTATCTGGCATCACTGTAAACTGTCTATATCGCTGAATTCAAGTAATGTGCAGGCCATAAAAAAATAAGGAATATGTAATTTAATTACAACAAACCAATTGTAAATTTATCGAATGATGATTTTTTCTAATCACATAATATATCAATGTTCAGGATAAACTGAATCGTTAATCATTGGCGGAAAAACAGCTATACGGGTGCTGTTATGTAACCTATAATTCTAGGAAAATCGTACGTCATAAAACCTAGTTTTTACGATACAAAATTAACTTAAAAACTTTGCTAATCTCATTCAGTTCTTCAATATCTTGTGGCAATTTTACAAAATTGTTAAAATTTCTGGACACAACGTGTGATATAGAAGAGCTTTGAACTACCACTTGCAAGAAACCGCAAGCAAATTATTATATAAATAAAACATACAATAATTAAATTCTTACACGGTAAAATATAAAAAATATTCATTCAATATCCATAAAATTAAAAAATTGGATTCTGCCTCTGCATGTCTGAATCTTTATGTTATGTTGAGAATGGGGTGTTAATACACTGCGACCTAAAAGATCTATTGTGTCCCCTTCTGTCGCCAATGCACTAAGGCAATGTGTCAATGCCTATAACGACCCTTCCAATCCTATTTTCTCAAAGAAGTGTACGATTTGAAGTGGCTTCAAGTTAGGTAAATCTCTGCTTTTAGCATTCTTATCTTCCAAGTTTTCTAATTGTACTAATTATTGTATTAATTGAAAGAAATTCTCAGCTATTAGACTTTTTTAGTACTGCAAACCATATTTATAAGAAATTAGATACTTTTGTAAGTATTAATAAAAAGTAAAATTTGTTAAAATCAATCAATATTATTAATCATCCTAAAAGTGACATATAAGTGACATTGATTAAATCCTTGAAAACATGCACGTTTTATGACAAACGTGTGAAAAATTCCGCTCGCTGTAAAACACCCGTTTTAAAAACGTACACGCTTTTAAAACGAATGTTGAGAATTGCGAATAGCTCGCATGTTACTAAAGCGTATACGTTGTTTAGAAAACGATTGCCGAGGATAGGGCCCCAGACCAGTTTGACCGTTAAATCCGGAAACACAACATAAGTGTCGGCCAGGACCACACGCACAATTTTTAGTCACTAGTCAATTTTAATTTTAAACTCATCATTAGTAAAACGTAAAATGTGTTAAAATCAATTAATTTAATTTTCCCTTATATTATGTAATCAGTCTCAGTCAAATTCGAAATTTAAATTAAAGCCGATTAATTGTTTTGAAATTTTAGTTTTTTTTCTTACTTTCAACTGACAAGTTAATGACAAATTTGCTTTTATTGTATATATAAAGGTATGGCGCCCAAATTAATTTAATTGAATTCTTTTAAGTCTTTTTAATTAAAGACTTTGTCATTGACTTGAAGGTAAATTCTAAACGAATCCCACTGACCTATTTTGATCTGAGCTAGGCCTGAGGCTTGTAAGAATTCTTATTATAAGGATTTTTACAATGAGACCCAGCTAAAGGGTTAGAAATTTAACATGGTGCAAAATATGTTTTAATAATATATCTTTGAAACGTAACATTTTGTTTTTATAAAACGTTTATTATTGAAACGTAACACTCTGAAAAGGTAATTTTATGGGGAAGTCAGAAATATAACTGTTTATTGCGATATTTTTAATTTTAGCGCCCTCTATCAGGATAAAACCCCTGTAATGTATTATAAAGTGTGACTCTTCATTTGAAAGCTAATTTAATTATTAATTCAATGCACCACATAACATTAATATTAATATTTCCAAAATAAAGTTAGCAATAATGTTTAAAATAATGCATGACCCTTTTTTTTAAACTATTGCAAGTGCAATATGGAGGATATTTATATTAATGTTATGTAGTGCATTAAATTAGTAATTAAATTTGCTTTTAAATAAGGTGTCACACTTTATATTTCGTACAGTTTCTTTATCCCGATAGAGGGCGGTACAATTAAAAGAATCGCTATTAACAGTCATATTTGTAAATTCCCTATAAAATTACATTTTTAATGATATACTACACATAATACACACAGTAAAACGTAGTAGTTTTTTATTCCGCTAGAGGGCGATAAAATTTAAGTAACGCAATATACAGAAATTTTTCTGAATTCTCCATTAAATTACCTTTTCAATGATGTGCCATACATGGTACATTACATATTTAAAATGAAGGTGTTGGAGAAGTGCAGGGGAGGGGGTTGACACATGACAGATATCTGTATTGTAAAAATTTTTTTAATTTGGAATAAAAATCGACCTGTTTTAGCATTTTCTTAAAATCCAATGCCTAATGCTGAAAAACAGGATGAAACTATTTTGAGTGACCCACTGTGTATATCAAAAATGGCTAGATTTATCGAATTAGTTTACAAAACAAAATTTGCTTAAAAATGTATTTTTTACCAGATGCGTTATATAAGAAAGATCCTCTTATCGAAAAAAATATATTGAGCGCAGCGCCATCTACATATTGACCTATTTAAAATTAATTTATATCTAAAACTGAAGCTCCCTTAGCGCTCTATGAACTGGCTTTTACAGAATTAAAATATCTCTATTACTTACCAAAATATCCGGCCTGGGAGTTTTTATTGGTACACCCTGTATAACTCTAAAACGAAATGAAAGAACACTATTGTCCCAATTTTATAACGAAGATTTAGCAAAGGTGCAAAGATAATCTTTCCTTAATTTTTACAATGTATTTACAATCCATTACGAGCCAAAAAATTATCTTGTCCTAAAACTTCCTATTCAGATTACTCGCACTATAAATAGCCCAGTTGAGTAATAAATATAATCTAAAGTTCACTTTAAATGGATTGTCATACACAATAAATACTAGAGAAATTTGTACAGCTTTCAATAAAAATGAAAATGAGTCAATTCACCACATTTTCTTTGATTGTCCTATTTATAATGTCATGACATGTAAAATTGTAATTATCTAGCTGATTTAAACTCTATTATTTACTCTCTTGATAATACGACGACCAATTCAGCTAAAACTATTGTAACTTTTACATGGAACGTTCTAAAACTCAGATCATTCATAATAAATGAATAACTTAAACAAAGATTGGTAATCAACATGATCTTTTTTTGTTTTTATTTTATAGGATAGCTATAGCTATAAACCAAATAATGTATTTTTATTTTGTTCTTCTTCCTCATATTTTTTTTGTATTATTAATTAGGTGTGTGATTAATTTGTATTGTATAAACAAGTATATTTCTGTATGTCAAACCCTTGTTGTAGAATAATCTGTTTTTAAAAGCAAATATATTATTATTTTTTGTTGCCAAAACGTTTATCATTCAGAACATTTCGTCAAATTTCCTGTTCAGTGTATGTAACCAGGATTATCTTTTCACCTGATTTCTGTCTTCCGTAGTTCTGGGATCAGAAAGTAAGTAAATAGATAATTCATATTTACATTAATCTACACGATGGTTATTATAAGTGATTAAAGTTTAATACAAACAACCAAAAGATATTTTAAATGAAGTTCAAATAATTATTTATTTTATATCACTAAGATATTTCATATTAATAGTAAAGAATCAATATTTGAATTTGATATTAATTACTGTACTGAAAAACTTCCAAAACTACCAAAGACTACCAAACTTACAAATTTAATAATTGCATATTTAGCATGTACCAACCAAATGTATGAAATATTACGAAAGTCGTTATGTATTTTCCTGAAACCTGGGAAATAAACAAGTAAACCCATCACACAAGTCATTTTCTTCATTGCCAGTACTATTAAATAATAAAATAAAAAGTAAAACTAATATTAAGCCAAATTTATTTGAGACAAATATAACGGATCATTATACCACATTTATTTCGATTAGTAATGAAAAAAATAATAAATTAAATTAAAATAATATTCGGCAGTTTAACAAAATTAATTATGAAACATTACACAGAGATCTGGAGTCTGAAAAATGGACTAACGTTTTTAACAGTAATGATACTAAACAAAGCTATAATGAATTTACTAAACTACTTCAAGAACATATTACTAAAAATATTAAACAAATTAATAGAAACAATAATAAAAATTATAAGATCAAACCGTGGATTACCTTGGGCATAATTAAATCTATAAGACGTAAAGATTACCACAAAAAAACAATATCTTAGGAATAAAAATAGTAATGAACTTTTGCAAGAATACAAAAGGTACCGAAATTTTTTAACCAAATTAATAAAAGAAGTAAAAAATAATTACTACACCAATCTGAAATTACAAAAGCAAAAATAATTATAAAAAAATTTGGGACACAGTAAAAAAGGCATCTAACACAGAAAAAATAACAAAAAAGAAAGTTACAATATCATAAATGAAAAGGGAGAAAAAGTTAAATGTAATAAAACTAAAGCAAATGTATTTAATTATTTTTTTGCAGAAATAAGTAATAAAATGATAAAAAAAATTGATAGTCCTAATATAACTGCTTCTACTAAAACTATAACCCATAATTCTAGTGGCAATTCTCTGTTTATGTACCCCATTAAAAACAACGAATTAATAAAGAATATATCACTATTAAAAAATAAATCGGCAAGTGGCCTGGATGGATTATCGGTAACAATAATTAAAAATATACACCCTTACATCTTAAACCCGTTAGCACACATTTTCAACCAAATATTAACCACTGGCAAAATACCAATATCATTTAAAGAATCTGTAATAACACCCGTCTATAAATCAGGAAAAAAAAATGCCACTAACTACAGGCCAATATCAGTCATAAATAATATTTCAAAACTTTTTGAGCAATGTTTCAAAAAAAAGGTTAGTTGAATGTATTGAACAAAACAAAATACTAAGTACAAGTCAATATGGTTTTAGGAAAAATCTTTGCTGTCAAGATGCGCTTCTAGACTTTGTGCAAAATATTATTAATGGTATTGACAACAATAAAAAATGCTTAGCGATATTCTTAGACTCAGCCAAGGCATTTGACACTGTTGATCACAGATTGTTGTTGGAAAGATTAGAAATAATAGGTATAAGAGGATTAACGTTGGACCTTTTCAGGAACTAGAATATCTATCACAGCGAACCCAGTTCGTTAGAATTGGTAGCCTACTTAGTGACCCAATGACCGTTTATAGGGGCGTGCCTCAGGGAACGGTACTTGGCCCAGTTCTTTTTTTAATATACATTAACTGTATTTATAATATTAAAAATATAGGAAAAATTATTTCTTATGCAGATGATACTGTCATTATCTATAAGGGGGAGAGCTGGAAATAAGTCTTTCTAAAAGCTGAGGATGGTTTGAGTAAGATAAAGATGTGGCTTGATAATAGTCTTCTGAGTCTCAATGTCTCCAAAACAAAATTTATTACATTTTCACTAACAAATGCTGATCAACCAAATCAACAGATTTTAAAGCTTCACAATCATAACTGCAATAAAGGACCGAATTGTCAGTGTGTAACGATACAAAAAGAAAATAAAATAAAATATTTGGGGTTAATGGTTGATCAACATCTGAGAAGGAACGAACATGTCATTTTTTTAAACAAGAGATTAAGAAAACTTATATATTTATTTTATCAAATTCGAGATATTCTTAAAAAGAACTCCTACTACTTATTTATAAAGCCTTAGCTGAGTCGCTGCTAAGATATGGCATTCTATATGGGGTGGGCTTCTAGACAACGCTCTCGATGGGCTGGACTCGACACAGAATATGTTGTTAAAAATATTGTTCAGAAAGGACCTTAGATATCCAACAAACCTATTATATAAAGAATTAGACATTTTCAATATTAAACAACTATATATTTACCAAACATCTTTATGGGCAATTTCTAATACTGAAAAACTTCCTAAGCTTTCACACACTGCTTCCACAAGAGCTCTACTAAATAAGCATATGCCAATTCCTCTTTTTAAAAAAATGCACACCCAAAACTTTATCTCGTATTTTAGCCCCAAAATATATAACCTAATTCCTACATACATAAAAAATATTACAAATGAACGATCTTTAAAAAATGAACTTAAAATATTTGTACAGAAAAACTACAGTAAAATTAAGAAGGAAATATTTAATGTTTTATATTAATTTCATGCTACATAATTACATATTCTTCAGTATCAGAGAGTAGCCTTTCTTTTCTCTTTTCTTTTTCTTTATTAGTCTTGTATTTTATATTTTTATAATTTTTATAATTTCTGCTAATTTTTTTTTATATAATTGTTTTGATTTTTGTATTTCCATATTTCTCTATCTTTTTCTTTTTTTTTGTTGTATTTTAAAATTCTAAATTCTTTGTTTTTGTTTCTATATTATATACTTATATATAATTTAAACAGCATTTATAAAACGTAAAAAAAAACTAAAAAACTAATATAAAGATTCCGCACACAAACTTTGTTTAGGCGGGTCTTAAAAAATTGTTAAAAAAAATGTAAATTATTTTAATGAATAAATTTGATTTGATTTGAAATTTGATTTGATTAAAACTTTTTGAGAAGTTGCTATTAAAGAGACTAAAAGTAATTATAGAGAGAAAAACATCTAATAAAAGACCATTAGTGTGGATTCATTTTTTTTTACCGCAAGGTATATTCCACTCTATGTACATTTTTTTAATATTTATTTTTGAGTAACGAGAGCACTATTTCTCTGTTTATTCTCAAATTTCACAATTATTTCCTTTCCTTGCTACTTTCGGTGTTTGTTGGGTACTGACCCCTGGAATTTTTGCAGGCCTAACAACAACAAGGACCACGTAGGTCCACCTATATCCAACTATGTCCATATTAGAATACTCTGAAAAATAAACTCAAGATTTAGAGCACAAACTCACTCAAGTTTTTGGAGAACGAATTTAAGAACGGAAGGATCCCTTTCTTCCTGCAGAAAGAACAACACCACTAGCTGCAGAACAGCACCACCACGGATCTCAGAACTCCGGCTTAAAACCAGGCCCTGTTTGATTCCAGAGAGACCGCCTATTTGCCAACGTGGAATTTGAGAAGGGAAGGTTCGTAACATTTGTTACTGTAGAGTCATAGATTGTATTTTAGGATAAAGAAATAAAAAACACTATTTAGTTAATATTTTTATTATTTACCTATTAAAACACAATTGTTGTGCACATTATCTCATTTTCAGGTTCATAGAAGGTACAGTTGGTATTTTCTGTCCCTAAAATACCTGGCGTCCTTATTTTTTGATGCCGTTTTTTTTTCGTACTAGATACTAGTAGCAAAATTCCTCTGTGAATCCGAAAAAGTGAGAACCCACTCCCTTTTAGCTAGTTGTTAGCTTACAATTCAATTTTCTTTTTGCATTTTTAAAAAATTAAAAATTTCTTTCTCAAAAAATTTCTATATATTTTCTTTTTTCTCCCTTTTCTTTTTTTTTTAATTTTAATAATAATTCATCTTCCACAAAAAAATTAATTTCCTCTCTTTTTATTATTTCGTTACAAGTTATTGGTAAAATCACAAAATCCAACACAATTATTTTTTAACTTTTATTAAATTTTCTTTATTATTATTAAATTTTTCGCATTGCGTAGATTTTCTCCAAAGTCGTTTTTTAAAAATATTATAATATAGCTCACTATACACTTTAATTATTTTTCCCTTTTATAATTCTATTGACGGAATTTCCTATTTACCTACATCTTGTCAAGCTAGTTTGCAGACAAAAAAAAGAACTTGAAGTTTGTTCACTTTAAATTAGTTTTCAATGGTTTTTTCATTTAATACGGACCTGCTATTTTGATTAAATTTGAACTTTAGGCTGATCCAAGGAATTTCGTAGAAGATTTTCAAGGATCTAAACTACCTCAACTTGTTTGGGAAAGGTTATAAAGTTTGTTAAGTTTCATCACAAACGGTATTGGTGAGCGATAAAAAATTGGATTGTTCGCATCGGTTTTTATCTAAAGTTAAAGTTTTCAGTATAAAGAGATTTTAGAAAATGTATTACAAATACGAAATTTTAATTTTAAACAACTTTTCAATGGCTTTCGAAAGCATTAAGTTGAAGCACCTAGAATAATTTCAAATAAAAAAAATTAAAAATGTTCGACGTGAGTTCTTAGATACGTGCTCTAAAAATTGTGTTTAGTCTGCTAATGAATAATACCTCATTGGAATTTAGCTATGTAATTTTCAGTTCTAATTTTATTGTTTTAGAATTCTTCTGAGATATTCAGGATGAGTTGATGTTAAAAAATCATCCTGTAGATACAAAAGTTATAATTATTTGTAATTTTTCGTCGTTTTTTAGTGCTTATTCACAATATTTAAAATCCTTGGCGTCTATGTAATCTATCTAGTCTTTTTTGTTCCATATCTTCTTTGACAGGTTTTTCTTGTTCGAAGCGCCACTGTGCCACCCAAATTACTCTACACCTTATGGGGTGAAGTGTCTGAGGTGATTTTTTTTAAATGCTTGTCTTGAAATTGCCTATCGATCCCTCATTTTCGATTTTTTTTTATGCCTTCATTTTTCCGGAATTCTGATCCAAAAATTGGTTTTTATACAAAAACGTAGATTTCCCACACGAAAGTGATCCTACGGTATGCGAGATTTAAATTTATGGATCAAAATGACCAAAAACAGAAAGATCAACATAGTGTCTAATAGTCTTCAAAACTCCATTTTTTTTCCAAAAGTTCCAGGAGAAATTAATCATGGTTCATTAATGGTGACCTATTATATGCAAAATGGCCATTTTTATCAAGAAATTGAATTCTTCGAAAAGTGTTTAGAACCATTTATGGAACCTTTCTAAGGCTTTTTAGAATTTCTGGAAAATCTGGAAAATGGTCGTATCTGGACATTTTGTGAAATGGCCAAAAAAGTGGTCAACAATTCTGGTAAAATTCGTGCGCATTCCTCGAATGAGTGCAAACAATTTTTTTTCAATGAATTTTTTTTTAATACTATTGTAATGTTGAGTAAAACGCGCTTTCTGTTATTTGAAAATTTTTGGATGATTATGACCATTTCAAGGGTAATGGAAAATCCAAGTACAGAGTCTTTTAGGGTCTTTGAATACAAACATTTTCCCATAAAAAAAAGTTTGGTAAAATTTCAGTCTCGCGTACCGTAGGATTATTTTCGTGCGGGAAATCTACGTTTTTGCATAAAACCCAATTTTTGGGGATCTAGAAAAATTGACCGCCCGCAATTGAACGCCAGCAATTGACCGCTGGCAGTTTAGCGCCGTAGCAATTGATCCCCTAAGCAATTTATAGCCTACAATTGACCGCCAGCACATTTACCGCCATATAATACATATAATCATTTATATACATTATATAATAATAATAATAATACTCTCCCTAATTCACCCCCTTACGAGTGAATTTCAACCCCTGAAGTCGACTGAACGACTTGTGTAGGGGAAGGGACGGTTATTATTATTATTATTTGCCGTGGCGCTCCGGGGCGACTTAAAGATGAGTGCCATTTGACTTACAGGTGGGGAAAACCCGGAAAACCTCACCCACCATCATCGAGACGTTAATGCATGGCGATTTTTTAATCTGCATGTCATATCAACAGAAATTGAATTTCTATTAATACGGCACACATCAAATCCTAAACCGAACCATGCAATTTAATTAAAAATCCACATGGTCTGGTCTGGGATTCGAAGCCCAGCAGTCTCAGACTCATATACTTGCTTATAAATGAATATAAGCGCGTTAGACCGCTACACTACCGACCCGATTTATTGGTCATTTTAAATTGAAAATATGGTTTTTTTGAAGGTGTTTTTAAAAATGAAGTAGTTATAGCTAAAAATGGAAGTTACTTATATGCTAAGTGTCTTGGATGGGTCTAAATAAAATTAAATTCAAGAGAAATTGATCGTGTAAGCAATTTATCGCACGCATTTTTTATCTCCAGGAAATAAATTGGTCATTTTAAAATGAATTAGGAGTTTTTTATTTATTATTTTCTTGTATTTATCTTTTCAGGTAGGTGTATTTGCTAATGTGTGCTAATTGTAAATTTGCTCTATTGTTCGAAATTATTTTATAAAACATATGTTTAAAGTTATTTAGATACTGCAGTTGCAATATGTATAATAATTTAATGGTTTTATAGTATTTCACGTTACAAGTCCGGTAGGTGACTTATTACAGTACGAGTTGTTTTACGGACGAGGCGACGCAGAAGCCGAGTCCGGAATATAAACGAGTACTGTAATAACACCTAACGGACGTGTATCGTATGATATTTTATTTCATCCTGTCTTTATAATACTCTATAAAAAAATAAATATGTTGATTAAAACTAAAAAAGAAAATAGTTGGCAATTTCACATCATTACTTTGCAATTGGAATTGAGCAATTGTTTTCATAGTTACCTATGATTGCCATTTGCTTGTCACTGTAACAAATAGACAAGATTGCAATATTTGTGTTTCAAATTATGGAGGTTATGGATGATATTTTAAATAAGGCTGCAGAAGCAACAAATAAATTAATCCCATTAAAATATTCACCAAGATATAACAAAGAATATAAATTGTTTTGTGAATGGAAACAATTTCATAAAGTGACTACCATACAGGAAGATGTTCTTTTGGCTTATTTTCTAGATGAAGTAAGTATGATCTGCATGATTTTTTTTTAAATAATTTTTATTGGATCAATATGTATTAATTTTATTTTATTTTATAGTCAAAGAGAATAAATAGCAATTCCTAAAGACAATGTTACTAGTTAAAGAGAACGTGAACATCAACAAATACCCGAAAATCATCGCTTTCTTAAAAAAATGTAGTGTTGGACGTCAACCGATGCAGTCAAAGGTATTGACGAGAGATGAAGTAAATTTATTTCTCAATAAAGCATCTGATGAAGTCTATTTGTTGGTCAAAGTTATTGCTATGATTGGAATTGCTGGAGGTTGTCGGCGGGAAGAATTGTATTCTATGACTCTTAATGACATTCAAGACACAGAAACTCAATTGGTAATCACGATTTCGCAAACTAAAACTAATGTAAAACGTGTTTTTACTGTAATAAATTTTCTGGAAATATACCGGAAATATCTTGCCCTAAGACCTACAAATTTTGAAGAAAACTTTTTATTTTTTGGGTATCGAAATGGTAAATGCATCCAACAAAGAGTAGGAATTCATACTATAGGTGCAATGCCCAGAAAAATAGCAGAATATTTGAAACTTCCGAATCCTGAAAAGTTTACAGGTCACTGTTTCAGACGGACCTCTGCAACTCTTCTTGCAAATGCAGGAGTAGATTCATCTCTCTTAAAACGGCTTGGGGGTTGGAAAAGTTCTGCTATAGCAGAAAAATATGTTGAAGATGCACTTGAAGGAAAAACGAAAATTGCAAGAATGATTCAAGGTGGTGAGAATGTTGTACAAGTATTGCAACAAAATAAGAATACAGATATAAATACTATTGTTTCTGATGAGAATGTTCCATCCACATTAGGAATCAATATTGTTAATACAAATTGTACTATAACGGTGAATTTTAACAAATAAATTGTACTTTGTCATATAAATAAAAAATTAGTGTAAAGATTTTGTTAATTACTTATTTTTAATAATTTATTACTTACTTACTTCCGAATGTTTTCATATTGTAGGTACTTAATTAAAATGGTATTGTGTTTAGTGTTTAGTAATAGATATAATTGCTGACTTGTTAATAAAATAATATAATAAATACTAATTTTGGTTAATAAAAATATTGAAAAAATTGTTTTTGTTTAATAAAGTTAGTAGAAAGACATTTTTCAACAAGAACTATCTAAATAGTTTCAATATGCATCAACAGATATGGTCCAAACTGAATAAAAATTACTAATTTTAGTTAAGCAAATTATTTAAAAAAATGTAATTAAGGAGGTCCTTTCGCCACCAATGTTAAATAAAAAATATTAGATTATGACTAAAATTATTTTTTTTCTAATAGTAGATGTCCTTATTTATCTAATAGTGAACTTTTAACTATACCTTACCGTGCAAATTTTTGAGAAAATTTTTTTTTTAAAATGTGTGTGTTTGTACAGTGTCTTACGGGAAAGTAAGACTTCAACAACAATTTTCGAATTATAATTAATTTTACTATTATTTATTGATTAGATGGAGTAGTAAAAAACTAAAAATAAGGTTTTTGAAATATTTAGGTTTTGTTTTTAACAATAAAATATATAGGTTACCGTGGAATTTATTGGGAAATTATTATTAAAAAATCACAAAAAATTTTCAACTAGGTTACATGAAAATTTTTTGTGATTTTTTAATATTAATTTCTCAATAAGTTCCACGGTTTACTATATATATTTTATTGTATAAAACAAAATGATTCTTCATTTACGTAAAGTTTTTAATTTTTTATGTAGGCTTTTAGGTGTTTGCTTCTTGCTTTTTTTAAATGTTGCACTAGTATTTTGTTAGTTGCTTGATCTTCTGGTCTTAAATCATTTGTAATTATAATTCCTGTACCTTTTAGTTTCTTTAATTCTTTTAAAATTTTTTGTTTCCGTAAAAACGACACGAATTCTAGAATAACAGTTCCCTTTTTCCCGATAAAATAAATATTATTGATGTATCTTTCTTCTAATCCACTGTTAAAAATATCATTTAGCTTTTGTAGTGCTGTAATTAGCAAATTATTTGTATTTGCCTGGAGTCCAAATATAACTATGTTATTTTTTTTTGCTACGTCTTTCTATATAAATAACTTTCTTCTCTAGTTCCAGGTTGCGGTCTTCAATTACTTTAATATTATTACTAAGCGTTTCAGTAATGTTTTTAATATCTTCTTTTATTTCAAAGGTATTTTTATTCATCAGCGCTTCTAGTTTTTCGAATAATTCTATATTTGAGAGTTGGTTCATATTTATGGATATTACTCTTATTTTCTGTTTAAAATCGAATTTATATATAAAATCCAAATTAAATATTGAATTTAGTAAATAAACTTTTAACCGTGGTGGAATGAAACGACTAAAATCAATGTAAACATACGTTTTTGTACTCACGTGGCAAGTTCTATTAACTAGGTATTCACAATCACACTAGAAAACGTTAATTTAGCTCCATGAAATGATATTAATAACTTTCTGGGCACACAAAACATTAGTTTAAATAATACACTTGTTAAAACAGATTGATTATACAGAAAAACCACAGAATTTTAGCTTTTAATTGGCAGTTATTAAAGGTGACTTGTTTCAACAACAATTACACCAAAATGGTGGTCACATGGTGATCTTGACTTAAATGACCCTTTTTCATCAAATTATGATCAAATTAGTCAATTAGTCCAAATAAATGATAATTTTTGGGCACTAATGGGCTTTAAAGCAGTCTTTTATAATATAAAAATTTAGAAAACATATTCGAAATTATTCATCTAAAAAACATAATGCAGAAAATAGTAAATAGATTTATCAAGTAATAAATTTTATAATTTGGATTCAGATTTATTTCTTTAATTTACTACTTGTCTTATTCAACAAAAATTTCATTATTTTATTTCTTTCTTTAAGTTCAGGAAATGTACGAACATTTCCGTTTCATAAATCAGATTGAAGTAAATTAAAAGCACGATCGTTTCATTCAGATAAGGGCTAGAGGTACACGTTTATTAACTACAATAAAAACTTTACGTGTGTATTCCACTTTAGACTTTCTTTACAGTATATTTAAACACAGAAAGTATTTCGCTATTTAAATATGCACAGACTGCTTTGAAGAGGTTATGGAAAAGTAAATATTTACAAGAGTATTCTTATTAGATGCAGGCAAAAAGAGAAACATTGTTATATTTTTAATTTAACGTATAAAGTACTCTACAGGAATATAATATTTTAAATTAGTTTTTCACCCCCTTTCCTGTTTCTACTCATAAACCAGTATCCGCAAAGTTCCGCACACATTTTTAATTTAGATTCTTATATTATTTATTTTTAATTTATATAGTAAAAATTAATAAAGCATATATTGTGATAGTACATGCTAAAAGTTTTTTTATTACCTTAAAATTAAATGAAATGAAAACAAATTATATAAAAAATTAAATAAAAAAATACATATATTGCTAGGAACATTTTTATTTTATTTAATGGGTTATAGTACATGGAAATCGTACCAAACAAGAAGTGTTGCCTTACATCAAAAAATGATGTAGTTCTGATTTTTTATTAGTTGGTTGTGATTTGTGATGAAATGGTTAATGACCAATCCAAGTTGTCTACCTCGAAAGCCCTTCGAATCACAGTCAATTTTTACCACCAAGGATCTACGTTACGACAAAAGTTACTTTGTACACTTTTTAAGTAGAGTAAATTTGCAATTAAATGAGAATACTTTGGTTTTGGTAGGCCAAATAGTTTTTTAGATACGGCTATTAAAACGGTTTAAACGTTTTTTTTTTTTTAGTTGTTAAAGTACACTAAATTCCCAACAAAATGAGACCAATTATGTCAACTTACACCTAATAGTTCCTAATAAACAGCTGTTCAAAGTTGTTGAGGTAAGTAAACAATTATGTAACTTGGTTTTATTAGGCCAGATAGTTTGAAAAATTTCAAAAAAAGGAAGTATTACAATTTTTTGTAGTTGTCTGGTAGATTTTTAGTGAAAGTGTGTTTTGTTTTTACTTTTATGTGTAACAAAACATATATTAAATATTAAAACAGAATTTGTTTTTAATTTTATTTGCAACTAATATCACGGAAAAAACAAAACAACAGAAACCTGTGTCACCGATTTAACATTCAAACTAACATGCTAACGCCAGTAACCCGTGGGTGTTATATTCGATGAAACAACCATTGCTTCAGTTGCTCAGGACAAGTTCCTATTGAATGACGGTAATAAAGTTAGATTCATCGACATGCTAAAGGTTCACCTGGAGAAGAACAAAATTCTAACATTACAGGCAAAGGAAGATACTGAAAGATTAATAGTAACCACATCCATTTCTATATTCTCTTCCTACGAAGTAGTGAAGATTTTCGGCGAGAATATATATTTGTTGGTCTTAATATGTGGTTTGTCACGAGATGGAGGAGATCCTTCCAACAAACAGACGAAATAATAATATTATAATTGTAAAATGTGTTCCTTCACGCGTTTAGCGGTTTCGATACAACGTCGGCACTTTTTGGACAAAGAAAAAAAAAGTTTTTATTGACAATACAAAAACAGCCACGCCTCGAACAAAACGCAGAGGTTTTCTTAAGCTGCAATGCTACACCTGAGCAAGTTACCGACGCAGGAGAGATCTTTCTCGTTTTACTTTATGGAGGCAACAGAGAATCACAGTTGTTCACTAAGGCGGCAGTTAAGCCCAACATAAACCTCGCCAGATTGCCTCCAACCAGGGACGCTGCAAGATTTCACTCTCTACAAACATACTACCAGGTGAGAATAAGTTTTTGCTTTTATTCCTTTCTGCTTCAGTCAACATTCTTTATACATGGTTCCTTATTTTGTTGTTTATTTTGTTTCAAGTACAGAAGTAGCTGGAAAATAAAAAGAGTTTTCTCGATTGGGTCTGGATGTGGAGTACAAAAGACCTCGTTGGTCAACAGATAATGGCACTACCAGCTCCTCAAGCTCTACTAAATATGATTATTTGTAACTGCAAAATAGGTTGTATCAGCAGTTGTGGTTTTAGAAAAGCAGTACTGAAATACTCTGCTGTTTGCAGCTACTATACTGGTACACTATCAAATGACGATTTCAACCTTCTTGAGCAGTTTGATGAAGAAATTATACGTCAGCAAGTTGCCTCCAAAAGTGTGCTGAGGATTGAGAAGACGAGCCTGGTTCTTTAAAAATTTATAAAAAATGCGAGTAATATTTCCTTAACTCTGCTGTAAAAAAAATACAATTAGGCGTTTCATTACATTTTTCATATTATTGGTTTAATTAGTAAAATGTTTATTTTATTAAAATATAATGCCTATTTTATTAACAAAGCGTACTTTATTTTGCAAACCGTTCTAATACATAATTGTTTACTTACCTCAACAAATGAACAGCTGAGGAAATATCAGGTGTAAGTTGACATAATTGGTCTCATTTTGTTGAGAATTTAGTGGACTTTAATAAATAAAAAAAGTAACTTCTTAGGGGTAAAAATTGTCGAAAACTAAAAAAAAGTAATACTTATTTTATTTTTAATTTTGCAAACTTTTAAATAGCCGCATTTTATAAACTGTTTGGCCTACCAAAACCAAATTATTCTGATTTCATTGGAAATTTAGTCTACTTAAAAAATGTGCATAGCAACTTTTATAGTCCTTTTAGATTGTCATATTAGTTCTCAGTTCATTTTCAGTTTCATTTCAGTTGTTAGTTAAGGTTTGTTTATATACCCGTTTAACTGACAACTGATACGATAACTTTTGGTATACCCATCGAGCCACAGTTCCGTATCAGTCTCAGCTTTTATAGTTTTTTGTGTTTACTCATACAGATAACTGACAGTTCGACTGAAACTGAGACTAAACGGAAAACTGATATGACCGTCTAAAAGTACCTTTACCGTAACACAGGTCTTTGGTGGTAAAAATTGATAAAAACTAAAAAAAGTCCTAAAATTTAAGGAATTTTTTAGTATTTAACAAGGATCCGAAGGGCTTCTAGATAGAAAATTTGAATTTGTCATTACCATCTCATCGCTACTAACATATTAAAAAAATCAGAACTACCTCATTTGATGTAAGGCAAAAAGTACCAATTCCATGGACTATTAGGCTCATGTAACGTAAAAAAACTTGTATCAAGGAATTTAACAACTCTGCTATCTAGCTCAGATACGATGTAAATTTAAATGTATGGATCGGTGAGATTCAACTATAATTTAACCAAGAAGTTAATGGGACTCTCTTTGGTAAAAAATATTAGAGAAGACATTAAGTAAATGATTGTGGCCACTTATTTACATCTTTTTTAAATACGAATGGTGCCATGAACTGGACAGCGAATAGTAAGAAATTAAAAAAAAAATGCGTAATAAAAGATAACTTAATATAAGTTATTGATAATTGGATACTTTTATTGTTTTTGGTAAAAACGATATGTGTCGGATGACACTTACCTCTTTCGTGGTAGCCGGTTGAGACTGGTACACTTTGGGGGGAATGAAGACTGTTACTTTTTGGTTTTTTGCTTTAATTTTCCAGGACTCTGTTTTATGAGAATACTGGTCAGGACTAGAGACTGCTCCTTCGTATGTGAGACACTCGGTATGGTTTAAAACTGGGTATACTAAGGAAGTTTGCCTACTCTAAGCTCGTCTCCTTTACGTTGGCCTGGCCTGCTTTAAGTTTCCATAGCCTTCTTTAATTTTTAAGAAATAAAAACACGATTTCAGTCACTCATAATAATGTCATATTATCTTTTAACACGTGATAATACAAGAAATCTGATAACATTTAAGTACTAATAAAACATATAAACTAATAATATTACAGCAATTGATTTAGATTCACAATAGTATTTCGGTAACATTCTTAAAAGATGGAAAAATTAAATACATAAAAAACTTAATTTCGTCGTCCATTCTGTACCAGCATGGGTGGCATGAGAGACAAAAAAAATATATCAGCACCTATAGAAATGAAATTTTTGAAACTACGTAATAATTTATAAAGCGGGATGTTAAACCTACATAATCACGGTAAACAAATATACTGACATTACTGACCTTTGGCATTACGAAAAAAATCACAAAATATTTTACCTCGAAAGTTAACAGAAAATACTTTTTTCCGTATTACACATACTAATATTGGTCACTTATCGGCACACTTTGATATTACGCAGGTCATTCTCTAGATACATTCAATATGAGCGTTTACTCTCACTAGATATTCGCAAGACAAATATAAAGAGAATTCCATACAGCTGAAAGAGAAAAAGGTTGTAAATACCACTTAACCGATAATCCAAAAGATAGATGTAAAACACCTAATCTGCTATTCTTTATGGAAGGCCATCAAAAACTCAGACCGTCCATAATTCCATATATAATCTCCTATCCTCAATGAAGACGTCTACTGGTTAAAAAACAACAAAGGAGAAACTGCAATATTTGAAAAGCACCTGGAAAAAGTATTTCATCCAAAATAATCTAAAACAAATCAACATGAACATAATATAAAACGATACCTCAATTCTCCCAATCAGTAAGAACATCCTCTGGATAAGATAACAACCAGCCAAGTTTACAATGCCATTAATATGTTAAAAATGAAAAATCTCCTGATTATGATTTTATAACTACTAAAATTCTAGAAGAGTTATCTACAAAAGCAGTTAAAATGATATCCGTAATATACAACGCAATATAAGAAACGATACATTTTCCAATGTAGTGGAACTTAAGGCGGCAGTTTAATACGACCTCCTCGGCGATCGGGAACCGTTACATATCTCATATTCGAACCCGTCATAACAGCGATAAACTAAAAACGTTCTCAAAACTATTTTCCCTAATTTGAACGGAAGCTTCTGCTACTGACTCGCAGATGAACGCATTTTGTGGACATGACGGATAGATTGCAGTGATGCCGATACATATTATAAATCCCGATATGTCTTACTTTTTTTCGTAGGAATAGAAATAGTATTGGCACAAAAATATTTTTTATTAAAATGCATCTTTGTTTTAAAAATAACGGAATTTAGAAATGAAAGGGGACCGAGGCTTAAATTTAGCACTATATGTCAGGCCAATGTAAAGGACTGGTGTATTTTTCAATTACGACAAGCATTAGGTTTTACATGATAATATTAATAGGATATTTTAAAGATGCTCCAAAAAAAATTACTATATTTTTTATATCTCAATATATTTTTTAAAAAGGAGTGAGTACCTATTGATTATATGATGCTTTTTAACATAACTATACCACGAAAATAATATTTAAAAATAACATGATCTTACTCTGTACGAAATATACAGTATTCCAATTATTCATTATATTTCTCTACTTTGCTAAGATTAACCGGTATTATAGACGAGCTGGTCGCTTACAACATGTAGAAGCAGAAGAAATTAGGAAGAGCCAGTGGCGTCGTGATGTGTGTTTATTATTTAAATATTGATTAGTTTGTTTAAATTTTTTCTATTTATAGAATTGTTTGGAAAAAAATTACTAACCAATAATTTTGTGTACTTCCAATGAAATATATTAGAAAATAAATATTTGAAAATAATAGTCAACTTCACACCAATCTGATACTTTTGAAATATTTAAATATTTATCATCACAAAGAGTTTTCTTTTTTCTTGTCAAGAAAATGGGTTATTTTGCATAGTACATAGTAATATTTTAATTTTTTTCTCGTGTATTGAGTGAAACAGTGTTTCGATTATTTTGTTCAGGATTAGGATGACTTTTTAAAAAAGCAAATGAACCAGAATTATTACTAATTGTACTTTAGCACATTATCCAAATGTATTTTTATATAACCAATCTTCGTTCTTCCTATATATACTTTCAAAAGCAATAGAGGTACCTATATACATATATTAATTTAAATACCAAACATGTTTTTTTTTTTAATTTATTTTCTCTTTTAATAATGAACATAATTATGACAACCAGTTTAATTTATGTAACTAGTTACTTAAAGTAGGTATGGTAGGTATGGTAGGTATTATTGAAGGTGGAATCGGTACAAAGTAAAGTCACTGAATTACAGAAAGAAAACCAGTTACTGAAGGAAGAAATTGAAATTCTTAAGCAACAAAATAAGAAAAATAGCATTGTAATTTTTGGGCTTCAAAACATTCAAGATAACCTAAACATACAATATATTTGCTCACATATTAAATCGCTGTTGGATATAGATATAAAACCATCTGAAATTAATGAATTTTATACCCTGGGAAAAGAAACAAATAGCCCTTTGAAAGTAAATTTTGTCTGTTCGTGGAGGAAAACTGAAATTTTAAAAAATTGTAACAAACTTAAGGGAAAAAATATAAGCATTGTACATGAACAAACCCCCAAACAAAGATATGAGTCCAGTATTCTTAGAAAGCATTTAAATTTGGCAAAACAAGATAAACAAAACAACTGTTATATTAAACGAAATAAGTTATATGTAAATGAAAATATTTATTCTGTTGAAAACTTGTTAGGCGTAGAAGAACTAGCGAACAACCTAAACAAAAAACCGAACAGTGCTCCATCGACTCCAACTGCTGTTGATCCAACACTTCCCGAAAATAGAAACGCCTCTTCTAGTACTTCTCAAGATCCAAACATTGCGATTATTGTCAAAAATCCACCCAGTACACCTACCATTAACAAAATTGGAAGTGGAATTCATGTTAACAAACCACAAACCAGAAACCAGGGTCAGAGATCCAGAATCAATTCGCAAAAGTAGATGTACAATTTTATTTAATTACAAATTTAATCTTCTCTATTTTAATTTATTCTGTCTTTCATATTTGTATATATCTATAGGTTTTCTCATTGTAGTTTATATTTCAAGTTATATTTTTAGTATATTTTTTACTCATAATAAATTAAGGATATGAAACGTAATATCAGATTTTCACACCTCAACGTAGGATCTATTTTCTCTGTATTTGATCAAGTTACTGACTACTTATTGAACAAAAACATAGACATATTTGGCGTTAGTGAGACTTGGTTAAACCCTCAAATTGATTCTACTATTATTTTTATTGATTCTTACCAAGTTGTTAGAGCTGATAGGGATGGGAGAGGCGGAGGTGTTGCTTTCTATATTAATTCAAGTATCAAATATAATTTAATTTTTTCGCGAATTACTCCTAACCTTGAGCAACTTTGGATTTCTACCAAGTTTCGCGGAAAAACATATATTTTTGGAGTTATATATCGCCCCCCTAATTCTTCTGTTATCAACTGCCTTGATGAATTGGAGGATAGCGTCGCCAACTTGTTACCATCTTGTGACTTTTTCATTGTCTCAGGAGATATTAATATAGATTTTATGACGCCTAGTAGAGGTTGTGATCTATGTATAAATTTTTTAAATTCCTATGGACTAACACAAATTGTTAATGAACCAACTCATATAACCCCGCACAGCAAAACTCTCATCGACATTAAATTTGTGTCAGATGTCCATCAAACAACATGTGTTGAGGTATTAGATGTCAGAGGCCGTGGCTTGTCATATCATCAAGCTGTTCTTTGCAACATAGAGTCAATCACTTTAGAAAAGAAAGCTAAGTATATAACCTATCGTGACTTTTCACGATTTGATATTAATCTTTTTAATGCTGAATTAGGTTCCATAAATTGGGACATAATTTACGAATTAAATTACGTTGAACATATGATTTCCCATCTGAATAATTCCTTAATCCAGCTTTTCTCTGTATATGCTCCTTTAGTAAGAAAAAAAGTTACGAAACCGCATACCCCTTGGATCACTTATAATATAAAAGTAATGATTTCGTTAAGAGACAAAGCTTTAAAAAAATATAAAAAAAATAAGACTGCAGTAAATTGGACTAGCTATACCGACCTAAGGAATTTTACTACTGGAGCAATTCGACGAGAAAAAAAGGCTTATTTAAACTTTATTCTTAGAGAAAAGAATTCCAAGACCACCTGGAACACTCTTAGATCCTTAGAAATTCTTAGAAAAAAAGCCAGTCCTATTATACCACCTAACTTAAGTAATGTTACTGAAATTAACAAACATTTTAATTCATCTCCTACTACTCTGAAGTCACATGACCAATTAGCCTTACTTGATCGGTACTATGAAAATATATATGAAAATAAATTCGAATTTAAATCTGTCTCTTCTGATACAGTTCGAAAATCTCTAAATCGTATAAAAAGTCATGCCGTTGGTCTAGATAACATATCACTGCGCATGATACAGTTAGTAGAAAATTATTTAATCAATCATTTAACATTTATTTTTAATAAAATAATTTCTTCGTCTCATTATCCACTTTCGTGGAAACGGGCCTTTATTATTCCGCTTGCTAAATGTAATCAACCTACTAGCTTATCTGACTTGCGTCCTATTAGTATTCTACCAACCCTTTCTAAATCGTTTGAATTTATACTTAAAGATCAAATTAGCAAATATGTATATGACCAAAATATAATAACTCCAGCTCAATCTGGCTTTAGAATGCACCATAGTACGACCACTGCCCTCTTATCTATCACGGATGACCTTTTTAAAGCGACAGACCTGGGAAAAGTCACATGTTCGGTTCTTCTTGATTATAGCAAAGCATTTGATACTTTAGATCATCCAACACTTTGCAAAAAACTGAAATTTTTCGGTTTTTCTCATAAATCCGTTCGTCTAATATCAAATTTTCTTAGCAATCGTACTCATAAAGTTATTTTGGAAGCTGATGTATCCAGCAGTCTACCCGTTAGTCAAGGTGTTCCGCAGGGATCCATTCTGGGACCATTGCTGTTTTCACTATATATAGCAGATTTTCATAGTTTTGTTAAAAATTGTGTGATCCATCATTATGCAGATGATACCCAGTTATATCACTCGTTTAATAATAAGTGCTTACTTACTGCCCAAAATCTTATTAACGACGATTTAAATGCATTACTTGATATTTCTACAGCTCACAACCTCAAAATAAATTCTAAAAAATCATCCATCATGTTATTTGGCCACAAAAAATTAAGACAATTAACAATAAACGCATTACAAATTAAATTAGGCGATGCTCTTCTTCAATTCACGAATGAAGGAAAAAACTTAGGTCTCTGGTTAGATTCTGATCTTCGTTTTAGTAAACATACCTCCACCATATCTCAAAGTTCGTTCAACGTCTTGAGACAGTTGTACCCTAACCGAGACCTGCTTTCCACACAACTCAAACTTAAACTTTGTGAATCTCTCATTTTTTCCAAACTCAGTTATTGTGATTCCATCTACGGTCCAGCCCTACTCCAATCCGATTCCGCTCGTTTACAAAAAATTCAGAATAGCTGTCTACGTTTCGCCTATGGAATTCGAAAATTTGATCATATCTCGAATAAAATGAAAGAATCAGGTTGGTTGACTTTCAATAACTATCGCCTTTTGCATTTATTAACCCAAGTTCACAAAGTTTTACTCATACAGAAACCTGATTATTTAGTTAACAAATTAAAGACATTTTCCAATATTAATGAATTTCCTACGCGGAATCGAATGACCTTGGTGGTACCGAATCATAACACGGCTCTATTTAAAAGATGTTTTTCGTATGTTGCATGTAAAGAGTACAATAAACTTACAAATGAATTTAAATCATATAACTTGCTTAATTTCAAGAAACGCCTAAAAGATTCTTTGTTCAATAAGCAATGGTCATAAAAAAATATATTATATAATGCAACGAATTTGGTTTTGAAAATCTGTTTATTTTTTATACTTTTTTTTCTCTATTATATTATATTATTATATTTCAATGTTATTTACAGGTTAAGTTGTAAATCAGCACAAGCTGAACTTCACCTTTTCATCTACCTTATATATGTATATATTTACACTTATACTAAAACTTGATGAATAAAGACGCTTTATTATTATTATTATTATTATTATTATTTGGACACTTTAGATTACAAAAAATGTTATTTTGTAAGACAAATTAGAAGAAAATTTTTATTAAATACTTACTAAGAATAAATGTCGGATAGGCTCATTGCAAAAAAAAACATATTCAACTAACATTTAAATTTTTAAGAATAATTATATTAATTAATAAGTAAAATAAAAAATCATTATTCAAATCGGAAAAAAGAATTGAAATCAAGTATTTTTTTGACTCAATGATGAATAATATACAAATAACATTTTAAGTAAAACAATATATTTCCGTCTATGGACAGTAAATCAAAGAGGTCGATTTGTTGATATTTTTAGCTAGTTGGCTACCCGCTAACAATTCGTTTTGTACAACAATTTTTTTCTTCGAGTACTTCAAGCAATGGCCGACCCTTTTTGCATTTGCGGTATTCCTTTATATTTGACTTATTGTTTAATACAACTTGCCTAGATCACGTTATATACTTATATATCTCTTTTTAACAAAATTCTTACATGACTAACTAAATTCGAGCCACACTTGGCGGCGATTGCGAGATAGTTCAAACCCATTTTGGCGGCTGCTTTAAAGTTTTTTTGTTGTCGGCGGTATACTGGCATGTCATAAAACAAACCGCTAAAGGAACAACGCGAATCACAGCAAATACTAAATTTAAACAATAGTATACTAAAATACAATAATGTATATACCAGTTGTCCCATATGTTTCTGGATAACTGTTAAAAGGGATAAAAGTGTTTTACCAGATGAATCCAAATCAACCTCTTATAACACTACCCGCTAGAAACCACCATTATCATTTATTTTTCAAACCACACCACCACACTTTTTTTAATATAATACATTTTTCGCTTCATGTCAACGATATTATACGATGTATTGGTCAAAATTGTAAATAACAGACTCATTTAACCTCTTTCTAATGGGTGCGTGGTTTGACAAGCGGTTGATTTAAACTACCTCCTACAAAAATAGGAAATTAAATTTGTATTACATAGTAAAATATTTCCATTGTTAAGTCAGCCTTTTTTACCATTTTGACCATATAAATACAGCCTAAAAAAAGCAATATGATATATGACTGAACTGAGGGTGATAAATTTGATCATATTAACAAAAAAACATGAGCTTGAAATTGAAAAATGAATGCTAGGAATGGTTTTATTTTATTTTACACCCATTGGACCCTCCGTAGTAGTACCCTAATCAATTTGTAGCGTGGTGTCACGGCAGCTTGCAGTTTATTGTACCACCATTTGAACGTGCCACTACTTTCTCAATTACTTACTCATTCACCGTTATTAATTTCACATGGTCGATAATTAAACGCTTTTTGACTAAATCACATGGTGGCATGGCCTATGGTAATCGTCCCAACCGACAATCATCCACGATATGACTGGAAATATCACGGCTTAACTGTTGCGAGAACGCGGATGTACACTAATCTCACGCTAGCCGCTCCGCTAGGGATGGTTTCCACGGGGTGGTTTGGCGAAGGTTGATTTGATGCTATTAAATCATTTAGACAATGGCTGGCCAGAATCCTATAGGATACCCGGAATATATCCTAGACCGCACGTCTCGCAAGAAAGTTTTTTATTTCGCTAATATCAAAGTAGGTTAAACGCCCTTTGTCAGTATGCCGTAAAGGATTATCATTTTGTATTTATACAAGCCAAAAAGTACTAAAGCTAATTTTCCTCTTTGCTTCTGAAGCTGTAACATTGTGTGCTGTATTAGTGTATTTTGGATTGATTTAATATTTTTTTTAATTATTAAACATTTTTTGTGAAAGACAATAGCCATGTCTAAAACAGGTAAGTTATAGGTACTTTTTTTTTTAAATGACTTAAAAGGTTACTTATTGCTTGTATTTTCTTCAGTACTTGCTTTTAAAAATTTGTGCTAGGTATCTGATTTTTATACGAAATTTTTGGCATGAAAACCAAACGGTTTCCTTCCAAAACAGGTAGTCGATCCAAAAAATCGACACTGATGAAAAAATCGTTGCTGTTAAAAACAGCCAATAAACAGAACATTGTAAATTTAATATAGTAAGTAAATTATAAATTTCCAGCTAACTACTTCTTTAAATTGTTAAAACAGGTCAATTTTGATTTCTAAAATAACAATATTTTAACATAATTATGTACCTCTTGCTTCAACCGCTTTGGAGTGACAGCAACCAATTCAAATTTTTAAATAAAATGAGTGATTTGATACCTCATTTTAAAAAGTTTTTAATTCTTCATTCAGTCACACAAGGATTTTTGTTTGTATTTTTCTAATTTTGAACAAGCAGTCTTACATGGTGTATTTTATTATAAAAAAAATTAAAATGAAATAATTATTCAGATTCGTATAATACATGTTCAGCTATTTTTGGGGAGATTTGCTGAATTTACAGTTATGCTTCTTCATAAAGAAAAATGTCAAATCTTTAAAAAATTTCTATTACTGATACGAGTAATAACCCCTTTAAAATGAGGTATGACATGATCACTTATTTAATTTAAAAATAAAAAGGCGGTAATTGTCAGTTCAAGAGGTTTGAAGAACTAGGTACCTATACAATTAATTGAAAATCGTTGCTGTTAAAAACAGCCAATAAACAGAACATTGTAAATTTAATAAAGTAAGTAAATTATAAATTTCCAGCTAACTACTTCTTTAAATTGTTAAAACAGGTCAATTTTGATTTCTAAAATGACAATATTTTAACATAATTATGTACCTCTTGCTTCAACCGCTTTGGAGTGACAGCAACCAATTCAAATTTTTAAATAAAATGAGTGATTTGATACCTCATTTTAAAAAGTTTTTAATTCTTCATTCAGTCACACAAGGATTTTGTTTGTATTTTTCTAATTTTGAACAAGCAGTCTTACATGTGTATTTTATTATAAAAAAAATTAAAATGAAATAATTATTCAGATTCGTATAATACATGTTCAGCTATTTTTGGGGAGATTTGCTGAATTTACAGTTATGCTTCTTCATAAAGAAAAATGTCAAAATTTTAAAAAATTTCTATTACTGATACGAGTAATAACCCCTTTAAAATGAGGTATGACATGATCACTTATTTAATTTAAAAATAAAAAGGCGGTAATTGTCAGTTCAAGAGGTTTGAAGAACTAGGTACCTATACAATTAATTGAAATACTGTCGCATTCAAAAATAAAAATTTACGTTAGAGGATTTTCTTTAAAAATTAATTATTAATAAGACAGAAAATTAATGTATCCCTTTGTACTCACCGTATATTGGTAGGCAACAGAAATAAGTACATTCTTTTTAACCGTCCCAAATAGATATTTGTGTAGTAAGGCCGTAAAGTTGATCTTTTTTGGCCGAATTATAAATTTGCAACTTCTGGTTAGGATAAAAATTATCATACGGCCAAGGTACACACAACATTTTTTAGTCGACTCTCAAATCAAGTAGATCCAATATTTGTTTACATTCTTGTTTTTAATAGAGGCTTAAATGCAAGAATTGTTTCAAGTTTTTATTGATCGAATAAAAATCCATCGCTAACTAATAAAATTGGCACAGAAAATTACTAACGATAAGTAGGTATAGGTATTTTTCGGATTTCTATTTGCGATTCCTCGATAATAAATTCACAATTTTTAAAAAGTTAGTTAATTTTAATAAAAATCCAGTACCTAATTAATAATACCTAATTATAATTTTTCTCGAACTGTTTTTAAGAAAATTAAACAAAATCATGTCACAACTCCGTGAAATAAAACGAGAAAATCTAAAAAGAAATCATTTCAAAACACTTACTTACCTACCTTTATGCCGAATTTTAATTATAGAAGGTGCTATGATTTTTGTGTTTCTTTTGAGACATTCAGTATGCTTCTACTCTTTTATAAAACGTCCATAACTGATCTGAAAAATACTTAATACGCAAGCCATTTTAGCTATATATTACCTAAATAATGAAAAAATAAATAAACAGAGTTAACCGCCCGACAAATTAATCGCCCATCCATCATACAAATCATTTTCTAACGATTTCTTATAAAAGATATTTACCTATGTGGATGTGAATTTACAAATACAGCGTGCAAAGAAGGAATTGTCAGTGTTGCCGAAATTAAATCCACTGTGTATTTGAAACCCACGTTATTTCGTCGTCTGTTTGTAGTTTAGACATATCAAAACTTTATTCCGAATGGTTCACGTGTTGAATGATTGAAAATGGTTGGTGACTTGCTTGTTTTTAGATCTACCGACGAGTGCCTGAACTAAAATGTTGGTAAAACAGGGGTTGGCGCGTATATTATTTGAAATTTCAGCTTTTATTTTATTTATCAATTTTCTCCGTTATTACATTGATTTGCGAATTGGTTTCAAGGCAATTGTATTTAATTATTAATAGAGTATTTTCTTGACCCCTTGAAAAAATTATATTACATTTTTTTATAATTGTTTAAACTTTTATTTTGATTATTATCAAAGTTACATTATTTATATTGGCGTCAGCAACTGCTCTCATTTATTTCAAAAACGTCTACAAAATCTTAGCTCTCTAATGTGTATAGTTTTCAAATTTATTAGAAAATAAAATTAAACGCAATTAAACTCTCACCTTAACTCAAATAATTTAAATATTCAAACCTAGAAAACCAACTGATAACGTCACTTCATAGAGACCAATAAGCTTGCTTTCAATACTGTCCAAGCTGTGATATTAAAAATCAGATTATGACCAATACCTAAAAAAAAAACATTAATTCGGTTTTCAAGAGGAACATGCAAATATGTAACAAATTACTAACAATATTATGCAAGAATTGGAAGATAGAAAATACTGCTCTGCGGTATTTCTTGATAGTAGCCAAGCTTTCGACAAAGTTTAACATATTAGCTATTGCATAAAATTAGAAAATTTCTTGCCCTCAATTATTTTTTCATCCTAAAATTTTACCTTAAAAATCGACATTTTATAGCAAAACATCAAGATGAACAAACTCCATCCAATGCATTTTGGAACCGTTCTGTACCTTCTATATACATCTGACCTACCAACATTAGTCAATTAAGCTGTATTAGCATCACACACAAACCTCCAAATTCCATCTCAATTATTACAAACAGTACTTGACAAACTAAACGTATGGTCAAATATGTGGAGAATAAAAATCAACAAAGTAAAATCAGCTCACCTTACCTTAACAAACAGACCAAGAAACTGTCCTGCCTCACTATAAACAACAAAGAGATTCCTCAAAGAGACAATACCAACTATCTTGTAAGGTATTTGAACAAAAGACATGCAGAAGCACATTTTTACAAAAAGAAAGCAGCTTGGGCTTAAAATTTACCAGTTTTACTATATTATTGGACACAAATCCCAATTGGCACTAGAAAAGGATGTGTTGGTATACAAGATCATCCTCAAACCTATCTGAACATATGGAATCCAGCTGTGAGGTTCAGCTTCTAATTCAAATTATAAAAATTATAGAAAAGTTCACACCAAAGGTATTAAGAAGGATAGCCAGTGCTTCTTGGTTTGTACTTTATAATATTATTGCTCGTGATTTACCTAAAGTCAAAGAAGAAAATAAAAAGTTTAGTGAAAGCTACACGAAAAGACTTGAGTCTCACCCAAACAAATTTGCCAAAAACCTTGTGTCATAACAAATTACCAGACGAAGACTCAAAAGGTTTACCCTGTAAGACCTGACTAATAGGTTTAAAGTAAGGCTGTCAATTCCTGACATGATAAACGGTTAACCGGTTCGACTGATTTTGACCGGTTTCGGTTTTAACCGCATTTTAACTATTATTGTAATCGGTCTGGATATCCGTTTAACCGGTCCGAATATACGGTTAACCGGTCCGTATATCTGGTTAACGGGTAAGATTATCTGGTTTACCGGTCCAATTATCTGGTTAACCGGTCTGATTATTCGGTTAATTGCTCCGATCAAACCGAGCCTGTCGAACCGAACCGGTGACTAGTTAAACCCGTCACTGGTTTATCCGTTACTGGTTTAACTGCAACCATCACCGGCTTAATCGTGGCATATTTTGCATATTTTGATTAACTGTGATGTAAATTTATTAAAAAATAATAATTTTCTTAGTTTTGCTTCGTTTTAGTATTACATTTGGAATGTTTATATTTGTTTAAATTTTTTTATAAAATAAATAAAATCTCATTTTGTTTCTTATTTTTAAATGTATAAGTTTTAAAAACATCGATGTTTATAAATATCGTTTTTTTTTTTTACTTCCGTCATTTTAATTCCATCGATACTTTGTTTTTGGTATTATTCGATGTCAGTATCGACGTTTTAAGAAATATGCGCATCTCTAGTAAGAGCTCAAACTATACTTGTTTGTTTACGTTCACGGTCTCGCTAAAACCCATTTCGGGTACGGTTAAACCAGTTACGGCTCAACAAGTAACAGGTTTAACCAATTTGATTAGAGTTACACCGGTTGCGGTTAAACCGGTTACGGTTAAACCAGTTATAAACCGGTTGCGGTTAAGCCGGTTACGTTCTTTAACGGTTTTTTGGTCCTACGGAACCGGTTAACCGGTGACGGTGTCCAGCCTTAGTTTAAAGATAGTTTAACCATTTTTACAATTATTTATATTTTACGATTATTTACACTTGATATAAGAATTATTTCAGCATTTACATATCACTATTCTGAACATAATCGTTTTACGCATATATTTATATTTTATTTTTACATATTAGCTATTTATGCAATTAGTTAAGAAAGGCCTTATTTTATGTAACAAGTAAATTTTTGCATGAACCAGTTACGCAAAACGGCATTTTGCAACGTATTACATACAATATTTTTTCTACTTTTGACTAAATTATAATGTGTGGAAAAACTGAATAATCATTAAATTTTTGAACTTCCACTCAAAGATTTTATAAAAAGAATATATGGAAAATTGTAAAAAATGTGACATTTTATATAATTTTATTTATTTAAATGAACACAAGTAATTATTTTAAATATTTAAAAAACAAATTATCAAAAATAATTTTTCTCAACTCAACTACTAGGGTGGTTTTCTTGTTATAGCTTCTTAGTTTTCAAGAAAGTGAGTTATTCTGTCGTGTATTGAGTGGATTTGTTTTAGACTATTTTGTGCAGATTTAGGTTTTAGGTTCATTAACAAACTCTATTTTCATAAAACCAACCTTTATTCTTTAAAAACTTTCAAATTGATTTTAAAACAAAATGATTATTTTTAATTCTTTTCTTTTCGCAACCGGTGACATACTTAATGAATTTATCGTAACCAATTTTATAATGTTCAGCTTGACATAACTGGTTGCATAAAGTAGATCGTTTTGACACTTTCTATGATTACAGAAGATGTCACTTTTAATGTCAAAATTAGAAAACATATTTTTTATGTAGAAATTTTAACTCATTGTTGTGTTTTTCAATTACGAAAATTTGCTTAAACATTTCTTTAAAATTCGTTACAGTACCTACATTAAAAACACGGTATGGAATAGTAAATTTCTCGTTGTGTTTAAATCAAGAAAGAATAAGTTTAACAGTTGTACCATAGATGTGCTTTCGTATAAGGAATATTATACAGTTTTTTAATCCTGATTCAAAAAAAGCTTCTCAACGTTGTTATGGCACTCGATTTAGCGTGAAGAAAGGCTAGCTAGCTACCTTTTTACTTTTAACGATTTAAAAAGAATGGGGTCATGCATGGTTATGTATGATTTTCTCATTATTTTTAGTTTTTGTTTCGTTTATTACATAGAGTATAACTAGTAAGCTTTAACAAAATGCCCAATATTGTTAAAAAATAGGATATAGATTTTCATTTGATGGAACTAAAAGTCAGTCATTTAATACATCATTTACTAAGAACATCTGACAGATTCTCTACTTGACATTTTTCGTTGGTCGCATAGACAGGGGTTTGTTCGATGCAATCGCATCAATAAACGACACTTTTGTTCTCAAAAACATCATGTAAACAGGGAGTTTTCAAAAAGGCATAACAAAAAAAAATAAAAATTTTTATTTTATTTTTATTCATATTAGGGTTTCGTGAATATCATGAGAAAGTATATAAAATTTAAATATAAAAATCTTCTACCACGAAGTCTTTTATTTTAAAGATGAAGTGCTTCTAATATGAAAGCGGATCTATAAAAGATACACATTTCCTACAATAAAGCTTTGACTTTTAGAGTTATTCCTTTCAAAATAAAACTTTTCCCTCAGAGGCATTGGTATAACTGGAAATGCATTTGAAAGAGATCTTGCTAAATCTTTATCCGATAAAATAAAAAGTGTCCTCTACGTATTGTTCAAATAGTAAATGGAAATACAATCCACCTATATTCAAAAGGAGATTTTGTAATTGCGAATGCCATGTTGTAATATTCGGTTTTTATGTTTTGAAATAAGTCGTTACTCTCATGAAATCAATACACGGTAAAAAAGAAAGACACATTTTAATTTTTTAAGTAACTTTTATTCTATAAAATTAGTTTGTCATCAAATGAAAAAAAAAAAAAAATAATCACAAGGGTATAATTTCCCGTGAAATATCTAGATTTAATTGGAATAATATGAAGGGTAGGTTTAAGCGATCAGAAAAACTTAATTTAAATTTTTTTGACATAATTAGATTTTTTGCATTTTTATATATTTCATTTGGTTTAGCATTAGTAATTAATTTTTCTTTTTCTTATACGTTTACTATACAGGGTGTCCCAAATTGTTTTACACATGCTATAACTTCTAAACCATGCAAGATAATCGAACCGGACCAAAGTCAGCCATTGGCGGTGTACTTTAAAACAAATAAAAGTTTGATGATCCACCCTCAAAAACTATCTCCCTGGAACAACCCCCTCAAAAATTATTAACGACACTCTAATATTTTTTCTACTCATTTTTGAGGTCGCTAATTTTTTTTGTACAACTGTTTTAAAATTTGGAAATTGCTCCATAAATAAGTAAGATTCGCTTTTTTTTTCTTAATTTTCATCTTCCCATTTAAAAACTACTAGATATTTATTAAAACAAAAAGCAGCAAATTTTTACAGATTTAATACAGAATGGCGTGTAAATGCTTTGTAATTCCTTTTAAAATTTTTCAAAATAAATATTTTTCGAAGGTTTACAAAATATTCAAGGTTTCTCCACCCTAAGTTTTGTTATTATTGGTATTTTCTAAAAATATACATTTTTAAGGTGTTCGGTGTGCTCTTAAGAAAGAAAACTGAGTCAGTATAGAATCAATGTTATACTGGGTGACTCACCGAAAACTTCCCACCCTAAATATCTTTCTTTCGGTAAATAATATGAAAAATGGCAAAAACCTGTCAATTTTATTTTCAAGGGGGACACAATGACTACTTTTAATACTCGTGGTTCAACCTTCTAGAAGGGGTAGATATTACCCTTAAAATCTTAAATGGGAAAGAGGGTCAAGTGGCACATCATTTTAAAAGGCGTTTAATTCTCTTTCCAATAGTACCCTAATTTATATTATCTTCTGACCAGCAGGTTCTGAAGTTACAGAAGTTGGAACGAGCCTGCACTGAGATTATGTGTGTTCAGTTTAGTATTTAAACAAATATTATTCTATCGAGTTGAATAACAGGAGGAATATCAAGTCTACACGTTTTAATTTTTGTGGTTACGGGATTTTACAAAAATAACTTTTAATTTGCACAAGAAATTTTAAAAATAAAACACATAGGATCTACTTGTACACTATTTTAAATACTATTCAAAATGTTATTCATTGTATTGTAAACAGTAACAAAGTCTGTTTCCGAGCTCCCTTCTAACTATTCGGAAAAGTTCACTGGGAATTGATCTGCATGCTGCTGCAATTCGTCTTTTAGGCTCATTATTTTAAGGGTAACATCTACCCCTCCTAGAAGGTTGAGCCACGAGTGATAAAAGTATTCATGAAAGTTTCCCTCTTGAAAATAAAACTGACGGGTTTTTGCGATATTTCATTATTTAACTGTCAATTCTAACCATACTTTTAACAATATTTTGACATACACCTTTTTCCTGTTTTAATTTTTTTATTAAATATTTTTTGCAGGTCATAAAAAGTAGTTTAAAGGTATGTAATTGGTTATTGAACGATTAAATCACACTTGATACATTTTATCTACTTACTCTAGAAATGTATTTATAAAAGTTCAAAAGCAATATAATTTAGGTAAACAAAATGAACTAAACGCACTCAAAGAAAATACTGTAATTGTCAGTGGAACCATAATTATGTCATCACTAGTCATAACTAATTTAGCGTTGTTCATGACAAATCAAAAGTGTCGGATGTATTTCAATCAGCTAGAACTGCAGCAAGAATTCCTTTGGGTGAAGGAAGTTGTTCGAGCAGGACAAATTAAAAATGGTGCTAGCAAAGCAAGGCCTTTAAAAGTCATCTGCAATGCAGAAACAGCTAATGTTTTTATAAAATAAAGCAAAATACTGAAAGGAACAAATTACAAAATATCGTATGATCAGATACTTATGCAGCAAGAAGCCTATAAGAAGGCCATGACTAAATTGGAAAATAGAAAGGCTACTAGGGAGATACTCTAATGGTGTACCTGTTGTAGATATAAAACAATAAAAAATACGGGAGCATCCCATTAAAGGTATATTTTCGGAATGTTGGTGGTCTATGTACAAAGTTGCATGAACTTTCGAAGTCAGTTGCATGCCATTATTATTTCCATATTAAATCGTCGTAATTCCAATTACTGCTTCCTCAACACGGTTTCAAAATATTTGAAGCATAAACGTATGGTGTGGTTTGTTCAATGGTAGGATTATAGGTCTTCATTTTTGTGAAAACACTCTAACTGGAATAGGATATCGTGATTTTTTAATCAATACCTTTCTTGATTTGTTGGAAGGTGTTCCTCTTAATCAAAGACGTGCTACGTAGTAGAAGCAACATGGTGCACCAGCTCATAATGCACAAATTGTGAGCCAATATTTAGCAAACACTTATGGAAACCGTTTTATATCCCCGCATTTTCCAATTATCCAGTAGCCGACTAGGTCACCTGAATTGTCACTTCTAAATTTTTTTTTTTGGTACTCTAAAGGACGTTGTATACGAAACAAAACCAGAGGACTTAGAAGATTTAAAAAACAGAATCAGACATGCTTGTAACAGATTTACACCGGACATAATTCGAGCTGCTTATACTAAAAATTTATTGTTAAGATTTGACAAATGTGTGGAAGTGGAAGGTGGGCAATTTGAGCACTTATTATACCTTCTATACCCGAAACCCACGTAATCTAAACCATTAAAAACCCTTTGAAAGGGCCTGATTTGACGTAAAAGGAACTAAAATGAATTGTCAGACCTGTCAGAAATGTCACTGGCGTTCATCTGGGGACTGACGATATTTATATTATATTTGTTTACATTTTATCAACACCTTTCATTGCATTTTTAATTTAATATTATAAAGCAATCAGTTATTTTTAGAGATTATTGATGGCTTAATTATTTGATAAGTACAATTTATTTTCTGTAACTCCTAAAAGTTAATGAACATATATAATTTATTTCAGGTAATGTTTACACACGAACAAAATTATTTTATATTCGTAATCGTAATTGTATTCCAAAAATTTGAGGAACTTTTTCCAAGTGAATAAATGGAATATGATTATTTTTTGTCATAAACAAATACTTGTTAAAAAAGGGAAAGATCTAAAAGGCCAACAGTAATAACAAAAGCCGTTGAAGATGTAAAAATTCACATGGTGCAAATTTCCAATAAATTTGTAAAAAAAGAGCACCTCTAAGAGGTATGAACGATGTTTCGTAAACTGACTCTGAAAAGAGAAATTATAAAAATACTTTTTTTAGGTTTGTCGCTAAGAACTACCCATAAAGTATTGAAAACATTTCTGATAATGAATCCCCTATAAAGTTTCGGTACTGTATAATTGTTTTACCTCAATTTTGTTAAACCTACCTATGGAATATTACAGATGGCTCAATTCAAAATCGTTTGCATGAAGTTTATAAACTGGAGCACCTATTGTAATGAAGTCAATTTTTCCTTGATCACTTAATTTTAATTTATCATTTTTAATAAATAATAAGCGCGCTCGAGCTGCTTTTCTTGGGCTGCGCACCGCCGATCGAAATATCGATGCGCGGTAGTACTGGTCGTGGGTTGGAGTTTCTCTCTCTTTCGTCGCGAATTAAAAGGATTGCCAAATACTGCTATTGTTGATTTTTTTTAATATTGGCAACAACTATTACGAACCATATTTCCTAATTTCATTTTATTATTCTTTTCGTTAAATACAAACTAGACATAAAATAGCTCAGTTTTTGAAGGTTATGTTAATTTAAAAAATTAGATTTTTCCATTTGACTAAATCTAATTAAAATATCGAATTCTAACATTAAAATACAATAATGTAAAAGCTCTTCTAATTAATAATATTATTTTTTGTTGTTATTCTAACAGTTACCTAACTGAATTTTGTTTTCACAGTTGCAGACCTTAAAAAAAAGAAGAAGATCAAATTGTTTAGAAATTATTTTTAGCTAAACTTCGTTACGTCTCTTCTCAGCATTTTGAGAAAAATGCTTATTCCTCTTTTGTAAAAAGGTATGTAATCAGTCATAAACCAATTCTTTGTAAAGGGCAAATACCAAGAAAATTAAAGCATTTACTTCAATAGATGGGAGCAGTATTAAAATCAAACGAAATAATATAAATAAACATGTAAGTCATATTATTTACTTTTCGGAACATTTATATTACAATAATTGTTTTAATTTATTTCAGGTTTACTACCTGTAGCTCATCTACACACCTGAAAGTAGAGGAAGTCCTCAGCTGAAAAATAGCCCCCTCTGCTAAATAGTATATCAGGAACAGTTAGAAAATGACCTGCAATATTTTATTTTTTTGTTTGGTACAGTAAACCTTGTAACAATTTTAGATAAATGGATATTTCTAAAAAGCAAAACTACCACTGATCCAGGTACATTGATTTTGTACGTTAGACATACACAGGAATCATAAAAGTAACAAAACCGTCTTTTAGAGCCACCGTATGTCAACATCCTTTTTACAATATTGAGTGAACGAACTAAAAAAACCATAGCTAGACCATCAATTGCTATAGAAGTAGAAAGTAGGAAGATATGCAAGAGTTTTGAAAATGTACACTGACAATCTAATGTTAATACAATTAACAAACTTGTGTAATCTTTGAAAACGAGAATATTGGTGGAGGTGGTGGCAGTAATACCCATAGGGATATTTTTTTGAATAGAAAATATTTAGCAATTTCTTCCTGTGTAACAACTGAAAGAAGACTCATTTGTAGTTGAACAATACATCTGTTATGATCTTTTTATTTTAGAATCAAACATCAAGTTCCGGAACAACTTTTTAAATAGAGCCAAATTATGATCTTCAAGATATATTTAAACATCATTATATTATGTTTCTGGTACATAGTTTTGTAATGTGTAAATAAGTTGTTAACTGAGAAGATTAAGAAATAATTAAATAATCTAGTTATTCTTCATCTTCTTAGGATCAATGTTGAATATTCATAAAATAAAGACATTTTACTATTACTTTACCAAAATATTGTTTTTTAATGAAACCCTACTCAATCCTAGGTACATTTTCAAAAAACTAATCTTGACTATCAATAATCAGGAATTTTTGGAAAACATAATTGATTTATTTAAAAATAAACACAATTCAAATCTAGTTTCACATTCCTAGGTACACAATCATAATCTGCATATATTATTAGAAATCATCTGTCTTTTCTCTAACTATTGTTTAATTGTATAAATGTTTAAAGTTTTAGTTTGAATGTACAAGGTTTTATCAGTCTAATAATTGTTTGGTACCTACTCCAGTTAATCAGTAGTCTATTCGATCAGTGTCATGGTAGGGAAAGTCAAAGCGATACCAGTGCTACCTGCGGATAATTCGTGCATTTTAGGGCGATATTTTGTAATTTTGGCATATCAAATACACGTATACATTTTTTTTTTTTTTTTAAAGTAGGTAAAAACAATAAAATAAGCAACCGGAGTTGCTGTGTTGAAAACTGTAAAAATACTAGCAAAAAAAAAACAATAAATTATCATTTTACCATGTTCTTCAACATCCCTTTATTCTTAAATGTTCATTCAGCAAGGACTAGATTTCAAGATTTCTATCTGGAATGCAATTTTGTGACTAACTGATAGAAAACCAGTTTTAATCAATTATTTTATGTTTTCTTTCGAACAAAAATGAAAATAAAGATAACAATCCTTCTGTTTATACATTTGAACTTTACGCTAAGAGGGTTATTGCAAGTTCACTTAAGGTCAGTCACTATTAGTGCCGCTCTTATTTTGACATCTGAGCATGCGCAGATCACTAACTTTAATAAATATTGTGCCTATCCTTAATAGAGAGATATTGCAAATTTCTATAAAGCCAGCCACTAATAGTGACATCGTAATTAGAGTCAAATAAATTTTATACCTATTGTATAAGGTCAGTCACTATTAGTGCCGCTCTTATTTTGACATCTGAGCATGCGCAGATCACTAACTTTAATAAAGCTTGTGCCTGTCCTTAATAGAGAGATATTGCAAATTTCTATAAAGCCAGCCACTAATAGTGACATCGTAATTAGAGTCAAATAAATTCTATAATAGTACCTAAAATTAAAAAGGCATTAGAAATTATAATTTAAAAGGTTTAAATGACGAGCGCATCCGAAAGCTATAAAGTCACCACTACCTGCTGCCCTTAAACATCCACAATTAAGGACAGGCACAATCCTTAATAAAGTCAGTTTTAGAACATAAACATCTGCGCATGCTTAGATGTCAAAATAAGAGCGGCACTAATAGTGACTGACCCTAAGTGAACTTGCAATAACTCTCTTATTAAGGACAGTCATAATCTTTGTTAAAGTTAGTGATCTACACATGCTCAGATGTCAAAATAAGAGCGGCACTAATAGTGACTGACCTTAAGTGAACTTGCAATAACTCTCTATTATTTAATGGTATTTTTTTATTTTAACAGAATAGATTAATTCTTCAAAGACAACTTATTAGATTTAGGCAACTTCTCATACATTTTTCCGTAAATACTGTTGCCTGCCTATATTTTATTAAAATAAAAATATATAATAATAATTTTTTGTTTTACTTGTTTTAGAAATCCATATACTTTTATTAAAACTAACATATATACTTTTAAATTACGAATTCTATTAAAAATTGTATTTGTAAGTATACACAGAAATAGTCCATTAGTACCTAAAATAAATTGGCGCTGCTGTCACGCACGGAGCGAATATTGAATTGTTAAAAATAATTTATTGTATATTTTTACTTTTGCTAATAAACATTAAATTATTGATCCATAGTCACTTTAAGGAGGAATTACATCTATGTTCAAAGAATTATGGTTTTATGGCACCCTAACTATAGACCTTTAATTTTTTTAAATAATGTATTTTATTTCTCGACTCATTTGTAAAAGTACATAGGGGAGTGAGGACTCATTTGACATATTTTTAGTAGGTATAATTATGATGTGTATTGTAAATAAAAAAAAAAACTATATGTGACTGATATACACATATTTTCAAGTAAAAAAAAAAACAACATAAAAATATAACTAGGTACATGACAACATCAAACTCAATGTATTTAATTTTCAAAATAAAGTAGCTATCTAATAATAATAATGTTTATTTGTCAATTATAATAATATAACTACAGGGACTGCATCATCTCACTGTGTTTTGTACAGGTATATCACGAAGATAAAAAAACCTTTTTAGGGAAACAAAAAAAAGCCACTCATTGATATAATGGATCATTAGATTATATTTAATTCATACAAAAAATAAGATACATAAATGTACAAAAATAGAGAGTATTTGAAAATAAATACATAATAAATTAATAAGCGATGACAAAGTAACACAAACACACAAGAGGACTTTGCTGAAAGTTTTAACATAACTAATTACTGTTAAAATAATTTAGCTTTTTAAAGAGAGTGTATATCATGAGGTAATTGATTAATTTGAACTCTACCTTCCTACTTGTTATAACACAAAAATTAATAGAATTCGCAGCTCTTGTATGGTAGTAATGTATGTAAGAAATAGGAGTAAGTTTCAATACCTTATTTACTATTTTAAAAATAAAGGTTATTGCCTGCACATAAAAACTGTCCCATATTTAACCAGTTCAACGTAGTCAACATAAGCTGGATGCTATATCTGCTACATCCTAAAATAGCTCTCGTTGCCTTATTCTGAGAAATCTGTAACCTCTTAAAAGTAGAGTTAGAACATCCTGTGTATATTATATATTTGGCTTTACTTGTATCCTAAAGATATCACTGGAGCATAGTTTAAACCATAGTGAATTGTAGTTTGTAGATACTCAACCAAAAGTTCTTGGGTTAGTTTATAAAAACCTGTTTACTACCATGTTTTGATTTTTTTTACATTCGATTTTCTTTCCTGAATGTTCACCATTTCTTTGCTTAAACTTTTAGAGGGTATAAATAAAGGTGTCGTTTTTTATATTTTAAATTGTTGTAGCTTTCCTGCAAGAATATATTCCTGAAGTAATATATTTTAGAGCTTCTTTAATCTCACATTTCTTTGTTTTTATTTTATAGCTTCGTACCATATTTACAGCTGACTGTTACAAAAATTAAATGTTTTTTGCACGGGCATGGAACTGCCGAAAAATAACACATAATATTAAGGCGAAATCATATGCACAAATTTAGAAATAATTTAGAACCACTCACCTCTATTTCAAGATGCACTCGCAATTATAAATTTACTTCAAAGAAATTTCTTGAATATTATTTAAAATAAATAAACGTTTCTTCTACATTTGTTGCCTTCATTTAAAATCTCCAAATATCAAGATATAGGGCTACCAGTTTAACACTTTAGAAAAATATATGTTGCCTAACCTAGTAGTAAAAGCATCAAAATGGCCGCGCCCTATGTTGGGCGTGTCGGACGTCTCTCTTGCACTGTATAGTAATCAAAGTATGTGGTTGATATTTATTTCTTGTCTTCTCCTTCTCTTGTTTTAATGTATTTTTTTAATTATGTGTCACCTAATAAAGTACTTTTTATCATCAACTTCACGTACAGTTTTATTTAATTTCTCAGTTATTTATGGAGCGATTTGAATTTTAAAAACAGTTGTACATAGAAAAGTAGCTACTACAAAAATGAGTAGAAAAAAATTAGGATGTATTTAATAATTTTTGAGCGGGTTATTCCAGGCGGGTAGTTTTTGATGGTGGGTCGTCAAGTTTTTATTTTTCTCAAAGTACACCGCTAATTATAATGGATGACTTTTGTCCGGTTCGATTATCTTCCACGGTTTAGAAGTTATAGCCTGGGTAAAACAACTTGGGACACCCTGTACATATTATATTTGAGTTAAGTTAGGATGCCAAACTTCGTGTATGGCTTCATTGGACCTAGTTTAACACCAAACTCTTCTATGACTTTTTTGTTTTTAAGGCGTATTTCTGCTAAGTTTCCCAAAAATGTCGCTTTTAAGACATATAGAAAATTTATAGATACTTTTGTTTAAATAAATTGGCTTAAAAACATGCTGAAAAGTGAAAATTAAATTTTCTGATAATAAATGAGATTTTTTCGTTGTGTCAGCCATCTTAAAAATGTCGAAAAAACGACTGTAAGAAAATTCATTAATAACCACCTGATTTTCGCTAAATCATTTTATTAAAAAATTAAAAAATACAAAAAAAAAATTATATTGTCTGACAAAAATTATTTTCCGATTCCCCAGTCTGATGCATCAAAGTTGTCGATTTCATAACAACAAAAATTTTATTGATAAATTTTTTTTTAATTTTTTGTTTTTAAATTTGGAATGCGATAAAAAAATTGTTTGACGGTTAAATAGGGTCTTTTAGATAGAAGTACCTATTTTGTCAATTTACGCTTGGACCTTCATTTGTATATATTGATTAATAACTAGCAGATTTTTACAACGTAGCTTAAAAAAATAAATAAAATTTAATTTTTTAGATGTCTGATAAAATGTGTTTTTTAATTTTTTAGTCTGAAGCGTAAAATACAAATTTTTAATGTTTAAAATTTACCTTCAAAATATCATTCAGTACGGACTCAACTTCGACAGAATTGGGTGTTTTAAACTAAATGAAAATTAAAATAGTATGAAGGTAGGTAAAGAGTATATGTAAACTATCTGCATTACCAAAGTATAGCTGCAAATACAAAACGGCCATTTAAACAAAAACAAAAATCCAGTTAATAAACAAAATAAATAAAAGGACACCAATATCAGATAATATGGAAATTTATGAAGTCAATTATTAAAAAATCTCAAACATTCAAAAAAATCCCACTTGAATTAATAAAAAAACTATTTGGTATTTAGTCCCCTCTATATGTCCCCGGTAATCTCTCTAGTCCCCAATTTATATTTTACTCTGTTTCAAATTATTTGTTGAAATCTCTTAGCTACTCTGAATTGGATTTGATTCTGAAAAACACACGAAATACAGCTCCCGGTCTAGATGATTTTACTTATAAAATTCTACATAATTTACTACCCATAGCTAAACTCGTACTCTTAACAACCTTTAACAATTGGTGGATGAAAAAATTATACTACTACTCCTACCTCTGCCTCAATATTTTTTGGGCTAACCAGCTTTATGTGAGCGCGCCTTCTGCGATTTTTGTCACGAGATTATCTCAGTGTATGTCCTCTTCCATGTTCAGTTCCATGGCTGTTCTGGGTATGGGCCACACTATCTTCTGCGTCGTAATAAATACATTTTGACCATTTTATGATTTTCTTGTGCTTCAGGTAATTCCTGAAACAGCAGTCACCCGTTAATACCTGCAGTAGGAAATAGTCCGTCGTTCTGTGTTGGCACTACAATCATTCCTTACTCCTTTGTATCAATGTATGTTAGGCCGTATTAGGCTTCCTAAGAACATTTTATTTGTACATTCCGATATTAAGATTCCCCGAATTAGAGTATTGTCTGAGTTGTTATTATATTATACTACTCCCGCAGTAAAACGGGATAGTTTGGTAACCAACTCAGATAATATGTTCCGGATTTCCTACTGAACAGAGGTGAAGCTTAGCTACCTTCGCTGCCGTTTAGTACAAGTCTGTATTTCTCTAGTAAATTTTTGTAGCTCCGCGATTAACATTCTTTTGATTTATTTAATACTGATACCTGTCCCAACAAGTTGTTAGACTTCTAGTGAATTCCCGACCAGTTAATTGTAAGTCGATGTAAAGTGACTATCCCATGTGGTAGAAATTAGCTGATTCGGCTTTGCTCTCAGAGTCTGGTTTATATGAAGTTAAATAGCCTGGAGCTTTATCCTTAGGGATTACGTCGCCAGAATATTAATATTGTGGTCTGTTAGACTGTAGCTATTCTTTTAGTTTATCTTTTTCACGTTACTTCCGCTCCCGTTCACTCCCCGCTATGTCAGAAGCTTTAAGACGCTTAGAGGAGAAATTTATGAGATTCCGAAAGGCCACTCTGCCGAAAATCGTAGACTTGCTACAACCACGCATACTTCTCGTTTGACCGCTGTTTTCCCAAAACCGTTTTATTTTTAAACGCCCTCACGTGTCCGATTGAGTTTTAATTTATTTTCCCAATTAATTTCCATCACGAATGCTCTTTCTTTAAATTTTAATCCAATAACTTGAAGAGGACTTGTAAATAAAATATTTAGCATAAACCGATTATCAACCATAACATTTGTTAGTTAACGCAGATTAATATATGTTGTAATGCAGTCCGCGTAATTCAGAAGACAGGATTCAAAATAAAAGTATTTATTCTCTCTATTAAGTAACAATATACAATATATTTAAAATAAATTAGTTTTCTTTACAGCCCACAGGCCAACAGCCATGGCCGTGTCGAATAGCTAGACTCTCGACGAGATGGTTCGCTGTGAAGTAGGTCCTCTGCTAGGAAACGACGGTGTATCGCACGGGCTTTCTGAAAATAAAATGTTAATCGGGTACGGACTTGACGTCAAAGACTCAACGCAACACGTCTATCAGGAGTACAGACTCAACACGTCTACCAAAAATATAGATTCAACACGTCTATCAGGAAACTCAACACGTTTAAAAATTGACAAACTCAACACGTTTGCCAGGAGGGGTCAGGAAACGAGAGGTACTCAGCACGTACTACTCAAGGGAGGTAGTGAGTTCTTTCCGGTTCAGCTCGCCAGACGGAACTGCCAGTTTGGTGGATTGTTTCTTCTTTTATACATCTTGGTGGTGGCAAGGGATCTCTCTCTCTCTCTCTATTTCTCTCCCTCGCTTATTGAAGTGAAAGGGAACGTTCGACTCGTTAGGTCGCCGCTTCGAGGTCTGTTTGGAAAATTAGTGGCGTAGCTTTAGTAACGGTGATTTATTGTCGTTACAATGTGTTAAACTGAAACCTGACATTTCATTTCTCTTGTGGTGGGAAATCTTTTTTCACGTACTACCTAACTACCGTAATATCGTTGACCCTCTGTAATTTTCTTTCTTTACTGCAGCTACCTGCAGTCCTTTTTGGAACTGGTTCTAAAAGGTAAAGTGAAGAAAACCACTCTTAAACAAACTGGCGCCCGAACACACCCAGCTCGTACGCCACAACTGAGAGTATTTCTAACTAGTTGATAAAACCTCTCACAATATATTTTGTAGTTAAAACAAAAATTCCAAAACGATTCCGATTTTACTTTTGGATCCATCTCTGTATATATTTACATCATAGTCTATGAATCTATTTAGTATTATTTTCAAGATGGTAATATTTAAAGAGGGTATTTTGGAGTATAACAGAAATATAACGTTGGGTTTAACAATTATTGTTTTAAGTTTATTAAGAAATATCGGGTATTATTCGTATTTAGTTATATGATTTTCGAGATCTCTGGTATTAACAAAGGCGTCAGCTAGAGGTGGTGCGTTTTTTTCTTCCAATATTTATTTGTAAGGTTTTCTATAGTACTAGCTTATATTTGATTTGTTATGAACGTATTATATGTTCTATGTTTTACTACTGCTTTATTCGCCAAGTATTATCTGCAAAATGCTAACGAAGGTTCTTGTGTCTCAGCTAAAATTGCATGATTTGGTGATGACTTCATTACACCTAAGTATATTTTTAAGGCCTTGTATGCGATCCGTATAATGTGCACCCATAATCGATAAGAGAACGAATGTAGGACCTACAGAACATAATGGATAAGTTAGGATCAGCTTCATGTGTTTGCTTGCATACTTTTGAAAGGTTTATGCCTTTCTCACATTTTGATCTTAAGTATTGTATACCTTTTTGGGTCCATAATAGTTTTTTGTCTATGAAAATACCTAAATATGTTCAACAACAGGGATAGTATACCCACCAATAGTAATATTATCTGGAAATTCTCTCTGTCTTGAAATGCACATAATGGCAGATTTCTCTGGTGAGATACTAAAACTTAATTCGAATAACCAATTTTTACGGCAAATCTCTGCAGTATTCTTCATATGTTTTATGGGAGACATATAAGCAGATATCGTCGGCGTATTGGATAATATTAATATTGTCATCAAATAAACTATGCAATTCGGCTATGTAAATATTGTAAAGTAATGGACTTAAAATAGAGCCTTGTGGAAGATCATTATAAACTACACGTGGACAATGTAATACGTTAGAGAAATAACTTTCGATTCTGATTCGATTCTGAGACAAGTTTAAAATATTAGCCTTTTTGTCACAACACAACTTCATAAGCTCCTTTTAAATCTGTAAAAAGACACATTAAGTATTCGAGACTGTATCTAGTGTTCTTTTCCCTCTTCGAAAGCCATATTGAAAAGTCGGTAACAATAATTTGGTCTCTAAGAAATGTTCTAATCTTAACTTGATTAAGTGTTTAAATATTTTTGGTTATGCACGCTATTAATGCTATTCGCTTTGTGCGCGACAGCAGTGCCAATTCGTTTTGGTACTAATGGACTATTTCTGCGTATACTAACAAGTACAATGTTTTATAGAATTCGTAATTAAAAAGTATATATGTAAGTTTTAATAAAAGTATATGGATTTGTAAAACAAGTAAAACATTAATTTATTATTATTATATATTTTTATAGCTTGAATTAAAGAAAATTATGTATAATCAATAAAAATCAATAATAAAATATAGGCAGGTAACAGTATTTACTGGAAAATGTACCAGAAGTTGCATATGTCTAATAAGTTATCATTGAAGAATTAGCCTATTCTGTCAAAATAAAAAAATACCATTTCATAATTAATAGCGTGAAGTTAAAATGTATAAAAAAAGATCTTTATTTTTATTTTCATTTTTGTTCTAAAGAAAACATAGAATGAATGATTATAACTGGTTTCCCATCAGTAAGTCACAAAATTACATTCCAGTCACATATAATAATCGAACGCAGAAATATTGAAATCTAGTCCTTGCTGAATGAACATTTAGGAATAAATGGATATTAAAGAATATCATAAAATGATAATTTATTGTTTATTTAAAACCTTTCCAGTTTCTGATGTCTACTATTTCCAGCAATACTGTTATTATTACAAAAATAAAGGTAATTTTTCTTCTTATTGTACACCTATCCATTTATTTCTGTGATTTAATCTCCACTGTTTTTTTCTGCTAGTATTTGTACAATTTTCAACACAGCAACTCCGGATGCTTATTGTATTGTTTTTACCTACTTTTTTGAAAAAAAGTAAAATGTATAAGTGTATTTGATATGCTAAAATTAAAAAATATCGTTCTAAAATGCACGAATTATCCGCAGCTAGCGCTAGTTTCGCTTTTGCTCCCCTTTCCATGACTTCGCACGGAGCGAATAGGACGTTATGATGAAGGTAGGTCAGGATTTTTTTGTGACTTTAGTATGGGACAAATTATAATATTTTTAAATTTTTCGTGCAGAAGATCGGAGTTTTAGTCGGAGTAGGGCCCGACACTACTGGGAGGCATAGACTCAATAACCAGTACCAATCGGTTTCCCCTCCGCCACAAAAATGCCCTCTATTTGATACACAGTATAGTTCAAAGCCCCTAGTACTAAAGCTATATGTTTAATGTATCTCTATCAGTTTATTACTCCATAAAGTTCACACTCAAGATATATGAAAATAATATACCAAAGGGACTCTTTCGCGATTTTTTCTGATTCCGGAAACTGTATACAGAGTCAGAAGATAATGTATAAACCTTTTTCAATTATTGTATTCCCTTTAATAATTATTTACTAATATTTTAAATTTTTCAATATACTTTAACTATGCCACGTTATATAATATTTGCATATATTTTGTTAGTGTTTACATAAAATTATTTAGCTATTTCTAGTTTCATCAATGCAATTATTTGCGGGTAAATAATTGGTTTGCATGCCATTAATTAAAATTTGTTTTACAAAAGGACTAAATTGAATATTTTGGTGACAACAACGAAATATTTAGCAAAAACGCATCGCCAATGTGGTCAAAAAACAGAGAATGTTATATCATTTTATTTTAAATAAAGAAAGTTTATTAATTAACTTTTCGTTAGGTAGTTATTTTTGAAAAATATCTGTGTTTAAGCCGCATTTAGACGTATTTGAAAGAACAAGCTGTATGGACTATATTTACGGGTACATACGTGGATTTAAAAAATTGTAAGCATTTCTTCAGTGGTTTGTCCCTCAGCCAACTGTAAAAACTGGCTCGTCGCTTATTTTACCCGTTCCTTGAAATTAGGTGCAGGGAAGAAAGAAGAGGGGAGAGATGAACAAGTTTTACAATATGTGGGAGTGGTCCTGTGAAAGTTTTAAGTAGATATATATTCGATAATATATTCTTCCAGTCGCCGAGGAAAAATAAAAAAATGCCTCTGTTGGCATTTTCTATCCTCCACTGTTTCTGTTCACAACGTAGGCTTCATATGACCGGAAAACAAGTACTCCTTTGGCTAATACCGCAAAAGAAAAACAGCAGATATCGAAACCTAATCTCAACACTATAACTTTGATTTTGCTTACTAAAAAAACGTCAGTCTTGTACCGGTTTTGTCCTTAATAGGTCTCATTAGCAAGAAATAGATATTTTCGGTTCTAGTAGAGCCTGAAAATGAGATTTTTTTTTCTTGTTTCTAATAAAGACAAAACCGGTCCAATAATATATTATTTACATGTATGCACAAACAATGTTTTTTTTTTTCAGTATGTGTTTTTAACACTTTCTAACGTTTTTCGTTAGGTCGGTGCTAGAAATTTAAAACTAAATAAAATTGTTTTAATTTTTGTGTACTTCTACCCTGCGGCATAATTTTGGAATAGTAGCTTCATAGATTTATACAAAGTGTCTATAACTGCACCTAAAATTTCTGTCTCGACCTTACGAATTTAAAAAAATTTAAACTTATATTAAAATAATTAACAGCTGGTTGAATATCTAGTTCTACAACTGGATTAGGTAAATTTACATGGTGTGCTGGCATTATTTTGAGAGATAGATGTGTTAGGGTTAGATATAGAGATGTGTTGCGACAACGTGAACTGCGATTTTGGCACGACTGCGACGTTCTTGTCACTGGAGCGTTCTCTCAAAATCGCAGCGATTTTTTGGTGCGACTTTGCCTTTGTTTGGAGATCGCAAAATACAAATTTAATCTTCAAACTTGAAAAATAAAAAAAAACCGTTTCGAAAATTCAGGGCTATTATACAATTTGACAAAATGTTATTGTATTAACAGAATTAATACGACTAATTTACAAAATATAGACATTTAATTTTTCTTTATCTTAATGAGAGAGTATAGTAAAAATTAATTAAACACATTTTAGGTAAAGAATAAAAGGGTTTATTTAAATATGAACGAAACAAATAAAACAGATCAAACAAAAATAACAAACTTAAAACAGATTCTGATAAAAAATAACAATCCTAAAAAGATTCCAATAAAAATAAATCAAAAAAATATCTTTATTGAAGCAGAGGACTATGACGAGTTTGACCAATTTGTTGTACATCAAACTACACAGTTACCAGTTCGAGCAGAGACCATCGCACGGGAGACCTGAAGAGATCAACATCTTGGCAACATCAACAAACTATTGGAATCGGGACATGACCTTGTTCGCCATGGATTTAAAGCTCCTGAAGCTAACTATACGCTCGCGGCAAATTGCTTATTATTTGAGCACCGAGTTGTTATTCTGCCAATACTGACGCTATCATCCAGGATTTGCATGCTGCCCACATCGGCATCGTCAAAATAAAAGGGCTGGCTCGCTCGTTTGTTTACTGGCCAGGTATCGATGCAGACATCGAACGTGCCGCCAAGTCTTGCGTCGAATATGCTATATATGCACATGCACCACCCAAATTTAGAGAACACCAATGGGAGTATCCCAAGGCACCATGGGAAAGGATTCATGTTGATTAAGCGGGCCCAGTAGCCGGAAAATACTTCTGATCATCGTAGACGCCTACAGAAAGTGGCTGGAAGTGAAGCTTACTGAGGTGACGACGGCCACCGCAACTGTCAATATCTTGGATGACATATTTGCCGTGTACGGAGTACCAGTTACCATTGTATCCGATAATGGAACAGAGTTTACATCAAATAAACTCTAAACTTTCCTTCAAAGTTCGAACGTAAAGTATCACAAACTGACTGCTTCGTACCACCCATCAACGAATGGACAAGCCGAGCGGTATGTACAAATGGTAAAGGATGCTGAATAGATTTCAAAGTTAATTGTTGTAATTAATACCACAAGACGGTTTTCATGAATCTCATTTCAGAGATAATTTTGTAAAGTATACTACCACATGTTGTTAGTCAATATCTTTATTTTTCGTTTGCATTTACATTTATATTATTACAGAATAAACAATATACAATAAGAATTAATATTATTTAATTATTTAAATGTACATTAGAAAAATATTTTTATTCCAATTTCAGTCTCTCTGGTTCAATGTTTTAAAAATAATTTTAAAATAAGTCAGCATTTTTAATATTATAATTTGCACATCGAACTAGATACGAAATTAAAACGTGTTTATTATTAATTGCATATAATATTAAACATTTTAATTCAATAAATAATTAATTTCATTTAAAGGATGTTAATTTAATTGGTGAATATGAAGAAAAATGTTCAAATCTGAACAGATGCCCTTCGATCTATGGAACCAACAGAGATTACCTTACAAAAAAAATTTGAACGAGTTTCTCCGTCAGTATCTAAAGCTCCACACACCACCATAGGCTAATCCCCGGCACAACTTTTCCTAGGACGCAACCTGCGTACCTGTTTGGACTTGGTTCGATCAGAAGACACGCACACCAAAGTTATGCAGAAACAACGTGTCGAAATGGATTCTACATTCCGAATATTGTAGCCAGGACAATCCATTTATTTCTTGTCTGGCAACCCAAGGTTGGACAAATGGATTCCACGTACTCTCATAACCCGCCTAGGAGATATCCATTACGAGATACAGTATGGAGACAGTAAATAGGCGAAAAGACATATCGACCAAATTAATGTTCCTTAGATAAAAAACTGCCAAGTGATCCCAAAGCTAACTCAAAACAACTAGAGACTACGCAACTACCAAGACGAGTACGCTTCTATGAGCTCACAGTACCTTCAAATAGTCCGGTTATAACAGCCTCATCTTCAGCATCTCCTAGGGCATAAGCTGCTCCAGTTACTTCGAGATAACAAAGGTCAGTTCTACGAGCGACACCAATTGTCCCAAAACAACAAAGGATACCTGCGCCACAACGTATACTATGCTCTCCACATAATCCTCGCAGATCAAACCGGACGAGATTTCCACCATCCAGATTATCGCTCAATTAATCACATAAGCTTCGATTTTTAAAAGAGGGAAGAAATTTTGTGCATGTCTTTGAAGGAATATGACTAGACTGAGATTATTACCAGGGAATTAATTATTTAACGCGTTCAAAGAGTTCGAGTTGTCACATTTGATATAGAATATGGAACCGAACCCACAACCTATGTATGTTTTGTTTTATCGTTGTTGTTATGAATAATAAAAAGGATCTGTCAAAAGAGAATGAAGTTTCATATAGATTTTATTGCCTAATCTCTGTTTATTGCGTTATTTATACACAAATACAAAAGTCAACAGACAAAATTATCTATTATTTACATTTAAAAAAACTAGTTGTTTTACTTTATCACACTTTAGCCGCGACCTCCGATCTGTCTATATTTGTCCTGTTTCAGAAAAAAATCTTTCACAAGGAACGGATGTTGCGACCGTTTCGATTTTTTCTAAAACAACTTTAGACAAATAGAGATAACTGTAGGAATGTTGTTTCACCAAAAAAGAGGGTCTTGTTTCCTATCTAAAAGATCATCTTCTAGATATCGTTGTACTTCAACAATAGCCCTTGAGGAATATGTACCCACTGGCTGAAATGCAGCCGCTTTTTTTTCAAAATGGCTCCAAATTAAAAGTTTACTTTTATGCAGCTAATTCTGTAGATTCCTCGTTAATCGCTATATCAACAGTCGTTTCGGCTTGACGACTAGTCGTTTCTGTATCTCTATCAATTTTTTGAGACACGTGTTTATTACTAATTTTGTGTCTCCTGTGTCGACCAATATACAGGGTGTCCTTTAAAATGTGTCCCAAAATTCTCAGGCAGATTCCTTAAACAAAAAATGGAAAAAAAGTTCCTATAGACCTATGTCCTAAAGTGCCCCCTAAGCGAGCAACAGCCTCTCGAAATCATTTTTTTTATTTTGATTTTTTGAATTTTCTTAAAAATGGAAACAAATAAAAGAACCAAATTTTGGCTGTTAAATATGATCAATAATAGTGACCTTTTGACACCTTCAAAAAGAAATTATTTCGTCAGGGGTGTACTTGGGAATTTTTTGAAAATTTTGATTATTCATAACTTTTTTGTGTTTTTGGTAATGACTTATCCATATTTTTTTTTACATTCTACATTGAAAACTACGTCAAAAAGGAATACTTGTTTGATCTCGATTGGAGCAGCCGTTTCCGAGAAAACATCATCCAAAGATATTCGTCCACTTTAGCTTAATTTTCAATTTTCCTAAATTACCTCGGTGAATCTCGTAAATAAAAATAACTTTTTTAGCTCTCTCTAAATAATTGTAGTTCAAATGTCGTGGTGGGACTATTTTTATTTAATAATAAGAAACGGTTTAAAAAAATATTTATTCTAAAAAAACAAATCAAACAAAATTAAAGCAGATGCTCAATGTGGCGACCATTGGTTTCCACACACAAGCGCAACCGTCGCATCATAGACTGTCTTACACGAAAAAATACTTCAGGATTATTCCTAAGAACTTCGCAATGATGAAAAACTCGTTCTTCCAATTCTTCAACTGTTTCAACAGGACTGGAATAAACCAATGATTTTAAATAACCCCAAACAAAAAAATCCATTGGATTTAGATCTGGTGAACGAGGTGGCTAGTTAACAGGACAACCTCTGCCAATTACTCTACCCTCAAATCTTTCGTTAAGGTGCTGTCTAGCTTCAAGGCTGTAATGTGGTGGAGCTCCATCATGCATAAACCACATGTTATGTCTGATTTGAATCGGAATATTATCAAGAAGCTCATGTAAGTTATTTTCCAAAAAAAGCCTGTATGCTGCTCCATTTAACCTATTCGGCAAAACAAATGGTCCAATAAGGTAATTATCAATAACTCCAGCCCAGACGTTTATTGAAAATTTATCCTGGTGGTGACGTTCAACAACCGCGTGAGGGTTATCTTCAGCCCATTCATGCATATTTCGAAAATTTATTATACCATCTCTAGTGAAACCAGCTTCATCGGTAAATAGCACTTTATTAAGAAACATTGCATCTTGATTACATCTTCCAAGAAACCATTCAGAAAAGATAACTCGCGGCTCATAATCAGTAGCTTTAAGTGCCTGAACTTTTTGAATGTGGTAAGGGTACAATTGTTGTTCACGCAAAACTTTCCATACCGTGTTACGTCCGACTCCCACTTCTGAAATTAAATGAGAGAATCTGTGTAGTGAATAGTTAAGAAAGAGAATCCATTGATTTGGGAAATCAGATTTTTTCTGCATAACGCAACTCTTTTCGATACGAAAAGTCGTGAAATGTAAGAGAAGCAATAACAAGTAAAAAAACTAGTTTTATACGATAAGGTACGGGGTAGCTAAAATAATAAATAAGTAATTACTTACCATTTGCTATTTTTCTGGTACTTGTCGATGGGGTTTCAGCTACCCTATCCAAAATTGCTTCTTCCAAAGCAGGAGTTCTCACATAATTTTGTCTTCCACTGTTACTAGAGTTTTTCTTAAATGTACCAGTTTCCCGAAGTCTATCGTCAATTCTAGAAAACGTTTTAGCGCATGGAAGATGCCTATTTGGAAAGCGCTCCTGATAAAGTCTGCGAGCTTCATTGGCATTTCCAAAACATAAGTGCATGTCCGTCATTTCGCCGAATGTGTAATCATTATTGTAGTTATTGTGAGCCATTTTAAACAAAATAATAACAATACAACGAATCGCACCAGAACACTTTTAGAAATAATGTTTAACTGAAGAAACATTTTTATCAGTGAGCGAAAAAAATTATCCATGAAACACAAAAACGCCAAAAAAATACATATTTTTACTTTTTTATTCTAAACAGCTAAATACAAACCTTATGGTCTTCATAATAAATAAATGGGAACTAAATTTTTAAATTTTATTTAGAGAGCTAAAAATAGTATACAGGGTGATTGATTAGTGTGAGGAAGCTCTGTAGATCTGTTATAATAAAAGTAGGCAGCTTTAAGCTTCACATTTTAAAATTAGTTACGATGTGACAGGGTGTTTCATAAGGCCGTGCCAAATCAAAGTTATGTTTTTTAAATGGAACACCCTGTATATTTTTATATTTTTAGAATCTGCTCGATAATCTGATTTCAATGATATATCACACTTGTTATCTAATATGAATAGTAAAGGATCTACAGCTACTCAAAAATCACATTTTTTCAAATTCAGGTGGCTGTTGTAGTCAAACAGTTGGAAATCGAGGAAAACGGCTTACAGTCCCTATTCTAACTTTTTAAGGTCTATTCAGTGACATAAAATACATATTATTTGATACAGGGTGATCAAAAATCCAAAATCACATCCGATTTTTGATCACCCTGTATCAACTAATATTTTTTGCCACTGAATAGACCTTCAAAAGTAAGGATAGGGACATGTAAGCCGTGTTCCTCGATTTCCAACTTTTTGGCTACAACAGCCAAAATTGAAAATTAACCTAAACTGCACGAATATCTTTGGATGATGTTTTCTCGGAAACGGCTGCTCCAATCGAGATCAAACAAGTATTCCTTTTTGACGTAGTTTTCAATGTAGAATGTAAAAAAAAATATGGATAAGTCATTACCAAAAACACAAAAAAGTTATGAATAATCAAAAGTTTCAAAAAATTCCCAAGTACACCCCTGACGAAATAATTTCTTTTTGAAGGTGTCAAAAGGTCACTATTATTGATCATATTTAACAGCCAAAATTTGGTTCTTTTATTTGTTTCCATTTTTAAGAAAATTCAAAAAATCAAAATAAAAAAAATGATTTCGAGAGGCTGTTGCTCGCTTAGGGGGCACTTTAGGACATAGGTCTATAGGAACTTTTTTTTCCATTTTTTGGTTAAGGAATCTGCCTGAGAATTTTGGGACACATTTTAAAGGACACCCTGTATAGCAACATTTGATTATTTGAATTCTAAAAAATTATTTGCCTTTGCCAATTTCATTGACTTACATTTTTTTATCAAATAAAGTTATAAGCATATTTATAAATGGAGAACAACATATTTTTCAGTTTATTAATTTAAAAATTTTGATAATTTTTTCCAGTGTAATAACCGAGAAAAACTTCAACTGTCACTTAAACTTTGACCATCGCGACATCAAGGTCTTCTTATAGACTAGGTATGAAGAAAGGACTCGTAACGTCGCAAGAAATATATACAGGGTATCCCAAACTAGAATACCAATATAAACAATATAAAGTTATATTGATATTATATTGATAATCCGTCTTTACAAAGGTCTCACCTTTGACAGCAACTTAACATGGAACTCACACTTAGAAAACAGGGTCAAGAGAGCATACATCGCTTATGAACAATACCTTCGAACAGTGGGGCGCACCTGGGGTTTCTCCCCCGGAGTCGTCGCATGGACTTACACGGCCATCATAAGACCTATGCTAACATACAGTGCATTTGTATAGGTACCGAAAACCCAAAAATTGACAGCTATCCGCAAACTAGAACAAATTCAAAGAACAGCATGTCTGAACATAGCAGGAACCATGAAAACCACACCGACCAGAGCCATAGGAGTCATTCTTAGTCTCACTCCCCTTGATAATTACATCAAGGAGGTTGCTCTGATTAAAATGACACGCCTCCGCACGGTTGGAATAGAACCTCATGTAGGATCTGGCGATGCGAGACGTCGCTTTTGGCAGGAGGCGCTAGATACGCTTCCACTGCTTCAAGCGAACATGGATTCCATCTCACCGAGATATAGCTTCCATAAGCCATATAAAGTTATAACAGAACAAATATAAAAGCCGGAAGTGGCAGGTACGATTCATATCTACACCGACGGTTATAAACAAAACAAGGCTCAGGATGTGGAATATACTCCAGATGCTTAAACCTAAAGATAAAATGGGCTGTGAGCAATAGTGCCAGTTTAGTTCAGACAGAGCTTACGGGATTCTCATAGCAACAAAAGAAATCACCATATCACTGGAAGGAACATGCTCATGTATATAGATATCAGACAAGCCCTACTCACTCTGAACAGACCACGAATTTACTCACGGTTGGTACTATATAATGTCACGAAGCTTTGGCCGAAGTAACCGTCGACAATTTGGTCACCTGGATCAAAGGTCACGCCACATTGCTGAATCACTGGCCAAGAAAGCAGCCAACCAAATACTTTTTGGACGGCCCTTCTATTGGCCTGACAAAATCTGTAGTGACAGACCTAATTTAAGAACAATCCCTTATGAAATTCAATGACAGATAGGGTGAAACAAGAAACTGCACAGTTGCCAGGGAGCTTTTAAGATATCCTGATAACACTACAGTAAACAAATGACTAGACTAGACTAAGACAGAATCTGCACCTGGTCACAGGCATTCTAACTGGTCATTGCCAAGATTATCCATATCATGGGGCTGTTAGAAGATTTGTGTTCGGCGAGTATCGGCCGATATAAGAGAAGCGCCTCTTGGCAACGGTGTCAACTACATTAAATCTGTAGGCTGGGTTACGAGCTAGAAGGTGCCTACCATTTACGAGGATGCATACTGGGCCTAGTGAGGTTTAAGTGCCATAGGGTAACCCACCCTCCACACGTTACCGATAGGGGTAATTAGTAGGGCCTCTTCTTCCTGTCCATTTTGCAGGAATCTATCTTCAAATATTTAAAAAATATTTTATTTAAATGGACATAAAAAAAATAGTGCCTCACCAACTGTCTTCCTATCATTCTACCATAAACGTTTAACGACCATCGGTTTTGTCGATCTACAGTTCGAAATTCATGTTTATTTTTGGAAACTAGATTCATTAGTAAATAGTATTTGATAAAAGTTAATATTTAAAATTATGCGACACGACATTAATTGCTTAAAAATTAATGAAAAGCATAAAATAAACTTGGCGTTGTACGTCATCGTCAAAGTACTACCAACTAATTCAAATGTCTTTCTAACTAAACTAATAACCCGAAAATGTCACGAATATTCACATTTTTAGTCGGTTCAGGTAAAACAACAAAGCTTTTACTTGAAACTTTTTTTGTGAAAGTAAGTGGCGTTCAAAATATAATGAAAAACCCTGTACACTATATCACAATTAATATTTTATATGAGATTTGGTAGATTGTATGGGTTTTTTATTTTTTAATTTGGTGAAATTATATGCTAATGTTGAATTATTTATATGCCATACTTCAATATTGAAAGGTTTGATTATGTGTTTTTCGGCTAGTTCGTTAACATATGTTATATGTATTTAGTGTCCATTTTTGTATTTAATATTGACTCCTATAATGAGTATTTATGTATACGTTTTTGGAATATGTTGTTTATTAGATTCTCTGGATAGTTATGCAATATATTAATCAAATATACCTTAACCTTTTATAAACAAATATATACAGTGAGCATCATAAGTCTTACCCCCCCCCCCTATCTAACACGTTACTGGAGTCTTGTTAGGAAAATCGCCGAGATACGTCTATTTTTGATTTCTACAATGTACATTTTTGTATGAATAGTTTACCCTTAATGTCATTCCTTACTGGATGGGAGCAACACTTTCGAAAAATTTAAATGGCATGTGGTGGTGAGTGATAGCTCATTTGAAAGGGGGTTTTATTCTCTATTCTATCACTCACCACCCCATGCTATTTAAATTTTTCGAAAGGGTTGCTCCCACCATGTAACTAGTTAAATCCTAACAACAAACAAAAATAAATATTTAAAATTTAAAATTGATAACAGACAATACCATTCAAAAAGAAAAGAAACAAAAAAACCGCATGGTTATACCTAAAAATTAAAAAGTTAATTTAAAACACCAATAAATTTTGTTTTTGACCTGATAAGGGTCCAAAAGCAGAAAATAACCAACTAATATACTCGTGAATGGGAGATTAATAAAATTGAAATTCCAGCACACATCACAACCTAGATGTACTGATAAAAATATAAACAGAAATTTGGAATATACATCCCCTTCACACACAAGGAGGTAAAATGCAAATCATAATATAAATTAACAATAATAGCACATATAATTATCACAAAAAAAAATGAACACAAAAATGATTGTCCTTTTTACTTTTCTATCTGGATACAGATAAGGAAAGTATAGGAATCACCAAATTTTAAACTTCCTTATCTCGGCCTGCGGTGAACTGATTAGATTTTGGGCAGAGTCGTAACATCTGGGGGTACTTTATAGGGAGCTATTTTTATATTTTATAGAAAAGAAAATTCTTTAAATAAAAGTTACTTCCTATATATTATTCTCTATAATTTTTGTCCTATACAAAATTTTCCTAAAATTATCCGTATTCGAGGAATTTTACAAAATGTAAAAAATTCAATTTTTAAGAAAATTGTTCAAATAAAAGTTGTTTTAAATATAATTCTCTATAATTCTTGTGCCATACATAATTTCTCTAAAATGGACGGTATTCGAGATATTTGAGAAAAAGTGTAAATTTCGAATTTTAAATAAACGGATAAAGAAAAAAACATTGAATTTTAAACTTAAGCTTTATTCCGACCTGAGGTGTACTGATATATTTTGGACAGAGTCGGAACAACTGGGATGGTACTTTATGGGAGGTCGTTTTTATATTTTATGGAATATATGTTATTTATATTCGGAGAAGAAAATTGTTCAAATAAAAGTTACTTATATTATTCTCTATAATTATTAGAGAGTTGAAGTGTTTCCAGTATGTTAATGTAAACGTGAACGTCAACGCACAAAAATGTTTACGGTTTAGTCCAAAATATGAGTTGAAGTTGTTAAACGCATCGTGACATTTACGTGTCATGACAGGTAATGACAATTATTATTAGGATTTCTTCTTTCCCAGTTAAAAAGAGGTTATTTTGTTTTCGTTACGTGCATACGCCAGAGCACGCAAGCTTATGAACGTAGACGTGAACATGAAGGATATTTGAATGCGCATGCGTAGATGTCAATTTTCACGTATACATTTACGTTCATAGCATCACTTCAACTCTCTATTGTTCCATACAAAATTTTCCTAAAATGATCCGTATTCGAGAAATTTGACAAAATGTAAAAAAATCAAATTTTTAAGAAATTTGTTCAAATAAAAGTTGTGTGTTTGTTCTATAATTAATCTAAAATGGACCATAATCGAGATACTTAAGAAAAAGTGTAAATTTCGAATTTTGAAGAAAAGTCAGAAACGGATAAAGAAAAAACATAAAATTTTAAACTTAAGCTTTATTTCGGCCTGAGATGAACTGTTTAGATTTTAGGCACAGTCGGAATATCTGAAGGGGTATTTTATAGGAGGTCGTTTTTATACTTTATGGAATATATCAGTTATTTATGTTTGGAGAAGAAAATTGTTCATATAACAGATACCTCTTATATTATTCTATATAATTTTAGTCCTATACAAAATTTTCCTAAAATGATCCGTATTCGAGAAATTTTACAAAATATAAAAAAATTCCAATTTTTAAGAAAATTGTTTAAATAAAAGTTGTTATATTATTTTCTATAATTCTTGTTCCATACATAATTTCTGTAAAATGGACCGCATTCGAGATATTTGAGAAAATGTGTAATTTTGAATTTTGAAGAAAACTCAAAAACGGATAGAGAGAAAAACATCAAATTTTGAACTTAACCTTTATTCTGGCCTGCGGTGAACTGATTAAATTTTTGGTCAACTTTATAGGGGGTCGTTTTTATATTTTATAGAATATATCTGTTATTTACGACTGGAGAATGAAAATTTTTCAAATAAAAGTTACTTCTAATATTATCCTCTATAATTGTTGTCTCATACAAAATTTTCCTAAAATGGTCCGTATTCGAGAAATTTGACAAAAATGGACCGTAATGGAAAAATTGGAGAAATAGTGTAAAATTTAAATTTTTCAGTATTTTCGTTGTCAATGAATATCCCGGAAAATGTGGGAGGTCTCTCGGATTCAAATAGAATATTAAAAAATAAGATAAGTTCCCATAATTTTTTTTCCTAGCGGCCCTCCCTACGGAGATACGGCCTCCAAAAGGACGCCACTGGAAATCAATTTTTCTTGAAAAACTTTCAAACTACGTAATATAATTTAATATGATAAACAGTAGTAAGAACCTCCTAAAATACTGCCTTTAAAACATAATTAGCTTGTTTAGTTTACCAGGGGCGGATTAGGTTGTACATTTTCATGCTTACATTTTTAACACCCTGTATGATAAGAGGTTAAAAAAATAAATTTTGATACCTTGAACATAAGCTAAAAGAAAAGAATTTAGTTTCATTTTTTTTAAAAAGAAACCATGATTTCCAATTTTTTTTGTCTGCAGCAAAGTGTGATACGAAAGTCATTGAAATAGATCTGTTATCAGTATAAAAAACGCACTGTTTTTACAAACGTTACTATGGTACCTACGAAATAAATAAATAAATGAATAATTGCATTGACGTGTGCATTTTAAATCTTGTTGACACGTTGATCTTTTAGTACTACAATATTAATTTAACGAATTTTGAATTTCTTGGCAAATTTAATTCGATAATGGGATACACATTTAGTGAGTATGTAGATATGCATCCTATGTACGGTCTTCCATCTAGCAATGCTTATGAAGCAAGAAGGTTGTATGAAGAAAGATATCCTAATCGCAATATTCCAAATGAGAAAACATTTCAGCGACTTGACCAACGTCTAAGAGAGATTGGTGTGGGATTCCGAGTTAAGAAGGTAACATTATTAGAGAGTTATTGCAAGTTCACTTAAGGTCAGTCACTATTAGTGCCGCTCTTATTTTGACGTCTGAGCATGTACAGATCACTAACTTTAATAAAGATTGTGCCTGTCCTTAATAGAGAGATATTGCAAATTTCTATAAAGCCAGCCACTAATAGTGACATCGTAATTAGAGTCAAATAAATTCCATGCTAAAATCAGACTTATTACAAACCTGAAATTTTGACATTATAATCCTCGTCCTTATACTTAATTCTAACCTTATTTTAATAAATTTAAATTATAGTTCATCTTTTTTGTTGTTTATAATAGTACATAATATTAAAGAGGCATTAGAAATTATAATTTTAGAAGGTTTAAATGACGATTATATTAAATATTTAATATTAAAAAACTTCCAACGGATACGAATGTCGGCGAGCGCATCCGAAAGCTATAAAGTCGCTACTACCTGCTGCCCTTAAACATCCACAATTAAGGACAGGCACAATCCTTAATAAAGTCAGTTTTAGAACATAAACATCTGCGCATGCTCAGATGTCAAAATAAGAGCGGCACTAATAGTGACTGACCTTAAGTGAACTTGCAATAACTCTCTATTGACTGTCTTTAATAATTTTTAAGAGGTTTTGGGAAAACAAGTACTGATGCTGGTGTTACAAGAAAAGTACGTACGGTGCAATTGGAGGAAAATATTTTGGATATTGTAGTTGATACTCCTTCAATAAGCACTCGAAGATTAGCCGCGCAGCTTCATATGTCAAAAACGAGAATTGCTGAGGTATTTAAAGAACAGTTGTTATACCCTTATCACTTGCAAAAGTGCTTTAACTACTTCCTGAAGATTTAACTCGAAGAATCCAGTTCGTAAACTGGCTGTTAGATCAGCAACGAACAAACGGAAACTTCATTAGCACTATTCTTTTTACCGATGAAGCAGGGTTTACCAAAAATGGTATTGTAAATTTACATAACTCGCATGTATGCGCCAATCAATTAATGTTTGGGCAGGAATAATCGGAAATTTTTTGATTGGACCATGCGTATTGTCGCCACGATTGAATGGAGAACTTTATTTACAGTTTATTAGTTTCCTCAAACCGTTTTTGGGGATTCAATAGAGCATTTGCCACTTGAAACCCGCCGAAGCATGTATTTTATGCATGTTGGAGCCCCACCTCACTTTAGCGTCGCTGTACGGGACCAACTGAATAACGTCTATCGAAACCGTTGGATAGGCAGAGGAGGTCCAATTGCCTGGCCTCCACGGTCTCCCGACCTAACGCCAATGAAATTTTATCTGTGGGGTCATCTTAAAACTTTGATGATTCCTCTCCGGTTGATACTAGGGAGGAACTTTTACATGTGATGTGATAAGGAACAATACTGGGTTGTTGTGGCGAGTACAGCAGTTCTCTATTCGTCGAGCCCGCGAGTGTATCAGAGTTCACGGAGCACATGTTGAACCCACTTATAAAGTTTTTAATTGATTATTTCTAATTAGCGTATTTAGGTTCAATCGTTACAAGCTTTAGTGAGTTCAGGATGAAAACATAATACTCCAAGTTGTATCTTAGAATTTAGCAATTTGAAATTAGCTAATGTTGAGTTTAATTTTTTAATAAAAATAAAACATTATTTTTTATTATTTTTTTTTTTAGAAAACGGTTCATTTTATCGATAATGAAGAAGAGTACCTTTTCTTTAGCTTAATGTTTAAGGTATCGAAATTAATTTTTTTTTAACTCTTTATCATACAGAGTGTTAAAAATGTAAGCATTTAAATGTACAGCCTAGTGGGCCCCTTGTAAACTAAAGCTAATTATGTTTTAAGGGCAGTATGATTTCCAGTGGCGTCCTATTGGAAGCCGTATCTCCGTAGGGAGGGACGCTAGGAAAAAATTTTGTCATCTTATTTATTAATGATCCTATCTGAATCCCACATCTCCCACAGAAAAATGTTTCGAGTTATGTGGAAAATGTATATATTTAGTTTATTCTCTTAACATTTACAGAGGTGCTACAATAGGTTGTACAAAATAACCGGAAAAAGCCTGTAATAACTAGATAGGAAAGTCATGTGTTGGATACATCAGATTTTTAGTTATTAGATATAAAATATTAATATTATAAAGTAGGTACTGATTAAAATTAATTTGTTGTAAACATGAAATAATATTAATAATAATAATAATAAAATAATAATATAGGGGGTGGGTTGGCTCAGTGATTAGAATGGTGACTTTGAGATCGAAGGGGCTCAGGTTAGAATCGCGCCTATGGTAGATTTTTCTTTAATTTAATAAATTAAATATTAATTCTAATGCCTAGGTAGCATTCCCCACTCGACCATTCACTGTTGGGTTCGAATTAACAGTGCTCTTCCTAAAGGTGCACTAGGAAACAGTAACAGCCTACACAGAACACGAAGCTAATAACCTAAGTAGTTGATGCCGATGACACCAAATTTAAAAAAAAAATTAACTATATTTTTTTTTTAAATAACAAAAGAAGATACGATAATCAATAATGACCTATTAAATCAGCAACAAAACCTACATTCCAAGAAGATCAAAAGAAAAATACAAAAATAAATTGTAAGAACCATAAACAGGATATTCCTAAAATTTATGGTAAAATCAAAAAGTATACTTAGTATTTTCCCTGTAATGGAACAGTGTCGGAGGGGAAGGTAATGACGTATGACAGTTGAGGATATGATAAAAATAAACCGATTGTTGCGTTTTTCTGAAAAAATACTCCTTCCGATATTAAATCTGTTTCATTTTTGATACCGGATCCTGCATATAGCTTAATTTTTTCAATAAACAAAAAATAATCGATAATATTAGTGTAATTATTAAATTTATAAAATGTAATTTCACACGATATGGTAATTTGTAAAAATAGAAGTATACCTACCAAGGCATTATATAATAATCATTTGTTGGTTATGGTTTTTTGCGGGTAATGGCCAGATAGAATTAAAGTAATCGTTCACCTTGACACTGACTTTAGAACTTCTATTTAAGTAGTCTTTTTTATTCTTTGTTTCATCCAAGTTGAATGAACTGATGCCGTTAATTCAGAGTGAAAAAAAAAATGGTCAATGATATAATGTCAGAGACGGAATTTGTAAATTTACAATAAATATTTGCACAAAATAGTTTTAAAATTTTAATTGGGATTCTTTTTCATATAGCAAAAGCGATATTACGGATAATTCAAGTAATTTGTAATTTTGAGGTATCAAATACTAGTTTAATTTTTTTTAACAGTTAAAAATAATACAATAAGCAACTGAATAAAATGAATCTTCCTTTATTTAAAATTAATAAAATTAACTAAAATCTCCTAATTTCAAAAAATTATATGAAAATAGAAAATGCCTATCAAATAAAATTTTAACCTGAATCTTCCATTACTTAAAATTAATTGAAATCCCCCAAATACAAAAAATGTATAAGAAAACAAATAGAAAAGCCCAATCAAATAAAATTCGAGAGAATGGTGGTTCCCACCTTATCGAGACTGAGGCCCACAAGGGTAAACTCGTAGCGTAACAAAAACGAGAAATGATTTAACTTGGAACGAAAGACCGAAAGCGATAGTAGTATTGGGACGTTGCATTTTTTGGTTTGTGAAGCATTGGCATTACTTAGGTTAAACCATGTGATGATTTTCACAAGCCTTGATTTTTAAAACCATTCTATATCGCCTTTTGATTAGGGTTTAAAAACTTGTTCGAGCAATTTATTCAATAATAATTGGCCCCATTACCTCTTAAGCCTGCTCATGTAAAATACTTGGGCTCCTTACTTCGCCTATTTATATAATATGAATAAAGGACAGAAGGATGAGTATTGCAACTATGAAAAAAAAAAAAAATTGGCTTTCAGTTCAGAATTATGTTCAGTACATGACTGATATTTATTTATAAAATAAAAATGACATAGTACCATCGCATTAGATCTATTAGAAAAAATTCAATATAATTCGCAATATCACTACTATAATACAAGAAGCCAATCTGACTTTCATGTACGGCAAGCCATCACTAAAAGTTCCCAAAATACAATTTTTATTAAAGATTTAAAAAATTTAATAGACTGCCTACATACAGAAATTAAAAAAAAAAAAACAACAATAAAGGTATTCAAAAGCAACCTCAAACAATACTTGATGACAGAACGGATATATTTTCTTGTGATAATACTCTTTAAACCTGCCCTTTTTAAGTATTTCCCTCAATTTGTTGTTATTTTACCCCTCGTTTTGAGATCATGTACTTTATTTTAAAAAATTACTTGATGTTATATTAATACTACTTACTATGTTTAAATTATTAATAGTTCTGCGACGATAGGTTATAGCAACTTATAGCCACAAAACTATTTTTGTATTAAAGTAGATCCATAGAGAGCAATGTAATTTCAAACATACAAATTCAACATACAAATAAATGACAACTTTATAATTAAAATGAAAAACCCAATAAAATACCTCGGTATCATAATTGATCAAAATTTGAAATTACGTCATTAAAATCCCAAGGTAAGAAGATTCATTTTTAAATATTATGAATTGAGGAAATTTAAGACTAGGAGTTTACTAATTATTATTTACAATTCGCTGGTTGAATCTATTTTGCGATATGGTATAATGTGGACTATATGATATTGCACTTCAACCCCTTAATGTAATCCAAAATCTAATAATTAAAATTATCTACAAAAAACCAGCAATATATCCTACCCCTCTTTTATATAATAAAAAAGTGCTTTGTATAAGAACATTATATTATCTGTCTTGCTGTACCTTTATTTATGGAAAGTCTGAATTGAAATAGACTACAAATTATTTGCAATAAATTTCAAAAGAAGCATACATTTTTAAATAATTTGGCATTTAAGAGCCATTCACACATCACAGTTGACATCTTGATACTTGACAGGCACAGCCAACACATACTTTGATTACTATACGGGGCAAGAGAGAGGTCCGACAGGTCCAACATAGGGCGCGGCCATTTTGAACCCTATGACACAGTTTATAGCTAAAGAATCAGATCGCTCACTCTGCGTCGGCACTTTTTATCTCAATGTTCCAGTTTATACACTGCGCAACTCAGATAATACAATATATGACAACCGCCTATAATAAAACAGCAGTCTTCTGCGTATCCTGAATTTGTATCCCTGGAGTGGATGTTATTTTGGAACTTTCAACTGGTCCGAGTGAGCTAACTGATTCTTTAGCAATAAACTGTGACTCCAAAAATAATATTCACTGACACTGACAGCAGCAAGCAAAATGTCAGGTGCGTTTTAATCATCCGCTACTGCTTCCGGAATTGTCGTTTCAGTCGTTCTAACCTGTCAGATTAAAACAAGAAAACCGACAATTCCGAAGCAGAAGCGGATGATTAAAACGCACCTATTAAAAATATTGCGCCAAGATGTAGGCAACACGTAATAAGGGTTCAAAATGGCGGAGTTTTCTATCTCCTTTTAAAAGGCACTCAGAAAGCTGCGCAGTGCGACCATTCTCCATATAGTAAAAGAAAATCAAAGTATGTGACAGCCAAGCACTATTCTCATTTTAGCCAAATAAAATGGCCGGTTAATTATTCTATAGGGTTGCGACAGAGCCAGTAAATTTGATGCGAAGATGTTTTTGAGGCTAGGGGCAAAATAGTAATACGCTTAAGTTAGCACCACCATAAAAAAGTAATTTTTAAAAAACTGCTTATATATTTTTCATAAATTGGCAGGCTTGGCGAGTAATTTCGAATAAAATTAGCCTCCAAAATGGCTATGGTTGCAAGTATGAAATCTCTCCTTTACTATCAACAGCTATTGTTTGACAGGTAGTTAGAGAATCTTTGCAATTTATGGAATGTTAAGATTGTTAGACGTTAGACATGATTGGAATTCCTAAAATTGTCACATAAGAAATGCATAGGCGGATTTTAAGAAAATTGATATCAAAGTAGTTAGGATGAACCAAAAATTCTGAAAATCAATAGGGTTCTAAGTTAGAAGTAATTATTCAAGAAAATCAAAACCGCAAGTCAATCAGAACTTTCGTTCTAGAGTTATCGTGCCGGCATACATACACACAGACGACCATACGAAAAAATTATTTTCGGAATGATCGGAAACATGAAAAAAAGTTTTAGAAAATGGGAGTAAGAAAATTTTTTCGTCCGCACGAATGCAATGAGGCCCCATAGGAAGAGCCTCAGTAATTTTAACATAAATCTTTTATGATAGTTCAGTTGTTTAGCTCGCTCAACTTTGGTTTTCGGGACCTGGGTTCGATTCCCGTTAAGAGCCATCTTTTTTTATTCATTTTTTTTTACTCTCCCATCTAAATACAGATAAGGAAAGTATAGGAATGATGATGTTTTTAGACCTCGAGATTTCGACGGATTTTTACGTTTTGGTATCTGCTTTGACTATTTTCGTGTCTGTCAGTGTATGTCTGTATACTCGATATAGAGAAAAACATCAAATTTTAAATTTAAAGTTACTTGGAATGCCATTCTCTATAATTTTTGTTCTATACATAATTTTTCTAAATGGTCCGAGAAATTTGACAAAAAGTGCAAAATTCAAAATTTTAGGACAATTTGTTCAAATAAAAGTTGATTGTAATTTGTAATATTTCTATAATTCTTTTCCTATACATAATTTCCCTAAAATGAACCATATTCGAGATATCTGAAGAAAAGTGCAAATTTTGAATGTTGAAGGTAATTAAAAAACGGATAAAGAGAAAAACACAAAATTTTAATATTCAGCTTTAATCTGTCCTCCGGTGAGTTGATTAAATTTTGGGCATAGTCGAAGCACCTGGGGGTACTTCATAGGGGAATGGGACAATTCGCCGTCGCGAATAAAGGTTTTAGAAGACAGTAATGAAAAATAATATTTATGAATTTAATATGTAAGTCAAGGTAGGCAATAATAAGCTTTTAAAATACATTAAAGTTGAAGGTAGTAGGAAACCTCTAAACCGATCGTATTAAATACAATCTGTAAGTACTTAAGGACTCTTTGTTTCATTTACTTTTAAAGTAGGTACAGTTTGACAAAATGCGAGAAAACATGTAGGTACAATTAGAAAATTGACTTATTACAAAAAATAAGAGTCAATTTGCACTGAGCGTGAGAATGGTAATATCTATGGCGTTTATTCCCAATATAATATTTTCAAACTTTTTTTAATTTCCCAACTGACAATTCTAAAACCCTCTGTCAATCTTACCAAAATATATCTGAAATTTTTATTAATTTTTAAAATCCCACTACCATCGCGGTCACAAACCTAAGGCAATTCCGAATAACGTATCGACGCCAACGTAACAGGACGGAAAAGATAGGAATATGTCAAATGACGGAATCAAGGCAATATATTTTTTAAATAGATGACTGTTTTGAGTATTCTCTATCTGTATCTCTGTCCCTATCTAATAGCTTTATTACTTTAACATTAAAATGAAAAGTTGGGCTTACACGGTAATGGTAAGTGCTAACTAATTTATAGAAGATAATTTCGTTTCTTGTTTGTTACTTACTATTACTAATTAGGGTAAGGTCGTCGAAATCGTAGCACATTTTGCTCATTTCCTTTAAATCTGTTGGTATGTGGTGACTTATATTATCGTGCTGTTTAAAGACAAGGGTTATATAAGAGAAAAAAATAATACCAATTAAATACACAGCCAAAAGTAACTGTTATAGCTCTTCTATTGTAACCGTACAAACGGTACGATTTAAAAGCCTGGGTTTCTAAATCGTACCTGGCGGTTTTTTAAATCGTACCACTGTATTTTGCACGATCATGTTTTTTATTTTTACTTAATTTAATAAATCATGATTTAATGTAGGTACAGGTAAGAAATAAAATGTTAGTTTTATGGAAACAACTATAATTCAGTACAGTAAAAACGTTAAAAGAAAAATTATTCATTCACAAACATCACAAATGTAATGTGTACTGGAACTCCCTCCTGTGCATTTTTCATGTGCCCATTTTTTACAAAGAGAGCACTGTATCATCTCTTCCACTACGGATTCACAGCACAAAAAACAATTCCACTCATTATCATTAACTTCTATAATCACATTTTTTGCTGACGTTTTTGATTTCTTGGATATTGGTGATTTAGTTTTACCATCTCCTTTATCAACAAAAAGATTTTTCTTTACCGACGCGACGCTTTCTTTTAATTTTGTTTATTTTTATTAGATTTACTTTTATTTTCTTTGTTTTCTTTTATTTTAGTTTTTTTTTCTAGTTCATTTTTGTATGTGCTAGATGTTATGACAGTAGCTTTCTGAGCTCCTTTGCTAAGACGTTTATTATGTTTTTTTGTTGGCTTAGGAAGAGGGCAAAATTGATTTAATGTGATTAAAGCCTCATTATTTTTAAGAATATTTCCTTGAATTGTATTATTAGGAATAACTTGTATGTTGTCAGAGCTTTCTGCAATGGTGACTATAGTTTCACTTTTGGTATCCTTAAAGTTTTCAACATCGTCCACGGTCATTTCCCTTTGTAAATTTTCACTGGCGACAAAGTTTGAATCCCTAAACACATTTCTATCAATTGGCCATACTCCACTAGCACGAAATCCACTCATTGCATTGTGTGTGGTTGCAGCCTGGACATATGCCTCAGTTAAGAGCTGGGTAATTTCAAATTGAGTAACCTTGTCACCAGGATTAGAACGAAGCCACTTTGTCATAATGAGACTGTAACTGGACTCCATTGATTTAAAAACTCCCACGTCTAGGGGTTGTAACCTATGAGTTGTGTGTCCTGGAAGCTGGAGTATTAGGACATTATTTTCCCTTACCAGATTTATGGCAGCAAGATTTTTTGAATGGGTGGTATGCCCATCTAAGAGAAGAAGTACCTTTTGGTTTTCTGATCGTTTTACAAATTCAATAAATTGTTTTAGCCATTTTAAAAACAGTTCTGAATTTATATATCCACTTTCACTAACTTCGGTGAGGCTATTTGGAAAAGCGCAATTTTTTAATGCTGGATGCATACGGACTCTTTTAAAAATAGTCATTGGAGGAACAAAGGTTCCAGTCGCGCTACAACAGCACACCATCGTTGTGTTTACGCCTCTTTCTCCACTTGCTATGAATCCAACTTGATGTTTTCCACGCTGAGCTATAATTTTTGGTGATTTTTTTTGGACTGTGGAGAAGCCAGATTAATCAACGTTATAAATATGTTGAGCGTCTATTTTATGTTCATCAACAACCTTTTCCAATAAATCAAAAAATTCGTACACATTTTCTCTATTAAAGTCCTTACAACGAGCAATAGATGTATTTTCAGGTTGTCTCAAAAATAATTTGGGATGTCTGGACATAAAGCGATAGTACCAATTTTTTCTAGCAAATTTATTTTTATTTCCAGAGAAGGGATTTTTAATTAGATGTGAATTAGCCTCCATTAAATCATATGCAAGTTTCCTTACATCTGTTATCGTTAGCCCGAAAAAAGACTCTTCAAATAACAAAATATGTTTAACTAGGTCATTTTCAAATTGGGGAGGAATAGCAGATAGTCGACCATTAACTCTTCTTTTCTCCTTCATTTTCTTTATTTTTTTGTTGTTTTCCTCTTCTTGTTCTTTTTTTGTTTCATATCTTTTGACTTTCCCATCTAGGTGTCTTTTAAAAGTGGGTTCAGGGATATTATATTTTAAGCAACATTTATTAAATGTAATTATTCCGCTTTTATATTCCGTTATTGCTTTTTCCATATCATTAACAGATCATTTTCCATATTGAACTGAAATAACAAATAAAAAAATTAAATTCTTATAGTAATCCTCCAAATCGTACCAGTACGATTTACAACACTCAACAGTGGTACGATTTGAGGAACTCTGTCATAATATGAATAAATTAAGATTTTAACCTATAAACCAAACAAATCTTATTGTGTCTTTTTATTGTATTATTCTATATACTATATTTAATCTAATTAGCACTAAAAAAAGTCTAAAAATTGAACTCACCACCATAAACCTCCGTAGAAAAAGTTACAGAAATATACATCGAATAATACCACTTTTTTTACAGATGCGTAACGAACACTCAACGTGACGTTATGGTTGTCAATTTATGACTTATTAGATTTTAAAAAACGTTAACAGATGGCAGCATAGTCATTTGCAACCTATAAATAATAAAAAAGTACGATTTGCGGACCGGTACGATTTCGGCGACCTTACCCAATATTTCCTTTTTTTTTAAACTTATGTCACTAACTAGAATTATTAAAAATAGGTAAGGTACTCATAGTCGATACTCGAATTTTTCACGAGTACTCTCTAAAATTCGCAAAAGTACTCATTTCCTTTGAGTATTATTCATATAAGTACTCGTACTCAGATACTTATGTAAAGCTACTCATTGTGAATTACTCATGAGTACTTTAACGCAGTACTCTGCCCAGCTCTGAAGAGGGGTCGAGAAAAGTACAGAAAGGACGAGATGTTTATTACGAACAGTCTTTAAAATTAAAAAAGTATAGATTAGCTGACCAGAGAATTTTAGAATTAGTTACAAATTCTAATAGTAATAATATTTTAGAATATCTTCGAGGTTCATCCCACAACTATGAAACGTAATAAGATAAATTAATTCCTTGTTTTATTTAAGTATAATATAAAATAAATATCGATTTGGGTGAAATTACTGAGGCCCTTCATATGGGACCTCAGTGTAGCATTCGTGCAGTCGAAAAAAATTTCTTACCCCTATTTTTTAAAACTTTTTTCGTCTGGTCGTCTGTATGTATGCCGGCGCGATAACTCTAGAACGAAAGTTCTGATTGACTTGCGGTTTTGATTTTCTTGAATAATTACATCTAACTTAGAACCCTATTGATTTTCAGAATTTTCGGTTTATCCTAATTATTTTAATATCAATTTTCTTAAAATCCGCCTATGCATTTTTTATGTGATAAATTTTACGAATTCCAATCATTCCTAACGTCTAACGTTCCTAATATTCTTAACATTCCATACCTTGCAAACATTCTCCAACGACTTATCAAACAACAATTGTTGATTGAAGAGGTGAGATTTTTAATGCGGGTTGCGACCTTCATACTTGCAACCATAGCCATTTTGGTTATTTTTATTCGAAATTAGTCGCCAAGCCTGCCAATTTATGAAAAATATATAAGCAGTTTCTTAAAAATGACTTTTTTATGGTGGTGCTAACTTAAGCTTACTACTAATTCGCCCCTAGCCACAAAAGCACCTTCATAAAATTTACTGGCTCTCTGTCGCATTCCCATAGAATAATTAACAGGCCATTTTATTTGGCAACAATCAGAATAATGCTTGGCTATGCCTGTCAAGTATCAAGATGTCAATTGTGATGTGTGAATGGCTCTTAAATGTCAAATTATTTAAAAATGTTTGATATTTATTGCAAATAATTTGTAGTGTATTTCAATTCAGCCTTTCCATAAATAAAGGTACAGCACTTTTCTATTATATAGAAGAGAGGTAGGATATAATGCTGGTTTTTTGTAGATAATTTTAATTATACGATTTTGGATTACATTAAAGGGTTGAAGTGCAATATCATATAGACCACATTATACCATATCGCAAAATAGATTCAATGAGTTCCCAACAAGAGTACATGATTTATTTAAAAACCATCAAATAATATAAAAGTATAGTCCAAATAAGTTTTTGGACAGTGGCGTAAAATTTTGAGGGGATGAAGGTGTTACTTCTCCATGCCGTACGCCACTGGCAAAGTTTATTTAACTGATTGTTTTGCTGATAGGTGTATCTACTATTTTTTTTAACGAATTTAGTAAAATTATACTGAGAAATAAAAAAATTCTAACCATTAATAATTTTTGAATTTTCAACTAACACCTTGTATTTCGGAAACCAGTAATATTTTACCTAAGCATATTTCGTTTAATCGTCTCGTTTTTAATCAGAGAATCTTCAGTTGTTCTGTGTCCCATTCTTAAAGGAAAAAATGTTTCGAGTAGGATGTGTGTGGAAAATGTATTTAGTTCATCCTTTAAACATTTCAGAGGTGATACAATAGGTTGTACAAAATAACCGGAAATAAATAGACAGGAAAAAATATAAAAAACAAAAAATACGACAATTGCTGTTTATTTATTTTAATAGCTACTTATGAAACCAATTACGAAAAGCCTTATTTTATGTAACGAGTGAATAATTGCGGGATGAGCAGAGCGAGGTCCCGCAACATGGATCTAAGATCTAATTTTTTTAAAGTTAGTTTATGTCAAAATATTACTTTCTTAAAGAAAAGACTACTCACTAAATTTTAAAAAAATATTTGAAGGCGTTTTCATTTATGGCAAATTTTGAATTTTGATGTCTAACTTTTAACATCGTGAATCTTGGTAACTAAGCCTTTTAAGGGTGTTCCTATATCAAAATTCATCAATTAACGGGAGCTCACTGGGGTAGGATATACTAACACTATGTAACTCGGTGGGCCTAGAGATTTGAAATTTGAAGGAAATATTCCTTAGATACCCTCCATGGCGTTTCATAAAGAATAGTAATTATTTTAACCATAGGTTCATGACCTCAAAATATTAATATTTCGCTAAATAGCACTCGGTCAAACGTTATCTACTTTTGAGATGTTAAAGTTAAAAATTATTTTTCGTTTTTTGCAATATTTTCGTCATACTTTTGTATGGTTATATTTTTGGGATAGTAAATCATAAGCATGTTATCCATTTTGAGATTAGATAAAGAGTGCGCTACCTATATTCTACTAAATGAAAAAAAAAAAAAAAATTTATTCTTGGCATTTCTAAACATTTTTATGGTACCTACAGTTGTTTTCCAAAATGGTTTGTATCGTATTTTGGTACTTACAATATCCTATCAAACCATATCTCTGAAAATTTATAAATGTCAGCACAACTACGTTTAAATCTTAAAGTATTTTTGAAGATTATGAGAATTCACAAGTTCTCAAAAACTAGTCATTGGAGAACTTTGTGCCAGACACTTTTAATTGGGAGGTCCAAAACTGCAACATAAAATTCAGAAGAATAGACCGAAAAATATTTGCCATAAGGAAACTGCGCGTTCTCTGAAGAAAAAACGCATTCTTGTTTTTATAGCATAAATTCAATCTATTCCGAAAAATTTGCATTTAAAATTTTCTAGCCCAGTATCTACTTAATTTACTCTACAATATTTTGACAATATAGGCTTGAAAACAACAATAAAAATGTACAGTTGTCAAATAATGAATACGTTTTTTTTTTGTTAAAATTTATCATAAAAACTTGAAAAAAAATTAGAAATGTCAAAAATAAAAAAAAATATAGTTTTCTTCATCCAGTAGAGTGTAGGAAGCGCAAATATGGCAAAAAACGAAAAATAAATTCGAGAGACGCTAAAATGGTGGTTTCCACCTTATCGAGACTGAGGCCCACAAGGGAAAACTCGTAGCTTAACAAAAACGAGAAATGATTTAACTTGGAACGAAAGACCGAAAGCCGATAGTAGTATTAGGACGTAGAATTTTTTGGTTTGTGAAGCATTGACATTACTTAAGTTAAACCATGTGATGATTTTCACAAGCCTTGATTTTTAAAGCCCTTGATTTTTAAAACCATTCTATATCGCCTTATGATTAGGGTTTACAAACTTGTTCGAGCAATTTATCCAATAATAATTGGCCCCTTTACCTCTTAAGTCGGCTCTTGTAAGATATTTGGGCTCCTTACTTCGCCTATTTATATTCTATTAATAAAGGACAGAAGGATGAGTTTTGCAACCATGTTAAAAGAAATAAATTGGCTTTCTGTTCAGAATTATGTTCAATACATGACTAATATTTATTTTTAAAATAAAAATGACAGTTCCAGTATTAGAAAAAATTCAATAGAATTCGCAATATCACAACCATAATACAAGAAGTCAATCTGACTTTCATGTACGGCCAGCCATCACCAATAGTTCCCAAAATACAATTTTTATTAAATATTTAAAAAATTTAATAGACTGCCTACAGAAATTAAAAAAAAAAAACAACAATAAATGCATTCAAAAGTAACCTCAAGTAATATTTGATAAATAAACAGAACGAATATACTTTTTTGTGATAATACTCTTTAAACCTGCCATTTTTAAGTATTTCCCTTAATTTATTGTTATTTTACCCCTTGTTTTACCCGCATTTATTATAAATTATTTCTGTTTTGAGATCATCTACTTTATTTTAAAAATAACTTGATGTTATATTAATACTACTTACTATGTTTAAATTATAATAGTTTTGCGACGATAGGTTATAGCAACTTATAGCCACAAAACTATTTTTGTGCTAAAGTAGATTCATAGAGAGCAATGTAATTTCAAAGGCCTTCTTTCAACATACAAATAAATGACAACTTTATAATTAAAATGAAAAACACAACAAAATACCTCGGTTATCATAATTGATCAAAATTTGAAATGGGTTGATCACATTACGTCATTAAAACCCCAAGGTAATAAGACTCATTTTTAAATTTTATGAATTGAGGAAATTTATGACCTGGAGTTTACTAATTATTATTTACAATTCGCTGGTTGAATCTATTTTGCGATATGGTATAATGTGGACTATATGACATTGCACTTCAACCTCTTAATGTAATCCAAAATCGTATAATTAAAATTATCTACAAAAACCAGCATTATATTCTATCTCTCCTTTATATAATAAAAAAGTGCTTTGTATAAGAACACTATATTATCTGTCTTGCTGTACCTTTATTTATGGAAAGTCTGAATTGAAATACACTACAAATTATTTGCAATAAATTTCAAAAGAAGCATAAAGGTCCCTACACTTTTTACATTGATTTTGGGTACTGACAGAATTTGTTCAAATTTTAGTATGGTATTTTTCAGGTCATTACCGGCAACTTTCTTATGAACCTCAAGTTTGTAGCTCTACAGGGTGAGCTGTTAGAAAGAGTCAAAAGTATAAAATACAGAATTAATATTTTCATATAAAGGGTGTTTCCGAACTTGGCGTCCAAATTTGTAGGGGTGGTAGTTCGCATAATTTGAAAGCGATTGGCAGATTTCATTTTTCTAAAAAAATTATAATAAACAAAATAGAGCCATTATAAAAAAAATCAAAGAGCAGGTGATAACCTGAGCGCGCAGCGCAATAGTCGTCAAAAACAGATGCGATTTGCAATTTTGTCGATTCTAAGCTTAGCGCGCGCGAGTCGAGGCAGGACCGTACCTGTTTATAATTTTTAATTATTTTTATTTTAAATATTTTGGAAAAATTAAATCTGCGAATCGGTCTCAAATTATGCGAACTACCACCCCTACAAATTTGGACGTCAAGTTCGGAAACACCCTGTATATCTCTACTACTCTTAAATAATTTATGTTTTTTTCATGAAACTTATGGTACCTCTTACACTTGTATATTGTTTGTTAATGCTCACTTGCACTTTGTAAAATAAAATATACAGAGTGTTCAAAAAATTAAGAATATCAGTTACTAAAATAAGGTACATTTTTCATGTATATAGCTAAAATAAGACTTCTGACCATTTTTTTTTTGTTTTATATAACACTAGATAATTTATAAGTAATACAGGATGTGACAGAACTAGATAAACAACTAATAATTACAAAAAAAATACATTTAGCGAAAAAACACCTACCTAAAATATTCTAGAAAGAATCTTGAAGTGAAATTAATTTTTCATGTATTATAATCTCTAAACAAATCCTATTCGACGTCTTCTTTAATTTCGAAACACTACTACTAACCCTCACTTGAATAAATGATTCAGAAGACATATTCTAATTAAAAAGTAATTCCTGATTTGTATTTACTGTACAGATGTCAGTCTACCACTATTTCCATTTTTGTAGATTTAGTACGTTAAGGCTAGTTAAAATAGAACCCGAGAATACCGATCAAGGAGAAGCGACAGCTTGATGCTTTCAGTGTACCGTTTTGATACGCGCATGTGCGAAAATAAGTTGTGTATCACTCAAAATCATATTATCTGTCAAAGTCAGTCCAAGTTGTGTTTAGTCTGTGAGCTGTTGAGTGATATTTTTTGGTGTTTCTTTATGCTGTAATAGAATGTCTGGATCTGGATATTTTTGTGCATACCGTTCTTGTTCGTCCAAAACAGGCCAAGAATTAAGTTTATTTACTTTTTCAAAGGACTACGAACAGTAAATATCATGATTATTAATTGCTATTAACCCTGACTACTTCAATGTAATTAAATCACATTACAACATTTGCGCATGGACTATAACAATGATTTCAGATAATTTACCAAACTATTTCGCTCAGTGTAGAAAATAAGCATGTTTTCTCAGCGTGCTAAGTTGTGTATTAATCAAAGTCATGATGTGAAAAAGGTCCATCCGATATCAAAGGCACCGACAGCTACTGTCGCTTCTCCTTGATCGGTATTCTCGGATAGAACCATATAAAAAATCTTATACAGTTTCCGCAATAGTAATTTAATAAACAAATTCCTGTTATAAATACTAATGATATTTAATTCTGGCCAATTCTACTTAGCTATTCCACACCCCTGTACATCAAGCAGGGTCAAAACCAATGAATTTGTTTTTCAGTGCAAACAATTTGAACGTACATTATTGCGGTATCGAATCAGTGGCGTACCCAGATATGGATCTTGGGGGGATAACCAAATTGAACATGGAACAAATTTTTATTAAAAATTAGAATATTCTATTTTATAAAACAAGGAGCTGATACCTTAGGTTTGTTCCAACAACGATCAGAAACCAGTCATTGCCACTAGGATTCTGCGCAGTAGATCATTAAGTACCCAAATAATATACTGCGCAGAATTCTGGTGCCAATGACTGATTTTGGATAGTTGTTGGAACAAACCTCATATCGTCGTCGTAGAGTCAAAACGTCGTATCATAAAATTACCAGGTTTTCAGGAAACACTAAAAACACTTTTTTTTCTGTAACTGTTAATTTTGTAAACGTAACTTTTTTATGTAAGTCAAAAATATTCCAAATTGTTACAGATTTACATTTTTAAAATTAATCTCTCTAAAAAAAAAAGAAAATTACATTCAGTTACGCCAAAATATGAATTACGAGGTTTTGACTCTACAACGACGATATTACCGTTGTATGAAGAAATATAGTAGGGTAACCTTATGGACTTATCATTGGAGGACGATGGACATAGAATGTAGATGGCGATACTGTACTTATGTCCAAGTCAGGTCTTTAGGTCATGTCTGTGCTTGAGTATGAATTATAATTTAAAATCTTCTTTTTCATTTCTACTTGTCTTCGGTAATGTATTTTTATAGTTACAATTTACTATTTCAAATTATTACAAAAGCACAGAATACAGGGTATAAAAACGGTGACACAAAATGCGAAAATAATCGATATAATAAAATAAACCAGTTTTTGTTTGAAAAAGATTGAATTAGTTGAGATTGGGTGGAATTTTACTATAATAGGGAACATTTTTTTCTATATTGTGGTTGGATTTTGGATGTATCGCTGATGGTTAATTAAACTTGAGTTGTACGCTGTTAATTTATAATCACTTTTATTTAATGGTATCATCAAATTAAGAATAGGACATGAACAACTGAATATTATTGTTCAAAATGAGACGAATAAACGAAAATAAAAAATGTTTGGATAAAATGTTCTGAAATACAGGATGTTAAGTTGAAAATTAAAAAAGTAATAATGGGTAAATATATAGGTAGTTATAATTTTATTATTCAATATAATTTTACTAAAATCGGCACTGACAAAATTTAACTAACAGATTTTTTTGCTGTTAGGTAAACTTATAACATAATACCAAACACGTTTAGTGAAATTATACTAAGTAATAAAAACATGTAAGCCACTAATCTTCAGTTTTCAACTTTTGACACCATTTGAAAACGAATCGAGTACCAATTTATGCGGTAGGCACATTTAGGAGTATTATTTTCGAAAGGCAAAATTAAAAATTTTTCATTGTTTTTTTTTTTTTTTGTACATGGAAATACTTTGCTGCATGTCTACTGCATGTCCTACAATGATGAAGCTCTCAACGAAGGCGTCTTAAAAAATAAATTATAGAAAATGCGAATGTTACATATTTGATTAGATAATTAACATTGACATAAACTTTCATTGCTCAGGACGTTAAGTGCTCAACTTTGGGTTTCGTAAAGATCAGTTACTGACTATTACTATTTTTTTCTGAACTGTTATCAAAATACTACAAAATTTAGCAGAAAGATTGCATTAATTATATTTTTCATATTTTTTCCAAAATAAGAAAGAATGTTTTTATATGTAATTGAATCTGGGTTGGGAAATCCAAACTTGAATGCTTAACGACTTAAGTCTTGAAGGCACTTATATCAAGTTAATTATCTAATCAAATATGTGACGTGGTTTTTTAAAATACCATCATTGTGCGCTCGACTGCGTGTCCATCTTCTACAAGAGAAAAAAGGAGGAAACATTTGTAAAGTTGCCTTGTACAAATGTGTACCAAAAGAGGGCAACTGGCTCTTGTAAGCCTTTTTCGTTTAATCGTCTCATTATTTTAACACTAAGCGCCAGCATGGGAAATATATGTTAAAGTTAGTTTTAAGAACTTTTAACATTCAAATAAACAAAAACAATTTATAAATCTATTATTAAAATCCGTGTTGGAACAAAACATAAAATTGTTGAATTTGAAAGATAATATTCTAAAAATGGAAAGGATTTCGGTCGAGAGCCTATTGGACTGAATATTCAGTTTAAAATCGCTTTTCCGGCCTATAAATCTTCAATTGTTTCAAAACGAATAAAATAAAGTAGTTCTGTCTAAAACTAAAATAAATTTGCTATCTCGAAGTACCCATCGATTATTTCCAAACTTTTCTTTAACGTCTTAGTTGTAAGTTTTATATTACATTTTCTTTAATTTGCTATTTCTGTGGAATCATTAATTTTCACTTGCATTATTGTTCTTCTAAAAAAGCGAAATGTGACTCACGTTTTGCTTGATTGGCTTTAATTTTTGAGATAGTCAACCAGTCAAAATAAAAAAAATTCAAAAAATAATAAGACATTAATTTATTTATTTAATCAGTTTTGTCTGAGCTAACTGAAAGGCTGTATTCTATAAACAATGAAAAAGAGTGATTGTTGTTTTGAACTACTTAAAACATTTTCACTCGAACGGCGTGCGTGATTCAATTTAAAAATACTTTCCAGAATAAAACCACGTGTTACAGTTTTGACTTCATTTATTACTAAACAGCCAAGTCATATACAAAAACGTTAATCCAAAATCTAAATTAAAAGTAATAACAAATAGCCTATCTACTAGGGTCGGTAACCAAACATATAAACAGAATGGACGGATTTTGTTCATACTTAACATTATACTCGCGCACTGACACTTAACCCTGGATTAAATATAACTGTAAATACAAATATTTTACAAACAAATATACTTTTCCAAACAGTGATAAATTATATAAAAAAATGTTTTTTTATAAGATTTTCTTTTATGTTCAAAGTTAGGACTTTATAATTATTGTGTCGTTCATAGAATTCTGTACTAAATAAGAGCACTGATTTTGGAAATAAATTTTAACCATTTTGGCAAGTTGCTGAACCTTGTAACATTGCATAATGAAATATAAAGACTAACTGAATATGTCTACCACAGATAGACCACTTGTAAGTCTATTGATTTCGTCTTGAGCTATTCCTAAAGAGTGGAGCTATTAAAAACTTCCTTTCAAGGTGATTTATTTCAACACTCAGAGCCAGCCGAGAGAACATTTTTTTCTTATATTCATGATCAACAGCCAAGATACATTTGAAAGTCGCTAATATATCCCTGTGACTATTTTTTTTTAATTTGTTTTCCAGTGTTGATTGATTTTTCCCTGATTAGTGTGATTTTCTTGTTCCTTAACTCAATATCTTGCAAACTGTGATGGCTTTGATGAAATTTTGTAGCAAAGCTTGTTCAAATTTTGAAAACTATAAAAATATTCAGCTATTTTTATGGTTATAAACTTTTCCAACACTTAGTCCAATTAGAGGTACTTAGATTACATGCAACATTTTCAGAAGCTTATTCCTTTTTTGTTTTTTACTTGGAACTTTCAATTTATTTAAAACATTGGACATTGTTATGAGTTGTTATTAGGTATTCTTTGTTATTGTTTATATATTTTGACATAACCGCACATAACCAAAATATTGACCAAAGTCCTTAACCACTTTTTATCACCTTAGTCCAAAAATTTTATTCGTACGGTTTTGTCAACTAGAATAAATTTTCATTATTATGTTTAATTTTTCATGTCTTTTATCATGAATTGTTATTTTTAAATAAATAAAGATGTTTTTAACTATAATAGGTAGGTGATAGAGGACATGTGCCTGAACGAAAAGAAGACGTAGATGGCGTATCTGCATAGCATTAAAATTTGACTACTTCATTAAATCGTCACTAGATGCCGCTCGAGATTGCATCCAACACTTTTTACTGTTGCATTATCCTACTATATTATCTTCATACAACGATATTACATAACTAATCTATGATACAAGCAGTAAACTCGGTTTTTAAAGTGCCGCGAAAACTCCTCACAACAATTTTGAGACAAATTAAATTACTTCTAACACCTGTATGATGTATTTGATTTAATAATTATAATAAAGCGATTTAGAGGTTTCTTACTCTTATTTTTTCTTACGGCTACGCATTACTGTGTCGAATATATTCAAAATTTACAAATAATGTAAAGCACATATTATTTATAGAGTATAATGAAATTCAAGGGTATTACTGTACATGTAAGACTGTTGCAAGAACTATAGGCACGTGTGCTCATATTTCTAGTGTTTTGTAGTACCTAGGATACGCCCAATACGAAAATAATATAAAGTACTCTTCATGTGTTATTTTAGATGCTGCTGAAAGATGAGTCAGATTTTGATGGTGTGATTGGTTTATATTTAATGTATGTAGTAAAAGTTTTTTAAATGCAGTTTCTTTTATTGATTTATAATTTAATGGTAATTTTAAATATCTATGTAAAAAAATATTATTATTTGTACTATAAATTATAATGTATTTTTGTCACACCCTGTATTATTAATAAATATTATCTAGTATTTAATATAACAAATAAGCTATCAGAAATAATGTTCTTACTATGATAATACATGAAAATGCACCTTATTTAAGTAACTACTATTTCTAATTTTTTGAACGCTTTTTACAAAATACCAGAAGGTATTAAAAAAATATATACAAGTGTAAGAGGTACCATAAGTTTCATGGAAAAAACATGAATTACTTAAGAGTAGTAGAGATATATATGAAAATATTAATTCTATATTTCACACTTTTGACTCCTTCTAACAGCTCACCCTGTAGAGCTGCAAACTTGAGGTCCATAAGAAAGTTGCCGGTAATGACCTAAAAAATAACATACTAAAATTTGAACAAATTCTGTCAGTACCCAAAATCAATGTTAAAAGTGCGGGGTCCTTTTTAAACATTTTGACATTTAAGAGCCATTCGTACATCACAGTTGATACCTTGATATTTGACAGGCACATTCTGAAAATCAAAAGGGTTCTAAGTTAGAAGTAATTATTCAAGAAAATCAAAACCGCAAGTCAATCAGAACTTTCGTTCTAGAGTTATCGTGCCGGCATACATGCACACAGACGACCAGACGTTTTTTGCATTTGCGGACTCAGAATGATCGGAAACATGAAAAAAGTTTTAAAAATGGGGGCAAGAAAATTTTTTCGCTGCACGAATGCAATGGGCCCGTTCACTTTCATTTTTGAATGTGAATTATTTATATATTTATAAAGATATTAAACTCTTTTGTCTGGTGGTACTTTTCCCGTTAAGATATTTTAGCTAGAAGTAAGGGAATTCCCATAAAATTCTTTCAGTGACTCATTGCGTCAGAAAACCCCTAATTCCCTTCAGGTCTTGTATCGGTTAATAGTTAACAGGGCGCGGTTGTCGGATGTATCATTGCACCACCATTCCTCTTCTGCATTTATTAAAGAAATTTACATGATAAAAATATATTATTTTTTAAAAATAATGTGTTTATATTTTCAGATAAAGCTGGAAGCCTTACCTTCTTTAAATTTTAATAAAAATAATTAGTATTACTCAAGCTGAATATTACCAGATCGAAATTTTATTTGAGAAAATGTATCTGGTAAACGTGACAACGTTGTAAGTGCTTCTAAATAGTGTTGTCTACACACACTTCTAGAAATAAATGCAACGTTGCCACGTTTACCAGATAAATATTGCAAATCAAATTTCTACTTTTTGATTATGGTCTGGTTAATTTTCAGCCTGAGTAATAATAATTGTTTTAATTAAAAAGTAAAAAATAAGCTCCCAGCATTAAATCTGAAAATATAAGTTCATGATTTTTAGAAAAATAATGGAATTTTGCTATTTAAATTACATATATAAATGCAGAAATGCTATATTAGGGATACTTCCGACAACCTCGCCGTCTTTAAGCATAACCGATACGAGACGTGAACGGAATTAGGGATTTTCTGACGCAATGAGTCACTGAAAGAATTTTATTGGAATTCCCTTACTTGCAAAAATATCTTAACGGGAATAGTACCACCAGACAAAAGAGTTTAATATCTTTATAAATATATAATTAATTCACATTCAAAAATGAAAGTGAACGGGCCCATACTTCAGTAATTTTAACTTCAACATCCTGTATCTCAGAAGTAGATAACATTTGACCCAGTGTTATTTATCAAAATTTTAAAATTTTAAAGTCCTGAACCTATGGTTAAAATATTTACCATTTATGAAACACCTTGTAAATCAAATTTTGATATAGTGGGTGCCATAAAGTTGGATCCATATGGGATTTTATTTTAATATTATGATTGAAAAAAAAACATTGTAAAAACTTAAAATAGCTACTGACATTAGTTATCTATCAAATTTGCATTTTTTTTAATCTTTAAAAATGGCCGAATATTTTTAAATAAAAAAAAGGGATAGAGGAACTTGTTTACTAATGACATTTTATGTCAACATACCAATTTTGAATAGGATATTCCGAAATTTTATTTTTTGACAATCTTTGTTACACGTAAATGACATTTTTTCATTCATTGAAAAAACTCAAAAGGGACGAGGAGACAACAATTCCATACCAATTTTTTGTTAATAATGTTATACGTTGTGGTTACTTTTTACGAATATTAAAATTAAACAAAAGCAGATAGTTTTCTGGAGGATTTTTTAAAAAAATTGCGAATTTGACACAACTTTGATAAGGGTTATTACACAAATAGTACACATAGTACAGGTTGCTTGCATATCATAGTACACCAGCGGTTTACCACTCGTCCGGAACTATTCTACCTATGCGCTTAGATATTATATTAAAAAAACTTACCGTGAACAAATCCTCCTTCTCCTTGGATAGGTGGATTATGCCCTGATGGTATTTGGTAATTTTGACTCGAATTTGGGGATGAAAACGCACTTGAACAACCATGACGAAGACCTTAAAACATTTCAAAAATACTTTTTAACCTGCCAATAAAACTAAATGATTAACAGCGGGTTGCAACAACGATCGTTAAATATCTAATGACTCGTTAAACCCAAATCTTTTACTAAAGGTGTAGTACGGGTTGCATTCTTCTGTTAATTTTTAACGACGACGTGAACTGGCAACTGCGCTTCCTCTGTCAGAGCTCTGCTCGTCATTTACTTTGACAGATTAATGTTTATGGATTAATATTTTAGAATTTTTCAATTATTTTCAATTTTCCAGCCAATTTATGTGAGTGTCGAGAGGTACTTTGAATATATGTTATAAAAGTTCAATTTTAGTTCGTTTAGTTGAAGTATTATAATGTTTGACAACAAAAATCGCAAGCAATTTACTGCTAAAAATAGAAGAAAAACCACTTGGTAAGTAAATTAATAACAAGTACATAAAATTCCTTCAAAAACATTCACTTTATTACATCTTAATTTGTATTTCCAACTACATTTTTGGGGTTAAAGTTTTAGGTAATTATAGAAGATCTCTTTATTGCATGGCTAAGAAGTTGTATTGGCCAAAATACTAATTAGGAATAACTAGCTTTTATTAAATATAAAACTGATACAAGGACATCTAAAAGTGAGATACTTACAACAAAAAGAAAACTAAACTTTACAAGAGGTCAAATAGAAGGAGATACAGGACAAGGTTCGTATTTGTTTTATTCAAAGGAACACTTTTATTGTTTTAATACATAACATTTGCAAATTCATAAAATTTGTACACCCACCGACCCTCCTGGGACAGTAACTTTAATATACTTACCTTCTATATAGCATAGAATATTGTGACTTCTTAGTAATAAAAGAAAAAATTTATTTGAAATCAAATTAAAAATTTGTGCAGTAATATGTTTAAAGTTAATTTTCTAAGCAAAGCCTATAATGTTATTTAATACAAATTTTATATTTTAAAAGATTGATTTATAGGATTTTAATTTAAACAGAAATTAAATCACTTTTATATTATATACAATATAAAACTTCTTTTGTATGTGTTATTATTTATACAATTTTAGCAATATCTGTCTTTTCCCATTTTAAAGATTTTTCAAACTACTAAAGTTAAAAAAAAATAAAATTGGAAATAACTAACGTTTGGTATTATTTTTGTTTATTTAAATTATTTCCTTATTTATTTAAGGGTGAAAAACAAGAAGGAGGCGTGGTTAATCTCCAACTGGATGAGATGGGCTCAAATTAAAGCATTTTTTTATAATCAAATAGAGTCCCCGTTGAATTCCTTTGATTCCACTGCTACATTCTTTGGTAAGAAAGTATTTTATTTATTTTATTTAAACTTAGCTGTTTTATTATACATGGTGGTCAAAATTCGACGTTTTCACATGATACAACTGGATATCGAAACCTTATAACCCACCATTGTCACCTTTTTTGAGAAACAAAACATGGAATGCTTAGTTGTTATAAATCCTTTTTAGAAACTATAGGGTGATTTTCTAAATTTATCATAATTTATTATCTCAAATAAAAATCTTATTTTGAAAAACAATTTAATAATTTGACATAGTTACATATGTAAAATTCATTGTCGTACTTATTATTTTTTCAAGGGGTACACATTTTCGAGGTAACACCATTTTTTATTTGAACACCCAAACAAAATAATGATATTTTAAAAATCACTCTTGCATTTTACTCAGGGAAGGAATTTATAACTGGATTTAAAATAACATGCTTAGTTAAAAAAAGGTGCGACATAAATGTGCTTTATCCCCTGCTAATTTAGTAATATCTTATAAACATGTCAAATTTGGACCATCTTGTATAATTATCACAAATACTTTGTATGTTGATAGGAAAATTAGTGTAATATGAAGACAAATTTGGAATTGAAGGGAACTTTCACACATTTTATTAAAGTATTAGGTCTAATTAGGTTCTTGCATTGCAATAAATAATTACACGAGTCCTAGTTAACTGCAGCTAAATATCATCGTTGAATCTCTATATAAATTTTGTTATATCATTATATTTTGGAACATACTTTTATGAGGTCTAGAATCATATATATTTATTTATTATTCTGTAGGTGAACAAATCAATAATTGATATTATGCCTCTTTCCAGTGGAGTCTCCTTAGGTGCTTCTCCTAGTAGTCTCTTCACTCCCAAGGAATCTACTAAACCCTTCCCTGGCCCAAGTGGACTCTGCCGATCCCCCTGCACAGACTCTCAAGCAAAACCGTACAGTTAAAAAAGGAAAACTTTGTAACAACAAAATTAAAAATATTGTTGTATGGACCACTAATCTTGAAACAAGACAGGCTTGGCTCACAAATAAAACTTTAAAATATCTATACTGCCCCAGTAACTACACAAACTATAGAATGGAGATATATGCAATAAAAGAAATTTATTAGTGCCAGTATTTTGATATGTGTTACCAATATAGCTGCTTTTGTTGAATTAAATACAAGTTTTGAATAATGTTTTTAACTAGTTATATAAATGTGATTTAATGTTTTGGGTTGATTTTTGATAAGAATTCTCTAGAAAAATGTTAGTTACATTGTAGAATCAAGTTGACTTTTTAGGATACAGAATAAAAATTGCTGGTATTTTGTTTACTTTTTAAAAAGAAAAATGGGTCAGTATCAGAATGGTCAAATAACCTCAAATATTTGTAATTTGTCAGTTATGGGGGTTTGGCTTATGACGGTGGTATATCCTGGTAGCAATATATTTTTATTTGTAAATAGGCATTACTTTGTAGTAATATAGGTGTTTGCTAAGTATTTTAAAATATTTCATGAGATGATTGCATAAATAATTTTAAGCCATATAACTGTGGAGCTTGGTATCTCTACTTATATTGTTAAACACTTTTTAATTCGTATAATTGTTATGTATTAATACATTTTTAAACATATTTAATATTATTTTATAGTTTTTTCCTGCCTATTTTCAGAAAAAGTAAATATTTAGCAGTAAACTACTATCAGTAATAACATTTTTATTGTTTGTACCTATGTTGAAATAATCCATTTCTTTTTATACATTTATAAAATATGTGGAACTGGCAAAGTAGACGTATCCAATACATTAGGCAAACTGTAAATTTTAACACAAAATTACCAGTCAACTTGAAACCTGTCATAACCAAAAAGAAATCCTGGATTGAATGTTTATTTTCTAGAATTAGAATTCTTAATAATGATGGGCAAATTAAATGTATTTTTATTTATTGTAGATTTACTATATTTTTTTATTATGTTATGTATTTTGTGTATATTAATTTAATCCTAAAAAATAAAATTTTAAAATGAATTTGGTGTTTTATTTATGACCTACAAATCTGTAAATTACAAATGTGAAAGCAAATATATTAAGGTAAATAAGTGTAATTTATACATATTATCAATTATTTAATATTCTAAATTTCGACTATTACACAACCTATAAAAGCTAATTTTAAGACATTTTTTGGACTGGTACTATGGATGGGATTGGATCATATCATAATTATTTAATTTTCTCAACAATCTAGAAATTCCAATAGTGTACAAATAGAAAGTTGTTCTTAAATAAAAAACAAATTCTAGCATTAGTTTATTAGCAAAGAAATATAGCACCCAAATTGAAGGGATTCAAAAAGGAACTGTATATGTTTTTCAAGAATAGGTCAAATGTGAATTTATTTCTCATACCAGAGATTTTACCATCTCTCCTCCAGTTTTCCATTTCTAACTAAAAAATAGATACTGAACTTTAGAAATTTCCCAATTTAAACAGTTTTTTACTTTGATTCATTGAAAAATGTATAAGTTACAAAATTAATTTAAAAAAACTGACGACTACAAAAAACGAAGAGTGATTATTTTCTCATGAATCCCATCATCAGATCTTTACCAAATTTATATTATGGAACCATCTCTGAAGAGCCCCCTTTCTAACAAAAAAATAATCAGAAATCGGACAACATAGTAAAGAATTGTCGCTAAATATCCATAAAAAAATATATTCCGATGAATTGAGAACCTACTTCTTTTTTGAAGTCTGTTAAAAATAGAAAATACATTAGAAATATTTCCACAGTAAATGGGGTTTGCACACATGATAAAAACTAAACATATTTTTAATTATGTACTTCTATTTGAAAAATAATGTACAGTAGAAAGAAATGTACTTTTCCATGGTGTGACAAAAGTTTTAGTTTATATAAAAGGGACAAACTATATTTAAGTACTGTTGCTTTAAACCACAAATCACAGATTTTTAATTGAGCACTACTAGAAGGGTAGTTAAATGAGTATTCTCCTCTTTTTCCAGTGACTTATTGGAACCTTTTCTTCATTTAAGCCATTCTCTTTATTTTAAGAAATTATATTCATGTGTAAAACATTTTTTCTCTGAACCAACTGTCCTTGCTTCTGTCTATTAAAAATATGAGCCGATGTCGAAAAAAGATAGGGATAGTGTTAACATAGCCGTAAAGGTTGAGCCTCAATTTCATTTTTTACTTTATTTGTAATTAATTTTCGAAAAAATATTACCAAATTAACTTCATTAATATAAAAATCTCCCGTGATCAGCTGTGAAGCGACAGACTGTCAGTTGGAAAAGCGCCGTTGCCAGTTTTAATCTCAGTTAGTTATTTGTTCTTTAGCTAACGAGAGATTTTAACAATCGTTCTTGCAACCCGCTGTAAGACTAGTAGTTGGCGCGATGAGAATAAATATGTTGGCCATCCGGACAAATCACTCGAGTTGTACTGTATAGTTTTTCTACTTCTACGACCCACTAAATAAAATAACAATAAAACCGTATCAAATTTAAAAAAGTAATTTAGCGGTTACTAAGAAAAATAACTATTTTAAAAATATTTAACACAAATATTTGAATTTATGATTTATACTAAATTATAAAATAAAATATACTAGAAAAAAAAGTGAAAAAATTGGAATTGAACCACGGACATCTTATAAATACCTTGTATATTTAAGAATAATTTTAAAATATGGTAAGCTATTGATTAATGGGTGTGTTTAGTGTAAACGAATTTAACGATCTAATCTGTTTAGGCACAAAAAAACTTTTTTTTCATGCAATAAATACTTTAAATAGATAATAAATAATAAAATTATAGTACTCTAAAAAGTTCAATTTTAAATTAATTATTTAAAACACTCTATTTTTGCGTCATTTACCGCGTCATAATGGTCACTAAAGAATCTGTGATACCATAACACATACAGTTGATAGTTATCTCTTTCTAAAATCAGATTAAAATTATGTTTTCTTTTGTCATGGTACAAAAATTTCAAAATGTCTAACCTCAAATCGATTGTGGGAAACATTGAAATTGCTTTTACAAAGTGTGATAAAATAAACATTTGTTTAATTTTGCGTTACATTAAAAATATCTGTAGTCCAATCATTATAGTAAGTAAGTTCACCTCGGAATTCGAGATACCCAGCTGTAAATCTGCAAATACTTGTATATTGACACCCTAAAAGTTGTCTTAAAACCTACATCATATGGTAGGGGGTACGCAACTATTAAATTTCAAGGTCAAAGGTCACAAAAATCGTTTTTTTTTGAGCTTTTTTTTTAAATATCTCATTTCCTATGGGTTTTTTGCTAGTTGTATTTATTATCAATATTGTAGAATACAAAATTCTCTACAAATTTTGTTTAAAAAATTTTTTCATACGGTGAACCGTTTTCGAGATAGAGGGCGGAGAGCGCGCGGTCACAGCATCACTTCAGGTCAACCGGTGCCTCCGGTCGAAAACGCGCCATATATAGTTGATGAACTATCGATAAATCAATGATTATAAATATTTGTCAATTTTTATTAACTATTATATTATATTTTATCATTTTTTTCCTAACCTATCCACTTTTTATTCAGTATTAATTTATTTAACAGCACTTACCTGCCCATGTAATTGCAGAAAATTGTATTTAGCAAATCTTCTGGAGCAGGTGGTAAAATTGTCATGATAGGCTCCAGAAAATCGTTTCGCATTGCCCAACCCCATACCTGGGGTTCCAAATCATGCCCTAACCAAGTTTGAACTTGATAATATACACGTTTGAAATGTTGATGAGCAGCTGCACTTGTTGGTGGAATATTTGAAAGCTGCACAGGTTTATTAAGTTTTGTAGACTTGACGTAATGCATATAACGAAGATGATCGAGACTTTTCACAGATTTCGGAGCATTATAGACTGCCAATAAGGTTTGAGTTCCACTCTCTAATAATCTCTGGGCCGAACAATTTTCTTCCTCAAATGCTGCAGCTAGTTCATCCAAATCTGTCAGTTTCTCAAAAACTTTTAAAAATGATTTTTTCCCTTTTTAAAAAGCGCAGAAGTTGTGCCACAGCCACTTAATGCGTGCAGAAACAAAATATGTGTTTTGGAATGAGGATAATTATCAAAACTTTTAGTCGAGTATATCTCCGTTTTTACATTTCCTTTCCCAACTTTTTTAAAGAAAATTTCTTGTTCGTAAGACAGTGTACGCCCAATTAAAATGACAAGTAAATCAATATCTTGTCCTATTATAACTGCAGTTTTTTCAGACTTTGATTCTTCAATTGCAGTTTCAACAATAAGAACATCCGCATCATCTCTGGCTTGTTTAGTAGTAATATTTGCAGCTTGTAATTTTTCAATTAACATATTAATGAGTATATCTTTGTTATTTCGATTTGATAAGAATTTTTCTTGAGTAACTGGTACAACCATTGTTTCATCGAAACAGACTTCATACGTTTTTGAAAGTGCAGCAGTTCTTCTCTGCTGCTCCATAGCTTTTACGTTCTTACTGTAGTCTGAATTTTTTTAAACAAAATTTGTAGAGAATTTTGTATTCTACAATATTGATAATAAATACAAATAGCAAAAAAAACCATAGGAAATTACATATTTACAAAAAAAGCGCAAAAAATCGATTTTTGTGACTTTTGACCTTGAAATTTAATAGTTGCGTACACCCTGCCATATGTAGGTTTTGAGACAACTTTTAGGGTGTCAATATACAAGTATTTACAGACTTGCAGCTGGGTATCTCGAATTCCGAGATTCTTACCTAATTTAAGCTTAAATGACTGGACTACTGGTTATATTTGGTCCCTATGAGAAGTAAAAAAAACCGAGTCAATCTGATAAAATGTTTATAAAAGTCAAAATCTAGAAATTTAAAAACGAAAATGAGGTAAGGGCTGTTGCAAAACACAAACTACAATCGTGCTTTTATATTTATTTTGATGTAGGGGAACTGTAAACAGTTTTGATAAAGTAAGGTTCCCCCAGTTTTGAATTGAAAAGTATTAAATATAAAGTTGTCATTTTAAATAGGCAGATATTCTAAGATACATAAATTTCAATTGTCAACTTGAAAAAAAAATTCAATGTTTACAATTTCCCGGATTTTTTTTCGTTTTTGAGAATTTTGGGGTGATGGTAAACAAAATTCGAGGTAAATAGGTGGGGTAATATCGAACAAATTATCATATTAAAATTAATTTGCATCAGTTCAAGTCGTAATTTGGTTGTTCACATTTGCCCATAGCCCTCAGAAGGTCTAGATACCGCATCGTAAAAACATTTTGACCCCCATATGATGGGCGCCATGATAAATAAATGTCAATAAATTTTAAGTTGGCAGTACTGACAAGACAGAATCGGCGCAAGTTTAGTAATAAGCGTAAGATCGGCGTTCGACGTATATAATCGATTTTATTATCTGTTGTGTTGTTTATTTTGTTCTTCTAGTAAAGGTTTTATTTAAAACATTATTTTTTAGTTTAGTCGTTTAGTGTTTTATTTTAATAAAAAACATTTGTGGTTTGGTGTTAAATTTTTACAGGATTTTCAAAATCTCTTTTTGTTTTGTACGTGCATGTAACAATGCATCTAACGGTAGAAGATACAAGGAAGGAATAACATTTCATGTGTAAGTTTTCACAAATATTTGTGTATTTACAAAATCAAATAATTTGTATGTTTTGTTGTAGCATACCAAAAAATGTTAGGAAAGAATAACGGATAGCTATAGGAAGACCATTGAATCATTTTGTGACTTTAGTATAAGCCCAGAAAATTTGGGGATACTAGCTGAAACGGCAAATGTGTTGTTGGCTCCTTGTTAGTGACCTATTGTACAATTTTTCCAACACAAGTTCCATGATCCTTTGAACTTGGCTGCACCGTACTGATGAAGACCAATAGTCAGAAAAACGTGTCGACCGTTACTTCTTTTTTACTTTTTTTTATTCGGAAAATGTCCACTATTACTACCTTGATACAACAATATTAGTTCCGTTCTAAGTAGGTACATATTATAGTTTGTATGTTTTATGCTTTATTTTATTATATGTAATAAATGATAGGAAATATACTTTTATAGTAAATAAATTGATTAAAGCAATATGTAAGAATAAGTTTATCTAAGGATTAAATTGTTAAAGCAATTTTTCATATCCATTGTTTATTAATTTGTTTCATTTAATTCTTTCTTATCGAGTAAGTTATTTCATATAAATATGCGATACTTGTAAAATGTAATATTTTCTTTTAAATATTATGTTCGAATAAAATATTGTTCAGTTAATAAAAACAGAAATATTTTGTCTTTTATTCAAAAGAAGTTTGTAAATTTTTCAAAATATATTTACCTACCCCAAAAAAAGATTAATAAAACCAGTTAGTCATATACACATTTTCTATATATTTATAGAGGTACTTTTTAAATAACTTTCAATACATTAGAAATCTGTGGTTTTATTAAACTCAATGTAACAAATAATAATAGGTAATCTCAAAAATATTTAAAAATAAAATCGAGATGGGACTCTTGTATAATTTAGTGACTATTCGCCTATGGTTAGTGCACTGCTGTATGTCCCTGGGTTTTCTACATTAGAACAATACTGATTCTCCATTCTAGCAGTATTTTTTGCATCTCAGATTATATTTATTAAAAAACCAAGGAATTGTTTTGGGCCTATTGCTGTGCCCTTTTCCAACATTCCCAAAGTTTTTTTTTTTACTTTCTGCTGATTGGATCTCCGATAGCGACAACTCCATTTGTTGTTCCACTAGTTTTTTATCAAATTTTTAAAATAACTTCTATATATTTATCTTCTGTAATGACTTTGCTTACCTGCTTCATAATTTCTTCTCTATGCCACAATTTCTCTAACAGGTGAGATCTTATACTCGCTCTATTAAATCAAATTATCATTATAGTTTATTTGAAAATGCTTGGTAGCACAGTTTTTATGGCAAAGGTCCATATTTTTATATAATTTTGCTATTATTCATTTTCAAATAAACTATAGGAATAGGAGTAATCTATTAGTTTTTCTAAAAATACCTTGTTACCGATGTAAGTATATCTTTCCCTAGTTAAAAAATTCGAGTTTTTATTTTCATAATATAATATAAATAAATGACCGGTTAACAATCACATTCTTTTAAATAGTACATTTGACATTGAAGTAGGTATTTTCTCCATATTGCCAAACAGGAACAGATGGTTTACTTGTAATTTGAATTATATTACATAAATCTCACTGAATTTCTCTAAAATTCTCATAGCAATATGTACACAAACCACTTATCCAATAATATATAACCATGTAAAAATAACATTTCAAGAACGAGAAATTTTATAAAACCGGTCCTGTCTGAACAGATCTAGGAAAATCAAATAGGTTTGTCAAAGTTTTGTTCTTAATTTGAAATTAGAAATTGTGCGTCTCACTCACTTATAACTAATAACAAAGTGCAGATTATCGGTGTTCACGTATTACAGAACACACAAACTAAAAATCAGTGTAGCCAAAACATAAATTTACCTAACATGGCGACAAGCTTGAATGGGGTAATTTTTTTGTATTGACAGTATACGCCAAGCGGTATCTAGACTTTCTGAGTGCTATGCATTTGCCCCATAATAAAAATGAAAATTCTAAACAATAAAGCTGCCTACCTTTAATGTTATTATTTATTTGAAGCGAAATACAGTTTTCAAATATATAATTATGGTTCCAGGAAAAGTATAAATCATTTTACGTTTTTCGAAATTAATTTCAGGCTGAGGAAGAATGGCTACAACCATGTCCATTTGTATGAAAGATTCCTCACTCTCATTTATATAAAAATCAGAGCAAACCTCATTAAGCGCTCGCAATCCCACAATAGCAATTTCGTGATCTTCTTTGTCTTTCTCTTTAACTACACAGACGTATTTGTAAGTAGCCCCTCCAACAAATTTAATCAGAAGAAAAACATCTGTCTTAATCTCTTCTTTATAATTAACAGGCTTTGGTTGAACAAATGAGGAAAGTGGGAGCATGTCGTCATCAGAGTCATCGTTTGTCAAATGAATTAAGCTAGCAACACTTTCCTCACTATCTGATGAAATAGTTTAATTTCTTTGGTTTCTGCTTCTTTGTTTTCGATATCTTCATATGCATAAAATTATCGTCTTTTGTTTTCTTGGAACAGATATTTACTCGTTTTCCTTTGGTCTGCTTAACTTTCTTTTTATCTTCGGCTTCTTTGAGCTTGTTCATTACTTCTTCCGTCGTTAAAACTTCTCCATATCTGGATTGTTTTAATCGTGGAATACCTTTTTTATTCTCAGTACTACCCGATATTTTTGGAGAATTTTCAACACATTCCTTCAATTTCTTGGAGAATAGATTAATGATACCATTGGGAGAAAGGTCTTTGGAATTTTTCTTTGCAGTCTCAACTCTTATGGTAGCATCCTGGTGTTCTGATTCAGGTAAATTAGAGTTATTTGCCAATATGGTTTTATCTGATTTCATCTGGTCATTTGGGCTCGTCGAGGGTCTAGATAATGCGTCAGAAATGCGCCCCAGTTGACATGTTGGCTTGACGAGGCTCCAGGTAATTCATCAGAAATGGTTCCTAGTTCTTGGTTACTGGAAGTGCTTTGGTGTTCTCTATACTTTCGCAATAAATTTGGATGAAAATACTTTTCGGAAAATTTCGCCTTCTTATCTCTTGTATTCATAGTTTGAATATAAAGTGATAGAAATACTCAAAGTCCTCTGACAAAAGAGTATCGCATTTTTAATTACAGTTTGCACGTGTCTTCTTATTTTAGTTGCGCTTTGTTGTTGCTTAGCAGCGTAAACTTTATTAAGTCACGTTAAAAGATTAAGATTACGTTTACATTTTGTCTACAAATACTAGAATAAATTACTTTCGTACTTTATAAATAAATTTCCCAGCTGAACATTGGTTTTTAGCATTTTAAGGGCCAGTTTTTCAATCAAAGTTTAAACTAAGTTCACTAAATGAACTAGGTTTAATTGAAAGATGCTGTATTTCAAATGTAGTTCACCTCTGAACTTAATTTAAACTCTCCGAAAAATTGAACGGTCAAAGTTGGGCGTTTAAACTATGAAGACTATAGAGATAAGGAGACGAATCGGCATACTCAAAATACGGTCCCAAAAAACGCATGCTAATTGAGCTTCTATAATTAACCGCATGGGCGCTGGTACTGCATACGCTGTTCAAAAATACATGGCTTCTTATGGGAATTATACATAATTTTGTAAAAATAATAAAAATAAACTTGTTTTAGCTAAATAAAGCACAGAACATACTGTTGTATTTATATCAAATAATAGTATTTCTAGACTCAATCCAACACAGGCGTTTGTACCAGGGGTGCGTAATAATTCGCGTTATAAGCGCTGAGAATGCTACGAATTCTACCCTCACATTGCGATTAAGCGCGAATCGTCTTGGTATAGCACTGATGTTGCCCACTTAAGTTTTAAACATAAACGCACCTACAGTTGATGTAGTTCAAATATGAGCGGTCACTCGATTTCTTAAAATTGCTGGCGAGCCTGGCAGGTGTTGCCGGGTCTACCGTTTTTGCTGTAGGTTTTCTGTTTTCATGGTGTGGACTACCGCTCTACCGCAAAGCGATCAATATCTACCGCTGAAACTTTTAATCATACTTTTAAATTAGTTTGTAAAATTTTAAAAAGAACTTATTGTTATAATAGAAATATTAACACAATTATCATAAATACAATTTATTGCTTGTATGGGGCGACATCTTTATTGCAGCAACCACACTTTGAGTTCTATTTTCTGCGGATTACGTTTCGACATTTTGGCTTCGGTCAGTAAATCCCCTAGGAAACGGCGGTAAAACAGTAAATAGTGGCTACCCAAGACTCGACACGCACGCAGTTCGACTTTAAAATTGTTTTCATAATATTTCTGATTTCTGGTTGTTTGACTTATTTATTAAATCTCATTTTACCTCTGCAGAAATAAAATTTTCACAAATTAATTTATTCAAAATGAAACATTGAAACTTATTATCAACTAATAGTATTGTTGATCTAACGCATTCAGAAGAATACATAGGCCTAACAGCGAATTCTTTAATTTACAAATAGACCAATAGTTGTCATACTCGTATAATAATATATACAAAAAATCTGATAACATTAAAAATGAGTTTGGAAAATTTAGGGCTTTTTGTCAGATGATTATTTTTATTTTTTGCAATATTTGTTATGTACCATATTTTATTTGTCAGGTAAAACATGGATACGACCGGATATAAGCATTTTTGTTTTTATTTTATGTAAATCAGTTATTACAATAATAAAACAAGCATATTTTATACTTTAATTTTTGGTTTTCCAAAAATAATTATAAATTGTTCTTTTCTTTTTTAATTTTACCTAAGTACCTACCTAATTACCAAACTATAATGGCAAAAACAGCAATTTATTATTTATAGTTTTATTTTTAAATCTACAGCTTTTTTTATGACAAGTCTACCGCTTATGTTGATCTTGACCTGGCAACACTGGCCTGGCTGCCCTTCAGTTGTACTTTGTTCAGTAGCGTGCACGGTCAGAAAAATTTTCGCTGTTTCTCAAAGCGTTTGTTAAACTTGTTTTTATTTTTCAAGGTTTCTGTTAAATTTTGATTTGTGTTGTACGAGATGGCTTTCTGGAGACCTTTTGAAGTAAATGTAGATGCTAATGAATTGCAAGTTAATGATGATAATAATGAAATTCCAATAACTAATGAAATTCAGAATAATGATGAAGTACAATTAAATGCAGTACAAATTAATCAGAGTTGGGTCGGATACAGGAAAAAAGTATCCGAGTACCGGATACGGATACTTACAATGTATCCGGATGCTTTTTAGGGTACTTTCACCTAAAAAGTACTCGGATACAAGTATCCGGATACTTTTTTCGGATATTTTAAAGGATACTTTTAAAGTGAGTTAAAATAATGTTTTCATACCAATAGTTATAATTTGCAATAATATTGATTACGAGTAAAAATAAACAATCTTAGTCATAAATAAATGATCGAAAATGGAAAGCGATATAAAAAAACAGGAAAAAACTACTCAATAAATTGTTTATTATTTTTATTCCGTGAATATAAAACATTAAAACAAAATTAACAATAAAACATAAAGGTGCGTGTAAATAAAACGAGTCGCGCCTGAACTGCGCCAAAAACCAACCAGTGTCATGTCCATATAAATCTAACGAAATAAGCTCGTTGTTGGCGCGACTTGCCATGTTCATACAACCTTTCGATATTCTCGTCAGTGTCAGATGTATTCGACAATCCATTTTTTTGTGGATCCTCCGAAGAGCGGTACTTGGTAGAGTCGAGAGCGTCGAAAGGAGGAGGAGTGAGAGATTGCTGAATGTTTCGTTCTGGCATAGGCAAAGCAGGCTCATATATTTGATCTTGTCAGATCTGTATACTTTATTGATGTTGATGACGACATATATAACACATGTTTAGTAACATTATGAGCAACAACGTCATACATGTATTTTTTCGACTACATTTTAAGAACTAATAATGTAATTAGACATTTTACAAAACAAAAAATTCGAGGTACCTACACCTACTTAACTTTGCGTATAGTTAGGCACTAAAACTGATATAGAAAGTTTAGTTATATTGCACTATATAAAAACACAGGAACAACCGTCTCTTGTCTTTGCCAACTGAAACATAACTGGGCTAATGGAACCTCCACAAGTTCGTGACGCTAACACCGGACAAGAATTTGCAGGATTTTTCCTGTAAAAGCGTGCCGCAAGATGCTGAATTCTGACCGTCTGTATACTGGGTGAATCGTCGAATTGATCCTTGGCGATGAGAATTTTTTTTGCGATTTTAAATTGGTGCACCAAACAAAACTACAAATCATAATAAAATAATTATTTTACTATTTTTTATTTAAGTAGGTACCTATTGCAATTGTGTCTTAAATATTGTAATATTGAAAAATATGTATTTTATTTCTAATTATACAGGGTAGCTCAAAGTATTTCGATTATATATTTTAATAGAGAAAATTTGTATTGGATCAGTTACGATTGTGGTAAATAATTTAAAAGTATCCGAATGCCGAAAAAAGTATCCGGTATCCGAATATTTACAAATTTGGTCACGGATACGGATACCGAAAACAAAATTTGAAAAGTACCCGGATACAGCTTTCGGATAAACATAAAGTATCCGGATACTGTATCCGGATACTACCCAACTCTGAAATGAATGATGAAATACGTATTAATAATGCAATTCATACTAATGACAATCAAGGTGAAACACAATCTTGGGAATTCAAAAATCAGGACTTACATATTCAAGTTCAACAGGTCATTTTAAATATGTTTGCTTGTCTTAAATCAGAAAATCCAAATATTTCACAAACAGATGCAGTTAAAAGAATATGTAAGTTAACAAAAATTCCCTTTTCCACAATTCATTTCGTTACATGTATAAAGAAAAACCAAGTCCGAACCTTAGAGATACTTTTTAGAAAATTACAAGATTTTGAAGCTTTCAAATATAAATCATTAGAATAACTTCGACAAATTTTAATAACTTGTGGTTTTAGATAAAAAAAAGTTAGAGAGTCGAATGTGCATTATGGAATCGCGTCGAATTTTGGAATTACGACAAATTTATTTAAAGGAAATTTTTAAATTTAGAAATAGCAATAGAAATATTGCTGAACAACTTTTACCGAATATTTCACCTAATTCAGTCATTGTAATGGACAATGCACCATACCATTCACGGCAAATTCACAAGAAGCCAAATAGTGGCTCTAAGAAATCAGATATAATAAAGTATTTAAATGATAATAATATTGATATTCCTGCTTCCGTAAAAACAAAACCACAATTGTTACAAATTGTTAAATGTAAGAATATTCCAATACAGTTATTATATTGATAATTTTGAAAAAGGTGGGGGTCATACTGTATTGAGGTTACCACCTTATTAGTGTATACTTATCCAATTGAATTAGTTTGGTCTTCAGTTAAACAAAAACTGAGACGTAATCATTTTGCACCTACTTTAACAAATGTGGTTTTGGAAAATATTAATGGCGTTTTTAAAGATTCCTCTTTGACTGACGTTTGGAAAAATAGCGTTAGTCACGTCAATAAAAAGGAAAAAGAATATCATGATTTACCTTCTATAGCTCCAGTAGTTATACAGGGTGTTTCTAAATTCATGCGACAAAATTCAGGAGGTGATTGCTCGTATGAAATTAAGATGGGTCTTTCCTATAACAAAATTTCCTCAGCCCACCCCTTTCCGAGATATCACCCTTAAAAGGTAATGACTAAAACTGAGTTTTTATTTTTTTTATAAAATTTCAGTAAAGCTAGCAAACTTGAAACTTAAAATTTTGCAATTTTCGTGCACTCGCAAAGGACTAACCACGGGTATTTTTTCAATATTCCTTTGCGTGTGCACGAAAATTACAGAATTTCAAGTTTCTAGCTTTACTGAAATTTTAGAAGAAAAAAAAATAAAAAAACTCAATTTTAGTCACCACCTTTTAAGGGTGATATCTCGGAAAGGGGTGGGCTGAGGAAATTTTGTTATAGGAGAGACCCATCTTAATTTCATACGAGCAATCACCTCCTGAATTTTGTCGCATAAATTTAGAAACATCCTGGGTACCCAAACCTCGATTCCTCGATCGATGGTTTAGATTTAGATTCGGATTAACTTCCTTATTTTTCATTATTGGTAATCCAAGAGTCATCAAATTAAACATTGTTAACATTTTATTAGTTCGTATTCATTTATTTCTTTTAAAAAATTCATTTTTCTAAATTATTTTGTAGTTTCGTTTTATTTGCAAAGAATTTATTTTCTTTTATATGAAATTCACCAATCACAGTTTATATGACAATGACAATACTGTCAGTATATTTTTTTAGTTATTGACATTAAATCTGTGGCCGGCGCTTAAAAGGTCATAAGTCGTTTTTACGTAAATGAAGTGTATATTTTAGGCAGTTAAAAGGATCTAAGTCTATATACGTTGTAAAGTAATAAAAATAAGGTACAAAAATATGTATAATACAAAGGTAACTGCGAAAGACAAAACGTCATAATTAAACATAAACAGTCAAATTATGTAACATAAAACAGTTAAAACAAAATATTTACAACATATGTTTTAATTTTTACAGGACCAAATCTCCTAAAAAGATCGTCGATTTTGATTCTAAAAATCCTTATTGATGTGTCCCAAAATTTTCCAGCGCCATTCTATAAAAATGTGTAATATCGACTTATTACTTCTAAAGCGTCGACCACAGAAATATAATTAAAAATGAGTGATTCGTGTGAAGAATCGATAAATAATAGTATTCCACAAGATATTCATCTGCATCTACAAATAAATCTGAAATTTTAACAAGTAATAAAAGTAAATTTAAAAAACCGACTTAAAATCGTGCAGATGCTATCACCACATCTTGACCAAATTTATACGAGGGCCACAAAGTGCGCGGAATCAAGTACTCCTTATATTGCCAGCGTTCTGCGATTGTCATATTCGTAAAATTTGACGTTATCACCTATCATTCAGTTGACAGTTCGATTTCAAACTGCTCGGTTTCGTTTCAACAAAATTTAACGAGAGTAATATTTGTGTGAAAAATGGAAATTTCGAATCGTGACTTCCGAGTGATGATTTTTTATGATTTTCGATACGGTTTAACACCGCAGCAATATGTGGAAAAACTTAGTTCATTATTTGGGGATGAAGCACCATCCAAAACTATGGTTTACAAATGGTTCGCAGAATTCAAGCGTGGAAGACCAACGTTTGATGACGATCTTCGCGAAGGTCGTCCATGTACCTCTGTTGTCGCGAAAAATATTGATGCTGTGCGTGAAATTATTTTGTCAGATCGGCATGTGACCTATCGTGAGATAAAGGCATCCTTAGGCATTGCAGCGAAACAAATACATACGATTTTGCATGATCATTTGCATGTCAGGAAGCTTTGCAGTCGTTGGATCCCACACAATTTGAAAGAAGAACAAAAACAGGCACGTGTCAAGTGGTGCAAGGAAATGCTAAACAAATTCGAAGGGGGTCGTTCAAATTCGGTATATAACATCGTAACAGGTGACGAATCTTGGATATATTCATATGAGCCTGAAACTAAACAGCAATCGACTGTATGGGTGTTCCAAAATGAACCTAAACCCACAAAAGTAGTGCGTTCACGAAGTTGAAAAGAATGATTGCTTGTTTCTTCGGCAAAACGGGTCATGTTGCAACTGTTGCATTAGAGGATCAAAGGACAGTTAATTCTGACTGGTATACTTCAATTTGTTTGCCGGAAGTTATCGCTGAAATCAGAAGGAACAACATAAACCGGCGAATCATTCTTCATCATGACAATGCAAGCGCTCACAGCACGACGAACTGTAGAGTTTTTGACCAGTAACAACATCCAATTAATGACTCATTGTCCATATTCGCCTGATTTATCGCCCAATGACTTCTTCCTATTTCGTTTTTCATCGCCTGAAGAGACTGTTGAAGCATTGAAATCACTTGTTTTGAAGGTACCTCGCTCAGAATGGCAAAATTGTTTTGAAGATTGGTTTAATCGGATGCAAAAGTATATAGATTTTAAAGGAGAATATTTTGAGAAGCAATAAAGCGATTTACATAACGTAATTTGTGTTTTGCTTTACATTTTCCGCGAACTTTGGCAGCGCCACTCGTATGGGACCACCTCTGAGGTACCCCCTTACTAACAAAAAAATAATCATAGAAATTGGACAAGGTGGTAAAGAATTATCGCTGAACATACATAAAAAATGAAGAGTTTGAGGATTTTCTCATGGACCAAATGATTAGATTTTGACCAAATTTATATGGGACCACTCCTGAAGTACCCCTTTTTTTAACAAAAAAGACTTATTGAAATCGGACACCGTGTTAAAGAATTATCGCTAAACATACATACAAAAAATATTCCGACGAATTGGGAATCTCCTCCCTTTTTTGAAGTCGGTTAATAAAAACAAGTAGGTAAGTAGTTAAAAAAACATTATTTGTCTCGTTAGCGTAGATATAAAGTTCACTACAAAAGGTCCGGGATTTAAATCTAGGATGGACAATTTTTTTTTTCAAGTTTATTTTATTTTAAAGTCATAAATTATTTTTAAATTAGTAATTTTATCTTAACAACCTATGAATTTAGATATTCCTTAGTGGATGGCAGAAAAAATTAACTGTAGAAGTGTACAACTCGAGTTGGATTGTTGGTATTGCACTCCGGCGTCGTGCTCAAACTTCGTCTTCGTGCGATATGGCCATCATACCCATCTTTTTCACAAAATAATATTTTTTTTAGATAAATATGTAACTTACCTGGTGACAACTGGTGTGGAGGTAATGGAAGAACATGTTGAGGAGGCCCCATGTGTTGCTGTTGCCCGTGCAAAACTGGATGATTGTGTTGGATACCAGGTCCTGGTGGTGGTTGCATATTTGACAATGCATCCAGAGGAGTATACGATTTAGAAGAAGGCATTGAATCACTATTACTCTGAAAAGACAAAGTATTACTAATTCCGTGTTCCATATTTTCTCTTTTGAATGAGAGCGGTGAAGTAAAATTAAAAACTTAAATACGCTGTAGAAATGTTTAATTAGGCATTAGGTCTAAAATGGTAACACTGCATAAACGAGCGGTGTTGCCGAGCTATAAAAAGTTAGTACTCGTAAAGCCTTGCTCAGAGTAGGAGCGTCGCGCATCGCGATGCGTTAGTGTTGTGTCGAGCGACGCGTCATCGGTAAAACAACTTAGTGTTCAGGGGGGGACTTCTATGCGCAAAACTGGGGTAGGTTGACATAAACAATAAAAATTAGATTCTTCATAAAATTAAAAAAAAAATACTATTCTGGATACAAGTATTTGAAATAATTGTCATTTTTGTTGCAAATATGTAATTTAGTTATAGAATGTCGCATTCAAACCATACAACCATACTATTGAAACAAACTGAGGGACGTTAAAGAATGTTCCATTATTTATCAAAAAGATTGATACACGTTTTTTATTTTTAATACCTACCTGGATACTGCTTATTATGTTTCAAAGTCCCTTTGGTACTAATTTATTATTTATTTTTGAGCTATTATTGACTTTTTGGACAGCTTTTTTGAAACCGTTTGTTTAACCTTAAAAGAGCAAATTAAAGTCTCTTCTACCTTTAACAATCAACGAAATTTTACATTTGACAGATGTTTTGTGATTTGTAATGTTCGTTTTGCGTTTTACTTTTGTCAAATAAGCCAAATGGGAACTAAAGTAAGCGTTCTGTGGTAGTGTTATTTGTGAAAGTTGAAGTAAAATGTGTGTAACATATTTTACCGTAAAATAATTTCAATACCCAACTCAAAATGTTTGAAATAATAACTGATCCTAGGTTAACTAAAGTACAAACCCTATAAAGATATTTCAAATTTCAACAATGTCCGTTGTTCGTTCACCCTCATCCCAACTATTTATACAAGGCATAGAAACGTGTTTTTGGAGATGTTCTTGTAAAGAAACTTAAACAAAAGGCAAACATTTTAAAAGCCGGTAGTAAAGAAAAGTGTTTTCAAAAATAGTAAGGGGTCAATTTTTAAAAAGTATAAAAAGCAAAAAGAGGTAGGCTCAACAGTTTCGCCGAAACATATGACCAAATATAATAAAGCTAAATGAAAAAATGTGAACATTCTCTCTTTTTACAGAAATTCGAATTGTTACCTATTGACTCCAGTTATCAAAAATGTTATAAAACTAGTGATGCCGCGAGACGAGTCGAGAAAGAAGCCTCTCTCGTCTCATAAGGCGAGAGAAAACTGTTTTCTCGTCTCGACGAGAAGATGATTCTCTCGCTCGAGAGAACCTTTTTCTCGTATCGTCTTGTCCCATCTCGTTTCTCTCGTAATAAAAACATCAAATTTAATTTTGGAAAAGATATACTTAGAAAGAAATAATTTTTCAAGTAATTTGTCTCATCAGTACCCAAATTGGCAATAAGAAACACTTAGGGAATTATCTCGGTGTCTCTCACAATCGATTTATTTAGAGACTATTTGATAAAAACACATTGAGGTAATCAGTGACACAAATTAGGCGTTAACTAAAAATGTAAATACTTTATCTTGGAAGTCAGTTGGGGGGGGGGGGGAAGGTTTCAATTGGAAGTTAGGGATAGTTTTTTATAGAAAAAAAAAAAAAAAGCCGGGCGGTACTCATACTTTGCATCAGAGGCTGTCAGCTAAATCTATCAACATATCAACTCTAATTATTAATTTAAAACATTTACGACATGGTGTTATAAAAGCTTATGTGAACCAAGAACTAATTGGCTTTATTCAGCAAAAACTACATATACATAATGACAACTAATGACAAAGATAAATAAAATATCGATGGCTTAAGTGCAAAACGTCGTAACCCACAAAATTTCAAAAAATCGCTTTTCGCGTCATTGGAATCGTATGTTTTAGCTGCGTGAAAAACTATCGTAAGCAACAGCATAAAATGAAATTAATATTACGCGCCAAAACAAAAAGTTGCTCTTCGAAATTACATCTCAATGGTTTTTTTATTCCCCTGTAAAATTTACTTTTTGGGGCTATGACGTTTTGCACTTAAGCACTTAAGCCATCGATATATAGGGGTAATACAATTAATCAAGTTATACAAAGGCAACTCATATTTTCATATCATTCTCTCCTTCTTCAGAATCTTTCATATTCTTCAAGGTATTTAGGAGGTTTTCTTTTTCTAGCTAGGCGACTTTCTTCAGATGGTAACTTACTCCTAAAGATAGATTTTGAAATTTGGTTTTTTAAAGAAATAGGGACCGTTTCACTCAATTCAACTAAGTTTCCGGGAGTAGCTGATGTAGAACTCAAGTTTTCAGAGTATGCAGGCACTAAAGTGGGAGTCAAGGAAACATGAGTAGAAGAAGGGAACGAACAACTGCCATCTTCAATTTCTTCAAGTGAACTATTTTCAATAATATTCCCTCTTGGTTTGAGATTTGTGACCGTTATTTCTTTTCCATCGGACATTCTTACGTACGAAAATTCGGGATTACTTTTCAATAGTTCGACTTCTTCCACAATTGATTCACACTTGGTTCCTGCTTCTTTAATAGTATAGGACCAGTATCAGCTAACCATGAGAGAAGATATTGTCCACTAACTGAATGTCTACAGAGGTTGAACTTCCTTTCATGTGGAGTGGCCGTTTATTGCGGAGCATAACAAAAACCTAATTGATGGAGAGCTTCATTTAACACACATTCCCTCTGAGAAATTTTTAAATTGTTGGATTTTAACGATAACTGTATCGTCTTCCATATTGATCCATTTTCCCTTTCAATTTGGCTGTTGCCTCTGGGATTATATGGGGTAGAGCGACTCGAAGCAATTCTTCTTGAAGTAAGAAAATCATTAAATTCTTTAGAAGTAAAACAACTTCCATTGTCGGTATGAATAAAGGAAGGGTAACCAAAAAATGAAAAAAATTTAGATAAGTGTTTTATTACTTAAAAAGTGGATGTATCTGAACAGGCAAAAAAAAGGAAAATTTGGAGTATTCATCGATTATAGTTAGTAGGTACTTGTTAAAGGATGAAGAAGGCAAAGGTCCCTTAAAATCTCTTAAAAACGAGTCTTTCAAAAAGTAGATGATTTTAGGGTACCTGTTTCTAAAAACACTAGAGGATTCTAGATAGGCATATTAGAGAAGGAGGCCTTCGGGCAAACCCGTTAAACTCCTCCCAATATACCTACCAAGCAGGCAAATCGACAGGTTATGCCCTGCACAATCTAGTAGGTCAAATCGGCCATTCTCTAAATTGCGCTAGGTGCCTTCCTAGATATAGAAGGCGCGTTCAACAACGCCCTTCCTGTCTTTGTTCACTTTTAGGCCTGACTGAGGATGTCCACAAGGCTGCGTACTTTCACCCCAACTGTGGACTATTCTGGTGGATAACCTGCTAGACGATCTCTCCCGACAGGGGGTGATTTTCCAATGCTATGCGAACGATCTGGTTATCATAATTAGGGGAAAGTTCGAAGAGGTGATCTCCAACATCCTTCAACAAGCCCTTAATACGATCAACAGATGGTGCGAGAGGGAGCAGATGTCTGTTAACCCCCGCAAAACTGTTATTGAAGAGAAGCAAGCTCGACAAGCTTCGACAACCTACCTTGGCTGGGGAAACCATTCCTTTTGCAGAGAAGGTGAAATATCTGGGAATCACCCTAGATAAGAAACCCACCTAGAACTCCCAATTGAAATAAAAAAAACCATTAACAAAGCGAGATTATCCCTCTGGGCCCCTAGAAGGATATGCGGAAAACCATGGGGAATCAGTCCTCAACTGATCTACTAGATTTACCAAACAGTGGTAAAACCCATGGTTACGTACAGCTCTGTCGTCTGGTGGGCCAAGGACTTCAACGGACGGCCAGAGCAAAGCTGGCTGGAATACAGCGGCTTGTGTGCCTCGCCATAACTGAAGCAATGTCAACCACATCTACGGGAACCATGGAGACCATGCTGGACCTAACCACTCTCCACATTCTGCTGGAAAGGAAGGCCAGGGTGGTCTCCTATAGGCTCCTGATGGTGGGTGCTCAATGCTACGAAGAACTGCGATGGGACAAAACGGGACTGATGAGTGAAATTAATAACCACTTCATCCTCGGCATGGTCTCGGACTCGATAGTTCCCCGACAGCACATAGAAAAGCCATACAGCGTCCTTATTCCGGAGAAAGACGCATGGAGCAGAGGGGAAAAACCCTCTCCCAGGTAGACTATGCGTTGTACACGGACGGCTCCAAAACTGAAAAAGGAGTAGGAGCGGGAGTTTTCGGCCAGATGCGTAGAGTTGATATATAAATAAACATAGGCTCTCTGGCCACGATCCTCCAAGCAGAAATGATTGCTATAGAATTGGGAGCGAGAGAGTTGATTAATTTTCTCCCCGCAAACAAGACTATAAAGATCTTCTCAGATAGCCAGGCAACCCTTAAGGCCTTCAGCTCCAATCGAGTTGACTCAAAGCTGGTTTGGAACTGTATAAATACCCTTGAATGTCTCGCTGCCCGGAACAAAGTTACTTTGATCTGGGTTCCGGGACACAGTGGTGTGGAGGGCAACGTAAAAGCCGACGAGCTTGCTAAAAGAGGAACCGAATCTGTGTTCATAGGACCAGAACCATTCCTGGACATTGAACAGAGCACTGCCAAAGGAATTATCTCAAAATGGACGGAGGGTGCAACACTCACGAACTGGAGAGATACCCCAGGGCTAACTCATTCGAAGGCGTTTATAACCAACCCTTCTTTGAACGCTTCTGCTCAGATCCGAGAATGGAGTAGGACAGATCTACGCATTTTCACTAGACTGATGACAGGACACTGCCGTCTGGGCAACCACATGAGAAGGATATGTTTGCAGCAAACATCGGACTGTCGATTCTGCAGCGTGGAGGACGAGTCTGCAGAGCACATTCTATGTACCTGCTCCGCTCTGGAAAGAACCAGGTTTTAAATCTCCGGATTTACTCGACTGGAGCCTACCGATTTTAAACAAGTCTCACCCAATTCAACCATGACCTTCATCAAAAGGTGTGGCTTGTACGGTGAACTATAAGTTAGTCATGAGCCACAGTAGACCCGTCTGGGTCGCAGTGGAAGGCGATGAGATCATCCCACTAATTTTCAACCTGACCTATTTTTTTACTGTTGTAAAATTTCCCAAAAACGTTCCTAATTTGAAAAACGCCCTCGAAGAGACCCGCAGTGGACAAAATGTTTGATTCAACGTCACAAATGATGATGGTTTGCGAGCGTCTTACAATATCTCGCTACTTATAGCAAAAAACGGAAAACCCCATACCTTTAATATTGCCAGCCGTTAAAGAAGTTTTAAAAACCGTTACACAAACCTGCATCTGTTATCACTAAAATAATTCCTTTAAGTAACAGCAACGTTCAAAATCGTATTGATGAAATGAATTATGAAATTGAAAGCTTCTTGTGTCAACCTTGCCTGGTAAATGGTAATTAAGCATTATTATACTCTTCACACAGTATTTTTCTGAATTTTTATTTTCCAACTTACGAGATAGATAAAATTTCTGTTGCATACACATGTTTTTGTAATATATTATTACTTACGTACAATTAAAAATATTTTTACTTACAGGGTGATTCACAAATGTATGAGGGTAGTTTTTTGAAAAATCTTCCTAAGGGCCGATTCCATCGTTGTGTTAAACGAAGTTTAAATTGCTAATCGAAGATTAAAATGACATTTTAATATTAACAATGTCATTATAATCTTCGTTTAGTAATTTAAATTTCGTTTAACACAACGGTGTAATCGGCCCTAATTCTACTGTGACGTCAGGGAAGCATATTTTCAAAAAGTATGGTATTTTGTCGACCAAATATTGCACAATACACATTTCTTATACAGGGTGTTTTATAGTAAGAACCACTAAATAAAATAATTTTTTTAAGGATTACTTCAAAATCCTGTACTTATGAATTGATTTTTGGGAAAAGTAATATCATTAAAATATGTGTACCTCTAAGCTTCAAAATATAAAAGACGGCTTATTTATTGGAAGATATTCTATTTTAATGAAAGTATATTTTCTCGGTATATAATAATTTTAACACCGTTTTAAGAGTTATGAATTTTAAATTCGATACTATGACCAGTTTTTGAGATACAGGGCGTTAAAGTGGAGAATTTAGTTTATTTTTTCTTCAAACTGAAAAGCTAGATTGTCTCTATGTAGAATATATAAGTTTAATATAAGTTTTGCTGATATGTCCATTACAAGGGACAGTTTAAAACAGTTGCGGCTCGTGTGACCAAAATATTGGGAATTCACAATGATAGAGAATATAAATCTCAGTACATATGTAGGTAAAAAACTTTTAGTGTTTTAGAAACGTATAGATATAGGAAGGTATAGGTATAGAAAGCTATAATATAACGAAGACTCTGAAAGTTTTTTACCTACATATTCTGTTATTGTGAACCCTCAATATTGTGGACACCAGCCGCCACTGGTTTAAAATAATTGTTACAGGGTGCTTCACGAATAAATCGCAATATGTTTTTGCAAACACTCAATAACTGCAGTTGGGCCCGAGGTTGAGCCACAGAGAAATGATTTCATTTGGTTAATATATTTTTATACAAGGTGAGCCTTGCAGCCAACCACCAAAAGATAATTATGTTTTGAAATTATCAAAAAGACGACATTTCTTTAGTGACTTTTGAGTAAGTTAATAACATTACATTAGGTGTGTAACCATAAGATTTTAAAATATACAGGGTAATCTAACGATTTCTATTAGAACACCTTATATATGCAATGTGTACTGTATATTTTATTGCCAAAATACCATATTGTGTAGTATTTTGTAAAAATATGCTTCCCTGACGTCACAGTAAAATTATAAAATATTTTTAATTGTATGTACTAATGTATTACTAACACATGTAGTAAACGTGTGTTTAAAACAGAAATTCAATTTAGCTCCTAATTTTAAACATAAAAATTTCGAAAACTAGTCATAGGATTGAGTTGAGCCTATTGACACTTTTAGTTATTAGGTTAAGCACAGTTTCAGAAAATTTGACCGGTCGCCACTTTACATAAGGAAATAAGTGCGGGGTCCTTTGGATAATGGATGTGTAAGTAAGTTTTAAACCTTCATATGAAATTATAACATTCAAGACATTTTTAAAAATGTATAGATAAAAACAAAGAAAAGAGCAAAATCAAAAAGGATTACAAGAAGAAATTATTTCTGAAACTTTAGCTAAACAATAGGTTAAATGAATACGGTAATATCACAATGGATAATCAATCCATATGGTGACGTTGACGAAACGGATGACATATTATCATCCGTTTCTTCAACGGTAGATTGGTAGGGAACTGATCGGAATAAGCACTAACGAAGAACTTAAAGTACAATAATTTAGAAACGGATATCAGCTATTCTGGATTCAAAAAGATATACCTGTTACTCCTTATCGGGTCGGCGGTGTACCGGTCTCACTCGCTATAAGTAAGTTTGTAGTCAGAGACAGAAATGCTTCGAATCCTACACAGACCATGTGAATTTTTAATTAAATTGCATGGTTCGTTATAGGATTTGATGTGTGCCGTATTAATAGAAATTCAATTTCTGTGGATATGAAATGCAGATTATAACATCGCCATGCATCACCGTCTCGATGATGGTGGGTAAGGTTTTCCTCATCTCTAAGTCAAATGGCACCATCAATCATCTTTAAGTCGCCCCGGAGCGCCACGGCAAATAATAATAATATCGGTTTCTTCCCCTACACAAGTCGTTCAGTCGACTTCAGGGGTCGAAATTCACTCGCAGAGGGGTGAATTAGGGAGAGTATTATTATTATTATTATTATTATTATTATTATCTCGTATTATGGAATACCGCGGGAAAGTTTTTCATTGCTTTCCCGTCTTCATATCTAGTGGAAAACGGTTTGAGGAGTTACCAATAAAGGAAACAAACTGGACATCATTAACCGAGGAGATTTAAGATTAAACCTCACTAAATTGATGACAAATATTGAAAATTTATTATCAATGCACCAGTTTCATCCCTCGCACTAAAAAGCGTTTATTTTTTTACTTACTGATTTTATGTAATATATAGGTACTCAATTTATTTTGGTTCGTTTTAATTTCAGTTTCATTAATAAATGTATACAAATTAATGTTTTTTTTGTTTTGTATTTTTTTTTGTTTTGTATTTTTTTTTGTTTTTCTTTGTTTTTTTTGTTTTTTTTGTTTTTTTATTGTTTATTGCTTTATTTAATGTTTTTTCATATTTTTTTTCGTTTTTTTTGTTTTTTTTTGTTTTTTTTTTTGTTTTTTTTTGTTTTTTTTTGTTTTTTTTTGTTTTTTTTTTGTTTTTTGTTTGTTTTTTGTTTTGTTTTTTCTTCTAAACCTCACTACAGTTAGAAATCAGTCAAAACACATTTGAAGTTGAGGAATTTTTAAAAATTCAATATTAGTTAAGTAGGGGGTTACCCAAAACATGGCAAGTTAGTCTACGAGACAAAAAAGTTTGGGCACCTCTGATCTAAGTCATGAATATCACATGGTGACTAAGACTTGTGTTATCTTCGATTTAAGCTGGAACAATTTTTGACTAAATAATATATAAATAAAAAATTGTCGGATAAAGCGTACAAACATACCACATCATTTGCACAAAATCATAGATTGTGCTAAAATTGTTGTGTTAACTATACACAGATAAGGAAATTAATGATTTGAATAAAGTATAATAGGACCTCGCGTGAAACAAACAGATTACTAAATAGCGCATAATATCTACGACGTCTACATCACTCCCACTTATGCTAGTTAAGTCCCTAATAGATTTGGTTTATATGGTCCGAGTTCCAATTTGTATAGCTTTTTTGCCATCCCCTCTACCTGATTTCCCAACATCTTAAAAGAAACAGCGTGATTGTCATATTTCTAATTCCTAACACGTTATGCCTAACGAAAACATTTCTTTACTGAATATGTGCATTACTTACATTATCGGGGCCACTGCTAGAAGAAGACTGCAGAAGAGTTTCCGTGGCGACAGCTGTAGCAGCGGTTTGTGTGTGACTCGTAGCTGAAATTCTGTACTGCATTCCTGCGATGCTACAGTAACCCTCATGGTGAGTAGATCTAGTCGTACTGTTTACGTAGACTCCAGTTATTGTAACGTCTGTATCTTGGTTTAAAATTACAGCAACGTTTTTATTTGGGGTTGTATGTACTTCAACTAATTTATCGTTTTCTTTCGTTTCATCAACCTCTTCCTCTTTAATATCTTTACTTAAAGCCGCAAAATATTCTTCGGATGAATTACTTGCACAAGATGATGTATCATCATTACTATCTTTTGATTTATTCGATCTTTTTTCAACGGAATAACTAGCTGCCAATATAGCACTAGCATTTAGACTAGCCATTCTTTTACTAACAACCATATCTTTAAGATCCATGACTATCTCACTAGGTTTTCTTTTTTTCTCTGTAGGTACATCATCTTTTAATTTTAATTTTGGTTGAGTTAATTTTTCTTTTTTAACTACTTTGACCGGTAAATTTGCAAATTTAATGAAATCTTCTTCGTCTGAACTTGAAGTATCGTGCATATCCCAATGTTTTCCTACGGCTCTTAGACCAGGAACTGATCTCAATATCCTTGTAGGCGTAGGAGAACTATCCCTATTATCCACATCCTTAACAGAAAGGGTTTCGTTTTTAGTATTTTTATTTTTTGTATCCCTTTTTAAAGAATATGGTAGTTTAGACGATTCGTCGACTATATCCAATATATTTCCTTTAGTTTCGTTTTCATAAAGGCAATGCACTTTTGCTAAAGCATTTAAAGATGCCACTCTATGCCTTTTAGGACCATTCCAAAACTTAAAAAGTTTCGTCTTGCAGATCGGTTTGTCTACTTTATTTTTGTTTTTCGACAGTATTCTTTTTTTCATCATAGTTATTTTAGGTTTAGTTTTCAGTTTTCTGTACCTTTTATTTGATGGTGACAACTGCTCCTCATCCTTTTTTTCATTAGATTCTGGTTCTTTTTTTATAGCGTTACTTTCTAAAATTATGTCATTGGTCGGTAGAACGCTACTTTTTGGAACCTCTATGGATTCTATCAATTCTGATTTAATATCTTTTTGTAACATAGGATCTTGGTTAGTCAGAGTTAACTCATCTGAATCATTAATTTTCTTTACTTTATTTTGACCCAGTACATTTTTTTTCTTTGTTTTACTACTTTTGTGCTTGGAGGGTTTTATTTTTTTGGATTTAATTTCTTCGTTAACTTCTTTTAACAATTTTTCAATAGTTTGTTGTTTCTTAATTTCATCTTCATCAATGACTGTTTTGTTTTCTAAAGATTTATCTATCTTTTTCTTATTATATTGTTTTTTGGTTAACTTGGGTACGGTTTTTGTTTTTAATGTTTTATCCGCCGGTGCATTTTTTTTATCTTTCTTTGGTTTCTCTTCTTTCGCCTTAGGCCTTTTATTAATTATTTTTGATTCTAGTTTTGAATGTTTCGAATTTGCTTTTGGCGATTGTGTAACTAAATTTACTACAACCGTATCAGATTTATTTTTAAAAATATTCTGGGCACTTGTATTTTTGGCAGTTTTCGTTTGAACTTTTGATTTTATCCTAAGAGGTTCTTCTTTAATTTTTTTAATTTTTGTAGCTTTCCGGTTTGTTTTTTTAACAGTTTTTTGACTTTTTGCTTTACATTTGCTATTTATTAAATCAATTTCTTTTCGTAATAAAATAGGTTTGATTGGTGTAAGTTTTCCTTTGATAACAAAAGAAATAGTTTCAGAAATAGTATCTCGCATGGGAGGGTTAAGTTTGGAAGATTTTTTCTTTTTCGAAACTGGAGGATTTTTATTTACAGTTTTCATCATTTTAATATCTTGATTTAACGATGCCGACCGCATGCTACTCTGTTTCATTTTCATTCTTCTTATTCGTATACTATCCTTGAGACCTGTAACAAAATAAACTTGTAAATATATAGTTTAATGAAAAGTAAACATCTTTTGACCACTCCGATCATTCTCTGTTGGGTTCAAATTAACAGTGCTGTTCATAAAATGGCGCTGGGAAACAGTAACAAGGCCTGTCTGTAGGCATGTAGAAGTATTAAACTACTAAGTACTCCTACACTACGGAGCATTAGAGTACTAGCATTCCATAATCTACACAAACACAAGACTTATGGCCTAAGTTGTCAAAGTGGAAGACGCTAATAAAAAAAGCAAAACAAAAAAAATGCGTTAATGAAACTGACAAATAAATATAGTATTTATTGCCCAAGAGAACTTAATCTAATTAGAGAACAATATAAGGAGTGTTTCCACAAACGCCGTGACTATAACACGTTAAAAATCAAGGATGTGACGTCACGGAATTCGAACGTTTTCTCCTCGGTATGACAGTTGTTTTTAGGTTAGTTTTCTAGTTATCAATTTTAAATTTTGGCTTATTTTGAGAGAGGTCTACTAATGAGTATAATATAAACGATATAGAACTCAAATTAAATTGTGGAATTACATTTTTTAAGAAAAAAAAAAAAAAAATTGAAGAATAAAACAATCTTCACCAATAATAAACAATAACATAGTTTCTAGCTCTTAGATATCTTGTTTTCTTATTGTTAATACATAATAAACTCCTTATGTAAGTAAGCTGTATTTATTAAACCAAATGCCCTATTTAGAAATACGAAATATTGGAAAATATCTGTTTAATGTAATTTTAATATTAATTTGTATTTTGTTCTCATTTACAAAAATTACAAAAAAATCACTGTTGATTCTCCTAGTCATTTACAATATATGGCGATTTTAAAATTGCTTGTGTTATGTAGTTTTTTTTTTTAAATATACATAGTAGTAGAAGTCACAACTCACATATTAAAAGGAGATCAAATCTAATTCTCAAATTTTTTAAATTGAATAATTTAAAGTTTTGTCCCGTGCTAAGTTTATACTTTTATTAATGGTTGAGGCAAAGCTGTTTTTTTATGATTAGTTTAGTTTGAAATGCGTCTCAGCTTCAGCTGACTATTCCAAATTTTATCTCAGGTACTTATTTTACCTTGTTTGTTCTATTTGTGATGAAGATAACAACTTAATTTCATAGATTTATCCGCAGTTAGCTCATATTCCAGACTTGTAATGAAATATTAATAGAAGAAAACAAATATAACTGATGATATATTCATCTCAACCTTCTAGGTTTAGAACTAAAGGTAAGTAAAGATTAATAATGCTAAGATAGCACATTCAGAAAAAATTTATATAATGTAAATGTAGCCCTGCAGATTCTAGTCCATGATTTTGCTTGATTGAAATTATTAATCATCTACAATCTTGCCAGTCCTATTCGCGATTCAAATTAATTTTCGCGCGCCTGTCATTTGTCACCTATAAGTAGGATGTTTGTTTATTTACGTGTGTTTGTTTTGGGCGGATTTTGTATTTGTGATTTTTTTAACTGTTTTTAGATAATATTCTCATTGTAATAGTGTTTTTGAGTTTCATTTAGTGTTAATTTAAGTTTATTTCTCGTGCTTTCGTCATAAATATAATATTTATCATGTGAATGACTTAATTTGTTGGAAATATTCACCTATTGGTTGCTACAAGAACATCTAGAAATATGTATTTACTAAACCCAGGACATATTTTAGGTACCAAACGTTTATTATTGATGAACTTATTTAAAAATCTTACTATCCTTATTCTTATATTAAGAAGTGAATTGGTACTTTGTATACATATAAATGCTAATAAAACCGTCACAAATCAGATTACAGTTTGATTCTAAACAAAGTTTTGCAAAATTTCAATATTGTGAATTTGTAGATATCCATTTATTATAAGAAACAAAATTTTACGACTTGCACTTGGAAAATAATGAATACTTCAGTTTTGATTTTGACATTAACACAATATAGATTGCAATTTGCTGGGCACTTTTTCGGAGATTTCATTTTTAATATAAACACTATCACGTACTATAAGAAATAAACAAATTTAAAGCTAAAAAGTAAGAAAAAACTCGAATTGTAATTGATACAAATTAAAATGTAAACAATGAACACGAACGCCAATGTTGCCAAATGATGAACTGATTTTAAAACAAATTTAATAAATGAACTGATATTTAAAAAAAATCAATATAATAAATCGATTTCATAAAAAAATTCTTATAAATATAATGTATATAATATAAATAAATATAAAGTATAATTAATTACATATTACTAGACACAAATTTTGATTCTTAAATAAAATGTCTTATCCACTTCTTCAAGAGCTAAAATCCGACGACATAGCGAAATTTTGCTACTTCTGGCAACACTGAACGATATCCTACTTATAGGGACCTTTTACAAATTTCATCCAGAGGGCGTATCACTTAGCTTGAATCGCGAATAGATTTCTCTGATAAACAGTCGGTTTTTACTTTCGACAATTTGGCAACTTAACGTTAACAAAATAAGTAGGTACTCATTTTAGAGGCCTATTGTATAAATGGTTCTATAAAGCCTGACATCAAACCTATTAGTGTATTTACACTTTAAACTAGGTTTATAGACCGTCAGATAGTGACCGATTTAGGTGGCCCATTTTCGCATACAAGCCTCGAAGAGGGTTGAAAAGTACATCGATGTTTAGTAGAATAAAAGAAAATTTACGAGTGGCTCTTGGGGATAACACATGGAAAATTCGATTTTCCTTATCAGAAAAATTTATCGACCCCAAAATGCACTTATATATTCGGGTCATTCAAGAAAATATGTTTTTCGGACTAGTGACGACGTACGTTTTCATACATTTGATGGGTGTGCGTGGAAAAATCGGGCAAAATCTCGATTTTTCCTTAGAAGATTACGCCCTTATTTCAACCCTTTAGCCACTTGCAACATTAAAGCCTTTTGTTTTTCGAAGCCTAGCTCTATTAATTAATTATATAGTAAAAACAGCTTGCGTTGAAAAATGGGCAACAAATAACCTTTCGTTTTTGTTAGGGAAAATCTAATTTTCCATGTGTTATCCCCAGCAGCCACTCGTAAATTTTCTTTCATTCTACTTCAGATCGATGTACTTTTCAACCCTCTTCGAGGCTTGTATGCAAAAATTGGGCACCTAAACCTGTCACTATCTGACGGACTATTATGTTAAAACGTTCAAGAAAAATGTGCAGGTTGTTCTAACTTACCAGTTCCTAATCTTTGAGATAAGACAAAAAATATGATGTGCCCAACACATGACTTTCCTGTAAAGTTATTAAAAATATTGAGTACGGCCCATCTAATCAAAAATTGTTTAGAATATGAATTAAAAGATATTTTCATTGCCAATGAAAATACTTAAAAATTCAAATTTGCACTTTTTTCATATTTATTTATTACAGTCTATTTTAGAGAAACCATGTAACAAAAAAACTATAGGAAATGACATGACAAACAACTTTTATTGAAAGAATTTTTTCTATAATCACAAATAACAGAAATATACCTTAATGTAGAAAAAATACCACTATAAAGTATCTCCGATGCTGCTCAGCTCTCGACAAGATGGATTCAATCCTAAGTTTTCTTTATCCACTTTTAAGTTATTGTGGGGTAAAAAAAAAACGTCAAAAATTTGATAATTGTCAACTGCGAAGTAAAAGTGTAGAGTTAATTTTTGCTAATTTCTAGGTGAAAAAGACACTTTAGTTGGTTTCTTTTAATAGTTTCGTTTAGTACACGTTAGAAATTGAAGAAAATTATAAGATAGGATCGTCTTTAATTTTGGTAAAATGGAAATAGATGACGGGGAAGGTTCACCTTCCTCACCCCCACCTAAATCTCCAGATATTTATGTTGTAAGCCCCGAATTGGTTAAGCAAAACAAGGTAAGTCAGACAAATTCTTTAATTCCCAACCCATTGAATGGAGCAGCAATAATTAAAAATAACAAATACTAATATATCAAATCAGAAATTGCATACTTATAAGAGTACAGATTTAGGCCCATTACAAGTTTACATTGAAAATAACTGTACAGATTTTTGGGGTAAGTTAAATGCAATTAAAGTTAGTGAAATTATCTTAAATTTACATCTAGAAATTAATCTCAAAATCAAACAAATTCAGTCTATAGGTAGAAATAGAATCCGAGTAATATTTAAAGATTATTTAAGTGCAAATATATTACTTAAGTGCAAATATATTACTAAAATTAACAACCATTGGTCAACACAACCTAGTCGCATATATACCTAACTCGGTGTTATCAAAGGAATAGATACTGAATTGCCTGAAGAATTTCTAAAATGCAGGATTTCAGCTTATGACTTTCATAGTAAATTTGAGGTAGATTTCGTAAAAAGAATAAATCGTAAATAAACAAGACAATAATGAAATATGCCTAGCTCCAACTACTTCCATTCTGGTTTCATTTAAATGCCAAACTTTGCCAAGAAAGGTACTAATTAATAAAGTTTTATCTGATGTAGAAATTTACCAACTAAAAGTTCTTCTGTGTAATAATTGTTATCCTATGGTCATATTGGCAGGCAATGTAGAAGTAATTAAAGATGTTTAAAATGTGGCCAAGAACACGTTTCGGATAGTTGCTCAGAATTGGAAAAAATGTGTCTAAATTGTCAGGGAAAACATTATGCAAATGACATTCAAAATTGTCCGGAGTTCTCTAGAGAGAAGGAAATTAAAAAGTATATGTCTGAAACAAACTGCTCCTTTAGAGATGCAAATGATAAAGTTCCAAAAAAAAGTTATGCTATGGTAACAGCCTCTAATATTCCCAATTCTTTACTTAAACAAAATATTTCCCTACTTTCCCCACAATATTCATCTAGCTGTATCTCTCAATTTCTACCACAACAATCATCCTCTTCTGCTCATGGGCGAAGTTAGGGGAGGGCTTGGGGGGGCTATGCCCCCCCAAAAACCAAATTAGCCCCCCCAAAAATAATTCGAACATTTATCGCACATCCACCCATACATTTCAGATTTTAGAACAGAAATTAAAAAATAAAAAGAATCGTGCCATTTGATTGATTCTGCAATTTTACATTTAGCTCAGGAGGCAGTTAATTTTTTTCGTACCTACTCATTTTTCCAGTAGGTGTATATGAGTAACAAAAAACAAAATTTTTGAGTCTGACTCTTATTTTCCCAGTCATAAATATTATACATTTACTAAACTAGAACAAAAAGTTTATAAAAATAGCAGTTTGGATTATCTCAGATAGTGGAAAGTGAGTGTGGCAGAAAATTTAGCATATAAATTGATACAATCATGAAATGTTAATAATAATTTTAAGGTGAAGGGGGGAGAAAAAGTCCTTTATATCTCACAAGGAAAGTCCAATGTTTAATTATTCAACAAAAACATTGAGTGCGACCGGTTTCGAAGTAACATCACTTCATCTTCAGGCTCGCCTAGTGGAAAGGAGAATATGTGGTGTAAGGTGTGTTGACTTTGAGCCCACAATATATAAAATAGTAAAAAATAGAAACTCACCATACTCTCCATCCACTAGGGAATACTACAGACAAGTTTCATCAAAACGTGGGGGATGAAATAAATTGTAAAACAAAACAATGTTACAAGTTATAAAAGTTAAAAATATTTGAAAAACAAATATTAGTCGATATAAACAGTTAAAAATTTTAAAATATTCAAGACGATACAAAAACAAATTACATACATTAAACAGATTAAAAGATAAGGCCTATTTTAAGCAAACATTGCTGTTTTTTATATAAAAATCTAACATTTTTGAAAGGAGACCTGTCAAGTTAAGGCCTCTACAGGTGGTGGTAAGTACTAAAGAAAAATTCTTGGATAAACTTATGACAGGGTATAGGTAATAAGATGTAAACTATGAGTGAAGAAATATTTATTATATAAGATTTGGGCCATGAACCAATCACCAAGTGTATGTGATGTTGTATTTTATCCTACAACATCACATACACTTGGTGATTGGTTCATGGCCCAAATCTTATATAATAAATATTTCTTCACTCATAGTTTACATCTTATTACCTATACCCTGTCATAAGTTTATCCAAGAATTTTTCTTTAGTACTTACCACCACCTGTAGAGGCCTTAACTTGACAGGTCTCCTTTCAAAAATGTTAGATTTTTATATAAAAAACAGCAATGTTTGCTTAAAATAGGCCTTATCTTTTAATCTGTTTAATGTATGTAATTTGTTTTTGTATCGTCTTGAATATTTTAAAATTTTTAACTGTTTATATCGACTAATATTTGTTTTTCAAATATTTTTAACTTTTATAACTTGTAACATTGTTTTGTTTTACAATTTATTTCATCCCCACGTTTTGATGAAACTTGTCTGTAGTATTCCCTAGTGGATGGAGAGTATGGTGAGTTTCTATTTTTTACTATTTTATATATTGTGGGCTCAAAGTCAACACACCTTACACCACATATTCTCCTTTCCACTAGGCGAGCCTGAAGATGAAGTGATGTTACTTCGAAACCGGTCGCACTCAATGTTTTTGTTGAATAATTAAACATTGGACTTTCCTTGTGAGATATAAAGGACTTTTTCTCCCCCCTTCACCTTAAAATTACTTCAACTCACACATGGCTACCCCCCTTGTCAAAGTTAATAATAATGTCTGGCTGATTTACGAAATTGGCAAATGAGTCTGGTTACATCTTCAAAATCGAAAAAATATAATATTTTTGCCTGATGATGAAGTGACAGCTTCGAAACCGGTCGCCAATTAAATTGACTTGTGAGAAATAAAGGACCTTTTCTTAAACCCCTTACACTTAATCCCTACTACTCACATATGGCTACCCTCACTCCAAATAATATTTTTGCTTTTATTTTCCCGGGTTTGAAAATTTGTCACGTAATAGATTATATTGTAATTTTACACCTCTATTTTATACCCTAAACGAAATTATACTGAAAATTTTTTTGAAAGTTGAGAAGCCCTTCCATGCATAAAATATTACGACGCAACGCGATAGTGTGATTAAAAATTTGCCGTTTTAGTGGTTAATATTTTATTTAATACCAATTATAACTATGTAGAAATACACTACATTTATTTTAAGTAAAATAATAATGAGGTTTTTCGCGTCAACTAAACGAAATATGACAAATGGTCATGGTATGGCCACAGCATTTAAAAATATATGTTTTATATGCTGTGGTATGGCCAGCTTTGAAAATTTGATTTTAGTCGTTTTAATGTATGTCTGTCAAGTTTTGAAATTTGGATATTTTGGTATAAAATTTTCTTACCCAATACCACATGTGCTTAAATTATTATCAGTAAATTTTTGCTCACTCACGCATATTTTAAGAAACCTATCCATCGTCTTCGACTAAATTTCAAAATATTCTTAAGTTCGAAAAAATTTCCGGAAATAATTTAGTCACTAGTGGTATTCTAAGTGAAAATATACGTCTGGCTGACAATTACAATCACGAAGGCCTGCCAGACTCACAAGTAGTGTCCGACCGAAGGTTCGGTTACGGTTTCGGCCAACTTCGGCTTAAAATAAGAGTTTCGACTACAGTTTCGGTTTCGGCGGAAAAGTGGCCGAAACTGCAGCCGACAGCAAAACTACTTTCGAAAGTTTTCGTATCACACTTGGTTGTGTCCTGCACAATGGCGACTGTGCCGGGTGCCATTCTTACATAGTGCACGTACACACAAACATGTCTGCTTTGTTTCAAGTGAACAGTCTTCAGTGTTCCTGGCCTAATTTATTCGGATCAAAGGAGAAATTTTTTAGGTGAAAACGTGGAAAAATATTTTTTTTACCCTACAACATTAGACTGTTTACTTATGAATATTAATTTAATTATAAGTAACAAACGTATTTAATCCACTGAATTTGTTTTTTTTTTTTTTTTTTTTTTTTTTTTTTTTTTTTTTTTTTTTTTTTTTAAATTCTACTACAGATGCAGAAATGATTGATAATTTGTAATTCACTTACTTTATTTTTAATTTTAAAAGTAATAAAAAAAACAATGTCCATAAATTTATTAATGGCTACTTTTGATCATCAAAACTAAATAGGTAATAAGTAAATGTAGCTTATATTTATAATACGAGTTAATTAGTCTAAAACAAGGATTACAATAAGATACTGCAAATTTCAATAAGAGATTGCCTTAAAACAAAGTTCTTGTTTCTGTTTCGGTTTCGGCCGAAACTAAGAAAGGAGCCGAAATTTAGTTTCTGTTTCGGTTATAAAACCATATTTCGGTCAGACCTGACAAGCCAGGTAGTTAAACGAGGAGAGGAATAGCAATCGAACGTGCCGAATTTAGCGCGCCTGGCGATCATTAGATGAGTCTGGCAAGGCTTTCGGGGTGTTCCACATTAGCCAGATTGTATTTGAAGCTGTTTTCATATTATACATTTTTCTAGTAGTGAGAACACTTGTAACAGGGATCCTTACCGGACAATGCCAACTAAAAGGACACCTTAGTAAACTGAGATTAGTAGAAGATAGTGACTGCAGATTCTGTGAGGAGGACGAAACCTTCGTTCACATTCTAACTGAATGTGTAGCACTCCAGAATCAAAGAGCACTATACCTAGGAGCATATAAAAAAGAAGAGGGAAATTTACCTAACTTGAAGCCACTCCAAATCCTACACTTCCTTGAGAAAATATAATTGGAAGGATCGTTATAGGCATTGAGACATTTCCGTGCTGCATAAGCGACAGAAGGGGACACAATAGATCTTTTAGGTCGTAGTGTATTAACACCCCATTCCCAACATAACATAGTGAGAAAACTGCAAAAAAATTAAATCCACCAATCACATATATTTTGGACACCCAACTACTATTATTTTTAAAATTTTAAATTCTGTCAGTATATTTTTTAGTCATTAAGATTACATACGTTAAAATTAGTTATTTTTGTTTAGAATCGATAAAAAATGGCATTTTTATTTTTATTTGGGCCACATTTAAAAAAAATAATTTTAATCAAATTGTATGAAACTGATTTAATTACGAATATTAAAACTAAAAACCTGGAGTGGAGTGGAGCAGAGGACAGAGCATCTAGATTCCACGCGAATAGCCTGGGTTCGAATCTGGACAAGGGGCTTATTTTATGTTTATTATATTTTATAAATTAATAAAATTCATAAATTTTTTAAATTTTTATATTTTCCTTAGTGGTTCATAGAAAATGTATACTGTACAACTCGAGTGAATTGTCCATATCTACTCTTGTTGCATAAACTACTATTTCATGACTGCGAAAATGAGGAAATTTTTTTAATGAATTATTGTGATGAAAATTTTTCAGGTTTTTTACTTGACATAAATATATATTATATATGATATTTTATCCATTTTCATAGATTCGCCAGAATTTTTTTACTTAACTTCAGTATACCTCTAGAACTATTATATATTATATGAATAGGGCTAGGGCTTTAGCCCCCCCAGATCTGATGACATAACTTCGCCCATGCTTCTGCTACTCAACCCTCAACAACGTATTGCTACTCAACCCTCAACAACTGCTCAAGCCTCAACTTCATATACTGCCAATAAATATCCTTCACAAAATAAGATAGAAACTAAAAATAAAATTCAAAAACGATCTCGACCAATTTCACCTGATCCCATACTTAAAGCTCGTGAGTTAATAATTTCTCCCACAACACTCCCAAACGTTCCTGGGGAATTAGTTCTTCTCAAAATTATCAAAAAAATCTTAATTTTTTGGATGATCATACAGGTATTTTTAATATAATTTTAAAAATCGTTTTATCAGTTATTCAAGTAATTAAAGAAAAAAATCATTTTGAAATTCAAGAATCAGATATAATTTCATTAATTAAAAGCAGTCTTAATTTAAATACAAGTGAATGTGTGAACAAATGAAATTATGTCAGTGGAATTGTAAATCAGCAATCTCAAATAAAGAAAACCTACAATATTTGTTAAATCATGAACAGATAGATATTGCCTGTTTATCTGAAACTAGTTTCACATCTAATAAATATTTTAATGTTTGTGGGTAAAATATTTTAAGAAATGATCGAGAAGATCGATCTGGTGGAGGAACTGCCATACTTATTAGATCGAATATTTTATATACAGAGTTATCCAGTAACGTCATCCTCTCGAATACAAACCAACAGGCAGTTAAAATTAGGTGCAATAATTTAAATTTTAATCTAGTTTCACTTTACGTTCCCCCTAAGACAAAAATGTCCGTATCTCAGTGGGAAAGATTTTTAAAATCATATTCCAAACCTACTATAATAGTAGGGGACTTTAAGGCCCGATTGTACAATGCGAGTTAAACCTCGGTTTATCATGAACCTGGTTCTTGGCGTTGTACAATACTAGTTCAGGACATAAACTGCGTTCATCTACAGGTTCAACAAAGCGGTCATGTTTCCTCGCTTAAACCGAGTTCAGTCCTATTTTTGAATTTAGTTAGTTGGTAACATGCTATAAAAAATTTGTTGGGTTGGTATCTTAGGCCCGATTGTACAATGCGAGTTGAACCTCGGTTTATCATGAACCTGGTTCTTGGCGTTGTACAATACTAGTTCAGGACATAAACTGCGTTCATCTATAGGTTCAACAAAGCGGTCATGTTTCCTCGCTTAAACCGAGTTCAGTCCTATTTTTGTTAGTTGGTAACACGCTATAAAAAATTTGTTGGGTTGGTATCTTATACGTTACCGTACACCGATTATGCCGTGCCGTAGGTAGGTAAATGAAAATAGATGAAATGTCTGAAGACGAGGATTTTTTTAGAATGAGTAAATATCTTACAACAACCAGAAAGGCAACCACAAATATATAGACCAAGGAACAATTATTTTGTGAAGTGGAACAATACTGAATGTACACAAAGATTTAGATTTTTAAAAGATAGGGTATTTTCTAAAATGTCTTAATATTTTTTTCGCTAGTTTCACTAGTAAACCTTCTTCGGCATGCGTGAAGTTTGGCGTTCTTCTTGAATGCACATTCATATTTTCCATATTTTTACGTATATGTTATATTTGAATAAAAAATGTAATTCAAAATTTATCGCAAATTCTCAGCAGTCTGGAAACACGGGGGAAAACTACGTATAACCTCTAAAAATAATAATTTTACAGTAGAAATGCCAAAAATGACATTTTGTATAGCTCCTTTATTTTCTAATAAGAGAAACAAAGATACCCCTACGTATTTAGTAAAATTTAAATCTGACAACCCTGAACAATGAAGTTTATTTAAACTGACGTTGAGCGGAGTATGTACAATTCATACCAATTTTTTAGGTAAGTTCAACCATTTACCGAGTTCACCTGAACCTAGGTTTTAGCTTGCTTTGTACAATCGGGCCTAATTGTCATCACATCGTTTTTGGTGGTCCGAATACAGATTCTTATGGCAAAAACCTTTTAGAAGCTTTAGATAATTGTAGCTTATTATATTTAAATGATGGCTCTCTTACATTCATTGGTCATTCATGCCAATATAAGTCAGCTATAGACATCAATTTGTTCTCCAGATATTTCACATCTATTAAATTGGTCAACGCTAAATGATTGGTTCAGATCATCTTCAAACAATTGTTAATATAAATCTAAGCCCTAAAATTACTTGGAAGTGGAATCTTAGTAAAGCGGATTGGAATTCGTTTTATTTAGAAGCGCTGAAACAATTCTCTGAAACGGAAATTAATGAATATAGTAAATTTATGGAAAAATTAAAAAATATAATAGAACTAACCATACCTAAATATAGATCAATACATGTTTCTTCCAAAAAACAAGCATTGGTGGAATGAAAACTGTAAACGCGAAGTAGATACAAGAAAGATTAGTTTTCAAAATTATTTAAATAATCCTAATTTAAATAACTTATTAGAGTATAAAAGAAACGATGCGGTGGCGAAAAGGATACTCAAACAAAAATGGATAGCTGGAAAAAATATTGCTCCAGTCTTAACAAATCTACTTCAATGAAAGATATTTGGAAGAAAGTAAATAAATACAAAAATAGGAAAATAAATAATACCGTCCAAATAGACATAAATAAATCGACCTGGTTAACAGAATTCCATAATATCTTGACTCCTCCATATGTTCATAGAACTCCATCATTAGAAAATATTGCAAAACAAACAGTGACCGATTATTTAAACCAACCCTTTTCTTATCATGAAATTTGTCTTGCCCTCAAAAATCCAAAAAATACAGCACCGGGTCATGATACAATACACTATGTTATGCTGAATAAATTACCAAAGAATGCAAAATTATCTCTTCACAACATATTTAATAATATATAAGAAAAATAATAATTCCTAAAGAATGGTATGAATACATTATTATCCCTGTACTAAAACCTGGGAAAAGATCAGATCAAGCTGAATCATACAGACCAATTGCTCTTGCTTCTTGTATATTTAAGACGTATGAAAAGATGATAAAACTCAGACTGGAATATTATTTAAAAAATAACAACTTACTTTCATCTACTCAATTTGGATTTCGCAAAAATATTTCAACTCAGGATAGTATAGCAAATATAGTAACAGATATCCAACTATGGTTATCAAAAAATGAATCTACAAGCGCTTTATTTCTAGACATAAAAGGTGCTTATGACAATGTAAATTTAAATATTTTATGTGAAAAATTATGTAAGTTAGGAATCCCCATAACTATTTCAAATCATATATATCATTTGTATAACAATAGGAAATTATTTTTAAAAGTAAACGGTGAATTATCTTGTCCACGAGAATCGGGCCTTGGGATCCCTCAAGGAAGTATTTTAAGCCCTTTACTTTATAATATTTACACGTTTGATATAGAAAATTGTATTCCAAGATCTACAAATATTCTTCAATACCCAGATGATGTAGTGATCTACACAAGCCACAAACAAATTAATTATTGCCATGATCAGCTATTTAAATCTATGGAGAAAATTCATAAGTTGGAGTCATGAAAATGGTTTAACAATATCTGAATCGAAGTCGGCTGTAGTTACTAATACGCGCAAAAGGTATAACCACCCAAATTATATAAAGTTACATAAATATAACCTGGCTTATAAATCCTCCTTTAAATTTTTAGGCATTATTATAGACAGTAAATTAAACTGGAAGGAACATATAAATTATATTAAGAAAAGAACACAAAATGCTGTAAATATAATAAAAACTTTTAGTTTTCATAATTGGGGCTCTGACCCAAATGTTAGTCTAATGTTTTATAGAATGCTGGTTCCTCCAATTATAGATTATGGTTCAATTTTTTATAATACAGCAGGAAACACACATCTTCAGAAAATTGAACAAATTAAAAATAAATGCCTAAGACTCTGCGTAGAAGTCGAAACATGTGAAAGTCCATTGGATCTAAGAAGGAAATTTCTGAGCGATAAATTTGTATTGTTATCCCGATCAAAACATTACACAGTAATCAATAAATTAAGCAGATTAACTACTCTATGCTTAACTTCGTCCTTTTGGAAAAAGAAAAAACTGCCATTATTAGTTGACAGTTTTATTTCTACTTCAGATGTCAGTAATGATCTACCAGTTTCAAATGGCGTACCGATGTGGTCCAATCCATATCTGTCTCTTATTATGCCAGTTAATAGTTATGTTAATAGTAAATTCGACGTTGACAACCCTATACTAATAAAGACAAATTTTTATGAAGAATTAAATACAAAATGGAAACATTATGAAACACTTTACACTGATGGTTCTAAATCAAATAATCAAGTAGGTTACGCTTTATATTATTCCAATAAAGAGATCCAAATTTTAAAACGTTTGCCAAATTGTATGTTAGTTTATAGTGCAGAAATATTAGCAATTAAAGAAGCCTTTTCGTTATGTTTAAATCAAGAGGAATTAAATTTTGTCATTTTCACAGACTGCAAAAGTTTAGTTCAAAAGTTTCAAAATTTTAATTTTAATTCAAAAGTTAATTACATAATTTTGGACATTTTAAAACTAATTTTTGAGACAAGAAATCAGGATAAACGAATATACATATCTTGGGTCAAAGCCCATATAGGAATACCTAATAATGAAAAAGTAGACTTTTTGGCTAAAACTGCAACAAAACTTTATTACATAAGTCATTTTAAAATACCTCTATCCGATCTAAATACTTGTTTCCGATATAAAAGGGATCACAATTGGCAAGCAAGATGTAGAGAAGGTAATTTTTATAAATCTATTCAACCTAATATAAGGGTAAAACCGTGGTTTGATAAGCTGTCAAATAGACCACTAATCCAAACGATTAGCAGAATTAAAACTAATCATGCTTTGTACCCTCAATACATGAAGCGAATAGGTATAATAGATAATGATTTGTGTATTTGTGATAAGATTGCTGATTTACAACATATATTTTTGGATTGTATTCTAAATGATTTAGAAATTAATTTATTATACCAAAACTTAATTATCAACAAAATTCAGTTACCTATAAATTTAAAAAATCTACTAACATTTGACAGTATATAATATAACATACTCTATAATTTCGTCAAAACACTCAAATTAAAATTGTAATTAGGAAATAGAAATAAAACATGTAAGTAACGATGCTACCATTAAAAAAAAATTGTACACCTGACTCGAAAAAATTGTTAAGAAAAGAAAAAAAAAAATAAAGACAAAAGAAAAAATAATAAAAAAAAAAATAAACAAAACATTTAAACCATATTAGGTTCAGGTTATTTTAGTTATTAAGGTAAAGCAACTTTAATGTAATTTGTAAAATAATAAAGTTTGTTATGTATTTTTATTTGTTCACCTGACAATTGACTGGCCTGTTGGTTTATATCCAGTGCCACTAACTTAGTTAAAAAAAAAGTTATTGTGGATACAGACACACAGACATCATTGCAAAAATGGGAAAAACGGATTCAAGGGACCCCAAAAACAAAGATCAATCGAAAACTAGAGTTCGAAAAAAAATCACAATTGTTATACGTTTCTTACTTCATACAGGAAATTAAAAATGTAGATACATTCTTTAAAAATAACAAATTATTGCTTATCATAAACCATTTTTAAAGTTGAATTTTCCTAAAAAAAAAAGGTATGCTTTATGGAAAAACGACCAAAGATATAAAAAATTCGTTTGGGAGGAATACGTAGGTTACAGACGGCTACAATTTAAAATTTGTTAGATGTATACAGGATGTCCCACATAAGAGAAAATATACAAAGTTATATTATTTTTAATGGAACACCCTGTTTTTTATTTTAGAATTAAAAACTACATCAAAAATAATGTCAGTTAACTAAAGGTTCCCTATTACTATTATTATTAGTTTTCGATTTATTTGAATTTTTAAGGAAAAAAAGTCTCCCAGAAATTAATTGTTTACTCTTGTTTGAATAATTTTTAATGAACTAATTTTTTTTTTCTTATGTGGGACATCCTGTATACATCTAACAAATTTTAAATTGTAGCCGTCTGTAACCTACGTATTCCTCCCAAACGAATTTTTTATATCTTTGGTCGTTTTCCCATAAAGCTCCGTCCCGTTGAGCGTGAGTCACCCTGTATAGGTAGAAAAATAAAATATATAAATTAAAATACATCTAAATATCATATCTTGCAGAAACAAAGAAAAAATACTTTCAAAATAAAAATAGCTCTAAATATCTTTGCAAAACAGTGACAGTGAAAAAAAAAAGATATAATACAAATGGTAAAAATATTGTTAATTTATGTAACTTTTTTTTTACAAATGTTTGTGATTATGCCAAGTGCATTCAGAAATCTCATATCCATGCATGCAAAATATTCCTTGTCCATTAGCCCGTTCGAGTAAAAAGTTTGAAATTATACTAATGGAAAGCCTGATATTTGTTGCAATTTTTGTATATAAATTGTAGAAGGTAATTTACCTCCGTTTAGGGTTTGGTAATTTATACTTGCAATCATCTTTATTGTAAACACATTTTACAAATAAACCAAGATTTAATATGTTAATATTATGTAAATTTCTGCAACATACGACATCAGCACATAAACGGTAATTAAATAGTAAGGTTATGTATTATTTATCAAGAAGTAAACAAACGATGACGTCATGAGTGACCTTTTACGTGTGGCTAATTTTTCAGGATCGCGGCAGGTTAACGTGTGGCTAGTCACGACCTTCCACAAAAGGTAGCCCCGTTGCTAGGTTAGGTAGTGTACCGAAAAATAGGTGGGGTTATAGTGCCCACTGCAAATTTGGGCCGTTATCTGATAACGAAATTAAATATGCCTCATAGTGATTAAAACAATGACACTTTCTGTGTCATAATTAGCGAGAAATTTCGTCATTTGATAACGAGATAAGAATTATACCATTAGATAGCCATTGATTGATATACTCCAAAAATGTACCTGTGCCACCTCTTTTCCTGAGCCAAATGCTTGGCACGGTTTTTTTTTTTTTAGCCAAAATCAGTGTTTCACCAAGCCAAGTAGCTTGGCTTGAAAACGAAAAGCTTGGCTTGAAAATCAAGCTTTTTTAAAAGAAAAAGCTTGGCTTGATTTTTATAAGTCCAGGCATGGCTTGTTTACCAAGCTTTTTCAAGCTTTATCAAGCTTTTCCCCCACCTTGCCGATCACGTGTTAAGTATACTAAACCGTTCTCTCGTCGCCTTTTGTTTTAATGTTCAATTCAGTCACTGCTAGCCTTTCGAAGCAAGTACTTACAAATATGAGCGCCACCAATATATCAGATATCGAAGAATTCAAGAAACCCTTTTAAGACAGCGGATCTGAATATGTGGTAAAAAAAGCGGAAAGATTATCTTCCAGCAGTTATCGCGAAGAACATATTCGAATTAAGTCCCAAAAAACAATTAAAAACATAAAAGTCTCTAGTTTTTGTAAAATTAGTCAAAGACAGAGCAAACAGACAAAACAGTAGTATGCACTTTGTGTACAAGAAAATCAACAATACTTAAAATAAAAAAATGGGGCAACTTCGTCTTTAAAAAGACATTTACAAAGTAAACATAAGGATTCTTATAAAAAAGCCTTTCCGCAGGAAAAAAAAATTTAATCCAAATCGAAATAGCTCTGTAACGTATTTTATTGCAACTGAACCCAAAAAATTTTGAATCATTAGTTATATCAAATTTAACTAAATTGGGTGTAATTTCACAAAATTAAATATAATAATTTTCAATAAATTTTAAAACCTAGTAATTGAAGGTTGTAAGTGGCAATAGGGCTTACACCGTTACGTTGTTTATTATAACCTCACCTCACTTACACTCTGGCTTACACATTTATTCATTGATAAAATAAAGTTGTAACTGCATAAAATCCTTCTCTTTATCCCCTCTCTTACTTCTCACCTTTCGCCTTCTCACCGCGGACCTACAAATAGAGTGTTATGATTGTCGACTTAATCTTGACGTGAATATTATATTTTATTAATGAATGGCTATATCTCTGTTATCTCTGATTTCCTTATAAAATATTATATGGATTATCTAGTAGTTACTTTAAATAAATTTTGTAGATTATTGTAAACAGTTAATGGGTCCTATGATTGAACGTTTACGTTATCCGTAATGTACATGTTAGGCCGAGTTTTAACAGTAATGAGGCAAGTTCGTATGATGGAAAACTTTTTCCAACACGTTACTGTTATTTTCCGCCTGTTATCTTCTAATTTAACAGTTTTCCATCATCCGACCTTGCCTCGTTACTTTTAAAATTCGGCCTAACATGTACGTTACGGATAACGTAAAACGTTCAATCATAGCACCCAATGTAAATAATTTCATCAAAACCTTGAAAGCTTGGCTTGAAAAAGCTTGGTAGTTCAAGCTTTTTTTTAGAAAAAGCTTGGCTTGAAAAAAAGATGTTAGGCTTGGCTTGGTATTTTTAAAAGCTTGGCTTGATTTCCTTGTTGGTAGTTTATCATATCGTGCTTCACGCGCTGCGATCACTAAATATAAAGCCGTTTTTACACCCATATAATAATTAAAAAATGAATAAATATTAAAGAAATCAATAACTTTACTAATGCAATCTCTTAAAATATCACTTTAATACAATATATGATCAAATACGGGGATAATTATTATAAATATATAAAGTTAAAGCTAAATTTGAATAAGAGGTGGTGTAAATCTGGCTTTGATAATAAATTAGGTTATGTTGCACTAAAAAATGACAGATGTTCTTAGAAAATGTAGGTGAGTAAAATTTAATTAATTATTTTAGATTTAAGTAATTTATAGCTGTAAAAATATACTGAGGTTCTAAGGATGTCATTAACTTATAATGCCTTCATCAAATTTACTTACAAACATAAATGTAATTAGTGATGTTTTGATTAAACTATCTTTTTCAAATATAACTTCAGCTAAAAGAAAGCTAGAATTGTTTAGTGATAAAATTGAATGTGTCGAGAAACCTTTAATAGAGAAACCGCGTGTAAGAAATGGGAAGTGTGTATAGGCAATTTACGAGCAGGTATTGTAGAAAGTCATCATAGGTTTACACCTTTAAAGAATGTGATAAAAAAGCATTTGATTTATGCTCAAAAAGAAATTATTCAATTTTTTAGGTACTATTTATAAATATTTTTATCAAATACTACCCAAATATGGACATATAGAAAGCAGTGTTAAAAAATTAATTTTATTTTACAAACATGTTAATTTTCCATGGTTCGCTTACCAAGAGCATAAATCAGATGAAATTGTTGAAAATTTGTGTACCTTTTATTATAAAAAACTAAATATATTTCTAAGCAAATAAAAAACAATATAAACCTGTTAATTATTAATTTTAAGATACACTACACCTTTATTATTTTGTTTTAGATATCCCTGGGTATGGAGACTTTTGCAATGGGCATTGCAACTAAGCTGGACTGAAATAGATGGATAGATGGGTAAAAAGATAGAAGAGTGGTACAGTGCCACAGTTGCCTAACCAATAAAACTTCAAAACAACTGGTCTTCGTTTATGTTTAGGCAACTCAATAGAGCTTGAGAACATTAATGGATAAAAGAGTCAGAAAAAAAATGCTTGACTAAGTGGGTTGCATGAACATTCATTAAAATTTAGTTGCCTGATAAACTTGGACAGAGATTTAGAATAAACAATTTAAAGTTTTTGTAAAACGGACAATCTTTTAATTTTACATATTTTATTATATTAAAATTGAATTTATCAGGGAAAATTAATTGGCTTAGTAAGTAAAATTAAGATCAAAATGTAGGTATAATTGTAAATATTAATTATTTTGTTTTCTTTGAAAAATTACCTATATTTTATGTAATAAGTCAATACTAGGGATTTTTAAAACAATAATTGTATTTATAGATATGACTGTTTTGTTTTTTATTTTTTTTGCAATTATAATTTTTTTAAATTCGTACCCAGTTTTTGTTAATAGTAAAATAATTGTCACATTGTTATCTTGCATTTATATTCTGCAATAATTTTTTGTGTGTTTATTGTGAATAAATGTTTAATATAATGTAATGACATAGTTACCTATTCTAAATAAAATAAACTTATTACAAATGTTTTTATTTTTCATTTAAAACAAGTGACATTTTCCGTTTTTTAGCATTTACTTACAATAAAAATTCATTTTACTTATTGTTTCAATTATTGTAAGTAAAAGCTGTAAAACAGAAAAATGTTACTTGAAATTGCTTCAAATTTCATAAATTTTGAAGCCCGCCATTTTTTAAATCGCTTTACTTAGCAGTTTTCTACTTTATCGACTGTGTCGAATTATAGTTCATAATAACGCGCTCAGTGCGCTACTGTCGAGGTCAAACAAACTTGTTACCAACTATTTACAGGGGAAACGGCTACCGTGGCCAAAACCGAAAAACTGGGTGGAAGGTGTAGGGAGATGTTCTGAATCGGACTTAAATATTTTGGTAACTGTTAAAAGATGAAAAATTATGAGAAATTTTTTGACTTCATTTGTTAGTACGATTCATTTATGATGAGGGCAATAACACTTTATCAGTACATTATACCTAGTAGCTAAAAGTTTATAAAATTATTGTAACAAAATTTGTGTATTGAGAGCAGAAAGTAGCACTTTTGCAGTTGAGATAGAAAGTTGCCGTGCGACGCGTTAGCCAAGGCAGTAGATCTATTTCTCTGCCGTGTGAAACATATAATTTTTTCTCAGTTTATAGTGTTTAAACAAAATGGAATTAAAATGAAAACCTCTTTTAAGTATAACAGATTCAACTCACACATTTTTAATATTTATTCTAATTGTTGTTTTTATAATTATATACCTTCCATTCTTAAACAAATATACTTATAGTCACTTTGTAGTTAATTTATTAAAGTAATTTTTTGGCCGGATGCTCATGCAGAGCATTACTTCAAAAGAGAAAAGAAGTAAAAGTAAATGTTTAATGCCTAGGCAGTAATACGAGGGCTGTCTTTTAAGTTTTGCATATAGACCTAGAATAAAACAGCAGATAGTGTTTAAACATTTTATTGTTTTTCAAAGTATTCTCCACGAAGATTAATGCACTTTTGCATGCGCTCGAACCAGCTCTGAAAGCAATTATTCCACACCTGGGGTGTAACATCTCCAATGGCTGTTTTGAATGCCTCAACTGCATCTTCTGGTGACTGAAACCGTTGCCCACGCAGTGCGTTCTTGATTTTCGGAAAGGTAAAAAAATCGTTGGGACTTAAGTCGGGACTGTAAGGAGGGTGGTCTAACAACTCGACGTTTTGTTGCTCTAAAGCCTTGGTTTCTTTGAACACTCCGTCGCGGTGAGCGGACAGTCCGTCGACCGCTGAGGACAGCAATTTTCGCCCGAGGTGGTTTGTTAAAAAATATAGAAAATGATACTTTCTCTACGTCTGTACGTGCTGTTTATGTATTATGAATGTAAACGAAAGGTACTAAAATGGATGCAAATAAATTGTTTGCGTTGTTATTATTGTTGGAAGAGGAAGAACAAGAGGAACTGGCAATTGCAACCGTCAAAGTTTCCAATAAGCCAGTGGATGAGTTGTTTTTGTGTCGCGATACAGAAGGTGTCTTTAATATCACTGTGCAGCGGATGCTTTTTGGAAATGAAACCAAATTTAGGGAGTATTTTAGACTTTCTACCGATCTTTTTGAATTCGTGTTGAGTTTTATAAAGGAAATAATTTCCAAGAAACCTAAAAATAAAGTCATGATGTCATCTGTACGTGTGAATTTGTTACTCATTGTTTTAAAATTAATAACAATATAGTCTCCGCACACGCCGACGATTCCGCTGATATCAAACTCAACATATATCAACAGACTCTTCGCGACAAATCAGCGGCATGACGCCGTTCTGCTCAGCTAAGCGGATTCAAGAAAACCATTTACATTTAAATACTCTGGTTTGATAAAATCGTCAAAACGCGACGGTTGACGGACTGTCCGCTCACCGCGACGAAGTGTTCAAAGAAACCAAGGCTTAAGAAGGCAATTGTTTTGCGAGCTGTGTGCGCACTTGCATTGTCTTGATGGAGGATTATTCGTCGTTTGGGGTTGGTTTCCCGAAGCTTAGCGATGCCTGCTGGCAAAAAAATCGTTATATACCAATCGGCAGTAACAGTTCTTTGCTCTTGCAGAACAACATGATCTGCTTTGGAGACAAATGTTGCGACCATCTTTTTAGACACACTTCGAGAACGGATCACTTTTGTCGGCTTGTCTTCACCTTGGAAAACCCAAACAGACAATTGGCGTTTATTTTCAGGTTCATATGAGTAAATCCATGATTCATTATCACTTGCGATGCAGTACACGTTTTTAGAGTTTCCAGCGTTGAAGCGCTTCAGAGTTTTTTGACACCAATTTAACCTAGTTTCTTTTTGTTCTTCGGTCAACAGATGCGGTATCCAACGGGACACTATTTTTTTTACTCCCAATTCTTCATGCAAAACCTTTTGGATTGAGGTCTTTGAAATCCCTAACGATGCTTCAATCTCGCGATATGTCACATACCGATCTTCCTCGATGAGCCTGCGCACAGCATCAATGGTTTCCTGGGTGACTACCTGTTCTTGGCTCGTCACTAAGATTAACCCGTCCTCGTGTAAATTCTCCATACCAACGAGAAATTGTCGATTGATATGGTGCATCACTACCGAAAACAGAAACCAACTCGTTGAGGCATTCTTGTTAAGATAATTGTCTTCGAAAGGTGTAAAAAATTATGGCATGAAAATGTTCTCGGTATAAATCCATTTCTTGAATAACTTGTCAATTTGAATCGAACTGAAACTTGGAAGTGAGGTTAACTAAAGGCGACAGTTTATTCTTATTAGAGCCGTTTGATTCGTAACGCCCTCTAATGCACGGGGTATGCAAAACTTAAAAAACAGCCCTCGTAGTGTTATATACACATACTTTGATTACTATACGGGACAAGAGAGAGGTCCGACACGCCCAACATAGGGCGCGGCCATTTTGAACCCTATGACACAGTTTATAGCTAAAGAATCAGATCGCTCACTCTGCGTCGGCACTTTTTATCTCAATGTTCCAGTTTATACACTGCGCAACTCAGATAATACAATATATGACAACCGCCTATAATAAAACAGCAGTCTTCTGCGTATCCTGAATTTGTATCCCTGGAGTGGATGTTATTTTGGAACTTTCAACTGGTCCGAGTGAGCTAACTGATTCTTTAGCAATAAACTGTGACTCCAAAAATAATATTCACTGTCACTGACAGCAGCAAGCAAAATATCAGGTGCGTTTTAATCATCCGCTTCTGCTTCCGGAATTGTCGGTTCAGTCGTTCTAACCTGTCAGATTAAAACAAGAAAACCGACAATTCCGAAGCAGAAGCGGATGATTAAAACGCACCTATTAAAAATATTGCGCCAAGATGTAGGCAACACGTAATAAGGGTTCAAAATGGCGGAGTTTTCTATCTCCTTTTAAAAGGCACTCAGAAAGCTGCGCAGTGCGACCATTCTCCGTATAGTAAAAGAAAATCAAAGTATGTGGTTATATACTTCTATGATCGAGAAGTGAAACTAAAAGTGACATGTAATGTCAATCGAAAAAAAAAATGTATTTTTGTTTCACCATGCAAAGGTACGAATCACTCTGTCCATAATAACATATTTTCAAAGTAAGCAGCATACAGTGCATGTCAGCAGAGCTGAACAGTACTCGAGTAAATTGTACCACAAAATTGTACTCAAGTATTCAAAGGATTCAGTTTTTGATACTAGTGAGTACTTTCATCCAGATGAGACTCGGTACTCAAAATTTTTTCAGTACTTCACATTTTAGAGTAGTCGGTACTTCTGAGTCCTACAGCTGACGAGTAAGAGTACGAATACCGACTCGCGTATATACAGGGTGTCCCCAGATGAACTTAAAAAGATTGGGAAAAACTTTTATTTTAACCTTTTGGAAAAAGTTTTTATTTCTTAAATAATAATAATTCAAATATAAGTTGAATCTATTTGCTTTAGTGAAATCATTTTTCTAACTTAGAACCCAGTTGATTTTCATAATTTTCGGTTCAACAATTCATTGTTTTTAAAATACAATGTTTTTTACATTTTTGTCACTATTTCACTAAACAAAGTAATATTCAACTTCTGTTAGGATTATTATAAGTTTTCAAACAAGCAAAAAACTTTTATAATGAATAACATTTTTTTCGAAAAGGTGAAAATAAAAAAAAATCCTGCTCTTTTTTAGTTCATGTATGTCCATTTCAGTTCACTTTGTATACACGGTGTCCCGTATCGTTATGTTCAAATTTTAGAAGTATAAAGTACACTTCGTTTCAAATAAAAAAAAAATTGCATTTCGATTTTTATTTATTTTAAAGTTGCACGCCTACACATTATTGACAAAATTTATTCTTAACGTAAATAAATAACACCGGCACACAAAAAAAAGTGGTCAGTACATTTGACTTGACTCACCTAGGGTTATGTATTTCGATGTGCTGAATCCGAATTTGAGGTCCATTTAGCCCGTACACGCTCAAAATTTTGAGTAAATTGTAAAAATCCGCTAAAAATGGCAAAAATCTCGAAAAATTACGATTTACTCAAAATTTTGAGGGTGTTCGGGCTAAATGGACCTAAAATTCGGATTCATCGCATCGAAATACATAACCCTAGGTGGATTTAGTCAAATGTAGTGACCACTTTTTTTTTGTGTGCCGGTGTAATATTATTAAATTACCTTTTTTTAAATAAAATCCTATTTTTATAGCTTTCGGGTGCGCTTGCCAACATTTGTATCAGTTCAACGTTTTTTTTTTATATTAAATATTTAATATCAGCGTCATCTAAACCTTCCAAAATGTTAATTTCTAATGCCTCTTCAATATTATGTACTATTATAGACAACAAAAAAATGAACTGTAATTTAACATTTTTAAAATGAGGTTAGAAATATGAATACCTAAGGACAATGATTCTAATATAAAAATTTCAGGTTTGCAATAAGTCTTATTTTAGCATGGAATTTATTTGCCTCTAATTACGTTGTCACTATTATTTACAATATCTCTCTAATAAAATAAGAATTTACTTTATTGACCTTTAAATAATAATAATTTAATTGTGTAATGAATCATGAACTGTGATGTAGATGAATGCTAGTAACTTTATTAAAATACCATAGTGGCAGCTTAAGGTCTTTAACGTGATTATCCAGTTTACAAAAATCGATTTCTATTTACTAACATACACAGTATCGATTATCGAATGTTTTCCAATACGCTTTGCACAAGTCCATGAAAACTACAGAGTCAGCATTAAAGCGAGCAGGAATTGAATAACAGCGCTGCCTGTTTATATGGCCCGGCCAACCTTACAACGCGCTCGGGCTGTATATACAACATAACAAAACATAATTGAATGAAACAAGAACTTAAACCCAAAAGTAACCCCGAAATTAGATTTTTCAGAACCCGCTGTCTAAAAATCTGGTTACTAGCGGTTAGTAGTCGGTTAATAACGGCAAAAACAAAACAAATCGTGGCGAAGCTGGGAACGCCAAAGTCGCGTGGCGATGCTTGCGCGACAGCCGAATAAATCGCTAGTTATACTTTTGTACAGGGGAGTATTGAGACATTTTCGGATGTTTATAGAATGGTGGAAAACATTTTTATTTTAATAAATAAAATTATCGAATTTATCGGATAAATATGATATACACACAACCAAACTTACATGGAATCATCTATTATTTTTCATAATTTTTGAGATGTATGAACATATTTTGTTTATAAATAAAACTCGGTCCTTACCAAAGACTTTTAATGACAAATAACCCGCATAACAATAAAAATAATTAATTAGTTGACAAAATACACACAATGGTATTTTATTGGTTTCTGAAACGAAAGGAGATTTAAATTTGTAAAAGCCGAAAATTGGTAATTTTAACAATCCGTGTTATCACCTCTAACCCTTATGCAAGCTTCTATTCGCCTTGGCATGCTTCTTATTAAATTGTCAACATTGTCTTGGGGTATGTTTCCCCATTCTGCTAATGCTGCATCAATAAGCTGTGCGACATTTCCTGCATTGTTTCGACGGGCTCTAATCCTTCTTTTGTGCTGGTTCCACAAGTGTTCGATAGGATTTAGGTCTGGTGTACATGCAGGCCAGTCTAAAACTGTCACACCTTCTGTTTCAAGATATTCTGTAGCCACTCTGCTGGTATGGGGAGATGCATTATCGTGCATAAAGACAAAATGATCCCCAATTGCAGCTCTCCAAAGCCTTACGATTGGTTCTAGCACTAAATCAACATATCTCGGACCGGTTAAAGTTTTTTGAAGTGGTAACAATGGAGTTTTTGCTTCAAGCATAATACCTGCCCAAAACATTACAGTTCCTCTTTGATATCTTGGGACATATCTGGCAGCGTGGAGTCTCGCTCATATTTTGGTGTTGGAGCCACCAATTTAGCCGGTCAATTTAATTTTGTCTAGATAACGGTGGGACCTGTAACTCTTTCCTACTGTACAAACCTCGTGCGCGAAGTCTTTTTCTTAGAGTTTCAATTGAAACGTTCAGACCTGTAGCTTCCAGAAGTTGTCGTTGTAGCTCTAGATGAGAAACACTGGGATTTCGTCGAGTAAATTGGCACAAAACGGTCCTGTTGTTCAGTTGTGACTCTTTGACTACTTTGTATGGGCCTGTTCTTGAGAGTTTCTAGTTCCACGTACCTTTCATATGTTTTCGATACAACACCCTGGGTATCGCTTACTACCTCTGTTACGTCTTATTGGGCCATTTCTTGTTTAATGAGAGCAATAATTATCACCCCTCTGCATATCTGTTAGTCCAATATAAAGCATTTTGATGTTTTTTTGGACCGAAATAAAATTACCGGAGGATCGTGATTTCACTTCTGAACACAAAATTCACAAGATAATAAATCTCAGCAGTCGTTTCTTCGTTATTATCATGTTTGTTAAGAACCAAAGGCCTTATCTTAAAGTTAGTTACCAAATTTTATCCTTACAAAACGTTTATTCAGAAATACACAGTGATTCCATATAAGTTTGGTTGTGTGTATATCGTGACATATATCACTTGATATACAGGGTGTTTCAAAAAGATTAGTCATAAATTATACCACATATTCTTGTGTCAAAAATAGGTCGATTAAACCGTACTTACCTATATACAAAAGTGCACCCAAAAATAGTTACAGGGTGTATAAGATAAAAATTTAAATGAATTTTTTTAACATTGCTCTTAAACCGTTTGACATTTTTCCATGAAATTTTATATGACGTGTTGGAATACCATGACTAACAAAATCGAAGTAGAGGCAAAATATTTTTTTTTATTTTTGTAGGATTTTGGAGGGTGTCACCGCCCCTTTCTCTATTCAACTTTTTTGTAGTATAAAATTTAATAACAAATAAAACGTTAATTTTTTTAACGTTGCTCTTAAACCGTTTGGCATTTTTTCATGAAATTTTATATGAGGTGTTAGAATACCATAACTAATAATACCGAGGAAGAGGCAATATTTTTTCTTGATTTTTATAGGTTTTTGGAGGGGGTCACCGCTTTTTTCTCCACTCAACTTTTTTATAGTATAAAATTTAATTACAAATGAAATGCCACTAGAATGCAATATCCATTTGAAAACTTTTTTGTCTCTTAGTATTTGTTTGTAAAAAGTTTAGTTTAGACGATACAGCTTTTTGAAATGACAACTTAAAAATATTTAATGGAAATTCTACGTATGAAAAATATCAAAATCAAGTTTATTTTTAAATTACAAACTAATGTCATCAAAATAAAAAAATTAATTTAACAGTTGTTCAAAATTACATTCTCCTCCTGTATACACTTACTACATAGTTTTAACAATGAAAATCGAATTTTGAAATTTTTGCATACGTACCTATAATTTACATTGAATATTTTTAAGATGTCATTTTAAGTGGCTGTATCGTCTAAACCAAACATTTTACAAACAAATATTAGGAGACAAAAAAAGTTTCCAAATAAATGTTGCATTTCAGTAGCGTTCGATTTTTGATAAAATTTTATATTACAAAAAAGTTGAGTAAAGAAAGGGGCGGTGACACCCTCCAAAATCCTACAAAAATTAAAAAAAATTATTGCCTCTACGTCGATTTTGTTAGTCATGGTATTCCAACACGTCATATAAAATTTCATGAAAAAATGTCAAACGGTTTAAGAGCAACGTTAAAAAAATTCATTTAAATTTATATCTTATACACCCTGCAACTATTTTTGGGTGCACTTTTGTGTATGGGTAAGTACGGTTTAATCGACCTATTTTTGACCCAAGAACACGTGGTATAATTTATGACCAATCTTTTTGAAACACCCTGTATATCCTCCGAACCTTGATACTAATCAACGCCTTTCTCATCATTTCCTTGGATGAGAGAGCACTTGATGACGACTGGGTCATTCTTGGTTTAGGCGATAGCCGCGTTTTGTGAGACTAGAATCAATTCTTCAGTTACGTTGTTTGCTACTAAACTGTGACTTGTGTAACTATTCCTTGATTTAGAAAATTCCCTGTTTAGTCCTTGAAAGTTGTTTTACCCCGAATCTGTGTCACCGTACTCTCCGAGTAAGAAATAATTTTCCTTAGCAAGATAGTAAGAGTTAAATTTTAGCTCAACCACGAGTCAGATATGAACTTTAGCGTTTAACTAATTCAATAGTTAATATTTCCTCGAAACGTGCCTATAATTTTTAATTTAATTTCAACGCCCGATTCAAGCTATTCGGAAGTCATATTGCGGCCGTTTTGTTTGTTGATTTTTGTTCAAAGTTTAAATTATTTCCATATACGAGGGCGAGCGTTGAGATATTTATTTTTAATTTATTTTTTTTTGTCATCGGCATCAACTGCTATGGTTATTAGTGGTAGGATACTATCGATAGCACTATCGATCGTTTATTACTATCGATATTATCGAAAGTTTGTTACTATCGAAAACTATCGACTGTTTCAAGTAATCGTCGATAGTTTAAACTTGCATGTGTTTAGTGTTTTTCGAGTTCATTTTTACGGAATTCGATTAAAATAAACTAAAATTAAAAATAAACCAAGTTTATAAGAATGCACTCAACAATTCAGCACTACAGATCATAAATCCGTTTTATAAAGGTTGCCCAAACAAATTTTTTATCATATACGCACGCCACAAGTGTGCTTCCTGCTTCCTCCTGTTTTCTTATGTCTCTGCACCACCCTGAAAAGGAGGGTTTAGGACATCTGGACGTCGCCGTTTCGGCGTGGCCATTTGGACATCAGGCCATTTCGCCGTTGGCCATTACGGCGCACACTGGGGCAACAAGCCCTCAAACTTGGCAATAAATAAAAAAATTAAATAGCATATACACTCTACCTCATATTTTTTTCTTATATATCACTGTCCACTACATAATAAAACGAACAAGTGCGATATTCTGTCTCACGCGTTTCATCGCCACCTTCAGTCAATTTTTTTTTCTTGATTTTGATAGATCTTGCAATTTCCTACTCGGAAACATAATATTAGAAATATCTTACATAACATTTTTTTTGAATAGAAGACATTTAAAGATCAGATACATAAATTTTATTTTATTTTGAGAACACAATAAATGAATAAAAGATAATTATTTGTAATTAAATGCTTAATCTAACAAAATAATAATAAAAATAATAATAATAATAATAATAAAAAGAATTTGTGAAATTGTCAGTAAATTCTTTTTATTATTATTATTTTTTTAGATTAAGCACTTAATTACAAATAATTATCTTTTATTAATTTATTGTGTTTCAAAATAACATAAAATTTATGTATCTGATATTTAAATGACTTTTTTTCAAAAAAAATTGTTATGTCAGATATTTCAAATATTATGTTTCCGAGTAGGAAATTGCAAAATCTATCTAAATCAAGAAAAAAAAAATGGGGTTGCTATTTAAAAAAATTGTCAATGACGTCACTGCCCACAAATGGGAAGTGGGGGAAAATTGAATTTTATTTAAAAAATTGCGCTTTAAGTAAACAAAATTGACCTGTCCGAGCATTTTTTCGAAAAACCAACTACTTCCATTATAATGAATTTATTCCTTTCATTTGAACCATACTGTATATTCATTGTTATTTTTGTAGTTTTTAACTTATTTTTGTACTGTGATTAGACTGTATTTTGATTTTTTTTTTCAAATTTCCGCCATGGAGCCTTCAAGTTCAGCTATGTATTATTATTTTAATAAGTAAAAAGTTGTAGAAAAATAAACGTAATCTTATAATATTGGGGTTAAGTAAAATGAAGGTTAAACGTTAAAATTTTAAAATATTCTTAAATACATGAAGGCTATTAATTGTTGTGTTCCAAAGCAGTCCAAGGTTTAAATTTCGACTTTTCATAATGAATATTGTTTGTACTTTTCGAAATCGTTTAGTTTCTGTGCACTTATTTGCACTTTTCTTCACTATTTGGGTTTTTTCAAAGTATATAAATATATGGCGGGACGATCATCAAAAACGAATTCTGTTTTTTTAATATATTTCGTTTATTAATAAATCGATTTTATTGTCCTTAGGTTCATTTTATAGGCAACTAAATATGCTCCCAGATAGACATAACAAAATGCTAGAAATGTAAAATTTAAGATGGCCGACCTAATTGAAGAAAAAAAAAAACGAGCCTAAAAGTAACCCATTTTATGCTCGTTTTGCGTAATAATTATAAATTAAATATAAAATCTAATAACAAAAGTTAAATATCTAACCTATTTTCTTTATTTTAAGACCTCTCCGAGTACGATTGGTCCATTCAATCGTAAGATATAGACAATCAAAGTTGTTTGGTTTTTATGTTTTTGACCGATTTGTACTCAATGGATCTGATTTGGTAGGTATGTAAATATACTTTCCGGCCACTATGTTTTTATCGAGAAAGAAACTTCTTAATATCATGAGAAGTTCTGGAAAGAATGAAATTAATAGAATTTGCTCACAACACCGTTAGATACTTTGTTGAAAAGTACCCACGGTCAATATGCCTCCGACATTGCACAAATACTTTATTCATGGGCCTGAAATAATATCTTCTGCTTTGTTGCCTAGAGACCAATTAACAGAGAAAACTAATGAGGATGTCTTTAATTCGTTTTTACTTAGTTTCGACCTTGTAATCACGAGCAAACGAAAATTAAAAAAGAAAGAACCTGCAGCACTTTCCTAAAGAAGCAGTAGATTTGTTTAAATCTGGACTCGTCCAGCTTCATAGCCATGGTATATTCATGACACTGATGATGATCGTGGAGACGATGAAGAAAATGTCTTATCACATTCTAAAGAGGATGAAATTTGATTACAATTATCATAACTTTTCTAAATGAAATTATTATAATATTACATTTTTATTATCTGTATCTTTAACGTGTGGAGAGTGGATTACCCCCACGGCACTTAGGCCCTCATTAGGCTCATGACATTTTTATTATATTATATGTTAGTATTACAAAAGAAAATACATAGAGGGCTTATAAAGTGTTTATTTGCTAAAAAAAAAAAAAAAAAAAAAAATAGAAAGATATTAAGAATAGAATATACATTTTTATTATATTATATTATATTCTTAATAACTTTTTTTAGCAAACAAACACTTTATAAGCCCTCTATGTATTTTCATTTGTAATACTAACACCTCTACAAAGCAATATTTAACTTACAAATTCATAAAGAGTCTGTGATTTATTGCCAAATTTGATGGCTTGTTGCCCCAGTGTGCGGCGTCGGGAATACTATTTTTTAGTATGTATGTTAAAACCGCTGTAAGTTTTATTATGAAATAAGTAAAGTATTGAAATAAGTAAAGTATTGAAATAAGTGAGGTATTGCATAGGAATGGGATAAATGCTTTAATCTTTTTTTCAAGTACCTATCAGAATTATAATAGTAGTGCAATTAATGTTAGTGTAATTAATATTTTATATGAACATTAGTATAATAATAGTGAAGTAAAAAAATTGTTCCAAATTTGCAACCCAGAGTAATCTAGTGCGATTTCGAACAGGCAGCAGCATTCAAGACAATGGAAGATTGTTTTCCAGGCGTCACTATAAATGGTTGTTTTTTCACTTAGTCCAAAATATGAGGAAACAAGTGACTTCTATGGGACATACGATGAGAGAGTACAATGCTGATCCACAATTCTCTCTAAATTGCAGAATGGTGATATCTTTGGCATTTGTTCCTATCGATCATTTAGATCATGCCTTTGATGTTCTAGCGGAAGACCTACCTGCCGAACATCAACCACTGTTGGACTGGCTAGAAGATATTGGACGCCTTAATAGGTATTTAATTCATTGTTAACTAAATTAGTGAATTTTTATTTTAAATAATACTTTTATTAACAACTTTGTCTGTTTTTTGCACAAGATGAAATGCTAGACGACCAGGTTTATTCCACCCAACGATGTGGAACCTTTACCAAAGGACTTTGGATCAGACAGACCGGACCAATAACCATGCAGAGGCATGAAGACTACAGTTCGAATTGGGAGCAGATCATCCAACCATTTGGAAATGGCTTGCGTCAGGTGCAGAAAGGTCGAGATTTATATTTCAAGCAACTTGTGGCGGGCAATGGCAATCTCCCACCATTGAAGTTAAAAAATACAGGGATGCAGATGAACGCATTTTACGGCTTCTTCAAATTTTTTAAGTAAACGGTAATATTTTAGAATATCTAAGAGGACTTGCTCATAACTACAACATGTAATTCCGTGAAGTTTAATACATTAAATATATATAATTTATTAACAGCATATAGACATTTTATTTGTCTTCTTTTCGACACGAAAACAGTTTTATTATTTAATTATAATAAACCTACTTATAATAAATATAACCATTATCTAAAATTTATAAAAATTAAATTAAATGGCCAACGTCGAAAAGGCCGGCGTCGAAATGGCCGACGTCCAAACGGCCACGCCAAAATTAATATTTATGAAATAAGAACAGGCTGTTCTTGCTTTTTAATAGGGTTCTCACTGGTACCTATTCACCGAAAAACAGTTTTCAAAATTGTTTTTAGTTAATATCAAATTCCTCTGTCCTCTGAGGTGTCCCACCTAAAATTAAAAAATAATAATTGTATAACTACAAAACCTAAATGAAACATAAAAGTTTGTCCTGCTAAGATAAGAGGTCGTATCTACAAAATAAATATTTTAAGTAAATGTGGGATAATTACGTCCATTTAGACTTCGCAAATAAGTTTTGTATATTTTACTAATATTTTCTTATAGTTATAGTAAATATTTTCTAATGCAAATAGGTCTTTATTTTGAATCATAATAAAATAAAATGTAAGCTTATTAAATTTGTAAGAATCTTAAAATCGGAATTTTCGTAGATACGACCTCTTGTCTTAGCAAGACAGAAGTCTTTCCAAAAAGTCGTTATCCAGCATCATACATTTTTTTACTTCTATTCCAGTTTGTTTTGTGTTCTTATGATTATAAATTTACTTATATATAATAACAATACCTAACAAGAAGTGAACTAAATATACTTACATTTAAATATTAGTATCAGGTCACTGAGGCCCCATCCATCTAACAAAACTTCCATTTCAATTTAATTTATTTATACACTTATTAATTGAATCACAAATAATTTCTAACAAAAAGTAGAACGCAACCCTAACAATACGACGCAAACTTGTTAGAAAATGGACAATAGGATGAACACGTGCTAATGCCAATTTGCCGGATTCTCTATAGATGCGTTGTCAGTAACTTACGAATAATAAGTATCACAGGGGGGTGGGTGGCTCAGTGGTAGAGTCTCTGCATGCGGATCCCAGGGTCCCAGGTTCGAATCGCACCGTTGGCCTGGATGTTTTTATTTAATTTAATTATTTAAAATTAATTCTGATGCCTTGGTAGGATTCCCCACTCGACCATTCACTGTTGGGTTCTAATTAACAGTGCTGTTCCTAAAGTGGCGCTGGGAAACAGTAACAAAGCCTACATAGAACACGAGGCGAAATAACCTTAGCAGTTGAAGCCAATGACACACAAAAAAAAAGTATCACATCCTCAACATGTACCCATCATATATTTACTGTACAGTGCAGTGGTTGCATTTTAAAATAAGTTTCAGCTAGCCACACTGTGCAGTGAATTTGTACTCGCTAATCTTTTGTGAAGTACATAGGTTTTTGATTCGAATTGTTTAATTCTTGTTCTGAAATTTAAATGCTTTTAATCAAATCCATTTATAACATTGAATCAAGTACGCGATAGTCGATTTTAAGAGCATATATCATACAATAAACGCAAGAGCTTTCTTGTATTAATTATCAATTCTCGTCTCGAATTAAATAATTTATTTTCAGATTATTATAAATCTTCACTCAACATTTATTTTCTTTTTTTTTTAATTTGGTGTCATCGGCGTCGACTACTAAGGCCATTAGCTTCGTGTTCTGTGTATGCTTTGTTACTGTTTCTCTCAGCGCCACTTTAGGAACAGCACTGTTAATTAGAACCCAACAGTGAATGGTCGAGTGGGGAATCCTACCAAGGCATAAGAAGTAATTTTCAATAATTAAATTAAATAAAAAAATCCCGGCCAACGCAACGGTGGGATTCGAACCTGGGATCCTTGGATCCACAGGCAGAGACTCTACCACTGAGCCACCCACCCCCTCATTTTCTTATTGTATCGAGAAATATTATTTGGAGCAAACTCTGCTTTATTTCAAACAAGTGTAAAGCTTTTCTTGAATGTAGATAATTTTTTTCTGTATACAATAAATTGGGGCGGGACATACTGTGCTGTGACGGTTTTTGTAAATCTCGCTCTGACCGAATTACAGTAAAGTATATTTTAATTTTGAATACTTTTTTAAATTGAAATAATTAAAATATTCATTCCTATTTTCTTTCATAGAATCCTCACATAATAAGTAAAAGGGAGCAAGCAAAACAATATTACCTTAAATATCGTCCTTTTCAGAATTTTTGACGTGGATGGGAGTTCGAAAATTTGCTAAATTTTGAAAATCTGTATTATGAAAACCATTGGGCGAACAGAAAATTCAGCCACCTTTAAAAACGTATGGCGTAATTATTATCAAAAACTAGTTTGTCAGGGTTAAAACTATCAAAAACTGAAGAAAGGTAAAAAATGTGGACTTTTATTTTTGACAATGTTGCATTCGGCTGTCGAGGTCAAAAACTTAAATTATTCATTGGACCAACATCTTAAACAACAAAAAATCAGAACTACCGGATCTGAAGCAAGATCTGATGTATATGGTACCAGATATTATTATAAATGAAAAAATTGTTTATTGGATTGAAAATTTGAATTCGGGCTTTATAAACAGAGGTTTCAAAAGCCAATCTTTTTGTTATGGTTTTGCTGAAAATGACTTGTCACAGTTTTTGTGTTAAATCAAAGTTATTTTTTAAACTATTTAAATTTAGATTTTTTATATCTTCAAGAAAATTATCTTGTATGACTTTTCAATAAAAAAAAGTTATAAAATTCTTATAATTTTCTGTATTTATTTGTGTTACACTAAAGTTTTATTTACCTACTGACTTACACTGATTGGCTTCTAAACCCTCCAAATAATGGTAATTCTTGAAACATGTTCATGTTATTAATACCTTTAGAAGAAAAAAACATTTCACCCCCCCCCCCCCCCCCCAGGGGACAAGTCCCTTCACCACCCTTTAAATATAGGGAGGGGTGAATTCGCCCCCCCCCTAAATGTTGGTGGGGGTGAAACATTTTTTTTATAATTCGAGTATTTTAGTATTTTGAGATAATGGTGATATAGATAATTAAAAAATTCAGAGTTGGCCCTACTTCCCCAACCTTTTTTTTATACCTTTTCTGGGCTGTTAATGATTAATTTCAATGTGGTTCATGACAGAGTTCAAACTGAGGACGAATATATAAGAATACAAAAAAGAATGTTTGGAACATGCAAATGCATAGATGTATAGATTACAGTAAAATTTCGACCATTGGGCAAGCACTAGCACAAATAAATCTTCAAATCAGCAAAAATTGATTCATATTTTAAATGGTTTTTACTTATTAATCATGGATAAATATTTTTTATGCGATGTTAAGGGGAAAAAGTATTTCCCTTTAAAGATTTATTCAATAAATATTTGAATATGTTATTTTCTGGAAAACTTTCAGGTCAAACAAAAATATCGCTGTCATGTCTTGTGATTTTTTGAATATAAAATATATTTTTTTTAATACTTTTTTCAGGATAGTGACTGACACAGGTGCCATTTTGTTATCAGATGATGGCCAACATTTAAAGTGGCTTGTGCTATATATATTTGAACTAGATTGAAGAGTACAATCAAAAATGACGGTAAATGTGACAACCGATGGGTAAACTTGAGGACTTTCCAATCTTCTAATGGCGGAAGGCTACGAGTTTATTGTCATAGAAACCCAAGATTTGAAAAGAATTATACGTTGGGTTTTACCAATAGTGGATGCTTTTCCATCACAGTTTAGGCATGGATATAAGTGTTAACGGTCCTAGAATGTGCTGAAAAATTGATGAGCGATTAACAGCGGAGTATTATAACGTAATGTTACCATCAGTAAGTGATACTTTTCTTGGGCATTTTACCTTTCAAAACGTAAGAAATCAGTTTAGGATACTAGTAAATGTTTATAATTTATTTTTATTACAGGATATTTCTCCAGTTCATACGGCTCAAATATAAGAGAATGGGCCAACATACAATGAATAGAATAGAATTGTATTAATTGTCACTACAATAAATGATTAACAGCAGTTCACAACAGAATACAACTTAATACTAACTTATTAAGGTGATTACAGCACCCCCTTATAATTTTTGTAGAAGGATATCTCAAAAAGTAATTTTTTTAAAAAATTAAAATTTTGGCAAAATATATTAGGCAATAATATCTATAATATTCATATAATTTAAAGTTTGAATTCCTTACAATTTCAGAGAAAAAAATCAAAGGGCTTTAAATTTTGAAATATCATAATGAAAATAAATGCATTCCTCAACAGCACTATTCTTAATATAATCCCGAAATTTGAGCTCTTAATGTTTTTTTTTTTATTTGTTGTCATCGGTATCAACTACTACGGTTATTAGCCTCGTGTTCTGTGTAGGCTTTGTTATGGTTTCCCAGCGCCACTTTAGGAACAGCACTGTTAATTAGAACCCAACAGTGAATGGTCGAGTGGGGAATCCTACCAAGGCATCAGAATTAATTTTAAATAATTAAATTAAATGAAAAAATCCCGGCCAACGGTGGGATTCGAACCTAATGATTTTTTAAAATTCACCACAATTAGTGGCTAAAACACTTCGTTAAATGCTATCTTCTGTTGGAACACGACTGTAACTATCGTATCCTACACTCTCAGTCATCACACAACAAGATAGCCCTTAACGAGGCGTTTAGCAACTAAATTTGGCGAATTTGAAAAAAATATTTATTTAATTGATTTTTTAGTAATTTTTCAATTACTTTAGAAAAAAAACAACATTATAGAAATTGGTCCCTAATTTTGAACAAGATTCTGGTCACCTTTTTTATATAACGGTATAACTTGGGAGATTTTTAATTTATCAGGAAATACACCAGTATAAAAAATCATATTTATTAACTCAGTTAAGGGTCCTAAAATGATATCATAGGTTTCTTTTATTATCTTACTATTAATTTTGTGATAATCTGGAGAATTCGAGTTATTCAATGAACAAATAACCTGATTTACTTCATCAGATTTAACAAGTCTTAGTAAAAAAGATGTACATGGGAGAGGAAATGTTTTATAGCTCAATAGATTATCAATATCAACATCAGGTAGGGTAGTAACAATGTCTTTTGCAATATTTCGGAATGACCAGCAAAAAGTGCTGACTTGAATTCCATTGAAAAGAGGTAGGTATATCCCAGATACTTTAGGCCAGCAAACTGTGGTCAACTATGGGAAGTTATTGAAAATTCTTCAGCAGGACCTAGATAGTTTATCAGATTGGTGCATGCAAAATAGGTTAATGCTAAATGCATCTAAGTGTAAAGTGATAATATGCACCAGAAAAGGATCTGGTATAAATTGCTATTATAATATTAATGGTTTAGTTTTGTCACTCTGTTCCTCTATCATCTATCACTGATTTGGGTGTCACTTTTGACTTGAGACTAAGTTTTGTTGAGCCTATAATTATTAAGGTTTCTGATGACAACCAAAGAGTGTTCACATTTGGGTTGAGGCGACTGAGGGATAAATACATCCAAAAAAATGTGTACACAAGAATTCCTAACAAAGAATACCTGAGAATTCCCAGGAATGCCTGAGAATTCCCGGGAATACCTAAGAATTCCCGGAAACATCCAGAGCCTTCCCTGGAATACCCAGATACTTCCCGAGAATACCCAGACTTCCCGGAAACATCCAGAGCCTTCCCTGGAATACCCAGATACTTCCCGAGAATACCCAGACTTCCCGGGAATGCCCAGAGAATACCTGGGAATATCCAGAGAATACCTGGAATACTGAGAGAATAACTGAGTACATACAGGTATTGCTCAAAAAATATATGAGAATAACCAAGTATTTCTAAAGCTTTTTCTAGAGTTAGTAAATAATGTCCTTAATGAGGTCCTTAAAATATTAGGAAAATAAACAATTGTTCTGGATTTATTAACTCGATGATTAGCATTTTTTCCCTCAATTTAGATTATATTTTACTTTTGATAAAATACGAGAAATAAAAAGATAAGATATTAACTGTGGGGAAAAATATATTAACTTTGGAAAAAATCATGTTATTTAATTAATAATACATTTAATTTTTCATTTCGCTTTCTTAATATTTGACAAATTAATGCAAATACAATAGTAATATAATTCGAGAATTGTTGTTGAGGTCTTATTTTCTCGTAAGACACTGTACAAATACTCACGTTTAAAAAAAAAAATCTCAAAAATTTGCACGGTAAGGTATAGTTAAAAGTTCAACATTAGATAAATAAGGACTTCAACTATTAGAAAAAAAATTAATTTTAGTCATAATCTAATATTTTTTATTTAACATTGGCGGCGAAAGGGGTGGCGAAAGGACCTCCTTAAATCAGCCTAATAAAATTCTTTGAATGAATAAACTGCTAGATAAAATAATAATTCCTTGGTCTTTTTTTTTGAATTTATATTCATTAAAAAGTTTAAACTGTGGGGGAAGTTTATTATATAGTTTAATAGAGTTGCATATGAAGCTTTTATCAGTTAATGTTAGTCGGTGTTGTGGTAATAACAATTGTTATCTTGACCGAGTGTTGTGCTCATGGGTATCTCCTAGTAGTATAGGATTTATTTTATTTGTTTTTACATATAATAAACATTCTAATATATAAAGAGATGGGAGTGTCAATATTTTTTGTTCCTTGAATAATGGTCTACATCTAGATGAGGCCTTTTTGTTATTGCACGTACTGCCGCTTTTTGTAATATGAATATTTTTTGCCAGTCTACAGAATTTCCCCATAGCAGTATCCCATATGACAGGTGGCTATGAAAAAGACCCATATAGGCCGTTCTACAGACTTCGTTTGTAGTGTACCATGATAATTTTATGATTAAAAATAGCGTGATAGATAGTTTTTTTGATAGACTCTCTATATGCTGTTTCCAATCAAGTTTATTATCTAATGTTAAACCTAAGAATTTTGTTGATTTAGTTTGCTGAGGTCTCTGAGTATAAACAACATTTTGACTGTTTTGTCAGTATTCAGTAAAAGATTATTACTAGAGAACCATAAGTTAGACAAGGCAAGAGCTCCAGCATCAAGAGTTTCTAGCTCGTCTTTGTCCTTGTTACAGTGATAATAAGTAGTGTCGTCTGCATACTGAATGGAAAAAGTAGGCTTCAGATAGTAAGGTAGGTAATTCACGTATAGCATAAAGAGGGTTGGCCCAAGAATTGAGCCTTGGGGTACTCCAGCATGAACTTTTTGAGTTTCTGAAGTATTGTTTCCAATTTGTACAAATTGACAACGGTCTTTTAAGTACTGGGTTAGGAGATCAAGACCTTTACCTCTTATACCATAGTATGGGAGTTTATCCAATAGTTTGCTGTGGCTAACACAATCAAATGCTTTTGAGAGGTCACAGAAACTTGCTGAAAGCATCTGTGTATCCTCAAAAGCACTGACAATATCAGTCACCAGCTTTGTGATAGCATTTATTGTTATCATCCTTGTTAGGCCAATAATAGTGACCTAAGTCTTCTTTTAAAAAACTTTATCCCATACAAGTCATTATTTCTACTTTCTATATTATTTTTCCAATGTACCATGAATCATCGTAGTAGATGGCGTAATATTTATCCGTTTCTATTTTCTATTAAATTGACACTTCTTTTATTCTAATTTTTAGAATCGGCAAATTCTGGGACTTCCCTAACTCTCATAATCCTGTCCAAACTTAATTTATTGGATTGCTCTTCTAGTAACCAACAATGTTGTTTTTCTGTTTTATTTCCAATGTTTATGGACACTTCATTTTTTTCTTTTAATATCATTAACATTCAGAGAAGTAAAGTTTATTAAAATATTTCCTTCTTCAGAAGTGGCCTCAGCCTCTGTATCAGAGGTGATATTTTGAAAAAGTTCTTGACCTTCAACTATGTTATCACTTTCTTTTAAGTTTTTATTTATACTTAAATCATTAATTTAAATTTTGACATTTTAACAACATTTAGAGCATCATTAACACATTTTTCAATATTCATTTAGGTTTGGGTCTAAATTATATTTATAATTATTGTTTTCTCTAGGGAATATAAAGGTGTTAGATAAATTTGTTATACAGTCGTTAATGTATTCTAACTTATTGGTTCTCTTAATTATTTCTAACACTGCAATTAACAACTGTTGAGAAAGTGGATGTCATAGATCTCTTAGCTCTAAACAGTTTTTCACATGGTTGAGAACCCTTTCTTTAAAACAAAATTATTTAACTTTATAATAACATGTGCATTATGTTCCACACATAAGTAGCTATTGTTAATGTTATAAAATTATTTAATAAACTCAGGTTTTCTTCAGAGATTATCCATCGCCTCCAAATTCGTAAAAAGAACACAGCATACCACATACAATAAATTTTAGTTTAAATCAAAACATTTTTATCCAAAAACGCCACTTTGATCTTGTTCATTAAATTTAAGTCTTCGACGGTTCCTAGTGCATCAGGTTGAGTTTTTAACAAATTTTGCACCATTTCAGAATACATCTTTTCTGCAGATTTATAATTCATTTTATCATTTGAATTAAGATCAGATGGTATTAGCAGATGTTTATCTTTGGCGAATCCTGTTATCAGATCAACTAAATCATTTTTTTAAACTTCAAAAGACCATATTACCATTTTTTATTTTCATATTTTCTTTGCTTATTAAATTCTTCACTAGTGCCTTCGTCATTCTGGTTATGTTTAAGGTATGATTTTAGCAGCCTAATCCTAAATTTTGTCATGATATTTACAGAATCTTGCATACAACAGTGCCCATTAAGAGGCATGTGAAACCAGTCCCATGTTTCACAAGATTGTTTATCAGTCTTTTGGAAATTTGACTTAATTCACATGTCTTTTAATAAGCTGCTATCACCATCCGATTAAAACCTCTTCTTAAGTAAATCTATTTGTTCTAAACTAATTAAGTACAAATGAAGTTTTATGATCTTCTAATGGTTGTGCCATAATAACATTGGCATACTTAGCTCGAAAATTTTCAAAATAAACAAATATGAATTTTTTTTTTTGGAAAACCTGTGTTGTCGAAGGGACTTACAAATCCAACTAGGCTGTACATTTTCTTTATTGTATTGAACAAAGCAGGATACATTAAACAATTTTTTTTGATATTATTTATAATTTTATTGAACCACCAGATAAAGACTTTAAAGAAATAAGCATTAAATGTGACTAAACAATCAGTAAATTTACTAAAATTTCTCAGTATAAATTTCAACGAACTGCAAATTAAAAAACAAATCATATGCAGAATTAAAAAAAAAATTGTTTTGTATGGTTGTGTAACACTTTCAAACATATTTAGTGAACACGTCCTTGGAAACAGGGAGAATGCCAATATAATTAAAATGTAGTGTAGTAGTTCCGGTACCAAAAGTAGATAATCCTAAAAAAGGCAGCTCAGACTTATAAATGTATTACCAATGGTATATTTTTTTTTTATTGTGGTACATGAACAGTTAAGTACATACTTAGAAGAACACAGATATTATTTATGAAGGACAATTAGGCTTCAGGAGCAAACTTTCCTACAAAAGTGGTAGTCAGTATGTGATATCAAAGTGGAAAAAAGAAATTGATGAGGGAAAAATGACAGCTTTTGTAGTCCTTAAAATACCTTTTGAAACAATACCTCACAAAAAAGTGCTCAAAAAAATATAAATCAAATGGAGACAGTCCTTGGTGGTTGAGAGACTACTTTATTTTCACTCTTTCGGGCATCCCTCTGCTTTCCCTGGTTTCGGCAGATCCCACCTAATCAGGTTTGGGTCCAGCCACTAGCTCCCCTCAATCAGGCTTGGGATCCAGCCAACTGTCTCTCCTCTAGGGTTGGCATGGTGGCACTGAAACTCAGATAGCTAATTGTACCACCACTTGAATGTCCTATTCCTTACCATTCATTTAGCTAGTACATTCTTCCTTCAATTCTACGGTTTGGTCTAAGAGTTTGGTCACCCACTCAAGCCATAACCGGGCCATCACTGTGGATCACTTGTGATCAAGAATGGCTACTTAGATGATTGGAATCAAAGAACAAAAGTTTATAAACATATATCAGAATCGGTATATACAACATATGGAGTGCCACAGAGTATGCACTGGGCCTGTTACTATTTTTGGTTTTCATAAATGACAAACTAACACAGTTTCATAAATCTGTATGCAGATGATACTCTTTTATCTGTTTTGAACTATAGGTTTTAATTGGCTCAATAAAATGCATGATTTTAGGCAGTCCAAACAAGTGTACAATATTTATTTAGTAACAAAAACATAATCGAGAACATAAGAGTGAAAATATTGAAATAGTAAAGAGTATCTTGAAATGCCACTCCAACCGTTTTAAATAAGGATCCATCCTTATCTAAACTTTGGTCAGCATGTAGATTGTATGTTCAAAAAATTGGTAAGAATTAGAATTGGTTATCTTTACATAATATTGACTATTCTCTAAATAAGCAAAAAGGAATGTGTATAACTGCATTATCTATCCAAAATCACATTGAATAAAGAAGATAATAAGTTACTACTATAACCTGCATTGTGTATAGTATGAGATTTGGCATTGACATTTTCTCATGCAGACTTGGGGAAATCAAATCTGATTTGTTTAACTTTAAAATAAAAAATAATTTAGAATTGTGTTTTACTAGGAGCTGATTATAATTTCGTGTATTTTGTTTCTGATTAGTATCTGTAAATATATAGGTACATATTGTTTTGTTCCTGCAATGTTATCAGGATTGGCTCCTCAGCAGTGTACTTAATAAAAAAATAAAGTAATGGAGGATATATTTAAAAAAACAATTTTATATCAGACTGAAGTTATAGAAAACCCTGTATATTTTAAAATATGAAGTTTAATGTTCAATGCTACATACCATTTTCTGTAAATATATTTGTATATCTCTAAGGGCCGATTCCACCATTGTATTAAAGGAAGTTTACATTACTAAAGGAAGTTTACATTACTAAACGAAGATTAAAATGAAATTATTAATGTAAAAATGTCATTTTAACCTTCATTTAGTAATTTAAACTTCGTTTAACACAACGGTGGAATCTGCACTAACAGTATTAAATTTTTTATCTCTACCTACTTAATGGACCACCCTGTATAAAATGTAGATTTATTTATGTTTAAAATGCAGATTTTAAGGGTAAAAAATATTATCAATCAAAAGACAACAGTAGACATCTATTTAATAAGTATTTAATCTGAATAATTTTGTTACTCTGAAAGTAGAAAGTATTCATACACCTGTCAAATTCAAGATTTCTCTTTATCCTGCATATTTGTTTACTTTGGAAACTTCTTGTTACAAAATTAACTGAAATTTTAAAGAGATTGTCCTTGTCAATGTGTTATGTAAAGAAAAGAGGACGACAAAGTGCTACATTGATTAGCCCCTTAGACAATGGCAAATAATGTGTAACTAACAATAAAATACATAAACATAAATTTAAAATAAAATAACACTAATTAATGAGTGATTAATCATGAGCTATTTACATCAACAATGTATTTAATCCCCCTATCAAGTCATTTCTTGAAAATAAACGAAACAATTTTAATGTTTACCTACATGATACACCTTTAACTGTAAGTACACTAATTTATTAAGCACTTTCAACTACACGAACACAAAGATCTATGAGTTTTTCCGAAAACACAAAAGTTTACAAATTAAAACACGCGAAATATGTAATTTTGTCCACACTAAAATAATTAAATACGTAGTTTACAGAAACCTCCCCGCCCTAGATACGTGCTGACAATTTGACAAGCCACCATTTCACATTTCAATTTTCAATTCAACTAGAAAAATAATAAACCTTCACACAGCAGTGTCATCTATGGAGTAGTGTCAAAACTAGATCTTGCTCGATTAATTTACTTGCAGTAGGTTTGTTCCCGAAGCGAGTTCCTAACTAATTGAGCATGCGCAGTACAAAATAACTGTTCCAGCAGAGCAAAGTTCCAAACAAATTGAACTTGTTTGATGTTTCCGCAAGATTAAAAACTTATTCATAACATGTTTGTTACTAGTTTTATTGGTTCCTAAATAAAATACGAACTTTTACTTTCGCGCATGCGTGCTTAAGTAAAATCATTCTTCTTTTTCTCCTTTGTTTTTCGGTTAGTTTTGTGAGTGCTATCTTTAATTTTGATTTTACCATAATTATTTTATTTAAAATGAATGCTTTCCTTCTTGAAAGTGAATCAGAAGTGGAGATTTCAGATAGTTCTGATGATAGTGATAGTGATTTTTCAGAATTTGAAGAAGAATTATTACAGGATAGACAGCGGCCAAAAAATGAAAACTATATCCAAGAAACGATTCAACAGTATAATGATACTGAATTTGTTGAACATTTTCGAATTAGCAAAGACTGTGTAAATAGCCTTGCAAGACAATTCGAAAGCAGTGATTTATTTCATCCTCAAACAGGTGGAAATAAGAAATTAAGCGGCAAAGACCATATTCTTATATTCTTGTGGTTTGCTGGACATCAAACCGCTTCATTTCGAGATGTGGCTGATAGGTTCAATATTTCAATTAGTAGTTTGTTCCGAGTGATCCGCCGGGTTACATATTTTTTAAGTGGCCTGTCTCCTCAAGTGATCAAATGGCAAACACAAGAGGAAATGCGAGAAAGTGAATTTTTTTTTAGAAATAAAGGATTTCCTGGTGCCATAGGAGCAATCGATGGATCTCATATCCGAATTGATAAACCTAAAAGAGATCCCGATTCCTATTATAATAGAAAAAAATATTTTTCAATTCAAGTAAGTACAGACCCAATTTAGAAATAGTACCTACATTATAAGTATTGAAAGTGTATCATTTTTTTGCAGTCGAGCGAATGCAAAATTGTGAGTAATAAATCACTTTTAGTCCATATGATATATACTATTTTTACTTTCCTATCTGTATACAGATATAAGGAAAGTATAGGAATCATGATTTTTTTCGACCTCGAGTTTTCGATGGATTTTTACGTTTTGAGGTCCCCTGAATACTTTTAAATGAATTCTGAACTAGATGTAAACATACTGTGGATATAATAGAAATTGCAGAAGATATAGGTGTCCAATTAGTTTGTATTACTATGTTTGAAAAAGGCAATCTTTTTTTTATTTTAATTGAAGAGCTCAAATGCAATTACTTTTAATGCTAGGATTAAAAGTGTTAGTAACGAGCATATTTTTGTACACTATGAGAATTATTAGCTTCTGCACCCGAAAATAGTACAAAAATGTCAATATTTACATTATATTTACCTATAATCCTATTCTAGGGGACATACATAAATATTACATTGCAAAATAAAATTAAACCATTAACTGTCAAAAAACTAAATAATTAATACTATTTTAGCTTCAAGCAGTATGTGATCATCGAATGGTGATACGAAGCCTCTTTGTGGGTTTTCCAGGTTCGGTGCATGATGCACGAATATTCAGAAGAAGCCCTCTTTCCCAAAATCTAGCACAAAAGTGTGGAAATTTTTTCATTTTAGGTGATAGTGCATATGGTTGCACTAGACACTTAATTACACCTTACAAAGATACCGGAAACTTAACCCGCCGTCAACGGCTTTTCAATACAAAGTTATCTGTTTGTAGAGTTATTATTGAACATTGTTTTGGACTCCTAAAACAGAAGTTCAGACAATTATTTCACTGCAAGCTACAAAAAATTACAGACATTGTACATTTTATTCGAGCTTGTTGTGTACTTCATAACCTATCAATAAATGAATTCATTATACATGAAGAAGAAAATAATGCCGGACCAGAAGACATAGATCCAGAACAGGCTTTAGATGATCACGAAGATATAGAAAGAGATATTCCCGAAGGAAGTGCTTATCGTAATTACCTTTTAAGAACTTTAAATTTATGATTATATTAATTGGTTTTAATTAAATAATGAAATAAACTTTTCAAGCAGACTTTTATTTTCCTTCTTAAACATTCAAAATAGTATTCAGTACAGGTATGTACAACAAACAAACAATCAAATAACTTAAAAACTATACAGGATGTTACAAAAAAGTAGGCCAATCAGTTGACCACAGATTCCTTAGGTCAGTGTAAGAGACATCTATTATTTTTTTCGATTGGGGCCATCATGTTAAATATACAGGGTGACCAAGTTAATTTTTTAAAATTAATTTTTTATTATATTTTCGTCATTTTATTGAGTAGATGGCTTAAAATTGGTACATCGGGGGTTTTTTTTTTGATAAAAAATCATATTGTGAGCCTAAATATAACCTACCTCATAGAGGGCGCCAGTTGCAAGTCTTCCTCCCCTGTATTTTGAAGATGTTGGTCCCAATCGAAAAAATAAAGGTTTCTTACACTGACCTAAGGAATCTATGGTTAATATATTGGCCTACTTTTTTGGGACACTCTGTAAAAACTGAAGAACAAATATTCTAAAAAACAACAGAAGACAACATATTCTGAAAAAAAAAAAAACTTAACAAAAAATAATGAAGGTACATTTTAATGACTTTCATTAGGTATTTTTAAGTATTCCTTTATTAATCGATTTCTTTCTTCTAGCAAATTATTCCTTCTTTTTTGTTCTTCAATTTTCTCTTTTTCAATAGCAAGTCTCTCCTTTTTAATTGAAAGTTGTTCTTTATTATATTTTAGTCTATCTTGCCTAATAATGTCTAATACATCAGTTCGACTTCTTTTTTGGGTACCAAGCCTTGTAGGTTTGTCTTTTTTTTCTTGTTCATTTTTGGGTACAGCATTTTCCTTTTCAGATTCCTGTCGAACAGTTGAATTATCAACAACCGTGTCTTCAGACAACAGAATATCCGGATTAATTTTCTTTTGTTTTATAAATATTTCTTCCATTTCTTTTTCAAATTTAAAAAATTTTCTTCCTCTACCTGTTTTATTATTGTTATCTACAACATTTTTAAAACTTTTCTCTAACGTCTTCCATTTATTACTGACTCTTTCTCCTGTCAACGTTAACTTGTACCTTTTATTTAAAATGTCTGCAATAATTTCAAACAGTTTCTTCTGGCTTTTGATTGACTTCCCTACTTTTTTATAGTGTTCTTTATATACATGGATCAGTGCATTAGTGGTTGTATCTGTCCAATGCATATATTGATTTTCTGAATCTATGTTTGAATTAAACATAATTTGTTCCGACTCGACAACAGACGGAACCGTGGCTGAAGCACGTTCAGATGGAAAGGACAAAAATTCTTCCAAATCTACAATACAACATTATAAAAAATCTTTTAATATTTCTTTAATCTGAACTTACCATAACTTACTGAGGCATTCATCATATTTATAAAATAGTTCGAACAGTAAAAATGTTATACAGCGTTATAACAAAAAAAATATATCATAATAGGATAGTTTTTATTCCATAACCTCAAAATCTTCTTTTTTTAATAAATATATCGAATGACCTGTAATTAGTTAAAACACTCAGCCACATATTTATTTTATTAACGTTCCAGCACACATTTTTTCGGAACTCATTCTGAATATTATTCTGGTCACGCATGCGTATCAGATAATGTTCGTAACAAGTTTGGAACTCGCTTCGGGAACAAACCTAGTATATATGCAACCAACATAGCAATGGAGTAAAAAGAATTGTGTACCTTTTATTATTTATTTGAATTACTCAATGAACTGAATGAAGTGGAAAGCATGGAGGAAGGATTATTAGTGGAGAGGGCTAGAAGTATCCATCAACAATGTGGTCACCTTAAGATAGATCAAAGGTCACGCCACATCGAAAGGTAACCGTCTTGCAGATTCACTAGCCAAGAAAGCACCCAACCAAATACTTTTTGAACCTGGCCCTTCTATTGGCCTGACAAAATCGGTAGTGACAGACCTAATTAAAGAACATTCCCTTGTGAAATTCAAGGAAAGATGGAATGAAACAAGAAACTGCAGAGTTGCCAGGGAGCTCTTAAGTTATCCTGACAACACTGCAGCAAACAAATACTTGACTATGACTAGACAGAATCCGCGCCTGGTCATCTAAGGCCTGGTCACAGGCATTCAGACTGGTCATTGCCAAGTACGGAAGCATCGCCATATCATGGGGCTGTCAGAATCCGCACTCTGCAGAGGGTGCGAACAAGATGATGAGACCATCAAGCATATCCTTTACGATTGCTTGACGCTCTCATTTATTAGAAGATTTGTGTTCGGGGAGTATCTCTTGGCACCTCTTGGCGACGTTGTCAACTACATTAAATCTGTAGGCTGGCTCACGAGCTAGGAGGTGCCTATCATCTTAGGAGGATGCACAATGGGCCTAATGAGGCCTAAGTGCCGTGGGGGTAACCCACCCTCCACACGTTACAGATACAGAAATAATACTAAATCGAAATCAAAGCACAATAAGTCACAAATATAAGTAAGATAACAAAGAATTGATGCCAAAAAAGCTTACAACAGCCACAACACAAACAAAAAACAGAACTGAACATAAACAAAATCGCTGAACAAAGACAATCCTGGAATTTGTTTACAGTGCTTTGACAACCTCTCCTTTTTTTATTACGTTGTGTTATCATAACAGGTAGGTTAAATAAAAGTAAAATAAGTAACAAATATAAGTTTTGCGAGGTTTTGATTTCCCTCAACAACTTCTCATGAACGTTGCATTTACGTTGTGTAGTAATGTTATTACGTTCCCTTAAAACAACATAGCTGAAAGGCTTGGCAACGTTATGTGCTAGCTGGGTTCCTTGCTAAATTTGGATCACACTTTGTTTATATCCCGAAATATTTTGAAATTTTGAGTATTTTGACAAGCCTGGAGCGAGCCGTAGTCTTGCTGTTGGCAAACAAATTTTACTGTTTACATACAAAAATTGTAAGAATAAAATAAAGGAATTGAGTCTAAACTGAAGTTATAAAGACTAATGGTAAGATTTTAGAGTAATTATTCTGCAAATATCATTCACTATTTTTAAATTAATTGCAGTTTTGTCCACCTTACATTTAAAAGCAGATGAGATGATTTCTTACTAACATTAAAAACAACAGAGAGCAAAAAAGTCAAAGGGCTTTGCTAAAAGAACATACATTTTTGAAATACGGATTTACTAGAGGAAGAAAGAAGAAAATAAGGGCCTTTTAGAGAAGAAGTTTGTAAAGCATTCCCGAGAAGATATTTGAGTAAAAGTGCTATCTTTACCTAAGAAATACTTTAAAGTATCCCTTGCTGGGGATATCAACTTTACAAAAATGCAATTCTAAAATAAATCTGAGATATGGTCTTGGATGATTTAAGTGCTCCAAGTATATGTAATTATCTCCTCTATATATTGTATGTATATAAACACAATAGATAAAACTGTTTTTCTCTAATTTGATACCTATGTTTATAGATAATTATAATAAAGTTGAGTTGTTTTATTGTTTTTTTTTTAAAGTAAATTATACTGTTCATACATCCTAGAAACTAGTAGAAACTGACAAAATATATTTTTTATTTTTGATATTATTATATATTTTATGTTTCTTCTAAGTCCAACGGGTCCTTGTTTTCTTCTATAAAATTATTTGTAACTACTTTTTACTAAAAAGTTCCTGTAGAAAACCCTTTTTTTCAATAATGTAGGTTCTTTTAGTAAAGCCCTTAGACTTTTCTTGCTTTTTGTTGTGTTTAATACCATCTCGTCTGCTTTTAAATGTAGGGGGTGGCAAAGCTGCAATTAATTTAATAATATAGTGAATGATATTTTCAGAATAATACTCGAAAATCTACCATAAGCCTTGTAAGGGGTTTTCTCGCCTTACGAAATAATGGCGCTGATGGTTCTCGAGCGCCAGATTTTTGGTTATGGTTTACTCCACAAATTCTCGAAACGGCGCGGCGTCGAGAGTACTCGGGCAGCACAGATCGAGATGAAAAATTCCAGGGGTCAAAGGTTACTTAGACTCAGGTAATTAGTAGCCACAAGTAATGGCCTTTAATCATTACTTGTGGTTACAAAGAATTTCTCACTGCTGAAAAGTAAGGGGGAAGTAAATTGGGGATTAGTAAGTTCAGTAATAGTCAAGGTATTGTTGACACATATATTGGTTTAACTATTTACAGTTAATAAAAATATTATATTTCAACGCCCACCCTCGGTTATGAAACCCTGAACAAAAAAAAAAAATAAAGCAAAAACAAAACGGGAACGAACGGCTGATATAGTTGGCAGGTATTCTCAATCAGACTGCTTAAACTGGATACGGTGAAACGGTCGTAAATCTCAGACTAAGGTCAAAATATAAATCTCGGATATTAGGAATTTTAAATTTATAATACGAATTTAAAAAAAAATAAATTTACGGTAATTACTTAAATCGCAAAGCAAATCAAAATTTTGATCAAGGATAGTATTAATTTTAAAAAATCCAAAATTACGGTAATTTTCTTAAATCACAAAGAAAAATCAAAATTTAAATCAAGGCACTTCTGTAACTCGTGAGGACCACTTAAAATCTTTCTAAATGTTTGTTTCTTTTTAAAACCCCTGAAGCCAACGAGCAAGCTATGCTGAATCAAACCCACACTACCTCTTATTATTATTTATTATTATAACCCCAGGTCGAACAGGGATATCTAGGAAGGAAAATAACACAGGGAACTTTAAGCCCTCACTGAGTTATTTGGGAATAGACAGAAAGGAAAACTAACACAGGGAACTTTAAGCCCTCACCGAGGTTAATTGCGGATACCAAGGAAGGAAAATAACACAGGGAACTTTAAGCCCTCACTGAGTTATTTGGGAATAGACAGGAAGGAAAACTAACACAGGGAACTTTAAGCCATCACCGAGTTAATTGCGGATAGCTAGGAAGAAAAATAACACAAGGAACTTTATGCCCTCACTGAGTTATTTGGGAATAGCCAGGACGAAAAAATAAAGGAAAGGAGATTTTATATTCAAAACAGGAAATGATACCCTCCCATTCGGTAGAACAAAATTCCGTACAGTCAAACTAAACCAATAAAAAAATTAACAATATTCAGTTCCCGTATTTCCCACGGTTAGGAATTCAACAAATCTATTTTTTAAAAGTCTACCCAAATTTTAAAAAATACGAAAAGAAAATAAACACTCTAATTCCTAGCTTTCCCAATTTACTTATTAATTAATTCTATTTACAAAGTCGATTTATATCTGAAGCAGTCCTCACCGTTCGAAGATGATAATAAAAAAAAAAATAAACACGGCCAATATCCAAACAAGAAAATATTGACTGTTAACTTAATTATTAAATTTCGGCATTTTCAAACAGAATTATTTACATGTTAAAATCTAAATCTCAAACGGTGTTTAATTCTACCTAATTTAATTCGGTTTTATTTCCTATCTAAACTCGATGCTACGGCAAAAAAATAAAAACGGGTTTTTTGTATTAACTGCGGTAAACAAACGGTTTTAGCTCGCGGCGCCGTATTACACTTATCGACTGATTCTTTCGATTGCTCAGAATGGAATTCTAAATTTCCCTCTCGATGTTCTCGTTCTCGGGTCGAAAAATATTTACCAATGGCCCGCGCATGATCAACTTAAGAGGGAGAAGGTATTCGAGAAGGGGTACAGTGCTGGGTGCTGACGTTCGTTCTCGTTTAAAATATTAAAAATGATAAATTCCCAAATCTACAAATTTTCTATAATATAAATTCAAAATCCTGGTTTAAAATGACTTTTGAAAACAATTGCTATATTGTGAAAGTACTATGGATTTTCGGATTATTATATATTTCAAAATAATAGATACAGTGTGAAGCCAAAAAGTTGATTTATAAATTAAAATAGTAACGAATAATTAATTTTATTAAATTGATATGCCGGATTCTAATGAAAGTTGGATTTAAAATCATTATTAAGAATACTAATTCGGCACTTGAATAAAAAAAATAGTAATGAAAAATGACTTCATTACAGCCTTTAATTTCAGTTTAGGCTTGGTCCATTTATTACTTTTAACGATTTTTATCTTTAAACCTAGGTTTATCCTACTAAAGTGCTTAACCCAGGAAACACGGGTAAACTCAGAAATATAATTGAAATCGTAAATGTTTCGAGCTTCGCCCGGGTAAATCGCATTCTATACACTTTCGCTTGGTTAAAATAGGATGAATAATCGTTTCCTTTGCATCGAAAGTGTAGCACTGAGCTACGCCACTTTTGAAAATATCGTTCCATTTATACAAATTGTATGGATGGAACGATATTTTCAAAGTTGTGTAACTTAGTGCTACACTTTCGATGCAAGGGAATAGACCTTATTATTGTGTGCAGCATGGCATGCTGAGCGTGCATTTTGAGAATGACAGCCGAAGAGAGTGGACGCACGCGTTAAAACAGCGTTTTATGAAGTTTTTTAATGAGTTAAGGATATCGCACACCAACGCGGTGCGCCGGTGGCGGTGACGATTTCGCTGCAGTGCCAAAGTACGTGGCGGTATTGCATGCTACACACACCGGCGCGGTGCCACGAACGCGCTTTCGCGACATCTGTTTTAATTTTTTTTACAAAAAATGTCAATTACAGAGCAATTAATAGAAAAAGTGAAAAAATATCCCATATTATACGACTTAAGCCATGAGAACTATAAAAATGTTCATAAAAAGGACACAGTTTGGAATGAAATCGAAGCTGAACCCAATGAAAATGTAATACCTTATTTCCCTTTCATCTTCTGCTAAAGTTATTAATAACTAAGCTTCTTCTTCTTCTGATGAAATTTTCAGTTACTAAACCTAAACACAAAATTCACAGAAGAAATGTATGTCGTACTAACCGCATTAGTGTGAATAGAAACAAAATGGAATGCGGGGTACTGCGCGATATCTACCGTCACCAGCACCGTTACCGCTACCGCCACCGTCGTAACATGTTGATGTGTGAGATCCTTAAGTGTCTTTAAAAACCGTTTTTATTTTAATAATGAACAGTACCAAGAAATGTTAGAATATCGACGTTTGAAAAAATTTGACATATGTTCAGTTAGAGGCGTTGAAAAGTTTATTGCTCGTGTATCATCAGGTGAATCTAGCATAAAATATTACGTTACAAACGACGAATGTTTGACATTTTGCATGATGCACATTTGGCTATTGGACATGGTGGTAAACATCGTATGGAAAGTGAATCTATGAAAAAATACAAGAATATAACTCAAGATGTTATTAAGTTTTTGTGTTTACACTTGTGTGATGGATGCCAAAAGAAACAAAAATCTATCAAAAAAGGACTTGTGGTTAACCAATGATATTTTCGGAGATGAACAGCCGTTGTCAAGTGGATTTAATTGATATGCAATCCCATTCAGATGTAAAATACAAATTTATCATGGCTTACCAGGACCACTTAACTAAGTTTGTTCAAATGCGTGCAATGCTAAGAGCCCGATAGATATATTTTGTATTTCTGGCGCTAAAGGTACAGTTACATCTGACATTTATTGCATGATATTTATGTCTGATAGTTATTCAGTCCAGTGTAAACACACAAAAATTTCTCTCGGACATATATTTTTGAGTGTTTACACTGGAATAAACAACTGTCAGACATAAATATCATGCAATAAATGTCAGATGTAACTGTACCTTAACCGTGTAATTGAAGAGTTATGCTCCGTGTGGAGTGGCCTTAAAATAGCGCATCGCAAACTGCGCCACTGTCAGTCACAAGGTAGCGTGGAAAGAACAAATCAAGATATACAAAATATGCTCTTGACATGGATGGACTATGAAAACTACAGGCGAAGGTCAGAGGGTCTGAGATTTGTCCAGTTAATAAAAAATTGGGCATACCATGATGGAATAAAACGATTTTCTTATGCCGCCATGTTTGACAATGCTATTAAAGTCCAAATCTGCTGTTAAAAAAAATCTACGGACCGAATAGCTTGAGGAAGTCGTCAGCGAATTTGGTGTAGGAGAACAGTCACAACAAGAATTCGAGAGACGCTAAAATGGTGGTTCCCACCTTATCGAGGATTGAGGCCCACAAGGGTAAACTCGTAGCGCAACAAAAACGAGAAATGATTTAACTTGAAACGAAATACCAAAAGCCGATAGTAATATTAGCACGTTGAATTTTTTGGTTTGTGAAGCATTGGTATTACTTATGTGATGATTTTCACAAGCCTTGATTTTTAAAACCATTCTATATCGCCTTTTAATTAGGGTTTAAAAACTTGTTCGAGCAATTTATCCAATAATAATTGGCCTCCTTACCTCTTGAGCCTGCTCATGTAAAATATTTGGGCTTCTTACTTCGCCTATCTTTATTCTATTAATAAAGGACAAAAGGATGAGTATTGCAACTATGTTAAAAGAAATAAATTGGCTTTCAGTTCAGAATTATGTTCAGTACATGACTGATATTTATTTATAAAATAAAAATAACATAGTACCATCGCATCAGATCTATTAGAAAAAATTCAATATAATTCGCAATATCACAACTATAATACAGGAAACCAATCTGACTTTCTTGTACGGCAAGCCATCACTAAAAGTTCCAAAAATACAATTTTTATTAAAGGTTTAAAAAATTTAATATACTGCCTAAAGAAATTAAAAAAATAATAATAAATGTATTCAAAAGTAACCTCAACCAATACTTGATAAATAAATAGAACGGATATACTTTCTTGTGCTAATACTCTTTAAACCTGCCCTTTTTAAGTATTTCCTTTAATTTATTGTTATTTTACCACTCGTTTTATCCGCATTTATTATAGATTATTTGTTTTGAGATCATGTACTTTATTTTAAAAAATTATTTGATGTTATATTAATACCACTTACTATGTTTAAATTATTAATAGTTTTGCGAAGATAGGTTACAGCAACTTATAGCCACAAAATTATTTTTGTGTTAAAGTAGATCCATAGAGAGCAATGTAATTTACAAAGGCTTTCTTTCAACATACAAATAAATGATAACTTTATAATTAAAATGAAAAACACAACAAAATACCTCGGTATCATAAATGATCCAAATTTGAAATGGGCATTACTACCTCTCTTTTATATAATAAAAAAGTGCTTTGTATAGGAACATTATATTATATGTAATATGTACTTTTATATATGGAAAGCCCCTGAATTGAGATATTTATTATTTGCAATAAATATCAAAAGAAGTATACATTTTTAAATAATTTGACATTCAAGAGCCATTCACATATCACAGTTAACATCTTGATACTTGACAGGCACAGCCAAGCATTATTTTGATTTTTTCCAAATAAAATAGCCTGTTAATTATTCTATGGGGTTGCGACAGAGAACCAGTAAATTTGATGAAGGTGTTTTTGTGGCTAGGGGCGAAATAGTAGTACGATTAATAGCACTACCATAAAAATTCATTTTTAAGAAACTGCTTATATATTTTTCATAAATTGGCAGGCTTGGCGACTAATTTCGAATGAAAATAGCCTCCAAAATGGCTATATGGTTGCAAGTATGAAGGTCGCAACCCGCCTAATAAATTTCACCTTTACTATCAACAGTTGTTGTTTGACAGGTCGTTAGAGAATGTTTGCAATGTAAAGAATGTTAGGAATTTTGACGTTGAAATTCCTAAAATAATCACATAAGGAATGCATAGACGAATCTTAAGCAAATTGTTATTAAAGTAGTTAAAATAGGGTTCTAAGATAGAAGTAATTATTCAAGAAAATCAAAACCGCAAGTCAATCAGAGTTATCGTGCCGGCATACATACAGACGACCAGACGAAAATTTTTTTTTTGGATTTTCGGATTCAGAATGATCAGAAACATGAAAAAAAGTTTTAAAAAATAGAGGTCAGAAAATTTTTTCGTCTGCACGAATGCAATACTGAGGCCCTATATAAAGGGCCTCAGTAGTGACCTAGAAACACACAATCTACAAGAAGAAATTACTGAAGGTGACAAACCGCAAGAAGATACCACCGAAGGTGGTAATATGAAAAATGTCGACAATAATTATAGCGAAAACACAAACTATATAGAAACTTCAGAAAATCAGATCAAATGTGCAAAATGTGATAAGCCATGTACATCAGCGAATATAAGGTGTACATTTTGCTCGTGCCAAAAAATATACAGTTTAACATACTAGAGGCAAAAATAAATTTAGAAAATCAAACAAGGAAGATATAAGTGTTATCTAATTCAAAGTTCCCTTTATGCTCCGCTGGAGATACAGTTAGAGTGAAAATTCAAGACGTTAATCGAGGGAGGGGTGATTCTTAGAAACATTCTAAAGGTACGTTTACATCTGACATTTATTGCATGATATTTATGTCTGACATTTGTTTGGTCCAGTGTAAACACTCAAAAATATATGTCCGAGAGAAATTTTTGTGTGTTTACACTGCACTAAACAACTGTCAGACATAAATCTCACGCAATAAATGTCAGATGTAAATGTACCTTTATGATAGTTATTAACAAAACAGATGACGATTTGTATAGACTAGCAATTAAGAGTGGAACTATCGAGGAAATGTTTTCCAGAAATCAATTCTGTGAGTAGTGAGAAATAAGTGTATCACCAGAAAAGAAGTTTACGATAACTTTTATCAGTTTTACGAGGTCAATGTTATAAACGATACAACTGTTAAACTAAATGCATGAACAATAAATATAAAGCTACTGGAAATATTTGTATCTCAAAATGTCTCAGCAAATTGACTTGTTTAAGCAAATATATTTTTGTACCCTTTACTTTGGAAGGATATATTTTTATTTTTATTAATTTTAATTGACCGTTAATCTAACTTTACCCGTAATATATAATGCATTTACTCATTTTTAGCCCTAACTAAATTTTGGCCACTTCGTACGAGTAATAGCTGTAGTTTCTCAAGGAAGGTGGTACAAAAAATAATTAGTGGTGCATATTGTTCTACTCTAGTGCAGTATTGTGCAAGAAAAATATCTTTGGGTAGGGGGGGGGGGGGCAACTTTACTAACCTTAAATGATTTTATTAAAATTGAAATGCCTTCTGTTTTAGTATAGAATTTATAATTTAAACGGTGCTACCGGTCAAAGAGTGACTGGTCGTGTGCCTTGTATCGGCACATGGCCTTTATTCAACAGTTAGTATTAATATGGTAAAAAGCCTGCAATTTCCCGTTAACTTTCTATTAAAAGGCCATTATTTGCCAATAATTTATTTCTATAGACATTAAATGGCAAATGAATGCCTATTAACTGGATTTGACTATCGTTCATAGTAAACTATATATAGAGGCCTTTTAACTGTAAAAGTCAAATGGCCATCATTAAAATTGGAGGGCAACATTTACTGGGTCTTTTTTATTCCCCTACATAAAATGTTTGTTGGGTTATGTAGTGTACCTATTTAAATAAATAAATAAACCAATAAATAAATAAAGAACATCCTGTATATTACAAATTATTTTTAAATTGTAGTTCTACTTGATACACATCTTATATAAGTATATTTTTAAAAAAATTATAATATTTCACCCAGAGACAAAAGGGGGTAAGTATACGACAATATATAATTTAATCAATTAACTAAATCCAATAAGCTCATCGAACAACATCACTTCGTAGTATAATGTATCATCATGATTTTGTTTGACCACAGCTAATCCATTTGCTCCTATGAGGCTATTTAACCGACTACTTATTTGATCTCCAGTAGAATATGCTACTAATTCGCCCGAATCAGGACTAATTTTTACTTGAACTCTGTGATACTCTGGACGAGGATCATTATTCTTTAAATTTGGTGCCTGAAAATAGAAAATATAAGAAAATTAAAAAAGTTTAGATTATTTAATAATAGAACCTATATTATTCGACATTGTTAGTTTATTAATTCAGGATGTGTGTTTGGGTCAAGAACGTAGGGAATGTGATACAGAGACACTATCAGAGACACATATTACATCATCCCAGGCAGCACACTATACAGGGTGGCTCACGCTCAACGGGACGGAGCTTTATGGGAAAACGACCAAAGATATAAAAAATTCGTTTGGGAGGAATACGTAGGTTACAGACGGCTACAATTTAAAATTTGTTAGATGTATACAGGATGTCCCACATAAGAAAAAAAAATTAGTTCATTAAAAATTATTCAAACAAGAGTAAACAATTAATTTCTGGGAGACTTTTTTTCCTTAAAAATTCAAATAAATCGAAAACTAATAATAATAGTAATAGGGAACCTTTAGTTAACTGACATTATTTTTGATGTAGTTTTTAATTCTAAAATAAAAAACAGGGTGTTCCATTAAAAATAATATAACTTTGTATATTTTCTCTTATGTGGGACATCCTGTATACATCTAACAAATTTTAAATTGTAGCCGTCTGTAACCTACGTATTCCTCCCAAACGAATTTTTTATATCTTTGGTCGTTTTCCCATAAAGCTCCGTCCCGTTGAGCGTGAGCCACCCTGTATAACTAGCATATGCCACCAATCTGCCTATTTGCCAAAATATTGGAATATTCATAAAATATTCATAGAATATATTTCCTAACCTACATTCTACAAAAATATTCTACGCATATGTATTTTTTTGATAAGCGTGGCATATTAATTTTTCATATTTTACAGATATCTCTGTAGAATAGTGATAGAAATACGTATTTTTACTACAAATCCAAATCCCGTTGCACGTCATCGATGACGTTGGTTATTCGTCATAGTACTACCAACTAATTAAAATGTCCCTAAGTAAGCTAATAATCCTAAAAGGTTACGAATATTTACGAGCATTCATGAACGTAGTCATATTACTAAAAAAAACGAAAAATGTAATGGTGATTATTTTGATAATTTTAGAATTATTTCATTTTATAAGCTTATACACGTCCTATTCTTGATATCAAATTTATATTAATATTATTACATGATTAGTTTCCCAGAAAACATACTTTATAATATGTAATTTTGACACTCTGTACGCCAATGAAACTTGTATTTACATAGACGAAATGTCATTACGGCAGTTGGTATATTTTTAAAAAATTCAGGTTTTAGCTTATGTTCACAAGTTGACTTTCAAAATAAACATAGTGAGTTAATGCTGATTATTTTTCTTTTATTTCTACATGCAAAATGTCAAAAAACTAAATAGTCGTTGTAAGGAGCATGTAGCTTCGTTATATAGTATTTTGAATGAGAGTCTGATAATGATGGATCACTATTACCTTCAACTGCTGTAAAAGTGTTGCATAGCAGGGGTAGAAGTTGGAAAGGCTTTTGGTAGGTAGAAAGGGGTAGACGTCAAACCACGTCGGACTACTTCGAGAATTTCGCAGTAATGTTTACCTGTCAGGTAACAAACCTGTCAATTTATGTGTATGGAGTCGGGGAACTAGCAAAAGCCTTTCCAATTTCTGCCCCTGCTATATGAGAACCTAAATATTTCTTTGAATAAGGATAATTTCCAGACCGTAGCAGAATTTTATATGAATAAAAATTTTCGTTGGTGTAATCGGTCATAAATTTTATTTTATATTGTTAGCACCGTACTACATATGTTTCAGACTTTGTTTCCTTCTTCGGGTGCAGTCAAAATTTAAAAAACATTAAAATATGATATTATTTCGAATACACTTTCACACGCTGAAACAAAAAGATGGGGTTTCTGTTTGTAATCGTCCCCATGAAGATGAAGATGAAGAAGTTTATCGAACATTAAAAAATTTGTGTGACCCAGTTTTGCCCAAAGCAAAATCATTTGAGGAGTTGATAGGAGCTGTTAGCATGTCAGTACAAATTAAGAGTAAGTGTCTTTCGAAAAAGAATCTAATTCGATAATCTAAGACAATGTGATGAGTCCATTGGGGAATGGTATGTTGGAGTGAAACAATTAGCAGCACCCTGTAAGTTTATCAAGGGTAAAAGACAAATTTGTAACGGGTTTAAAAAATGGGCCAATTCTTGATCGTCTTTGTGAAGAGGCAGAAACCAAATCTGTGTCTGAATTGTATGAAATTGTCCTTAGTAAAGAATCAGTTTTGAAAGAATCGAAAAAAGTGGAGGAGGTAAATAAAATTCAAAAAGTTTATAAAAGGCGCGATGAAAGAAAAGAGGGGCCAAGTAAAATGGTAGAGAGGCCAACTACTTCCAGTAATCTCAGATGTTTTGCTTGCAATGAATCTGGTCATAGTTTTGCAAGGTGTAAGTTCAAGAAGTATACCTGTAGAAATTGTAAAAAGATGGGCCATATTGCTGCAGCATGCAGAGAAAGGGTTCATTTGGTCGAAGAGTGTAAAGATTCAGAAGAGTTAAATATAATAGAAATGTTCAGTTTACAAAGCATGAACCAAGATCCTATATTTGCTAAGGTTTTTCTGAATGGTCAGTTATTTGAAATCGAGGTGGATACAGGAGCTGGAGTAAGCTGTATGCCATGGGATATTTATCAAAAGTCAGATACTACTGTTAAGTTGAAAACATAAAATGGATCTATTATTACACACCAGAGATAACAGAGATATAAGAAGTCATTCATAAAATATAATATTCATGGTGCCAAGAACAGTTCGCACTCAAAACATTCTATTTCTAGACGCGGGGCGAGGCGACGTAAGGTGAGAAGTAAAAGAAGGGATACAGTGAAGAATTTTACATAGTTTTATCAATGAATAACTTCCCGAGCTTTTACTACTTAACGTAACTTTTCTTGCCGGTGTAAGCCCTGTTGCCACTTCCAATCTAACATCACTAGGTTTTGGAATTTGTTGAAAATTATTACATCTAATTTAATGAAATTACATCTAATTTGGTTAAAAATGCCTATTTTTTGTTCTAATGCTCAATTAAGTCTTTGTAGGAAGTATTTTTTTATAATTATTAAAAAAAAATCATTTACATTAGCCCTTATGATCAAAAAAAATTTAAATGTCTCAGTTTCAACCGTCTACAAATTTGTATAAAAAAATCTTCTTTTAGAAATATACCTCTCATTTGACGAAAAACGAAGGCCTAAATGAAAAAAAACTATTCTTTATAAAAGTTTCGCCTATGTATTGACAAGGTAAAAATACTTTCCTCATATTTGTTGCTTTTAAATTAACAAAAATATAGCAATAAACCATTAGTGATGTCATGGTTTTACTAGAAAGCAAACATTAAAGGCAGAGCCTATCGACTCTTTATGCATCTATCTCAGTATTGAAATGTATGCAATCAGTTTGACCCCTCTTATATTATTTTATACAGGGATTATTGATTTATCCATCATGTTTAATAGGGTGCACTAATTACTTCAAGATTTCTTTTTTATTTTTAATGTAAAATGAAAATAAGAAAATATAAACTATTTATTAAAGGTATTTATTGAAGTATCAATTATAAACAGTAAGGCTATTGCTTTGCAAAATACAATAAATCCCCAATATAAATAAATTATAATAATAATAATAATAATAATAATTGGAAGGAAGTATATGAAGCATAAATTAATAATATTAAAATTTATAATTACAAGACTTTCAAACTAATCAGAATCAGATTCACTACACGAATCAACATTTTCCAAAACATTAGCGGCTGTGGTCAAACTATTTCTGCAGTTTTTCTGTGCCATACAGGTGCAGGAACCGATACAGTAAATATTTTTTTTTCCTGCATTTGCAAATTTTGCTTCCACAGTCTAGAACAGAATATTATTGTTAGAATATTGTATAGTATGTTTTTTGCATTTGCATGATGTAAGTTCTGTTATGTCTGGTGGCAGGTCGGGCAGAGTCTTAAAAGTGGGTATCAGACTTCCATCTTGATCTACTTTCCATCCATACTCTTCAACATTAGGAAGCTGCATCTGGGTTTAAAGAGGTTAGCCAAATATTTAGCTGGTAAAAACATCTTAAACAATGTAGTCTTAGGGCGTCTTCAGTCGGTGGTAATTTAGCGATGATTTTTGAAGAGGTCAATAATCCCCTCAAAATGTTAATGAAAGTAACATTGGCAGTTTTGAATACATTTTTAGGAAAATTCTTTCAAGATTAGAGAATATGTTTTCAGAGTACTGATCAGTGCCAAATCCATCCAAAAAGTAATGGTTTTCAAGGTAGGTTTTTCAACAGGTTTTGTTCCCAATGCCGGACAATTAAATGGTTGTATCACAACCGGTCAGAATGAAAAGCAGGCATATTTTTTAGAAAGTTTTCATCCAAATTTAAATAATGTACTGCTAGAAATCGTCTTGAGTCTCCTCGCCCTGTTCTGAACCATATATCTTTAGTCAAAAACTTCTTAAAATAAATTAATAAGACATCTGTATCGTTGCAATAAATAATGCAGCGTGAATGCACCGAATTTTTGGCTGACAATATGTGCAATGAGATACGATTATTAGCGTCTGGGTGATTTGAATTTAAAAAAATCGTCTTTTTATGGTTCAAAATTCTTTCCATATTTATTGATTTTCGCGAATCCACCACTAGTTAGAAATTGAATATGCTTTTGCTGAATGGAGTTTTGAAGAAGTTGCTCTGGCAGAAAATGTGTTAAACGTCTTTTGTTAAATATCTAATGAATAAACAAGTTCTATTGTTGCGGAAGTGGAATATTGGGTCGGTCAATTTCTATATCAATTTATTTCTGAAATCCTCTCTTTTGACGTGTTGTATTTTTGATAGAATGTCCTTTATAATGATCAAATACCACATCTATCATTTGAGCATTAAATTTATTTCTAAAAATAATGTTTACAAATATATGAGCATATTCTTTAAATGATATGCAACTTTTGGGCTTTCCTATTTTGATATAATTTTTGTCTCTGCAGCAACAAATCCGTAATTAAAATTTTAAACGAAAACTTATAACTTACCCAAATATATTTAGCTGCAACAGGATGAATGTAGATATAATAAAGATGCAAAAATGTCTATATTTTTTCCCAATTTATTAGGTAATTTAATATATAACACATACACTTATTAATTCTTTAGTAAAAACAGTTAACAATATGACACATTGCCCTATGGAACATAACAAGAAGTTTTATAATAAAAAAAATGAAAAATCCTACAATATCAATAATGTGATACATCAGCCCGCACGTAGAGAGAAACAGAGCTATGCTACGTTTGAAGGTGAAGAGAAAGATACACTGAGAGTCGATAAATTTGACGGTGAGAATTAATTACAGCATAAACCTATGACATCTCTCATCATTTATTATTATATCTTTGTTAATTCAAAAGTAAAAAATATAGTGTTTACTCTGTTACCTTCTCAACACATAAGCAAAAATTTTATAAAGAATGTTTTTCATTTAGGCCTTCGTTTTTTGTTAAATGAGTGGTATATTTAAAAAAGACGACTTTTTAACTAAATTTTTGAAGGGCTAAAACCAAGATATTTACGTTTATATTTTTTTTCGGCCGTAAGTGATAATGCAAATGATTTTTTTTAAATAAGTATAAACAATTACTCTCTACAAAGATTTTATTGTGCATTTGACCAAAAAAATAGTATTTTTTTCTCTATTCGGTGGTATCTATATCTGGATTTTTGATGATAGTGCCCTTCTGCACAGTCTAATTTTGTATTAACTCCGGAAAAAGGGTTACCTTATCATGACCTTCCATCTGTGAAAAATTCAGCTATGTGACAAAAGAGTGGGAGGTGAATCGTTTTCTTGAGCGAATATTTTAATACATACACTTTACTAACAATGACAACAGCGGATATTATACCCACAATATATTGTGATTATACGCTACTGTGGCCCTTAGAATATGTCTTATTCACGGCCGCACGATATTTGTTAATAGTTACATCTCCTGGTTATCTCTGTTACACACCTAGTGGTAAACTACAAGTAGAAGTAGGCATTAATAGTTTAATCAAAGAATGTGATTTTTTTGTAGTTAAAAAAGGGTGTAGATTATTATTGGGAAGGGATTTGTTAAAGATATTTAATATAGACTTTTCAAAATTATTTGAGTGTAAAGAAATTGATAGTATTTGTTTTAATACTCAAGTGGGGTCTAAAGTGCATAATTTATTAGGAGAGTTCAATGATCTATTTAAAGAGGAATTAGGTTGTTACAAGGGGCCTGAAATTTCTCTTGAAATAGACTCATCTATAAAACCAGTCTTTTGCAAACCACGACCCATACCATATGCATATAAAAATGAGGTAAAAAAGAAATTGATAGGCTAATAAAATTAGATGTTATTGAAAAAGTAGATAATTCTCAGTGGGGTACACCTTTGGTAGTAGCTTTAAAACCTAATGGCAAAGACATTCGCTTATGTGCTAATCATAAAGCCACAATTAACAAACATTTAGCAGATGTAAATCATCCTTTACCTCTTATTCAAACTATTTTCGCCACTCTACAGGGGGGTAAACAATTTTCAAAGCTTGATTGTAAAGATGCTTATAATCAGATAAGAGTTGATGAAAAAACAGGGTTACTATTAGCATGGAGCACAGATTTGGGTATTTTTAAACTTAAAAGATTGCCATTTGGGACGAAGTCTGCATGTGCTATTTTTCAATTAAGTTTAGAAAAAATATTGGCTGGCATTCCAGGGGTTGTGGTATTTATTGATGATATTGTAGTAACTGGAAAAATTGAGGATGAACATTTAAAAAATTTAAGTTGCAAAATTTTGGGTTGCGATTAAATAGGAATAAATGTGAATTTTTCAAAAGTGACATAAGTTAAATATTTCGGCAGCGGGGTTAGGAAAGGATTCTAACAAAATTTCTGGAATTTTAGAGTGTGCTACACCTAAAAATGTAAGTGAAATAAAAGCTTTTTGTGGTATGATTAATTATTATCATAAATTTATTCCACATATTTCTTCAATATTAAAGCCATTGTATAAGTTATGTAAAAAAAAAGACATTTGATTGGACTAAAGATTGCGAAAAAGCATTTGAAATAGCTAAACGGGAATTAGTATCGGATACAGTTTTAGTACACTAATGATCCAGATCCAGATCCACTATGATCCAGAAAAACCAGTCAGGCTAGCATGTGATGCTTCTTTTTATGGAATCGGTGCTTGTTTGTCTCATGTATAAACAGATGGTTAAAAAAACCCATTTGCTATATATCAAGAGTATTGAACAAGACTGAGCAGAATTGTAGTATTACTCACAAAGAGGGATTGAGTGTTGTTTGGGCAGTCCAAAAACTTTATTATTTTTGAACTAGTTTCTGATAATAAATCCTTAGTAACCCTATTTGGGGAAAATAAAAGTTTACCACAAATGGCTGCTGGTAGGGTTCAACGTTGGTCATTATTTTTGTCAAACTTTATACTTTCAAATATATTAAAAATTCTGAAAATTTAAGATCAGATGCATTATCAAGGTTTCCTGTAAATAGAACGGTTAAAATGAAAGAAAATTGTGACTATCTAAATTTTGTTGAAAATTTAAATGTTATAGATATAAATAGGGTTAGGTCTGAGACTCGAAAAGATAAAATTTTAGGAAAGGTATATAGTTTAATAAGGGACGGTTTTGAGGAATCCACCGATGATGAGATTTTAAAACCATTTTACTCTTGAAAGAATGAATTATCATCATTGGATAGGGAAGTAATAATGTGGGAATACAGAGTTGCGGTATCGTTTAAACTTAGAGAACAAATTTTGAAAGAACTGCATGCTAATCATGAAGGTACTGTCGAAATGAAGACATTAGCTAGATCCTATTTGTGGTGACCGGCACTAGATATGGATATTGAAAATCTAGTAAAAAAATGTGATATATGTGTTAAACAAAGACCAGACCAAAAGAGTGCATACTGATTTTCTGGGCCCATTCTTTGGTAAAACTGTTTTAGTAATAATAGATTCATTTTCTAAATGGCCTGAAACCTACATAATGACTAAGGGTTCAGATTCTAAAGAAACAATTGAAAAATTTAAAGAATATATGGCAAGATTTGGACTTATTGAACTATTGGTTACTGATAATGGTACTCAATTTACCTAAAATGAATTTACTCAATTTTTATCCAAAAATGGTATACAGTTCATGACTTGTCCAGTGCATCATCCGTCCAGTAATGGACAGGCTGAAAACTTAGTTAAATCATTTAAGATTAGTTTAGAAAAAAATATGAAGGATGACTCCAATAGAAATGTTAGTTTTAATACTTTGATGAATCGTTTTTTGTTTAGTTATAGGAATATGAACCATATTTCAACAGGAGTTCCTCCTTGTAGTTTGATGTTACAGTTTAAACCTAAAATTAGATTAGATTTGCTAAGACATGTAAATAATTGTGAAAAAAATTTTGCATTCCACAAAGGGAAACGATGTATAAAATTTGAGGTGGGGGATGTGATATATTGCAGAGATTTCAGGAATCCTAATAAGAAAAATTGGGCTAAAGCCATAATTGATGAAGTTGTGTATATTGTATTATGAAGACCTTGTTTGGAAGCGGCATTTAGATCAGATTGTGAAATATCCAGATAATGTAAATAAGGAAAAGCTGAATGTTGAAAGCTTTCCTAACTTGGAAACTCCTGAGGTAGTTCTAAAGTCAGAGGTTCTTAATATTGTTTTTAATAGCGTTCTTTACAAGATTCTTAATAATACTTCTGAGGATTTGAATGAACCTGCGGCTGAAGTGCTACCTTCAAGGGAACCAAGTAATGAAAATGTACTCGAATGTAAGCTTAATTTAAGACCACGAGGAAACATTAAATCTTCGAATAGGCTTAACCTATAAGGGGTGATATTGTAGTATATTAACTAATTAATATTAGGCCACCTGTGTAAAGAAAGAAGCATAAAGAAGAAGAAAAAACACAACATAACCTCATATTCTTTGTATTGGCGCGAGCTGCATGTTTCAAGTAAAAATAAAGCTTTTCTATGAAGAAACGTTTATATTTATTTATCGGCTGCAGGACATTACACCAACTCAGGATTTTTCGTCCATCTTCTTTCTCAGTTTCATCGCTATTGCACATGGTAGCAAAACAGAACCAAATGATTGGAGACCTTGTGGAGATTACCGCTAGTTGAACTCTGTTACAGTTCCCCGGTATCCTCTTCCTCACATTCAAAATTTTAATCAAACGCTATACAATTGCACAATTTTCTCAAAAATAGATTTATTAAAAGCTTATTACATAATACCAGTTGCAGAAGAAGATATCTATAAAACTGAAGTGAAAAGCCCTTTTGACCACTTTGAATTTTCTTTAGACGATATACTACTAGCAAGTACAGACCGGAAACAACATTTAGAACACTTAAAATTACTTTTTCAAAGACTAGAATTAAACCTTCAAAATGTGAATTAGGCCTGTCAGAAATAAATTTCTTAGGCCATCATAATACTTCTCTTCTAAAGAAATAATTCGCAACTTTTCTACACCACAAAATATCAAACAATTGCAACGTTTTGTAGGGTTGATCAATTTTTATCATCGCTTTTTGCCAAAACTTGCAGATTATTTGGTTTCATTAGACGCCTTTATCCTAAATTTGCAAAAACAAAAAATAAAATTTTACTGACTAGTCTCAGGACTGTGAAAACAGCTTTAATAAAATCAAAAATGATTTAGCAAATGTCACTTTACTTTATAAGGAAAACGCTCAACTCTTATTAACTGTAGATGCCTCGACACTCGCTGTGGGAGCATGTCTAGAACAGTATAACAGAGACACCCATGTTGTAGAACAATTGGCTTTCTTTTCTAAAAAAACTAACCGAAGCAGAAAAATGCTATTCAACTTTTGACCGAGAACGCTATGCACTTTACGCCGCGATTCGTCATTTTAGATATATGCTTGAAGGCAGATATTTTGTGTTGCTTTACAGATCACAAACCGCTAACAACAGCTCTGTTTTCAAAAGCCGCTCACCAAGACAAATTAGACACATGAAGTATATTTTACAATTTACGAATGGTTTACGGCAAGTCCAACGTGCTCTCTCGCATTGGCAACGAAATTTTAACAAACGATTTTGGTAGTTCTGATTTTGCGTTAGACACTGAAAAAATTCCAAAAAATATCATAGAGCTACAAAACCTAAAAAAACAACACTTAAACACCAAATTCATTTTAAGAGAAATTCGAATTCTTTTTTTAATTCGGACACAAAGATTTGGTGTGAAGTTTCTCAACCAAACCTTAGGCAGTACATACTTGAAGTGGCTCGTAGCTGCATCCTTGTAGCTTATCCCGGACAGAACTTTGTGGTCCTGACTGAATTTTTCCCCTTCCGGGGCGTTACCTCGGAAGAGGTGTGAGATCGTGGCCTTTTCTTGTCCTTAGTTGCGTCGTGTTCCTGGCCTTTTGTGGGGGTAAAACTAGCGTCGCTGTCTAGGGATTTGATTAAGCCGCTTTTGTTTTGTTTGGAGTGAGGGAGTTTGCTGAGGGTGGCAGTTGCCCTAGCACTGCCTGCCTGCAGCTTATCCCTCTTCCTCCTCTTTGTTTCTAACCCAGAGATTCTCTTGCCTCTCCGGGGCCTGTTAGTTGGATGTGAATTACTGTGTCCATCCTCCTTTTTTGAAGGTGGGCATCGCTGTTCAGCCTCCTGTGCGGGAGCTGAACTTTGTTGTCCAGGCTCCTTTGCAGGAGGTGAGCGTTGACGTCCATCCTCCTTTTTTGAGGTGATCGTCGCTGTCCAGCCTCCTGCACCGGAGTTGGACTTTGGTGTCCAGTCTCCTTTGCTGGAGGTGAGCGTTGACGTCCAGCCTCTTTGGGTTGTTTTTGTGTTTTTGTATCCATATGGTTCCCACTAACTTATAATTAAGTAGGTACCCGTTAATATTTGTTCTTTACTTTCTGACAATTTTTATCATCCTGTATTACTTGTTTATCTTGCCTTTGAAAATAAAAAAATTCAGCAAAGAAGGGATCTTATTAATTACATTTTGGCTATAAAATTAAGAATTAAAACAGCGAATTCTCACAGCAAATTAACGGATCCCCTCAACAGTGACAATTCTGTCAAATTAATTGTCAGTATATTTTTTAGTTATTGAGATTAAATATTCATTATAATGAGTTATTTTGTGTGTAGAATCGATAAATAATAGAATTTTTAATATTATTTGGTCCACATTTAAAAATAAATAAATTTTAATCAAACTATATGAAATTAATTACGAGTAATAAAACTAAAATCATAAAAGTGTGCGTGGAGCTGTGGACAGATCATCTGCCCTACGAATAGCCCGTTTTCGAATCTGGGCTCAGGACGATTTTTTTATGTTTATTTTATTTTATAAACAAGTAATATTCATAAATTATTTTAAAATTAATTATTTTGTCTTAATAACCTATAATAATTTTTTAAATTTGTAGATTTTTGTTAGTGGGCCGTAGAAAAAAATATACTGTACAGCTCAAGTAGATTGTCCATATCCACTCTTGTTGCACAAACTACTATTCTAGTTCTAGTGGAAGTATTTAGTTTTTTTTATTAATTACTTAGTAAATATTGTTTGTTGGTACGTTACGGCTACATTAAATATTTATTTAAAAAAATGGCAAGTAGACGTATAAAGGTTCGCCATCCCTTACATAGAGAACAAAGGAAATTTGATAGTAGTCCAAATCCCTGACAGTAAAAACAATATTTCAAGAATTTGTGTAGTTTCATACCTTTATGGTATCCAATGAAACAAATAGGGGATATTATTTGCAACTGTATCTTAAATAAGCCAATTTGCGAAAACCATACACTCCGCACAGGAGTTTTTTTTGTGTAGTATAGACAAGGAGCGTGCAGTACTCATTATGTTGGAATATATTCATTCGGTAAAATGCATTCGAAAATAGCTTGCATATCTACAATTGGAAAATCCAGAGCAGTATACAGAACATAGTTTCTGTCGTTCTTCGTCTATCATGTTGGCCGATTCCAAAGTAGGAATCACCAATGTCAAGTGACTCGGAAGCTAAAAATCGACGACTGTCGTCGAGAGCTACATTGATGATTCGAAAAATAAAAAAAAGGACATGTCGTGTAAAATATTGGCTAATATTATACAGTTGTACCAGCCATTTTCGACCATTCCGGTCCTGCTCTAAACCTTTAAGTTCATTTCTGCCTTATTTGGGCCTCTTACGGCTTCCACTTTTTCGATTACCAAGAATATTCCATAAAATAAGTTAACCTCTGCAACCTCCTGAGATACGCATATGGATACCGCCAGTCGAAGTTCTACAAAATACTGGAGCAATGGCAAAGCTCCTGGAAACGTCGATTTTGGAAAATGTGCTATTCTATAAAATTGTGGTAGAATAGTTCTGAGATATATTGCGACACGTCAAGTATCCCCTCCAACTCTTTTTCGAAACTCCTGCAGTGCTTCCCACTCCGACGCATAGTGGGCGTAGTTGTCGCAATATTTACCAAAAATATCTATTCATGATGTATATTCTGGCGGCCGCGAGATTTGACTAGAATGTTGTAGAAAGCTACATGTAGGTATAAATTGACTCACGTTTGTTGTTATAGTCAGTTTAAGTTGAGATATTGTTATATTAGGTTAAAAAATAGAGGACACTCGAATTCCCGTCAAGTACGATTTTAACCATAATCCGTTCCTAGAATTCCCGACAAGCAGTTGAAGCTTGAGATAATCCACTACTCAAGTTCCCGTAAGGGACGAATTTAATTAGGTACTAGGTACCTACCTCAGGCGCCCGATGCGGTCAGCAATTAAAAGGATTATTATATTTATTTACTTTCAATTATTTAGTAGCTTAATAAATAACAATTTAATCGATTATTAAGATGAGGCCTCAATAAGTATATATTTAGGAATTTTTCGCAATATTATTCATTATTACTTTAGTGCCTCTTTGTGTATTTTTATTAATATGAATCTTCATGTGATAACAAGTGAAAAAGGAAAATTTTGTTAGAAAATTATAAGTTTTACAAATATCGTATTTAAAAAAGTACAGATGAAACTTGTTGGTGTTGCGTCACGAAAACTTGTGCAAAAGTATACACACAAGAGGATGAAAAAAATTTAATTTTTTCAAAGAAAAGTGATGACTATGAGTATGGAATGTTAGAATGTTAGATCAAGGTGTATTAAACAGACAAAAAGTGAGTAACCAAGTAAAGCGAAAAGCCAAAGACTGGATGTGCGACAGATCTGCCAAAATTATCCACAGGGAAATAAACTCTCAAAAACAGTGTTTGGATACTCTTACAAGTAAAGACATTCGAAATACATTCGAAATAACTTTGGAAGAGAAAAACGTAAATTATTCCCCAAATTGCCAAAATCTTCTGCAGACGTTCAAATTACTTTAAATTTATTAGATATAAAATCAATTAAGGAAGAACAATTTTTATTAGTCAACGATCCCACTGAAGAAATAATTGTTTTTTCTTGTAAGAGCAACATAGAATTTATGTGTGCTCAAACTAAATTTTATATGGATGGAACTTTAGATAATTGTCCAAAATAGTTTTTTCAATTATTTTGTTTGCATGTATATGTAAATGATACATATGTTCAAGTTGTATATTCTTTATTAAAGAACAAAATGAGATCAACTTATGTGAAATTGTTTCAAATTTTAATTGATCAATGCAGCGAATTTGGATTCGTTTGGCGCCCCGGCACCATAGTCGTTGATTTCGAAAAAGGAATACATTCTGCTGTAACAACCATTTTTCCACACAACAAAATTATAGGATGTAGCCATTTGGCACAAGCTTGGTAAGAACACATTTATTTCAATCTTTAGTGTAATAATTGTTTTTTAAATATCCATTTTTACTTTTCCTCAATTATACGAGGCCTCAATTATACATAGGTATACAATGTGTCCCAAAAAGTTTTATACAAATGGGAAAAAAGTTTCTCTTACATTTCATAAAAAAAATATTCTTTATGAAAATCTCTGCATGTTCTAAAACCTAAAATACAACCATCAAATATTAACATTTTTGCAGTCGTATACACAGTATGATAGGTATCTTGATTTTTAAAGTTGTAAAAAAAATTTGTTTAGAATTAAATTTAAAGTTAAAGTAAACAAATTTAAAAAATCAAATAAAATAAAACTAAATAATCTATATATCAACAATTTTACGTATATGTGATAATAATTATTATCTTTTGATTTTGCAGAATACATGCCTCAAAATGAAAAAGTGGTTCAATTCGCGGACTATTTAACCGAAAATTATATAAGTCAAGATTTAAGTTTTCCCCCTAATATTTGGGCAGAATGTTCTGCAGACATTACTAGAACTACGAACTGTTGTGAAAGTTTTCATTCGAAATTTAAACATTATTGTGTGGCTTATCATCCAAACATACACGTGTTTCTTGAGGCGTTGAAAAGAATCCAAACAGATACTTATATGAAAATAAATAGTAGCAATAAAAAAGAAAAACGTTTAACAAAAGAAGACGTTTTAAAAAGCCAAAATTTCACAATATCGGTGTATGATTTTTTAAAACGTGTGGCATATAAATTTAGTGTACATTTAATTAAATAAATACGATGTAACTTCAAAAATTATGTAGTTTTAATTATTACTAATCGCTACCCAGACAACACACCAAATCCCAGAGATATCCACAGAATATCTTTTGTGAATATCCAACATATCCACAGGATATCAGAATTATCCCGTGGATCTAATATGGATATCCAAATGTCCGTCTATATCCAGAATATAGAAGATATCTTATGGATTATCCAGCAAAATATCTAATGGGTATCTCCAGACAATACAAGAAATCCCAGAAATATCCACAGAATATATTTTGTGGATATCCAATATATCCAGTGGATCTAATATGGATATCCAAATGTCCGTCTATATCCCAGGATATATAAGATATTCGGATATTCAGCAAAATATTTTATGAGTAGAGGTTCATAAGTAACCAATGATTATTGAATAACGTCAAAAGAACAGCAGAGATAAAAAATATTTTCAACACTCAAAATATTTTCAACACTCTGCCTTTGATTTTGCCCACTAAGGAGAAAGTCATCCTTATTAGGACTCTTCAGCAATAAATGGAAATTCTCTACTCCAGTCTCTAATGGAGTCTGTAGGACAAAAATTTCAATCGAACTCTATTACGGCGGGTCGAGCATGAGTAGATGCGATAGTGGTATCGCCATCTATACTTAGTAAACAGAATCAAATAACATCTAATGGATATCCACAATGGTTTGCGTTCGCGCCTAGACTTTGATATATTTAGTGGATGTTCATGGGATATTGAATACACCTTAAAAAAATTAATTTTAAATATCTGAACGGTACTAATTAGCCACAATGGCGAGCACAATGGCGTAATTTTTTAATAATTTGCTATATAATTACTATTATTAATGGACATTTGCATGTCTATAAATTACATCTCATGGATATAAAATATATATCTACCATGGACTGGACATTCAGTGGATATTGGGATGTTCAGTAGATATCCAAAGGATTTGGTGTGCTGTCTGGGTAACGGCCCTGCCGGGAACTCGTGCGCTGTATTAAGAGGAAAATTTACATTACAAACTGAAAGACCTGCGGGGCAACGATAGTTTAGTAGGTATAAAAATTACAACTTTAGGGTGGAGCCTAAATATTACAAAATTACTTCCGAGACTAAACAAAATCCGCATTCATTCATAATTTTAACAATTTCCTGTAGATACGAGGGATACGTATTCCAAACTCTAACACGCGAAATTAAGACAAAGGAACCGAAAAATCCTCACGATGTAACGAAGTTACTTTTATTTAATTATTTGTAAAAACATAAAATCCGTCGAAAAAAATCGAATTTAGCATTTTTTTAAATATACCGAAGTAACTTTAATCGAATTACTTGAAAAACATAGAACCCATCGAATTTAACATCGTTTTTAAATTTCAATTACTTGCCATTGGATCCTTATATTAAAATGTAACCAAGTTTGTTTTATTTAAATTATGAAATGCAATCAAAAAGCCAGATTTAAAAGCATTTTTATTTTATTTTTACTAATTACCATAAAAACTTAATGTCGCAATTCGATTTTCAAGCGAATTCTGTGTTTGAAACCCTTAAGAGCTCTTTCACACGGGGATACTGTATGCCAGATACGCGTATCCGAGATACAGAATCGCGGTCGAAAAGTTGGGCTGCTGTATCGAATTCACGCATCTCTACAATCAGTACTAAAATGGTCACAGTGGCGTGCCTAGGTTTGAATTAAGGATCTAGAAAAGTGCATTATACTGATGTATATAATACAGTAAGCCACATAAAATGCACATCGTATAGGCTTTTTTTGTAAATGCTGTGGATAAATTTTGACTTTGCCATCTTCTATTGCCTTAAAAATGATAACGAATTACATGCAAATGAACATACACGTGACCTTTTTGAACGTCTAAAATGACATTTTTTCCTAAAAATTGCAAAAATGGCAATTTCGAAAAATTGTTTAACAAAAAGTTGCCTATTTTATAATTTGTTACCCATATATAGCCCGTGCCAAGTTTTTATTTTCTACCAATTCAGTTTTGGGTTACTGGAGTTTAGTTGTATAAAATATTATTTAACAAAAAAAAATTAAAAGAAGCTCGTCGCGTAAACAGATTAATTTATGCAGGTTAGCATAAATTCTAGTAACCTTAAAATGAATTGATAGAAAAATAAAATAAGTTTAAAATTGGTATATGGGTAAAAAATAAGTTTCTTTTAGGCATAGGTTTTTGCTTTTTTTTTACAAAAAAAGTCAATTTTGAAGCAACAAAAAATGGCAAAGTCAAAATGTATCTACATCATTTAGAAAGAAAAATCCCATACGATGCGCACTTAATGTGTAACACTGTATATTAAGAAAAAGTAATACCTGTGATATTTTCAATATAGATACGGTAGGTAATGAAATAATATTTAAATTATTACAGTCAAAACTCATAAATCAATTTGGAACCAATTCATGTTGTTTTATCAAGAAAAATGTACGAGTTTGACACGCAAATGCATCTGTAGAGTACATTACTTTAATATTAAAAGACTGAGCATACAACATGCGTAGAAAAGACGATAAGGAATATAAAAATTCCGTAGTTTAGGCTAGTTTTTTATTCCTGAAATAATTTGAAAAAAAAAACTCTTCGTGCATCTAATTTAATCCTTTCTTAAATAAATTAAACTATCAAACTAAATGCACTCAGGATAACTACCTACCATTGAAAAATCCTGCGCGTATGATATAATATCCGTTGCAAAAGTATCCATGTCTGAAAAGGTCCATATATCGTAATAGTAATTCTGTATGCGGCATACGCATTCAGCATCCGCGACTGAAGGTGTCGGGATGCACAAATTCCGTATCGCGATACTGTATGCGTCGCCCGTATCGTGTGAAAAGGTCAAATTGAATGTATGGTCAGCTTGAATCTCGGATACGCGTATCTCGCATACAGTATCTTCGTGTGAAAGCGCTCTTAGTCATCTATAAATGTTGTGAGTGAGCGGCCGACCACGGTAGCTATGGCAACACTTCTACGCGCGTTGCGACCTATAAAAGGAGCAAGCAAAGCGAGAAGCAGTCAGTTCTCGTCGACAGTCAGTCCGGTAAACATCTAATTAGAAAAGATCTCCGAATCCCGTTGGCCCGACCGTGCTCAGGTAGGAAATTTGCTTTATCGGCTGTGTTTATTGTGTTTACCTAGTTTTGATTTTTTTTTTAGTATTCCGTTTCATGTTGTATCAAAATTTCGGGGTTTTCTTTTCAGAAATTTTTGAAATTACTGAAATATACGTTATATGCATTCCTATTTTTCCTATAAAACAGGTTTAAAATTAATTGGTGCCAGAACAAGAATAAATTTCGTATTACTTTTAAGTAGAGTCAGTAATTTTGGATTTTGTATCTATTATAAGGGGGAGTTCCTTAATTAACCAAATTTTAGAAAATAATATCCGAACCTAGAGACTGCCTGCGTGAGTGGTTCACAAGGGTTTATCTAGTATTTTGGATATTGTGTTAGAGTAGTTTCCGATTATTATTAGTATTATTTGGGTTAATTTCCGATTATAATTAGTATCATTTGAAGTAGCTTTCGCTTTATTTTCAAAAAGAATTTTAGAATAATATCTGAATCTAGAGACTGCCTGCGTTGAGTGGTTCACAAGGGCTTATCTAGCATTTTGGATATTGCTTTGGGGTAGTTTCCGCTTGTTGGGGTAGCTTTCGCTTTATTTTCAAAAAAAGAATTTTAGAATAATATCTAAATCTAGAGACTGCCTGCGTTGAGTGGTTCACAAGGGCTTATCTAGCATTTTGGATATTGCTTTGGGATAGTTTCCGCTTGTTGGGGTAGTTTTCGCTTTATTTTGAAAATAATATCTGAATCTAGAGACTGCCTGCGTTGAGTGGTTGACAAGGGCTTATCTAGCATTTTGGATATTGCTTTGGGATAGTTTCCGCTTGTTGGGGTAGTTTTTGCTTTATTTTGAAAATAATTTTAGAATAATATCTGAATCTAGAGACTGCCTGCGTTGAGTGGTTCACAAGGGCTTATCTAGCATTTTGGATATTGCTTTGGGGTAGTTTCCGCTTGCTGGGGTAGTTTTAGCTTTATTTTTGACTAGCCGTTTGGATATTGTAATTGGGGTAGTTACTGAATATTTTTATTTTTATTATTAAAGAAAGTTTTGATATTAATAAGGGAAATTGTTATTGCTTCTTTTATATTTTCCTAAAGAAACAATACCGACAAAAATATTTAATTGTTTTTTTATAAATATAGGGTGAGTTCCATATTTTTTTTTAATTTAACACAAAAATTGTTTGGGAATAATAACGTTTCCAATACCTGGTACTAATTAATTTTTGAAAACCATTAAACCATTATTCCGTTTGCATTTAGAATTTACTATAATAAATAAAACACAGCCACGGGCCGAATTTGTACACTTAATTTATTCCTTTGATATATTTCTGTAAATAATTAATAAACGTCTGATTGAGCTCCGTCCTGTCACAGCTACCGTTCCGCAACCGCTATTTTTTTTCTCTTTTTTTTTTTGTTCAGGGTGGGGCTTTGAAATATTTTACGACATTTGTTATTAGCTTTCGTAAGAAATACATGTGTTAATTTTGAATTCTGGCTTATAATTGTGTGTCGACCTTTCCCCTTCATTTTTTATTTCAGCTTCAGAATACTTTTACATAACAATAACGATTAAAACCCGTTATTGTTACCTTCTTTTATTGATAGTCTGATATTAACAAGACCCCTGGAGTTATTCCGTCACCTCCACTAGAAGCTGCCCGAACTGTGGAGCAAACCACATTAAAAAACTGGCGCTCGAGTACTTCCGAGTCTCAGGGTGTCACTTGTAGGGATTATTAGTTATTTCCGTAACCCCTAGTATACCCGATATTATTTTATAAAAATTTCTTGATTTTTAATTTTTATAAGCCAGTCGTAACAATATTATTTAAGTTTATTAAAACACACTACCTTCCAAAACCATCCTTGGTCCATTTTTTTTATTATTCCCTTCTCCTGCTTTCTACTTCCCAACTCAGCAATCCCAGATCTGCCTTTCCTACCTGAAAAAAAAAAAGAAAAAAAACCGCCCGCGCTCGGATCTTCGGTACTTTATGTCCACATCTACAGACAACGAAGCATCTTTTAAAAATACGGAGGGAAACGACATACCCCCCGGTTGGGTATCAGAATTTGCTAAAACACCAGACATCTTCGTAGAAAGACCAAAAGAGGTTACCAAAAAAAAAAGACATCGTACAAGAAGAGCCAAAACAGGATCAGGATATATCAGTACCCCGAGTGGGTTGGATATATAACTTACGAAACCCCGAACTAACCACTGAATTAGTTAAATACCATCTTCCCGCAGAAGGGACCGTACAGGAGAAGCGAAAGCGACTAGCTTCTTTTCTTCGAAAAGCTTTCTCGAATTCCGAGTTACTTCCACCTCTAGTGACCGAGAATACTAGCCTGGAAATGCCGGACAAAATCGACACCCCTGAACCAGTTAAAACCGATGATTGGAATATTTCTTTTGGAACCCATGACGATCCTGTAGTTTTCTTGGAAAGACTGGAGGAAATCTGTATAGCTAGAGGAGTAGAAAAGAATCGACTCTTACCTAGCCTGTTAAACCTTCTTGCTGGGGAACCAGCTTTGTGGTTCCGGAATAACCAAGCCTCTTGGAACACTTGGAATGATTTTGAAACTGACTTTCGCCGTTTCTTCTATTCCGTTAAAGATCCCACTAACGTAGAAGTCGAGAGAAGACCTAAAAGAACTGAAAACGTAGATACCCATAACTGGAAAATCACGTTTGGTAACCGGGATGACCCCGCTGCTTTTCTAGAAAGACTAGAAGAAATCTGCATTTCTAAAGGTGTTGACAGACGCCATTTACTACCCTATATCCCCGAACTCCTTACTGGAGAACCCGCTCTGTGGTTCCGCAATAACCGGCAATTCTGGAATACATGGGATGATTTCGAAAAAGACTTCCGAATTTATTATTTCCCTGTGAACTATCCAGTCGACCTAGAAGCCGAAATAGGCCGACGACTTCAACGAAGAAACGAAACCGTAACAAGCTACATAACCGACCTACAAACCTTAATGAGAAGGCATGGGAACTTATCGGCCGAACAACAACTAGCCTGGCTATACCGAAATTTATTACCAGAGTTTCGACAACAAATCCGGAAGACGGACTGTCCCAATATATCGACAATCTGTCAAGTAACCAGGGAGTTTGAATTGTTAAGGAAGGAACTTCAGAATGTTCCAACCACGACCTCCGCTCCGAAATATATAGGTCCACGTTGCCCTAAGAACGAACCACGTCGTTATTTTTATACTGAACAGCCGCGAAGAGCGGAAAATAACTCTGTTCCGGTACCTGTTCCAGTTCCTGTTACCCCGGTAAGGTCACAAAGATTTGAACCACGACCATCCACGTCCCGTGGAGAAGTGTTGTGCTGGAAATGTGGAGAGAAGGGACATGTACGCACGAACTGCACCAACTCTAGTAAGTTGTTTTGTTCCACATGCCTAAAAGAAGGTATAATGACTAGGGATTGTACCTGTAACCGTCCGGGAAACGAAACAGGAGCTGTCCAGGAGGAAGGTCCGAACAGTTCCAGTCGACACTAGCCTCTCAGGAAACTGTTACCATACCCGACCCAGACTCACGACCACACTTATTCTTGGAAATAGAAAGTGAAAATTTCTTGGCACTAATAGACACCGGAGCTTCAAAATCTTACCTTGGGAACCGACTAGCGGAACATCTTTCCCATAACAAGCAACCCAGAAAAGCAGTATTGACCTCTGCGAGGTTAGCCAATGGAACTATAATCCGCATCCAAGATACCTACCAGGTAAAGATGACGCTCGGCAATCAGAAAACTTTACAAGAAATAGTACACTTTCCAAACTTAAGTGCCGACCTAGTTCTAGGAATGGACATCCTAAGAAAACACGATTTCAGATAGAATTGGGAACAGGAAAAATTTCAATAGGTGAGATGCCGATGCCACCTATAGACAAAGCCGTTTCCTGTTACCCAATCGGAATAGTTGATGAACCACACATTGAACCGACCCCGACTGTTGCCAGTGAACCCGTAATTGTCAAAGCCATGATCCATGCCGAACGTGAATATCATACTGTTGTGGATTCTGCTAAAAAGGAGGTGAAAAGTAAACAGGACAAAGAGTCCATCTCTCTGAATTCCCTCATCGGTGCTGCTCCTACCTGTTCAGCAACCCCAACGACAAGCAAGAAGTCAACGGATTTCAAGTCAGGGTTGCCGAAGACATCAAAGAACAAAAGCAGATACTCTAAACTCAGTGAAAGCTGTGCTGAAGATAATGAGGAGGAAACTAGTATTATAGGCTGTCCATTACAGGCTATAACACCACTTTCTGAGAGAAGGTTAACTCCCGAACAGTCCCAAAAACTAGACGAATTTTTAGAAACCGAATTGCTCGCTTTTCATACTATTCAAGGACCTACTGACTTAGTTCAACATGAAATCCGACTAACAAAATCTGAACCGATTAAACAAAGATACCGACCCCAGAATCCCAGAATGCAAGAAGTTATAAATAAAGAGGTGGACAAAATGTTGGACGAAGGGGTAATAGAGCCTTCAAAAAGTCCGTGGAGTTCACCTGTGGTAATTGTAAAAAAGAAAGATGGGAAATACCGATTTTGCATCGACTTCCGAAAGGTAAATGAAGTTACCATGAAGGATGCATACCCCTTACCATACATAAATGCCATTTTGGATAAACTGAGATTCGCTAAGTTTATTACAAGCTTAGACTTAAAAAGTGGATATTGGCAAGTCCCACTTTCGGCCCACAGCAAACCGATAACTGCCTTTACCGTACCAGGCCGAGGACTTTTCCAGTTTCGAGTTATGCCATTTGGCTTGCACTCAGCTCCCGCGACTTTTCAAAGACTGATAGATCAAATTATTGGCCCCGATATGGATCCGCATGCTTTCGCATACTTAGATGACATAATTATCTTGGGAGAAATCTTCGAAGCTCATCTGGAAAATTTGAAAGAAGTTTTCCGACGTCTAAGAGAAGCTAAACTAAAAATAAATTTTGAGAAATGCCATTTCTGTTTATCCAGTATGAAATACCTAGGGCACATAGTAACTGGGGAAGGGATTAGCACAGACCCCGAGAAGATTGAATCAATTGTGAAATTTGAAGCACCGAAAAATATCCGAGAACTCAGTAGATTTCTGGGAATAGCATCCTGGTACCGCAGGTTTGTACCGTCCTTCTCCCAAGTAGTATCTCCACTTACAAAATTACTGATGAAATCCTATCGTTGGCGATGGCTAGAAGAGCAAGAGACTGCTTTTCGTAATTTGAAAACAATTTTAACGGAAGCTCCGATACTCAGTTGTCCCGATTTTAATCTCCCGTTTACGTTACAAACCGACGCTTCCGATCATGGCCTAGGAGTGGCGCTGACACAGAATAAAGATAACATTGATTTTGTCATCGCATATGCCAGCAGAACTCTAAGTCCGGCCGAGAGGAATTACTCTGTTACCGAAAAAGAGTGCCTCGCCATAGTCTGGGGAATTGAAAAGATGAGAGCCTACCTAGAAGGGTACCACTTTACTATCCTCACTGATCATCAATCTCTTAGATGGTTACATTCCATCGTGAGTCCGTCCGGCCGACTAGCAAGATGGAGTATATTCTTGCAACAATATGATTTTTATATTAAATACCGCAGAGGAGCTTTAAATCGTATCGCCGATGCCTTGTCCAGAAATCCCTTACCCACGACCGAAAGCCCATCAAGTATACCCGACATGTGTACCTTAGACGAAGATACGAACTGTAAATGGTATTCGACCAATTTTACGTATATGTGATAATAATTATTATCTTTTGATTTTGCAGAATACATGCCTCAAAATGAAAAAGTGGTTCAATTCGCGGACTATTTAACCGAAAATTATATAAGTCAAGATTTAAGTTTTCCCCCTAATATTTGGGCAGAATGTTCTGCAGACATTACTAGAACTACGAACTGTTGTGAAAGTTTTCATTCGAAATTTAAACATTATTGTGTGGCTTATCATCCAAACATACACGTGTTTCTTGAGGCGTTGAAAAGAATCCAAACAGATACTTATATGAAAATAAATAGTAGCAATAAAAAAGAAAAACGTTTAACAAAAGAAGACGTTTTAAAAAGCCAAAATTTCACAATATCGGTGTATGATTTTTTAAAACGTGTGGCATATAAATTTAGTGTACATTTAATTAAATAAATACGATGTAACTTCAAAAATTATGTAGTTTTAATTATTACTAATCGCTACCCAGACAACACACCAAATCCCAGAGATATCCACAGAATATCTTTTGTGAATATCCAACATATCCACAGGATATCAGAATTATCCCGTGGATCTAATATGGATATCCAAATGTCCGTCTATATCCAGAATATAGAAGATATCTTATGGATTATCCAGCAAAATATCTAATGGGTATCTCCAGACAATACAAGAAATCCCAGAAATATCCACAGAATATATTTTGTGGATATCCAATATATCCAGTGGATCTAATATGGATATCCAAATGTCCGTCTATATCCCAGGATATATAAGATATTCGGATATTCAGCAAAATATTTTATGAGTAGAGGTTCATAAGTAACCAATGATTATTGAATAACGTCAAAAGAACAGCAGAGATAAAAAATATTTTCAACACTCAAAATATTTTCAACACTCTGCCTTTGATTTTGCCCACTAAGGAGAAAGTCATCCTTATTAGGACTCTTCAGCAATAAATGGAAATTCTCTACTCCAGTCTCTAATGGAGTCTGTAGGACAAAAATTTCAATCGAACTCTATTACGGCGGGTCGAGCATGAGTAGATGCGATAGTGGTATCGCCATCTATACTTAGTAAACAGAATCAAATAACATCTAATGGATATCCACAATGGTTTGCGTTCGCGCCTAGACTTTGATATATTTAGTGGATGTTCATGGGATATTGAATACACCTTAAAAAAATTAATTTTAAATATCTGAACGGTACTAATTAGCCACAATGGCGAGCACAATGGCGTAATTTTTTAATAATTTGCTATATAATTACTATTATTAATGGACATTTGCATGTCTATAAATTATATCTCATGGATATAAAATATATATCTACCATGGACTGGACATTCAGTGGATATTGGGATGTTCAGTAGATATCCAAAGGATTTGGTGTGCTGTCTGGGTAACGGCCCTGCCGGGAACTCGTGCGCTGTATTAAGAGGAAAATTTACATTACAAACTGAAAGACCTGCGGGGCAACGATAGTTTAGTAGGTATAAAAATTACAACTTTAGGGTGGAGCCTAAATATTACAAAATTACTTCCGAGACTAAACAAAATCCGCATTCATTCATAATTTTAACAATTTCCTGTAGATACGAGGGATACGTATTCCAAACTCTAACACGCGAAATTAAGACAAAGGAACCGAAAAATCCTCACGATGTAACGAAGTTACTTTTATTTAATTATTTGTAAAAACATAAAATCCGTCGAAAAAAATCGAATTTAGCATTTTTTTAAATATACCGAAGTAACTTTAATCGAATTACTTGAAAAACATAGAACCCATCGAATTTAACATCGTTTTTAAATTTCAATTACTTGCCATTGGATCCTTATATTAAAATGTAACCAAGTTTGTTTTATTTAAATTATGAAATGCAATCAAAAAGCCAGATTTAAAAGCATTTTTATTTTATTTTTACTAATTACCATAAAAACTTAATGTCGCAATTCGATTTTCAAGCGAATTCTGTGTTTGAAACCCTTAAGAGCTCTTTCACACGGGGATACTGTATGCCAGATACGCGTATCCGAGATACAGAATCGCGGTCGAAAAGTTGGGCTGCTGTATCGAATTCACGCATCTCTACAATCAGTACTAAAATGGTCACAGTGGCGTGCTTAGGTTTGAATTAAGGATCTAGAAAAGTGCATTATACTGATGTATATAATACAGTAAGCCACATAAAATGCACATCGTATAGGCTTTTTTTGTAAATGCTGTGGATAAATTTTGACTTTGCCATCTTCTATTGCCTTAAAAATGATAACGAATTACATGCAAATGAACATACACGTGACCTTTTTGAACGTCTAAAATGACATTTTTTCCTAAAAATTGCAAAAATGGCAATTTCGAAAAATTGTTTAACAAAAAGTTGCCTATTTTATAATTTGTTACCCATATATAGCCCGTGCCAAGTTTTTATTTTCTACCAATTCAGTTTTGGGTTACTGGAGTTTAGTTGTATAAAATATTATTTAACAAAAAAAAAATTAAAAGAAGCTCGTCGCGTAAACAGATTAATTTATGCAGGTTAGCATAAATTCTAGTAACCTTAAAATGAATTGATAGAAAAATAAAATAAGTTTAAAATTGGTATATGGGTAAAAAATAAGTTTCTTTTAGGCATAGGTTTTTGCTTTTTTTTTACAAAAAAAGTCAATTTTGAAGCAACAAAAAATGGCAAAGTCAAAATGTATCTACATCATTTAGAAAGAAAAATCCCATACGATGCGCACTTAATGTGTAACACTGTATATTAAGAAAAAGTAATACCTGTGATATTTTCCATATAGATACGGTAGGTAATGAAATAATATTTAAATTATTACAGTCAAAACTCATAAATCAATTTGGAACCAATTCATGTTGTTTTATCAAGAAAAATGTACGAGTTTGACACGCAAATGCATCTGTAGAGTACATTACTTTAATATTAAAAGACTGAGCATACAACATGCGTAGAAAAGACGATAAGGAATATAAAAATTCCGTAGTTTAGGCTAGTTTTTTATTCCTGAAATAATTTGAAAAAAAAACTCTTCGTGCATCTAATTTAATCCTTTCTTAAATAAATTAAACTATCAAACTAAATGCACTCAGGATAACTACCTACCATTGAAAAATCCTGCGCGTATGATATAATATCCGTTGCAAAAGTATCCATGTCTGAAAAGGTCCATATATCGTAATAGTAATTCTGTATGCGGCATACGCATTCAGCATCCGCGACTGAAGGTGTCGGGATGCACAAATTCCGTATCGCGATACTGTATGCGTCGCCCGTATCGTGTGAAAAGGTCAAATTGAATGTATGGTCAGCTTGAATCTCGGATACGCGTATCTCGCATACAGTATCTTCGTGTGAAAGCGCTCTTAGTCATCTATAAATGTTGTGAGTGAGCGGCCGACCACGGTAGCTATGGCAACACTTCTACGCGCGTTGCGACCTATAAAAGGAGCAAGCAAAGCGAGAAGCAGTCAGTTCTCGTCGACAGTCAGTCCGGTAAACATCTAATTAGAAAAGATCTCCGAATCCCGTTGGCCCGACCGTGCTCAGGTAGGAAATTTGCTTTATCGGCTGTGTTTATTGTGTTTACCTAGTTTTGATTTTTTTTTTAGTATTCCGTTTCATGTTGTATCAAAATTTCGGGGTTTTCTTTTCAGAAATTTTTGAAATTACTGAAATATACGTTATATGCATTCCTATTTTTCCTATAAAACAGGTTTAAAATTAATTGGTGCCAGAACAAGAATAAATTTCGTATTACTTTTAAGTAGAGTCAGTAATTTTGGATTTTGTATCTATTATAAGGGGGAGTTCCTTAATTAACCAAATTTTAGAAAATAATATCCGAACCTAGAGACTGCCTGCGTGAGTGGTTCACAAGGGTTTATCTAGTATTTTGGATATTGTGTTAGAGTAGTTTCCGATTATTATTAGTATTATTTGGGTTAATTTCCGATTATAATTAGTAGCATTTGAAGTAGCTTTCGCTTTATTTTCAAAAAGAATTTTAGAATAATATCTGAATCTAGAGACTGCCTGCGTTGAGTGGTTCACAAGGGCTTATCTAGCATTTTGGATATTGCTTTGGGGTAGTTTCCGCTTGTTGGGGTAGCTTTCGCTTTATTTTCAAAAAAAGAATTTTAGAATAATATCTAAATCTAGAGACTGCCTGCGTTGAGTGGTTCACAAGGGCTTATCTAGCATTTTGGATATTGCTTTGGGATAGTTTCCGCTTGTTGGGGTAGTTTTCGCTTTATTTTGAAAATAATATCTGAATCTAGAGACTGCCTGCGTTGAGTGGTTCGCAGTCCTGCCTCAGGGGGAGGCAGGGATAATTATCGGCGATCTAAACGCTAAATCCCCACTTTGGAACAGTAGACTTCGCAACACTAGAGGCAGAGTGTTGGAAACTATCATGGCAAACGACCCTAGATGCTCGGTACTAGGTCCCGACGAACCTACCCACTACCCTGACAACGGTGGTTTACCAGACGTCATCGACATTGCCGTGCTAAGAGAGTGTGATTTCCAACAGGAAATGTACTCTCTGCATGAAGGAACAGGTGGACATAACCCGATCCTACTAACACTAGGAGACGGAAATGGCATCAACGCGCCAAGAACAGTGTCAAAAACAGATTGGACAAAATTCAAACGAATTTTGGCAGGCAATCTAGGACCAATCCCAAGGATTGAGTCCTGCGAGGAAGTAGACGAAACACTCGAGCATCTAGAAACAGTCACGCAACAGGCACTGGCTGACAGCACAAGACAAATAGAGGTAACAAGACCTAGTCGATTTAGAGACATCAGTCAGGAACTGAAAAATCTAATAGTGCTGAAAAGACGCGCTCGAAAGAGAGCACACAGGACAAGGTTGGCTGCAGACAAAAGAGAAGCAAACAGACTTAAAGAACAGGTAAAACTGGAACTTCAACTACACAAAGACGAACAATGGAAAAATTTCCTGGATGAACTTGACCCCCAGAAATCACCCTTTTGGAAACTCCAAAAAGTACTCAGAACAGGCAGACCAACAATGCCATCAATACACGGACAAAATGGACTCGCACACACGGACATAGACAAAACAGAGGCGTTTATAGCAACGCTCGAACAGGAGTGCACCGAAAACCAACATGAAGACGAAGATATGGAATTTACGGAGGAAGTAGAGGAATCTATGGAATCTGAAGATGAAGTATTGGACAATATCACTGTAACATCACCACAGGAGGTCAAGAACATACTCAAGTTGGCTGCAGCCAAAAAAGCGCCAGGGTGTGACGGGATTTCAAACCGTGCACTAAAAAACTTCCCGAACAAAGCCATCGTTTTTTTAACCAATATAATCAACGCAATTTTAAGACTTCACTACTTCCCTAATAACTGGAAACAAGCGGACGTTATAATGATTAAAAAACCAGGCAAGGACCCAAAATTCCCACAGAATTACAGGCCTATTAGCTTACTACCTGCAATGAGCAAAATAGCCGAAAGAGTAATATTAAAGCGACTAAAAGAAGAAACGGAAATTCTAAATGTCATCCCCGACGAACAATTTGGATTTAGAGAAAGACACTCCACGGAATTACAGGTGTTAAGGTTAGTAGAGGGAATCACGCAGGGATTCAATACTAACAGGTCAACAGGAGTGGTCTTTCTAGACGTCAGCAAGGCTTTCGATAGAGTCTGGCACGCAGGATTAATTCACAAACTTAAAGACTACGGGTACACAGGAGCAATGACAAAACTCCTCAAGTCGTACTTAGGCGGAAGGCAGTTCCGTGTCAAGATAGGTTCCGCCCTGTCTAGATACGCAACTCCGGAAGCTGGAGTGCCGCAGGGGGCTGTTCTGTCACCGCTCTTGTATACAATCTTCACAGCAGATATACCACAGACAAACAACACCACGACATCAATGTACGCCGACGACACAGCGATCGCTGCCAGAAGTACCAACACAGGTATGATATGCCGATACCTGCAAGAAGCAGCCACAGAAATCGAGGACTGGAGCATCAAGTGGAAGGTGAAGATCAACCCTGACAAGAGTCAGGCAGTACTATTTAAAAAACGACGACACACCCCAACTGGGGAAATACAAATGGACGGACGAAACATACCATGGACAGACACTGCGAAATACCTCGGAGTACAACTAGACCAAGGATTAACATTCACACAACACACAACAAACATAAGGGCAAGAGCAACCGCGATTAGAAGTAACCTCTACAGCGTCATAGGACGACGCAGTAAGTTACTATTGAAGACCAAATTAAGAGTGATAAGATCCATCATCACACCTGTTTTGACATACGCTTCTGTAGCATGGGGACACACGTGCAGAACAAACAGGAAGAAAATACAAGCACAACAGAACATAAGCCTCAGAGTGGCTGCGGACGCACCTTGGTACGTTCGTAACCGCTACCTGTTCAGAGATCTGGAAACCACCCCGGTTTTAGAGATCATGAACAACAGAGCAGAACACATTTTCAGAGACCTACAAGAACACCCTAATCGCGAGTTGAGAGAAATGACAAGTTACGAAAGAGAAGACTACAGGAGACATGCGCGACCCAGAAAACAACTGGAGTACGCGAACGACGACAATTAAGAGTAATTCTGTGGGAATGCGCTAGATTTTAATTAAGTAGGCCAAACAAAAAAACAAAAAATCCATTTCACCACCATCATCATCACCTTCACCCCTCACCAAAAAAAAAAAAAAAAAAAAAAAAAAAAAAAAAAAAAAAAAAAAAAAAAAAAAAAAAAGTTTTTAAGTTCGGTCATTCGGTGAAAATCGCACTCGGAACCATGTAAGGTGTATTTGTGTGAGTTTCAGGTGCCTTCAGATTATAAAGCGACGACTTCCTCCTCCTGCAAGTTTCTCCCCTTCGAAAGTTCCAGCACTGGGATTGAGAAGGGTAGTATCTTATGCGGGAATAAAACGCGAAATAATATATATTCAACAGACGACAACGACGCACTATGTTGGCTCAACAGGTCACCACCAGAGGGGTCCTGATGAGCACTCATAGCGCAGCGGGCAACAGCACACAAATCGCGAAAGTATGAAAGAGAGAGTGAACGCATAAGAGTTTTAGGTCCTCAACCGACTCTTACTAAATGACGATAACGCCCCAACCTTCAACGCTCACTCGAAGGTATGGGGTGCCAATCAATTGCTATTGACATGTGGACCAAGCAGCGGATGAAAAAGCTTGGGGGTGGATGGAAGGGTTTAGTAGGTTTCGATCCAGGTTACCAGGATGGGAACTTATTCGACTCGGGCCAGTAACTAGTGTGTGTGGAAGCAGTCAGTTCTCGTCGACAGTCAGTCCGGTAAACATCTAATTAGAAAAGATCTCCGAATCCCGTTGCCCCGACCGTGCTCAGGTAGGAAATTTGCTTTATCGGCTGTGTTTATTGTGTTTACCTAGTTTTGATTTTTTTTTAGTATTCCGTTTCATGTTGTATCAAAATTTCGGGGTTTTCTTTTCAGAAATTTTTGAAATTACTGAAATATACGTTATATGCATTCCTATTTTTCCTATAAAACAGGTTTAAAATTAATTGGTGCCAGAACAAGAATAAATTTCGTATTACTTTTAAGTAGAGTCAGTAATTTTGGATTTTGTATCTATTATAAGGGGGAGTTCCTTAATTAACCAAATTTTAGAAAATAATATCCGAACCTAGAGACTGCCTGCGTGAGTGGTTCACAAGGGTTTATCTAGTATTTTGGATATTGTGTTAGAGTAGTTTCCGATTATTATTAGTATTATTTGGGTTAATTTCCGATTATAATTAGTATCATTTGAAGTAGCTTTCGCTTTATTTTCAAAAAGAATTTTAGGATAATATCTGAATCTAGAGACTGCCTGCGTTGAGTGGTTCACAAGGGCTTATCTAGCATTTTGGATATTGCTTTGGGGTAGTTTCCGCTTGCTGGGGTAGTTTTAGCTTTATTTTTGACTAGCCGTTTGGATATTGTAATTGGGGTAGTTACTGAATATTTTTATTTTTATTATTAAAGAAAGTTTTGATATTAATAAGGGAAATTGTTATTGCTTCTTTTATATTTTCCTAAAGAAACAATACCGACAAAACCATCCTTGGTCCATTTTTTTTATTATTCCCTTCTCCTGCTTTCTACTTCCCAACTCAGCAATCCCAGATCTGCCTTTCCTACCTGAAAAAAAAAAAAAGAAAAAAAACCGCCCGCGCTCGGATCTTCGGTACTTTATGTCCACATCTACAGACAACGAAGCATCTTTTAAAAATACGGAGGGAAACGACATACCCCCCGGTTGGGTATCAGAATTTGCTAAAACACCAGACATCTTCGTAGAAAGACCAAAAGAGGTTACCAAAAAAAAAAGACATCGTACAAGAAGAGCCAAAACAGGATCAGGATATATCAGTACCCCGAGTGGGTTGGATATATAACTTACGAAACCCCGAACTAACCACTGAATTAGTTAAATACCATCTTCCCGCAGAAGGGACCGTACAGGAGAAGCGAAAGCGACTAGCTTCTTTTCTTCGAAAAGCTTTCTCGAATTCCGAGTTACTTCCACCTCTAGTGACCGAGAATACTAGCCTGGAAATGCCGGACAAAATCGACACCCCTGAACCAGTTAAAACCGATGATTGGAATATTTCTTTTGGAACCCATGACGATCCTGTAGTTTTCTTGGAAAGACTGGAGGAAATCTGTATAGCTAGAGGAGTAGAAAAGAATCGACTCTTACCTAGCCTGTTAAACCTTCTTGCTGGGGAACCAGCTTTGTGGTTCCGGAATAACCAAGCCTCTTGGAACACTTGGAATGATTTTGAAACTGACTTTCGCCGTTTCTTCTATTCCGTTAAAGATCCCACTAACGTAGAAGTCGAGAGAAGACCTAAAAGAACTGAAAACGTAGATACCCATAACTGGAAAATCACGTTTGGTAACCGGGATGACCCCGCTGCTTTTCTAGAAAGACTAGAAGAAATCTGCATTTCTAAAGGTGTTGACAGACGCCATTTACTACCCTATATCCCCGAACTCCTTACTGGAGAACCCGCTCTGTGGTTCCGCAATAACCGGCAATTCTGGAATACATGGGATGATTTCGAAAAAGACTTCCGAATTTATTATTTCCCTGTGAACTATCCAGTCGACCTAGAAGCCGAAATAGGCCGACGACTTCAACGAAGAAACGAAACCGTAACAAGCTACATAACCGACCTACAAACCTTAATGAGAAGGCATGGGAACTTATCGGCCGAACAACAACTAGCCTGGCTATACCGAAATTTATTACCAGAGTTTCGACAACAAATCCGGAAGACGGACTGTCCCAATATATCGACAATCTGTCAAGTAACCAGGGAGTTTGAATTGTTAAGGAAGGAACTTCAGAATGTTCCAACCACGACCTCCGCTCCGAAATATATAGGTCCACGTTGCCCTAAGAACGAACCACGTCGTTATTTTTATACTGAACAGCCGCGAAGAGCGGAAAATAACTCTGTTCCGGTACCTGTTCCAGTTCCTGTTACCCCGGTAAGGTCACAAAGATTTGAACCACGACCATCCACGTCCCGTGGAGAAGTGTTGTGCTGGAAATGTGGAGAGAAGGGACATGTACGCACGAACTGCACCAACTCTAGTAAGTTGTTTTGTTCCACATGCCTAAAAGAAGGTATAATGACTAGGGATTGTACCTGTAACCGTCCGGGAAACGAAACAGGAGCTGTCCAGGAGGAAGGTCCGAACAGTTCCAGTCGACACTAGCCTCTCAGGAAACTGTTACCATACCCGACCCAGACTCACGACCACACTTATTCTTGGAAATAGAAAGTGAAAATTTCTTGGCACTAATAGACACCGGAGCTTCAAAATCTTACCTTGGGAACCGACTAGCGGAACATCTTTCCCATAACAAGCAACCCAGAAAAGCAGTATTGACCTCTGCGAGGTTAGCCAATGGAACTATAATCCGCATCCAAGATACCTACCAGGTAAAGATGACGCTCGGCAATCAGAAAACTTTACAAGAAATAGTACACTTTCCAAACTTAAGTGCCGACCTAGTTCTAGGAATGGACATCCTAAGAAAACACGATTTCAGATAGAATTGGGAACAGGAAAAATTTCAATAGGTGAGATGCCGATGCCACCTATAGACAAAGCCGTTTCCTGTTACCCAATCGGAATAGTTGATGAACCACACATTGAACCGACCCCGACTGTTGCCAGTGAACCCGTAATTGTCAAAGCCATGATCCATGCCGAACGTGAATATCATACTGTTGTGGATTCTGCTAAAAAGGAGGTGAAAAGTAAACAGGACAAAGAGTCCATCTCTCTGAATTCCCTCATCGGTGCTGCTCCTACCTGTTCAGCAACCCCAACGACAAGCAAGAAGTCAACGGATTTCAAGTCAGGGTTGCCGAAGACATCAAAGAACAAAAGCAGATACTCTAAACTCAGTGAAAGCTGTGCTGAAGATAATGAGGAGGAAACTAGTATTATAGGCTGTCCATTACAGGCTATAACACCACTTTCTGAGAGAAGGTTAACTCCCGAACAGTCCCAAAAACTAGACGAATTTTTAGAAACCGAATTGCCCGCTTTTCATACTATTCAAGGACCTACTGACTTAGTTCAACATGAAATCCGACTAACAAAATCTGAACCGATTAAACAAAGATACCGACCCCAGAATCCCAGAATGCAAGAAGTTATAAATAAAGAGGTGGACAAAATGTTGGACGAAGGGGTAATAGAGCCTTCAAAAAGTCCGTGGAGTTCACCTGTGGTAATTGTAAAAAAGAAAGATGGGAAATACCGATTTTGCATCGACTTCCGAAAGGTAAATGAAGTTACCATGAAGGATGCATACCCCTTACCATACATAAATGCCATTTTGGATAAACTGAGATTCGCTAAGTTTATTACAAGCTTAGACTTAAAAAGTGGATATTGGCAAGTCCCACTTTCGGCCCACAGCAAACCGATAACTGCCTTTACCGTACCAGGCCGAGGACTTTTCCAGTTTCCAGTTATGCCATTTGGCTTGCACTCAGCTCCCGCGACTTTTCAAAGACTGATAGATCAAATTATTGGCCCCGATATGGATCCGCATGCTTTCGCATACTTAGATGACATAATTATCTTGGGAGAAATCTTCGAAGCTCATCTGGAAAATTTGAAAGAAGTTTTCCGACGTCTAAGAGAAGCTAAACTAAAAATAAATTTTGAGAAATGCCATTTCTGTTTATCCAGTATGAAATACCTAGGGCACATAGTAACTGGGGAAGGGATTAGCACAGACCCCGAGAAGATTGAATCAATTGTGAAATTTGAAGCACCGAAAAATATCCGAGAACTCAGTAGATTTCTGGGAATAGCATCCTGGTACCGCAGGTTTGTACCGTCCTTCTCCCAAGTAGTATCTCCACTTACAAAATTACTGATGAAATCCTATCGTTGGCGATGGCTAGAAGAGCAAGAGACTGCTTTTCGTAATTTGAAAACAATTTTAACGGAAGCTCCGATACTCAGTTGTCCCGATTTTAATCTCCCGTTTACGTTACAAACCGACGCTTCCGATCATGGCCTAGGAGTGGCGCTGACACAGAATAAAGATAACATTGATTTTGTCATCGCATATGCCAGCAGAACTCTAAGTCCGGCCGAGAGGAATTACTCTGTTACCGAAAAAGAGTGCCTCGCCATAGTCTGGGAAATTGAAAAGATGAGAGCCTACCTAGAAGGGTACCACTTTACTATCCTCACTGATCATCAATCTCTTAGATGGTTACATTCCATCGTGAGTCCGTCCGGCCGACTAGCAAGATGGAGTATATTCTTGCAACAATATGATTTTTATATTAAATACCGCAGAGGAGCTTTAAATCGTATCGCCGATGCCTTGTCCAGAAATCCCTTACCCACGACCGAAAGCCCATCAAGTATACCCGACATGTGTACCTTAGACGAAGATACGAACTGTAAATGGTATTCGACCAAGAAAGCCGAGGTTGAAAAAAACCCACTCGAATATCCAGACTATTGCATTAAGGAAAATCATCTGTTCCGACATTTTTGGGACATAAATGACTATAAAGAACCGGAATTGTCCGATCCTTGGAAGTTGTGCGTTCCTAAACCATAGAGAGACCGAGTATTAAAAGAAAACCATGACGCACCGAATGCAGGTCACACTGGGGTGGCGAAAACTATAACTCTTATAGCACGACAATATTATTGGCCAGGAATGTTTCGAGATATTACTAAATACGTGCGCAGTTGCCTGACCTATCAACGATATAAACCTTCTCAACAACAGATACCAGGGAAAATGCAACCCTCACCGAATCGGCAACCCTGGGAGGTTGTCAGTACCGATCTTGTAGGACCTCTACCCCGAAGTAAAAAGGGAAATGCTTACATTGTCATGTTCATGGACCGATTCACCAAATGGGTACAGTGTAGAGCAATACGTTCCGCTACAGCTAAGAGTGTTAGCACCGTTTTTTACGATGATGTGGTCATTACCTTTGGATGCCCAAAAGAGGTTATCACCGATAATGGTACCCAATATACGAGTAAACTTTTTAAATCCGTTATAAAAGGACTTGGTATCCGTCACCGTTGTACGCCAGCATACACTCCACAGGCTAACCCTGTCGAAAGGGCAAACCGCACAATTAAGACGATAATAGCCCAATTTTGCGAGGACAACCACCAAGAATGGGACTTACATTTATCCGATTTAAAATTTGCCATCAATACCTCCCGGCATGAATCAATTGGTTATTCTCCAGCTTTCTTGAACTTTGGAAGGGAGTTAGTTGTCCCTAAATCTCTACGGCAAGAAGCGGAAGGGAAAAATCAAACAGCCGAAACTAAAGAGAACGAAGATACGATCCCCGAAAACTTTGTGCAAAGATTAGGCAAACTCAAAGAGTGTTTCGACCTAGCCCGTCTTAATCTTTCCTGAGCTTTCACTTCACAGAGTCACTATTATAACCTTCGACGTCGAGATTGGAAATGTACTCTAGGAGACCTAGTTATGAAAAAAGAACACACCTTGTCATCCGCCATTGATCATGTCGCCGCTAAATTGGCACCGAAATATTCTGGACCATATACCGTCGTAAAAGTCGTATCCCCCGTAGTCTTTAACCTAAAAGATGCCACCGGAAAAAGACTCAATCAGGTGCACATCAAGGACTTAAAACCCGCAATCGAAAACGAATAGTTTGTATCTTTTGCAGCCATGAATAGAAAACCAAAAACCGACGCCCTCCCAAAACTAATCCGCTAACTAAACGTTAGCAGACCGGAAGCGGAAAATGACCTCCGAGTCCCTAAGAATTCTGGCTGCCAAACGGGTAGCCTACCGCTTGAAAAACGCCAGGCCATTAGACCAAACTGTAGACTTGGTGACACCCGAGCCTCCCAAAAAAAATAATCATTCTACAGGATATAGCGTTACCCACCTGGAAACCACAGGATGAGCCAAGGTAAGGTCACTTAAGTCCGGTAGAGGTACGCGACCTGCTTTGGAGGGACGCCGAAGCCGAGTGGGCAAATTACGAGACCCCGCCTCCTAACTCCCTCTTTACCGACCCCCCGCAACGTGGCTCAGGTTATGCAAATTGGATGCTGAAAGAGGAGCTGGCCCAAGCTCTTCTTTCAGTGACCGAGAGATCAGATATAATATCCCCGGAATTAGTGGCCCGGGCACAAGTCCTTCGACCACCGAACTCCGATGTCCACCAGAAGTACCGGCTTTCGTTTTACCACAAATCTCGATGGTTTCGGTTTACCCTACCGGCCCTCCCATCATAACGAGATGGGGCCACCATTTTTTCTTTTCATGTAATTAATCATAGTAAAGTTAAGTTTTTTTTTTTATTAATATTGAAAATTTATTTTTTTGTTTCCTATACATTAAATAAATAATAAAAAAAAAATGTTTCTTTTTGGCTGCCAATATTCGGGTATTTCTGAATGAAGTACATTTTTTTTCTCTCTCTCATTCAGTATTCCCGGAATCTCCTTCACCATCATATTCATGTAAGGTATGAAAATCACCGACACCCAGTGTATGCAGTATCTAGTCCACTGATGAATTATAATATATTTCAGTACCATGTCAGTTATTTCAAACGCCACGCTCGCCGAGTTCCACGAGTATCTGGATGAGGATACCGGTCGAATCCACGTAATCTACTTTCCCAAGCGTCGTCCGAGCCTGGAAACCGAAAAATTGTTGCCGTCCATACAGACATCACCGCCACCCACCGCACCGTCGCCGCCACTCTCCTCAGCATCGCTAATGGAGTTTTCCCCTTCCTCTGGCTGCCAATTTTTAAGAATTGGCCTAGACATTTGTTGGCGCTATGGTGGCACCGGGCATCACCGCAACGTTTGTACACGGCCACCAATCCTGTTTTGCTCCCGTTGTGGTCAAATAGGCGTAATGTCAAGGAATTGTCCTTGCTAGTCACCTTCCAGTGATTCCGTTAAGAATATATATACATATTTTTTTTTCTCTTCCTCTTCTCGTTTATCTTTCTCCTTTTGGTAAGGAGTATTGCTGTTCCTTATTGACAGAATGTCCCGTTTAAGTTCTTTATAAGATCGTTTAGAATGCAAGTTTGTTTTTCTATGGCACCGATCAAGACCCCTCAGAGGACCGACCGAATATTTAGGGTTCAATTTTTGTTTTCTCGACGAAAGATTTTTCTTTTATTGTCTTTTAGTGACATGGACTCCGATACGTCATTCGAAGTACTAAGCCTGGCTGGATCAGCTCTGGATGACGAAACAGAACCACCAACTTCAACTTTACAGGAAACGTTACCTATCGTAGTAGCTGACTTTACTCCTGTTGAGTCTGATACCGCCAAGTGGCGATACGATCCGTATGTCGGGAGTATTCTGAAGTCCCTCAAACAAGACACCTTCCGACCCGCACCAGACAAATGCGAATAGTACATGCTAAAGAGCCGGCCACCAATAGAGTACGGTTTCCCGAAACTCCCGTATATCTTCCGGTGGATAAAAAGCTATGTTGGAAGTGTGGTTATCCCGGTCACCGTAGGAATTCCTGCAGTGGAAAGAAACTTTTATTTTGCTCACGTTGTGGTCTAGTAGGTACTATGTCCAGAAATTATAAGTGTTCTCAGCTTACGATACCACTAAGTATATCCTCTACAAACCATAGCTTCACATTGCGCTTCCGGTCAGTTGGAGTGCAAGCTGACCTATGTCCGCGATGCCGTAGCATCAGAATCCAATGTAACAAAAACTGAGGACCAACAGAGAGCAAGCCCGAAAAAGAAGCAAGAACAGAAGATAAATGAAGAATTTTGATATGTAAAATTATTTTAAATTTGTATATACTAGGTAGGTTGGAAAGAAAAAACAAACGTAAACTTTGTTCACTCTTATTTTTTTTTACCGAAGAAAGGGGGGATGTAACGAAGTTACTTTTATTTAATTATTTGTAAAAACATAGAATCCGTCGAAAAAAATCGAATTTAGCATTTTTTTAAATATACCGAAGTTACTTTAATCGAATTACTTGAAAAACATAGAACCCATCGAATTTAACATCGTTTTTAAAGTTCAATTACTTGCCATTGGATCCTTATATTAAAATGTAACCAAGTTTCTTTTATTTAAATTATGAAATGCAATCAAAAAGCCAGATTTAAAAGCATTTTTATTTTATTTTTACTAATTACCATAAAAACTTAACGTCGCAATTCGATTTTCAAGCGAATTCTGTGTTTGAAACCCTTTAGTCATCTATAAATGTTGTGAGTGAGCGGGAGACCACGGTAGCTATGGCAACACATCTACGCGCGTTGCGACCTATAAAAGGAGCAAGCAAAGCGAGAAGCAGTCAGTTCTCGTCGACAGTCAGTCCGGTAAACATCTAATTAGAAAAGATCTCCGAATCCCGTTGCCCCGACCGTGCTCAGGTAGGAAATTTGCTTTATCGGCTGTGTTTATTGTGTTTACCTAGTTTTGATTTTTTTTAGTATTCCGTTTCATGTTGTATCAAAATTTCGGGGTTTTCTTTTCCGAAATTTCTGAAATTACTGAAATATACGTTATATGCATTCCTATTTTTCCTATAAAACAGGTTTAAAATTAATTGGTGCAAGAACAAGAATAAATTTTGTATTACTTTTAAGTAGAGTCAGTAATTTTGGATTTTGTATCTATTATAAGGGGGAGTTCCTTAATTAACCAAATTTTAGAAAATAATATCCGAACCTAGAGACTGCCTGCGTAAGTGGTTCACAAGGGTTTATCTAGTATTTTGGATATTGTGTTAGAGTAGTTTCCGATTATTATTAGTATTAATTGGGTTAATTTCCGATTATAATTAGTATCATTTGAAGTAGCTGTCGCTTTATTTTCAAAAAGAATTTTAGAATAATATCTGAATCTAGAGACTGCCTGCGTTGAGTGGTTCACAAGGGCTTATCTAGCATTTTGGATATTGCTTTGGGGTAGTTTCCGCTTGTTGGGGTAGCTTTCGCTTTATTTTCAAAAAAAGAATTTTAGAATAATATCTGAATCTAGAGACTGCCTGCGTTGAGTGGTTCACAAGGGCTTATCTAGCATTTTGGATATTGCTTTGGGGTAGTTTCCGCTTGTTGGGGTAGCTTTCGCTTTATTTAAAAAAAAAGAATTTTAGAATAATATCTGAATCTAGAGACTGCCTGCGTTGAGTGGTTCACAAGGGCTTATCTAGCATTTTGGATATTGCTTTGGGATAGTTTCCGCTTGTTGGGGTAGTTTTCGCTTTATTTTGAAAATAATTTTAGAATAATATCTGAATCTAGAGACTGCCTGCGTTGAGTGGTTCACAAGGGCTTATCTAGCATTTTGGATATTGCTTTGGGATAGTTTCCGCTTGTTGGGGTAGTTTTCGCTTTATTTTGAAAATAATTTTAGAATAATATCTGAATCTAGAGACTGCCTGCGTTGAGTGGTTCACAAGGGCTTATCTAGCATTTTGGATATTGCTTTGGGGTAGTTTCCGCTTTATTTTTGACTAGCCGTTTGGATATTGTAATTGGGGCAGTTACTGAATATTTTTATTATTAAAGAAAGTTTTGATATTAATAAGGGAAATTGTCATTGCTTCTTTTATATTTTCCTAAAGAAATAACACCGACAAGAATATTTAATTTTTTTTTTATAAATATAGGGTGAGTTCCATATTTTTTTTTAATTTAACACAAAAATTGTTTGGGAATAATAACGTTTCCAATACCTGGTACTAATTAATTTTTGAAAACCATTAAACCATTATTCCGTTTGCATTTAGAATTTACTATAATAAATAAAACACAGCCACGGGCCGAATTTGTAAACTTAATTTATTCCTTTGATATATTTCTGTAAATAATTAATAAACGTCTGATTGAGCTCCGTCCTGTCACAGCTACCGTTCCGCAACCGCTATTTTTTTTTTCTCTCTTATTTTTTTTTTTCAGGCTGGGGCTTTGAAATATTTTACGACATTTGTTATTAGCTTTCGTAAGAAATACATGTGTTAATTTTGAATTCTGGCTTATAATTGTGTGTCGACCTTTCCCCTTCATTTTTTATTTCAGCTTCAGAATACTTTTACGTAACAATAACGATTAAAGCCCGTTATTGTTACCTTCTTTTATTGATAGTCTGATATTAACAAGACTCCTGGAGTTATTCCGTCACCTCCACTAGAAGCTGCCCGAACTGTGGAGCAAACCACATTAAAAAAACTGGCGCTCGAGTACTTCCGAGTCTCAGGGTGTCACTTGTAGGGATTATATTTTCTCAGAAGAAAGAAAAGAATCTTACAACGGCTGCCGAGTTCATCCGTTTTTGAGCGAGTCAGATTTACCTAAATTAGCGGAACCAGAATCGTATTTGTTTTTCTCGGTGCATTGCGAGATATTGTTATAACGCAGTTCGATTTTTTAGAGGGTTTTACATTATTTTTATATTTTAATTTAGTGAATAGGTTTAGTTAGATTAAATTACATTTAAGAGTATAAGTTGTGAAATATAAATACAAATAACGAAAATATAGACAATTGGTTCGAATAAGGTAATATCAATTAATACAGGGTATTTATTAATTGAGTGCCGACACTTAGAGGTGTGAATCCTTTGGGTGTTAAAGTTTTAAGAAAAAAACTATTTTATCATAAGTTTCTTATCACTCTAGATATTTTTATGAAATTTTGCCCAAAAAAAGTGTTTCCACTCATGGTGGGTTCCTACCAAATTTCAACAAAATATCAAAAGCAGTTTCAATATACTGGTTTTTATTTTCTTACCCGAAAAGGGTGCTTTGTACGAAAGTACGTCATAAACCAAATTTGCTCCAAAATAAATAAGGATTTTAAAGATAATTTTGGTTTTTAGAAAAAGCAGTGGCGCACCATATTTTTGTTCAAAAATATTCAGTTCAAACCCGGTACGGACGTCACTGGTAAAAATTTAAAAGTCTTTTACGACAAAAGGTGAGATTGAAAGTGAAAGTTAAGTCTGTTGGTACATAATATACTATATTTATATATCTAATTTTTATTATTACACTGAATGTGACATGGCTTTTTTGTTTGCCTTTTTTGGATCAACAAAATATTATTTTAATGATTTAAAATAAACTACCAGTAATAATAATTATGCAAAGTGAAATCATAAAACGACGCATCAAAAAAGCACCAAATTATTAAACTTTTAATTTACGTAAGATGTATTAAAAGTAATTTTAAAAAACCGACTTTAAAATCGTGCAGATGCCATCACCACATCTGAACCAAATTTATATGGAACCACCCCTGAGATACCCCCTTACTAACGAAAAGAATTATAGAAATCGGACAAGGTGGTAAAGAATTATCGCTAGACATACATAAAAAATGAAAAGTTTGAGGATTTTCCCATTGACCCAATTATTAGATTTTGACCAAATTTATATGGGACCATCCCGGAAGTACCCCTTTCCAGCAAAAAAGAATCATTTAAATCGGACATTGTGTTAAAGAATTATCGCTGAACGTACTTTAAAAAAATATATACAGACGAATTGAGAACCTCCTACTTTTTGAAGTAGGAGGATATAAAGATTTATGTTTGAATTTTAAATTTCTATTGATAATAGTTACTCATCTACGTATTACAATAACAATACCTACATGACTTGGCTTTGACACAAAACCCTGTATAGTAAAACTTCTAATCCGAATCAAAATCTTGAAACTATTATTTGGTCCACTAGTTGGTGTAGCCTTTTAAAACATTTGGTATAATAATAATTATATATCATCAATTACCACTGCCACTGGTAAAATCCTAAATTTAAAATAGTGTATTATAATAATAAGACATTAATCATATCTTAAATGGATTGCCTACTACCATGTTTTAGAAATAAATAAAATGTAATTCTTAAATTAATAAAAATATTCAAAATAATTTAAGATTCCATTCGTTATGTTAATAAACATTAAACAAAATTTCTCACGAATTATTTAATATTCTGTCCCGTACTTCCATGTCTCTATTGCTTCGCTGTCAACAAGTTCCGGCAAGACCTATTGCATATAAAAATTTTTAATTTTATTTTGTATCTTTTCTTCTCAAAAGCTGTCAGTCAATATGAGATATTTTCTCAACTTTTATTCCTCCAGAAGTCTAAAAGCACAAAATGCAAAAATCCATTTGTGTTATGTGCAGCTAGCCCTGAATTTGAAAATACCAATAGTGGTTTTCCTTAATGGAATTGTTCTTTTTCCAAAAAGTTATTTCTCTACTGCATATTTCTTCTGCTACAGTTAGCACTTCAGCTCTATATGGACATTTTAACTCTATCATAGAGTTTTGTTTTTTTTTAATTCCATCCAGACTGGCGGCAACATAATCAAATTCGAATTCCATAAAATGTCCACATTTAAAAACTTTTACTTGCAAATAAATTTCCAAATCTTATTTTGCTCTGAATTTATGGTCCATGCCATATCGGGTGGCTTTAGAAATAAATAAATAAATAAATAAAAGATTTTAGGAGATTTTTGTAAATTTCTCCAAATTTTAAAGTAGTGACTCGTTTCCGTCTTTTATTGTACCACAATGCACAATCAGCTTGTCACAATCGTTTTTCTCTCATTTATAGACATTGGCTAACTTTTTAGAAAATTTTCTCTTGCAATGCGCCTCAAAGGGTGCGACAGATCAAAGCCATGCGCGAAAGCAAGAAAAAATATTTACATTACTTTAACGGATTGAAGAGATATTAACATGCTGGAATTAATAATTATTGTTGACTCGAAGAAGTATTCATTAAACAAAAACATATAATTCACATCTCGGTGTATACCTTCCAATTTCGTATGTATATTTTTTTAATAAATGATAAAATTAATTTAATATAATTGAGCGAAATTACTGTATGTAAAAAATAACAACATGAATTCAAATCACTTACGTACTGTTTATCACTAAAGAGTAGAAAAAGATATATATATATATATATATATATATATATATATATATATATATATATATATATATATATATATATATATATATATATATATATATATATATATATATATATATATTGAATTGTAGTCGTCCGTGGCATCCGTATAGATATGACCCTTGATGGCATCCGCCCAATATACACCATGTATACTGAGAAGAATTTAAAAATACTAATAGCGTCTTTCGTGAACTCTGTAAGTTTGACAACACTGATCCGTTTAAAATTGCATGAAATGTTACTAGTTTGTGTAAAAATTCAGCCCCTTTTAGACCTTAAAACCACATGTGTTTATTTTACGGACGTTTAGTTGTACTTTGAATAAAGACCCAAAAATAGATATTTGGGTATTGCTCGTATTTCTTTTACTTTAAATAAATAAAGTGCCTTGGTTTATTTGGTCATAAATTTTTATTTAATTTTTTATTTTATAGGCGACAGATATATTTTGGATAACATATTCTTTATCTTCTGGTTCAGTAAATTATTTTTAAAAACATGAGGAACTAAAACACATGTAATTTTTTAAAACAGTTAAAGCCCCATCTTTTGTTTTACAGCGTGTGGAGGTGTATTCGAAATAATATAATTTGATTTAACAAGATATATACAGTAGGAAAACAAAAACATGAGTGTTTACAAATTTAAAAGATATCAGTGGCGTTAAAATATAGAATAAAATTAAAAAGCTTACAATTAGTTAGAATTGAAATAAACGTTAGATAAATATTTTATGTCTGTTTTAATATTTTTTTAAAATGTACAACTTGTGTATTTCTTATGACTCCTTAAAAGACAAAAAACAGTCCAAAAATGACGTTCTCCCTAGTAAACAAAATCAATCAAAGAAAAACTGTAATAGGGTATTTTTTTTTCTAAAATTTTACTTTAAACTTAAATTGGAGTTAATATAAATTTTTTGTTAAATAAATTAAATAATATTAATGGATTTTTAGTTTTATAATGTTACTATTTTCTATTAAAACGGAAAAAATAGTTGTTTAATTATACATAAAAGCACAAGATTGTATGCCGTGGCTGGTGTTTCATAGCCGAAGCGAAGAGTTATGTTTAATTAAAATTTAAAATTGTCACTTATCCTCAAATTTCTTAAATACGGACAATTTTAGGAAAGTTATGTATAAAAGAAAGCATATAGAGAATAATTTTGCAAACAACTTTTATTTAAGGAAGTTTCTTCTCCAAGTATAAATAACAGATACATTCAATAGAGTAGAAAAATGCCCTTGTATAAAGTAGCCCCAGATGTTTTGACTATGCCCAAAATCTAATCAGGTTACCACATAATAGATTAAAGCTTGTTTAAAATTTAGTGTTTTTCTCTTTATCCGCTTTTGAGTTATGTTCAAAATTTAAAATTTTCACTTATCCTCAAATTTCTCAAATACGGGTCATTTTACGAAAATTATGTATAGGAGAAAAAATAATTTTGCCAAAAATTTGAATCAAGGAAGTTTTTCTCCAAGCGTAAATAACAGATATATTCAATAAAGTAGAAAATTACTCTCTCATAAAGTAACCCCCTGATGTTCCAACTATGCCCAAAATCTAAGCAGCTTACCGCATGGTAGATTGAAGCTTAAATTTATAATTTGTTGCTTTTTTTAATCCGTTTTTGAGTTCAAAATGTTCAAAATTCTAAATTTTCACTTTTCCTTAAATTTCTCGAATACGCTCCATTTTAGGAAAATTATATATGGAGCAAAAATTCTAGAGAAAATTCTAGAGAAAAACTTTTATTTAAAGAAGTTTCTTCTCTAAGCAAAAATAACAGATGTATTCCATAAAATATAAAAAGATCCCCTATACAGTACCCCCAGATGTTCCGACTAGGCCCAAAATACAATCAGTTCACCGAAGGGTGGATTAAAGCTTAAGTTTAAAACGGATTCAAGAGCCCCCAAAACGTAAAAATCCGTCAAAAACTTGAGGTCGAAAAAAATCATGATTATTATACTTTCCTTATCTGTATGTACACAGATAGGAAACAAATAAAACTTAAGAATTTTTTTTTTCTTGAAAATCAACACGAATTGTAGTAGAATAAAGAAATTTGATTATTTTTTATTTGACCAACTGTTTGTCACTAACGCAGTATAATATTTATAATTAATATTTAAGGTAGGTACTCCATAAAGTAAAATAAAAAATATGATGTACATAGGGTAAAAATTGTCTTACAGCTTGTATTTAAACCAACCACTTCTCAAACTATCCCTACATTTATTTTTAAATATTTGTAATTATGATTTTTATCCTCATTTCAGTAATATATTTGCTCTACTTTTAGCTTTAATAGTCAAAATTACTGTAAAAATTAGAGAAATATTAGACAACATTCAAACTTTGGATTTTGCAAGAGATTTGTTTCCTTTTTATTTTATTTCATGATCAAATAACTCGGATATTAGCCATTCCAAAACCTATGCAGTGCATGTGTCACATAAAATAGACATTTTTATTTATTAAACTTAACATTTTTTATAATGTTACAAAAAAATTATTTTCTAAAGTTTTAATAGTTGGTTAAATTTTTAAATACAATGCTAAATAAGTAACATATGCTTGACTGGATCAACACTTGATTTCAGATCTTATTATTTACAATGGAAACCTTTACAATGGAATCCTTTACAACGAAATGATTTATTATTACCTATTTGAGAGCGGTTCAAAGAATTAGAATCTCTTTTTAAAAACATTTTAGGCATATCGAATGATCTAAAAACAAATTGGTCTCTTCGCCCTTTAAATTCATTCGCGTATACAAATTTACCAATGGATTATTTCTGGCAATAATTATTATAATATTGAAAACTGTTCATAAGGCCAAACTTTATTCTCGTGTGTTATTTAAAAAATGTTTTTTTTATTTCATTCTATTAAAAAGCATGTTAAATTTGAGATTAAAACTTTATCATGAATTTAAATAGTTTTTCAAAAAATCAAAGAAGCAACATATACTTTCCAATTATACAAGGTTCTCTAAAAAAGTAATACAATATCAAAGTTTTCCGTACTGATTTTAAAGACGTGTATAGTGCAAAAGAAACATTTAAAAACCATTTTTTTGGAGTAAATGGTTTTCATTATTATTCAAAAATGTTTACCAATGTACTACTTTTTTAATTTTAAACAAATCTATCACCATTTAAAAGAACGTTTCTTAAAGTTTAATTTGAGTCAAGCATTCTCTATACCTAAAACTAATAATTTTGGGAGATTTTTAAATCTAAATGACAAAAATCTGATGTGTCCAACACATGACTTTCCTATCTAGTTATTACAGGCTTTTTCCGGTTATTTTGTACAACCTATTGCAGCATCTCTATAAATGTTTAGAGGATAAACTAAATATATACATTGTCCACATATATCTACCGCGAAACATTTTTCTATAGATATTCATTGAAAATGAAAATACTGAAAAATTTAAATTTAGCACTTTTCCTACAATTTTTCCATTACGGTCCATTTTAAAAAAATCATGTATGAACAAATATTATAGAGATGGATATCGCAAACAACTTTTATTTCAACAATTTTCATAAAAATCAGAATTTTGCACATTTTATCAAATTTTTCGAATACGGACCATTTCAGGAAATTTTTACATAAAGCAAAAATTATAGATAATAATATTAGAAGTAACTTTTATTTGAACAATTTTTTTCTCCAAACATAAATAACAGATATATTCCATAAAATATAAAAACGGCCTCCCATAAAGTACCCCCCCCAGATGTTCCGACTTTGTCCTAAATCTAATCATTGCACGTCAGGCCGAAATAAAACTTAAGTTTAAAATTTAATGTTTTTTTCTTTATCCGTTTTTGAGTTTTCTTCAAATTTCGAAATTTACACATTTTCTCAAATATCTCGAATACGGTCCATTTTAGAGAAATTATCTATAGGATAAAAATTATAGAGAATTATATTACAAACAACTTTTGTTTGAACAATTTTTATAAAAAAAAATATTTTTTTACATTTTGTCAAATTTCGCGAATACGGACCATTTTAGGAAAATTTTGTATATAACAAAAATTATAGATAATAAAATAAGAAATAACTTTCATTTGAAAAATTTTCTTCCCCAAACGTAAATAACAGATATATTCCATAAAATATAAAAATGACCACCTATAAAGTACCCCCCCAGATGTTCCGACTCTGCCCAAAATCTAATCAGCTCATTAGACGCTGGAATAAAGCTTAAGTTTGAAATTTGGTGTTTTTCCGTGTATCGGTTCATGAGTTATGCGTTATACAGACACACACACACACACACACACACACACACACACACACACACACACACACACACACACACACACACACACACACACAGACACACACACACACACACACACACACACACACACACACACACACACACACACACACACACAGACATCATCGCGAAAATAGTCAAAACGGATTCAGGGGACCTCAAAACGTAAAAATCCGTCGAAAACTCGAGGTCGAAAAAAATCATGATTCCTATACTTTCCTTATATCTGTATACAGATAGGAAAGTAAAAAAGATAATTCACAAAATAGTTTAATTTTTATCTGGTCACTGGTTGACTGGAAATAGACTGTGTGTTAATTAGTGATTAGAATTTTACTAGCTGTAATTTATTGATTGACATTTTTTTTACAATATCCTTAAAATTTAATAACTATTTAGGAAAAATGTGTTTATTGGAATCGTAAAAATATTATTATTTTAAAAGATATTTTTTATTAAATATGTGTAAAATGTTTTTATTGAAACGACAATTTAAATAAATACATAAGAAATAGTAATAAAAAAATGTAAAAAGAAAATTTCAAATAAATGGTTAAATATTATTAAAATTTATAAAGTACTAACTAGTAACTACCTATTTGTGACAAATGTGTTTATTGGTTTCGTATATGTTATTGTTCTTATTTTAAAAAACATTTTTCAGCGAATAAAAGTAAAAATGTTTTTATCGAGACAAAAAATGTGTCGAATACATAAAATAAAGAGCAATAAAGCAATTTTAAATTTAGAATGAGGATATATAATGCTTGGCATTCTATATTATACTCTTCACAGTTTAACAGACCCTCTTAACCAGCGATTTTTTTATAAACATTTTTTTTTTGGGAATAAATAGGCTTCCCAATTTTTATTTAGATTTTTTTCTTTTAGTAATTAATAGGCTTCATATCCTTATAGAGCTTGATTTTTATTAAACATTTCAAGTTGATATAATACTTCTTTTAGATGAATGATTTTTTTTTAATTTTAACCCAACTTAACCCTCTACTGTTATTCAGATTTTTTAAAAATTTAATAGGTTTCGTCCTCTAATAGAACTTGATTTTTCCTGAAAATTTAAAGTTGATATCATGTTTCGTTTTTGATTTATGATTTTTTTAAAGTTTCAACCCCCCACTAATCTCCCCATTTTTAATCGGATCTATTTAAAAATCAAGAGACTTCGTCATCTCATAGAGCTTGATTTTTTTTTAAATTTCAAGTTGGTATCATGTTTCGTATTAGATTTATGATTTTTTTACATTTAAACCCCGATTAAACCCCTACTTTTATTAATTTTTTTTAATTCACTAGACTTTGTCCCCTTATAGGACTTGATTTTCCCTTAAAATTTTAAGTTAATATCATGTTTCGTTTTTGATTTATGATTTGTTTAAAGTTTTAACCCCCCCATTAAACCCCCCCTATTTTAATCAGATTTATTTAAAAAAAAAAAATAGTCTTTGTTCCCTTATAAAGCTTGATTTTTCCTGAAAATTTCAAATTTATATCATATTTCGTTTTTAAATTATGATTTTTTTAAGTTTTAACTCCCCTATAACCCCCTATTCTTAATCAGATTGTTAAAAATTTATTAGGCCTCGTCCTCTCATAGAACTTCATTTTTCCTAAATGATCTATATTTTTTTTAAAGTTTCAACCCCCCCTTAAACCCCTCATTTTTATTCCGATTTTTTTCAAAATCAATAGGCTTTGTCCCCTTATAGAGTTTGATTTTTTCTATAAATTTCAAGAAGATATCATGTTTCGTTTTTGAGTTATCGTGCGGACAAAAAACGTGACATCGGACGGACAGACAGACGGACAAAAGTAAACATATAATACTCTTCACAGACTACTGTGTGAAGAGTATAATAATGTAAATATTTGGTAAAATATTATTACAATTTATTAATTTCTAATTAGTAACTATTTCTATTTAGGACAAATCTATTGAATTCGTACAATATTATTCTTATTTTAAATAAATACATGTGAAAATGTCATTTGTTTTATTAGCCAGAAAAGCACAAGATTAAATGCCGTGGCTGGTGTTTCATAGCGGAAGCCAAGCTGAGACTAGGGAACCAGCCAAGGCATTATATCTAATTTTCTGCTGTGTGGAACATATCATTTTTTCTCCGAATGCCTTGGCTGGTTTCCTAGTCTTAGCTACGCTTCGCCTATGAAACACCAGCCACGACATTAAATCTTGTGCTTTTTTGCCTAATAAAACAAATGACAATTTAACATTTATCTATTAAAAATGTTGTTTAAAATAAAACTAATATTAAACGAATTCAATAGATTTTGTCCCAAATAGAAATAGTTACTAAATTTTTTGTATTGACGTACCCTATAAAGATTTGTTTAAAATTAAAAAAGTAGCACATCGGTAAAAAATTTTGACTAATAATGAAAACCTTTTACTGCACAAAAATGGTTTTCAAATGTTTATTTTGCACTATACACGTCTTTGAAATCAGTACGATTTTTATATAAAACTGATTATAGCGTGTGAAATACCCTGTATAATATCATACTATTTTATTGTTATAATAAGAAAGGCAAGGAAAATTCAAATATATGAACTGTTTACCTGAACAATTTCTAGATTTTTCAACAAAATCGTTGGAATAAAATATGTTTAATTTTTTAACTTGCCGCTATATCTCGCGATAAAGGTATATTTTTTTAAAAAATATAATTGTTTTTCACAAAAAAGTTTAATGTTTCATTATTTGTCAGGTGTAACGAAAATGAAACATGTAAATATGTTTAGTTTTGAAAGAAATTCGTAGGAAAATTAATGATTCCACGTCGTTTATATAGATACTAAAAGTTAGTCATTTTTCAAATATTTGAAAAAAAAAAACTTGGTTTCTTGTACCCAAAGTGGCTTTTTATTGACACTTTAAAGACTTAAAAAGATATATTTTTACTGCCTAGGCAGAAAAAACAGACTTACTATGTAACGTTCCAGGTAATAAGTTAATTCAAACGGAAAGTTGATAGAATAATATTTATCGGCGGATACGAATGACTTTAAAGACCTAAAAATTATATGTTGGAGTTCTTGCTATTTAATGATTTTGATTAAATTAATTGAAAGTAGTGTACTGAATTGGTAGTATAAGAATTGTATTTGTAATCTTGGGCTAAATAAGTTTTCCCCTCTTTGCTCCCATAGTTGTTTGGCGGCAAAAAACCTGACTTTAAAAGAAAAATATATATTTTGAATCATTGGTTAGTCTTAATGTTTTGTTTAATCGGTTAATCGGTATAAAAATTATATTTTGTTTTAAATAATATTTTAAACTGAATTAATGATTTTTTCAATAAAAATGATAATTTTTATTTATTTTTTAACTTTCATGACACTAAAGTCCATCTAAACCAAAGATTTCAGCGAATAACAATATTAAAATTTTCAAGCATCGCCGCCCAGTTTGTCCGCTAATTTCACCTAGCTTATGCCTTATACGATTAAAAGCGTTTTAATTTTATCAACATTGGCAGACAAATCTGTGCAAATTTTTATACAAAACAAAACTGTTCCTCACAGATTACAGTTTAAAAAGTGACAGAATAAGTGTACCTAATTTAACCAGTATATTTCAAAACATATAAAAATAGCTTTAAAAACACATGTTATTTTCTCGGAAGTAAATCGCAAGGGCGCCTCATCCTAGTGAAAGTATGTTACAGAATCTATAAAAATGAAAAGGCTGAGTTATAAACCAATATAAGATCTGGCAACAACGAAATGGATGCCATCAAACCAAAAACGGAATATACAGAGGCCACCAGGTACTCAAAATGAATATGTATATCATTGGATGCCATTACCTCCTTTAAATATATCTCAGAATATACAGCACACGAAAGTGGCGGCAGTTGCGGTCATTGCTCAAAGTACCATGTTTAAAAACATACAAAAATAGGCTGTTTTGGCATCCCGCCAATATTTTGCCGAGAGTTAGTAGGGGTGGGATCCTTTCATTTGCGATGAGTTTCATCGAAAGTCCTCGTGGCATCTGTATATCGGATGCCACGAGGACGTGGATGCCACGGCAGACGCAATTTTAACATGGAGGGATGCCACCAAGGCCTATAAATAAATATATATATATATATATATATATATATATATATATATATATATAGATTCGTCCTGCCGACGTTGTGACATCATGTCGCAAAAATGTTGCTATCTTTATAACATCCGTCTGCGATGTGACATCCAAATTCGGATGTCACAACGTTTTTGGGGTTCAAACATCATAAAGTAGGTTTAAAAGAGCGCCAAAAAAATTTCAGCTGGATGTCATAATGCTTAATTTTCAATTTTATGTATATATTTAGTTCCAGTGTATAGATGCGAAGGTGGCGCTCGCGTCAGTTGGTTTTGTATATTTTGTATATTAAATATTTCAGTCCCTCGACTATATAACATCCACCATTAAGTATATTAGAATTTACTCACTCGACTGTCTGACATCCAACATTCAGTATATTAAAACTTACTCACCCGACTATCTGACATCCACCATAGAGTATATTAGAACTTTACACACTAGGTTATGTGACATCCAAAAAATGTATTTTAGATATATTTGGATTTTCATTTTAAGATCTATTTTATGTTAACACATTAACTGCCAAAAATTTTTGTTGGGTTTCGCACAGAGCCAACAAGTTTTTTAAATGCATTCACTCTCGGTGAATATTTAATAAATATATATTATATGCATCTATATTGATACAAGGTGTATCAACAATGGGTGAGTGAACGATGAATAATTTATATTAAAAGAAATCACACGAAATTAAATTAAAATATATTAAAATAAATTAAAATAAATTAAAATAAATTAAAATAAATTAAAATAAATTAAAATAAATTAAAATAAATTAAAATAAATTAAAATAAATTAAAATAAATTAAAATAAATTAAAATAAATTAAAATAAATTAAAATAAATTAAAATAAATTAAAATAAATTAAAATAAATTAAAATAAATTAAAATAAATTAAAATAAATTAAAATAAATTAAAATAAATTAAAATAAATTAAAATAAATTAAAATAAATTAAAATAAATTAAAATAAATTAAAATAAATTAAAATAAATTAAAATAAATTAAAATAAATTAAAATAAATTAAAATAAATTAAAATAAATTAAAATAAATTAAAATAAATTAAAATAAATTAAAATAAATTAAAATAAATTAAAATAAATTAAAATAAATTAAAATAAATTTAAATAAATTAACATGTTGAGTACGGTGTGGCATTTAACGGATGCCCCACTGCTTGTCCTTTTTGAGACGGCGAGACATCAATATGGTGCTACACTTGCAAGAGTCAGAAAATTAGCAAGGATGGCGTGGTTTTATAATACGTCTCACTATAATGCTACAAACATAAGAACTCACTTTTAGCCATCTATAGTATTAAAAAAGTTTCACTGGCCTTGAAAGTAAGAGACAAATTCTGTGGGGAGGCATCAATGTATATCCAGAAAAAAAAATGAAATATTTGACAAATACTTAAAAAAAATAATTGAAATATAAAAAATAGACTTTAGCCAAAGTAATGAGGGTAAAAAAATTTCCCATCCTTTAACATGACTTTTTTTTATTCACGTTCGTATTCAATTTAAATCAATTTAAATCAATTTAAATCAATTTAAATCAATTTAAATCAATTTAAATCAATTTAAATCAATTTAAATTAATTTAAATCAATTTAAATCAATTTAAATCAAATCAATTTAAATCAATTTAAATCAATTTGAATCAATTTAAATCAATTTAAATCAATTTAAATCAATTTAAATCAATTTAAATCAATTTAAATCAATTTAAATCAATTTAAATTAATTTAAATCAATTTAAATCAATTTAAATCAATTTAAATCAATTTAAATCAATTTAAATCAATTTAAATCAATTTAAATCAATTTAAATCAATTTAAATCAATTTAAATCAATTTAAATCAATTTAAATCAATTTAAATCAATTTAAATCAATTTAAATCAATTTAAATCAAAGTTAATAAAAAAAATTAAATAAATTATAACATAGATTAAAATAAATAACTAGCACTTCTTACGGTTCGACCTAACATAAAAAATATGATGAGCTAACTTATAAAAACGACAAATTTAGATTTCCTGACACCTTAACAGCCTAGTCCTCCACTTTAACTCCAATTTCGACTGCAAACGATCGTCTTTCGTGCATCGTCGGTGCCTTGCTGTTTAGAGTTATAACCTTAATAGTATGTTCAAGTAGCGATAAATATTGATGTACGCGGATTTTATTTGTCTTTTTTATTTTAGAGTGAATTAATCTACGAAGTTTCACTTTACTCTTTTTTTTAATACTTAGTTTTTTTATGCTACTGATATTATTCCAAATAACCTTATTTAATGATTCTTTCGTCATGTATAACCGAGATTCAGATAGTTTTATTAACTTTGCCAATTTCTTTTTTGTTTCATAACTTACTAATCACCCTTACATGATATTGAAATTTGGCACATGTATTCTCTACAACTTACCATAATCTATTAACGTATTAATAAGAAACAAAATGCAGTTCGATCTTTTCAAAAAAATTTAAAAATTTGTCTATCCTTATAAGAACACACTACAAGTCGTTAAATTTGTATCCATATTTGGAAAAAGCACAAAAAAAATAATTATATGCTTTTAATTTTTACTAGATGATTTTATTACTAAAATTAACTGTTTTTATATTATTTTTAAACCAAGCATATTTTTAAAAGTTACATGTTATGCGTGTACACTACAATAAAATGTACTTACAAGTCCATATTTATGACCAAATATAATCATTACTTTTTAATTAATCACTGCATGCCGTACCAACATCATAATTGCTAGACTCTAGGCAAAATTGATTCAAAGCATTGCTTTTGGTAGGTACTGATAGGCACAGATATATAAAAGTACCAACATAATATATAGCTTTTAAAAATTCAGTTGGAATTAAATTATCCTCATTATAACGTATTGAAGTTACTTAAAAACCCCTTTAGTTTCATTTTTTATCTCCAAAATGCTAAAAAATAAAAATTTAAACGTTATATTTTAGCAGTAAAATCATTGTACAATAACATGACTAATTTTAGTTTTTTCTGGTATCTTTAAATATGGAAACGAACTTAACTAATTCAGAAATGTACTTTTTTGTGTAACTCGAAAGTAATAATTTGAAGTTAAAAATGTTTGTAGTAAAATACATTCACCGACCTAAAATTTGATCCATTCAAAATAATGATTTATATAAAAATGCTCTAACTTTCAAAGGCTTATTTATTTGAAGTTTTTAGCAACTTTTAGATAAAATACTGTAGTTTTAAGATTATTATTCGGACATCTAAAAGTAATTTAGTACTCGCCGGATATACGGGGGGGGGGAAGAAAACAATTTTTTCCTCTACTTTTGACACACCCTGTAGGTTAATTCTGCTAGTAGATCTGCATACAATTAACTTTATCAAGAAGACTGATTTGTTACCAACACTTTTTTTTTATTTACCCCGATATCTTAATTTTTTGTGAAATGTGACGGTTTAAAGAAAATGCTACATTTTAGAAACGGTCATAATTTAAATGACGGTACAGAATAAACTACAAAATAAGTAGAGTGCTGTGGCCAACTCACAATATGACAACTGTCAAATATTCGTTACTTGGCAATTGCAGTTTAATTATTATTCATTATCAGCATAATATCATGGTTTTAACGCTTACTGATGCAACATGAGCAGTTGCTCTGGTACAAGACGGTAGGACTCAGTATTATACTTCTAGAATATTGGGTGTTACAAGGTGTAGCGTCCAGAGAGTTGTACAAGGTTTTAATGAAACTGGTAATTTTTCGAGACGAAGAGAATCTGGCAGACGACGTTCTACAAATGTTCGAGATGATCGTTTTATGACATTAAATGTTTTGCGAGAAAGAAATACTACTGCTGTCATGGCTCGAAACCGTTTAGAAGAAGTACGTCAACTAGCTGTTAACGATTACGCTCCAGAAGACCTGCAACTGGTCCAGAGTTACTTAGGAATCACAGAACAGCACGTCTTCGATTTGCCAGGGAGCATTAACATTGGAATATCGATGAATGGAGTAAGATTTTATTTTCTGACGAGTCAAGGTTTTGTTTAACGAATATACCGAAAAAAATGCGAAAGGTTTGACCAAGCAAATTTTTCCACAAGACTCAGTTATGAAGGAGGGTCGGTAATGGTTTGGGGCGGCATAAGCATGGAAGCTCGTACTGATTTAGTCATTGTTGGCGGCGGAGCAATGACAGCTTACCGATATATTCGCGATGTGCTAGATCCATATGTAATTCCATTTGCACCATTTATAGGAAATTAATTCATGTTTATGCATGACAACGCTCGACCACATATTGCGAGGATTGTATCTCAATATTTGGACGAAACAGAAATTCAGAGGATGAACTGGCCATCACGTAGCCCAGACCTCAATCCAATTGAGCACGTCTGGGACATGATGGGCAGACGAGTTCATAACCGAGTTCCTTCTCCAAGTATTTTAAATTTTTTGAGAGATGCTTTGATCCAAGAATGGGATCAGATTGACCAGATGAAGATTCGATATCTAATAGAGGGTATGCCATGACGCATTGAGGCAGTTATTCGCGCTCATGGGGAAAAAACCCGTTATTAATTTGTAATAATTATTAGTTTATTTGTTGTTTGACTTGTTTATAAAATTATGTATTACTCTGCTAAATCTGAATAAAAATATTAAGAATGTTGCATTTTCTTTAAACCGTCACATTTCACAAACAAATTAAGATATCGTGGTAAATAAAAAAACAAAATGTTGGAAACAAATTAGTCTTCTTGATAAAGTTAATTGTGTGCAGATCTGCTAGCAGAATTAACCTACAGGGTGTGTCAAAAGTAGAGGAAAAAATTGTTTTCTTTTCCCCCCTGTATATCCGGCGAGTACTAAATTACTTTTAGATGGCCGAATAATAATGTTAAAACTACAGTGTTTTATCTAAATCTAAATCAGCCTCCGCATTTGAAAGTTAGAGCATTTTTAAATAAATCATTATTTTGAATGGATCGAATTTTAAGTCGGTGAGTGTAGTCTATGCGCAAAAATAATAAACACCGCTGGATTTATGTTTTGGATACTTCTCACGTAATTTTAGGTTAGGTTTGCAAACTGGTCGTGTTAATGCACTTGAAACTGGAGAATCAACCATATAAGGTCGATAGATACTTAAAGTAGTTCCAACGAACATGTAAAAGATATTAGCAGGAGGCCGGCGATAACTTGCTTAGGTGGTGATTTTAGTGGGTAAAGGGTAAAACTATTGGGAAAGGGAGAACCTGTACCGAATCTCTATAAGGTATTTCCACATATCAAAAAAATATCAAGAAGTTACTTCATCGAAAACTATTTTTTGTGCCAGTGTATCTAAAAATATACACAATCAAAAACTAAAAAGAAAATAATTTTAAAAAGGAATGAATCATTTTATCACATACAAAACAACAAAAGAAATCACATTGGAATAAAAAACAATAAGAAATCGTAGAATTTGAGGGTCGGCTTTGGCGCTGAACGTGTTAAATGTTTAGGATGTAATAAGATGCTTAATTTAAAAATGTATCTATATACTTGCTGGATGTTATAAGAATGGCAGTTTTTCTGTAGAAATGGTATACTGTGACGTAACAACTGGATGTCACAAGATGCAAGGTTTTTCTGGATGTCACAAAGTGTTGTTAATAAAAATATATACCGTGTATACTTTGGATCTCACAACGATAGGACGTTTTATTTTTTTAAAATGTGTATGGTTGTGATATTTTTCGCTCAGCCATAATATTTTTTTAATTAAAAGAAGTCATATTTTTATTTTTTTCCTAAAGTCTTTACAAAGGGTGTATGTCACAAAGTCAAAATTTTTGCTGGATGACACATGATACGCTGGTCGAGTATATATATATATATATATATATATATATATATATATATATATATATATATATATATATATAGATTCGTCCTGCCGACTTTGTGACATCATGTCGCAAAAATGTTGCTATCTTTCTAACATCCGTCTGCGATGTGACATCCAAATTCGGATGTCACAACGTTTTTGGGGTTCAAACATCATAAAGGAGGTTTAAAAGGAAGCCAAAAAAATTTCAGCTGGATGTCATAATGCTTAATTTTCAATTTTATGTATATATTTAGTTCCAGTGTATAGATGCGAAGGTGGCGCTCGCGTCAGTTGGTTTTGTATATTTTGTATATTAAATATTTCAGTCCCTCGACTGTCTGGCATCCACCATTAAGTATATTAGAATTTACTCACTCGACTCTCTGACATCCAACATTCAGTATATTAAAACTTACTCACCCGACTATATGACATCCACCATAGAGTATATTAGAACTTTACACACTAGGTTATGTGACATCCAAAAAATTTATTTTAGATATATTTGGATTCTCATTTTAAGATCTATTTTATGTTAACACATTAACTGCCAAAAATTTTCGTTGGGTTTCGCATAGAGCCAATAAGTTTTTTAAATGCATCAACAATGGGTGAGTGGACGATGACTGTAATTTATATTAAAATAAATTAAATTAAAATAAAATAATTAAAAAAAATAAAATAAATTATAATAAATTAAAATATATAATAAATTAAAATAAATTATAATAGATTAAAATAATTTAATATTAAAGTAAATTAAAATGAAATAAACTAAAATAAATTAAAATAAATTAAATTAAAATAAATTAAAATAAATTAAAATAAATTAAAATAAATTAAAATAAATTAAAATAAATTAAAATAAATTAAAATAAATTAAAATAAATTAAAATAAATTAAAATAAATTAAAATAAATTAAAATAAATTAAAATAAATTAAAATAAATTAAAATAAATTAAAATAAATTAAAATAAATTAAAATAAATTAAAATAAATTAAAATAAATTAAAATAAATTAAAATAAATTAAAATAAATTAAATTAAAATAAATTAAAATAAATTAAAATAAATTAAAATAAATTAAAATAAATTAAAATAAATTAAAATAAATTAAAATAAATTAAAATAAATTAAATTAAAATAAATTAAAATAAATTAAAATAAATTAAAATAAATTAAAATAAAATAAAATAAAATAAATTAAAATAAATTAAAATAAATTAAAATAAATTAAAATAAATTAAAATAAATTAAAATAAATTAAAATAAATTAAAATAAATTAAAATAAATTAAAATAAATTAAAATAAATTAAAATAAATTAAAATAAATTAAAATAAATTAAAATAAATTAAAATAAATTAAAATAAATTAAAATAAATTAAAATAAATTAAAATAAATTAAAATAAATTAAAATAAATTAAAATAAATTAAAATAAATTAAAATAAATTAAAATAAATTAAAATAAATTAAAATAAATTAAAATAAATTAAAATAAATTAAAATAAATTAAAATAAATTAAAATAAATTAAAATAAATTAAAATAAATTAAAATAAATTAAAATAAATTAAAATAAATTAAAATAAATTAAAATAAATTAAAATAAATTAAAATAAATTAAAATAAATTAAAATAAATTAAAATAAATTAAAATGAATTAAAATAAATTAAAATAAATTAAAATAAATTAAAATAAATTAAAATAAATTAAAATAAATTAAAATAAATTAAAATAAATTAAAAAATAAATTAAAAAATAAAAATAAATTAAAAAATAAATTAAAAAATAAATTAAAAAATAAATTAAAAAATAAATTAAAAAATAAATTAAAAAATAAATTAAAAAATAAATTAAAAAATAAATTAAAAAATAAATTTAAATAAATTAAATTAAAATAAATTAAAATAAATTAAAATAAATTAAAATAAATTAAAATAAATTAAAATAAATTAAAATAAATTAAAATAAATTAAAATAAATTAAAATAAATTAAAATAAATTAAAATAAATTAAAATAAATTAAAATAAATTAAAATAAATTAAAATAAATTAAAATAAATTAAAATAAATTAAAATAAATTAAAATAAATTAAAATAAATTAAAATAAATTAAAATAAATTAAAATAAATCGTCGTTCGTGCATCGTCGGTGCCTTGCTGTTTAGAGTTATAACCTTAATAGTATGTTCAAGTAGCGATAAATATTGATGTACGCGGATTTTATTTGTCTTTTTTTATTTTAGAGTGAATTAATATAAAAAGTTTTACTTCACTCTTTTTTTAATACTTAGTTTTTTATGCTACTGATATTATTCAAAATAACTTTACTTAATGGTTCTTTCGTCATTTATAACCGAGATACAGGTAGTTTTATTAACTTTGCTAATTTCTTTCTTGTTTCATAACTTACCAACCACCCTTACATGTTATTAAAATTTGGCACATGTATTCTCTACAACTTACCATTAAGGTATTAAGGTATTAATAAGAAACAAAATGCAGTTCCATCTTTTCAAAAAATTTAAAAATTTGTCTATCCTTATAAGAATACACCACAAGTCGTTAAATTTGTATCCATATTGGGAAAAAGCACAAAAAAAATAATTATATGCTATTAATTTTTACTAGATGATTTTATTACTAAAATTAACTGTTTTTATATTATTTTTAAACTAAGCACATTTTTAAAAGTTACATGTTATGCGTGTACACTACAATAAAATGTACTTACAAGTCCATATTTATGACCAAATATAATCATTACTTTTTAATTAATCTAGGCAAAATTGATTTAAAGCATTACTTTTGGTAGGTACTGATAGGCACAGATATATAAAAGTACCAACATAATATATGACTTAAAAATTCAGATGGAATTAAATTATCCTCATTATAACGTATTGAAGTTACTTAAAAACCCCTTTAGTTTCATTTTTTATCTCCAAATTGCTCAAAAATAACAATTTAAACGTTATATTTTATCTGTAAAATCATTGTACAAAAACATGACTAATTTTAGTTTTTTCTGGTCTCTTTAAATATGGTAACGAACTTAACTAATTTAGAAATGTAATTTTTTGTTTAACTCAAAAGTAACAATTTGAAGTTAAAAATGTTTGTAGTAAAATACATTCACAGACCTAAAATTTGATCCATTCAAAATAATGATTTATATAAAAATGACCTAACTTTCAAATGCGGAGGCTTATTTATTTGAAGTTTTTAGCAACTTTTAGATAAAATACTTAGTTTTTAGATTATTATTCGGACATCTAAAAGTAATTTAGTACTCGCCGGATATACGGGGGGGAAGAGAACAATTTTTTCCTCTACTTTTGACAAACCCTGTAGGTTAATTCTGCTAGTAGATCTGCATACAATTAACTTTATCAAGAAGACTGATTTGTTACCAACACTTTGTTTTTTTATTTACCCCGATATCTTAATTTTTTGTGAAATGTGACGGTTTAAAGAAAATGCTACATTTTAGAAACGGTCATAATTTAAATGACGGTGGAGAATAAACTACAAAATAAGTAGAGTGCTGTGGCCAACTCACAATATGACAACTGTCAAATATTCGTTACTTGGTAATTGCAGTTTCATTATTATTCATTATCAGCATAATATCATGGTTTTAACGCTTACTGATGCAACATGAGCAGTTGCTCTGGTACAAGAGGGTAGGACTCAGTATTATACTTCTAGAATATTGGGTGTTACAAGGTGTAGCGTCCAGAGAGCTGTACAAGGTTTTAATGAAACTGGTAGTTTTTCGAGACGAAGAGGATCTGGCAGACGACGTTCTACAAATGTTCGAGATGATCGTTTTGTAACATTAAATGTTTTGCGAAAAATAAATACTACAGCTGTCATGGTTCGAAATCGTTTAGAAGAAGTACGTTAAGTAGCTGTTAACGAAATAACGATTCGAAGGCGATTACGAGATCATGGATTACGCTCCAGAAGACCTGCAACTGGTCCGGAGTTACTTAGGAATCACAGAACAGCACGTCTTCGATTTGCCAGGGAGCATCAACATTGGAATATCGATGAATGGAGTAAGATTTAATTTTCTGACGAGTCAAGGTTTTGTTTACGTTCTCCTGATGGCCGTGAAAGAATATACCGAAGAAGAGGCCAAAGGTTTGACCAAGCAAATTTTTCCACAAGACTCAGTTATGAAGGAGGATTGGTAATGGTTTGGGGCGGCATAAGCATGGAAGCTCGTACTGATTTAGTCATTGTTGGCGGCGGAACAATGACAGCTTTCCGATATATTCGTGATGTGCTAGATCCATATGTTATTCCATTTGCACCATTTATAGGAAACGAATTCATGTTTATGCATCACAACACTCGACCACATATTGCGAGGATTGTATCTCAATATTTAGACGAAACAGAAATTCAGAGGATGAACTGGCCATCACGTAGCCCAGACCTTAATCCAATTGAGCACGTCTGGGACATGATGTACAGACGAGTTCATAACCGAGTTCCTTCTCCAAGTATTTTAAATTTTTTAAAAGATGCTTTGGTCCAAGAATAGGATCAGATTGACCAGATGAAGATTCGATATCTAATAGAGGGTATGCCATGACGCATTGAGGCAGTTATTCGCGTTTGTGGGAAAAATACTCGTTATTAATTTGTAATAATTATTAGTGTATTTGTTGTTTGAGTTATTTATAAAATTATGTATTACTCTGCTAAAACTGAATAAAAAAATTAAGATTGTTGCATTTTCTTTAAACCGTCACATTTCACAAACAAATTAAGATATCGGGGTAAATAAAAAACAAAATGTTGTAAACAAATCAGTCTTCTTGATAAAGTTAATTGTGTGCAGATCTGCTAGCAGAATTAACCTACACGGTGTGTCAAAAGTAGAGGAAAAAATTGTTTTCTTTTTCCCCCTGTATATCCGGCGAGTACTAAATTACTTTTACATGTCCGAATAATAATGTTAAAACTACAGTATTTTATCTAAAATTTGCTAAAAACTTCAAATAAATCAGCCTCCGCATTTGAAAGTTAGAGCAGCATTTTTAAATAAATCATTATTTTGAATGGATCGAATTTTAAATCGGTTAGTGTAGTCTATGCGCAAAAATAATAAAGACCGCTGGATTTATGTTTTGGGTACTTCTCAGGTAATGTTAGGTTAGGTTTGCAAACTGGTCGTGTTAATGCACTTGAAACTGGAAAATCAACCATATAAGGTCGATAGATACTTAAAGTAGTTCCAACGAACATGTAAAAGATATTAGCAGGAGGCCGGCGATAACTTGCTCAGGTGGTTATTTTAGTGGGTAAAGGGTAAAACTATTGGGAAAGGGAGAACCTGAACCGCATCTCTATAAGGGATTTCCACATATCAAAAAAATATCAAGAAGTTACTTCATCGAAAACTATTTTTTGGGCCAGTGTATCTAAAAATATACACAATCGAAAACTAAAAAGAAAATAATTTGAAAATGGAATGAATTATTTTAGCACATACAAAACAACAAAAGAAATCACATTGGAATAAAAAACAATAAGAAATCGTAGAATTTGAGGGTCGGCTTTGGCGCTGAACGTGTTAAATGTTTAGGATGTAATAAGATACTTAATTTAAAAATGTATCTATATACTTGCTGGATGTTATAAGAATGGCAGTTTTTCTGTAGAAATGGTATACTGTGACGTAACAACTGGATGTCACAAGATGCAAGGTTTTTCTGGATGTCACAAAGTGTTGTTAATAAAAATATATACCGTGTATACTTTGGATCTCACAACGATAGGACGTTTTATTTTTTTAAAATGTGTATGGTTGTGATATTTTTCGCTCAGCCATAATATTTTTTTAATTAAAAGAAGTCATATTTTTATTTTTTTCCTAAAGTCTTTGCAAAGGGTGGATGTCACAAAGTCAAAATTTTTGCTGGATGTCACATGATACGCTGGTCGAGTATATATATATATATATATATATATATATTGTTGATATACCTTCTAGACAAAAAAGCTTTTAACGTATTTCTATTTTTATTGTAATAAAAATAAATGCTTCTGTAGGCAAAAATTAAATATATTGTTCTCTTCTAGCATTTTTTAACATTTCTATTTCTTTTCGTTTCTTTTCTTAGATTTTTTCAAAAGAGACTGATTCATATTTTTAAAGTAAATCCGGAGAGGTATGGGTTAAGCCTTTATACCTGTACTTACATAAAATTTCTTTTAGTAAAATTAAAAAATAATCCGTAAAATTGGTGTACTATGAAACCCTTGCATATAATATACCGGGTGTTCAAATTAAAGTGTTACAGTTAAATACCGCCGAAAATATGCATTTTAGAAAAAAAAGTTTCAGACAAAAGTTTTATAGTTTTTTGGGGGAAACATTTTGGCTAAATTCATTTTTTTATATTTGACCATAATATGGCCATATCGAGGTGGACTTTGTTTTTTTAAATGGGAATCCCATTTTTTTCTTACATATTCTTAAAGTACATAAAAAAATAAGAAACTTTTGAGGGAAATATTTTTTTTATTGGACTTTTACTTTTTGAGTAACAGCTACTTGAAAATGTTGCTGCGCGAAAAAAAAGTTGGACATATTATGGTTAGATATAATAAACGATTTTAGCCAAAAGTTTTTCCCCACAAAACTATTTAATATTCGTCTGAAACGTTTTTTTTTTATAAAAATCGGTATATAGCTGTAACGCTTTAATTTGAACACCCGGTATATGCTAAAAATAAGGTGTACAAATACGTAAAATTTATTCGTCCCTCGTAAAACATCAGTAAAATAGATTATAAATTGTTTTCATTCACAAATATTAATTTCTTAAAAATCTAACAGAGGCGCCACTTTCCAGACGAAAAATCTTGCAATGTAAGGGTTTCGTAGTACCCCACTTTTAAAGTTTATTTTTGACTATTTTTAAAATAAAAAAATATGTATGTGTAGGTAAAGGTTAAATCTATGCTCCTCTGGAACCACTTTTTCAAAATTCAATTTAGTTTTTTCTAGAAAAAATTGAGAAAATGGGTAAAAAAAATCGAGTTTTGTATTTTTTTTTTAGAAAAAAGTTTCAAATTTTAAAAAAGTGTTTCCAGAGGAGCACATAGATTTATCCTTTACCTACATGTTCATATTTTTTTCTTTCAGAATAAGTCAAAAATAAACTTTTAAAGTGGGGTACTACGAAACCCTTGCATGCTCCGCTCTTAAGAGACAAAAGTTGAAACGCAGGTAAAAGGTTTTATGCTGACGGGAACTCGAGCCGCCCGAAAAAATAAATTAAATTGCAAATAAATTAGTGAATATTGTAGTGTAAATAATAAACTGTTTAAAAATAAATTAACAAATAAACGTTACAATACTATAATAAAAGTCACGGTTAAAATACGATATTGTATCATAGATATAATTAAATAAAATTAAGGTAATCAAATATTTGAAAATTTAACTGAATTTTTTGATAGTATCCTATATAAAAATTACTGGTAAATAATATGATACATATATCATGAATATGTTATAATTGAATAAAATTGAGACAAACAAATGGGTGAAAACCTAATTCAATTTCCAGGTAGATTCCAACATGAATTACTTACTTTTGCACGTATTACTGGAAATTTAAAATTAACAGAGTTTTCCATATATCGTAAAACAGGAATTATGTACAACAAACATGTAACACCACATGATACTGGGTTTCCAGGTAATCCAAAGAAGATTTTCCTCTTTTCTTTATAAATAAGTGTTGCAAAAGTAGTCGGTTTCCTAAAAACAACACAGATTAAAATGTGTACGAAAAGGAATTTTTTATTCCGATTTAAAACCGGGTTAACTGTGCCTACTTATTAAGCCTGCTTTGCTTCGCTTAAGGCCGAGCAGAGAAAGTGAGAAGTCTGCCTCGTTTTCTCCCAGACAATTATATTTGGAAGACGCAATAATTCATTTGAATCTAATGAAGATGGGCATTTTAGTGATACCACTTATTTCCCCAAACTCTAAGCCCTAATCCCTACACCATAAACTCTAAACCCTAACCAATAAGCTATTATAATCTATTCAATACCTTCTAATTAATTATTCGCGTTTGGCAACTAATAAATGTCAATGTGACAAAAATGAATAATTTAAGAGCATATCTTAATACTCGTATAGTAGCAGAAGGTGCATTTTTTACATCATAAATCATAATTATCCGAATATAACTCAAAATAGATATTTTTAAGTTGTTCTTGGCATATAGAAAAGTGAAATCTTACACGAAAACGTACAAAGTACACGAATATTCGCTGTTTCGGTAAAACAACGACGCAAAAAATGCAAAATTATAAATTTTTCAGTAGAGACAAAAAACAAATATTAATTCCTTTGGGCACATGAATTAGAAACAACTTGTCCTAAATAACAAATACGTCATTTAACCACCAAGTAAGTAACGTCTCACGTAAAATTTCAGATACAACTAACTGATTCATGCGTCATTGTGTCTCCAAAAGTGGAGGGGCAAACGTTAATATTTAAAAACTGACGCAACTACCATCTAGCAGCCCTGACAGGATATAAAATTACTCCGTTGTTATACCGTATAAAGCAGCCATACCCAAACTGCGGCCCACGGGCCGCATGCGACCCTCCAAGCTGTTTTGTGCGGCCCTCCACGCTTTTTTTGCGGCCCTCCAAGCTTTTTTGTGCAGTCCCAAACACGATCATGAAATAATGGTTGACCTATAGTCCTGTCCTTGCAACATGAGGACTTTTATTTTTTTTTTAGAAAGTAATGTAAACTAAAACAATATGAGGACCTTTTTTTTTAAAAGCATATTGTGGCCCGTATAGCATAACAAACAGATTTATGTGGCCCAAAAGAAAAAATCTGATGTGTCCAACACATGACTTTCCTATCTAGTTATTATAGGCCTTTTCCGGTTATTTTGTACAACCTATTGCCGCATCTCTATAAATATTTAGAGGATAAACTAATTATACAGGGTGGCTCACGCTCAACGGGACGGAGCTTTATGGGAAAACGACCAAAGATATAAAAAATTCGTTTGGGAGGAATACGTAGGTTACAGACGGCTACAATTTAAAATTTGTTAGATGTATACAGGATGTCCCACATAAGAAAAAAAAAATTAGTTCATTAAAAATTATTCAAACAAGAGTAAACAATTAATTTCTGGGAGACTTTTTTTCCTTAAAAATTCAAATAAATCGAAAACTTATAATAATAGTAATAGGGAACCTTTAGTTAACTGACATTATTTTTAATGTAGTTTTTAATTCTAAAATAAAAAACAGGGTGTTCCATTAAAAATAATATAACTTTGTATATTTTCTCTTATGTGGGACATCCTGTATACATCTAACAAATTTTAAATTGTAGCCATCTGTAACCTACGTATTCCTCCCAAACGAATTTTTTATATCTTTGGTCGTTTTCCCATAAAGCTCCGTCCCGTTGAGCGTGAGCCACCCTGTATACATTATCCACATACATCTACCTCGAAACATTTTTCTATAGATATTCATTGAAGACGAAAATATTGAAAAATTTAAATTTAGCACTTTTCCATTACGGTCCATTTTAGAAAAATCATGTATAAACAAAAATTATAGAGATTGATATCGCAAACAACTTTTAGTTCAACAATTTTTATATAAATCAGAATTTTGCACATTTTGTCAAACTTCTCGAATACGGACCATTTCAGGAAATTTTGACAAAAAACAAAAATTATAGATAATAATATTAGAAGTAACTTTTATTTGAACAATTTTCTTCTCCAAACATAAATAACAGATATATTCCATAAAATATAAAAACGACCTCCCATAAAGTAGCCCCCAGATGTTCCGACTCTGCCCAAAATCTAATCATTTTACGTCAGGCCAAAATAAACCTTAAATTTATTGTTTTTTTCTTTATCCGTTTTTGAGTTTTCTTCAAAATTCGAAATTTACACATTTTCTCAAATATCTCGAATACGGTTCATTTTAGAGAAATTATCTATAGGATAAAAATCTGATGTGTCCAACACATGACTTTCCTATCTAGGTATTACAGGCTTTTTCCGGTTATTTTGTACAACCTATTGCAGCATCTATATAAATGTTTAGAGGATAAACTAAATATATACATTGTCCACATACATCTACCGCGAAACATTTAAATTTGGCACTTTTCCTACAATTTTTCCATTACGGTCCATTTAAAAAAATCATGTATAAACAAATATTATAGAGATCGATATCGCAAACAACTTTTATTTCAACAATTTTCATAAAAATCAGAATTTTGCACATTTTGTCAAATTTTTCGAATACGGACCATTTCAGGAAATTTTTACATAAAGCAAAAATTATAGATAATAATATTAGAAGTAACTTTTATTTGAACAATTTTTTTCTTCAAACATAAATAACAGATATATTCCATAAAATATATAAACGGCCTCCCATAAAGTACCCCCCCAGATGTTCCGACTTTGTCCAAAATCTAATCATTTCACGTCAGGCCGAAATAAAACTTAAGTTTAAAATTTAATGTTTTTTTCTTTATCCATTTTTGAGTTTTCTTCAAATTTCGAAATTTACACATTTTCTCAAATATATCGAATACGGTCCATTTTAGAGAAATTATCTATAGGATAAAAATGATAGAGAATTATATTACAAACAACTTTTGTTTGAACAATTTTTATAAAAAAAAAAATATTTTTTTACATTTTGTCAAATTTCTCGAATACGGACCATTTTAGGAAAATTTTGTATATAACAAAAATTATAGATAATAAAATAAGAAGTAACTTTCATTTGAAGAATTTTCTTCCCCAAACGTAAATAACAGATATATTCCATAAAATATAAAAATGACCACCTATAAAGTACCCCCCCAGATGTTCCGACTCTGCCCAAAATCTAATCAGCTCATTAGACGTTGGAACAAAGCTTAAGTTTGAAATTTGGTGTTTTTCCGTGTATCGGTTCATGAGTTATGCGTTATACAGACACACACACACACAGACACACACACACACAGACACACACACACACACACACACACACACACACACACACACACACACACACACAGACATCATCGCGAAAATAGTCAAAACGGATTCAGGGGACCTCAAAACGTAAAAATCCGTCGAAAACTCGAGGTTGAAAAAAATCATGATTCCTATACTTTCCTTATATCTGTATACAGATAGGAAAGTAAAAATTATAGAGAATTATATTACAAACAACTTTTGTTTGAACAATTTTTATAAAAAAATATTTTTTTTTACATTTTGTCAAATTTCTCGATCACAGACCATTTTGTATACAACAAAAATTATAGATAATTATATTAGAAGTAACTTTTATTTGAATAATTTTCTTCTCCAAACACACACACACACACACACACACACACACACACACACACACACACACACACACACACACACACACACACACACACACACACACACACACACACACACACACACACACACACACACACACACACACACACACACACACACACACACACACACACACACACACACACACACACACACACACACACACACACACACACACACACACACACACACACACACACACACACACACACACACACACACACACACACACACACACACACACACACACACACACACACACACACACACACACACACACACACACACACACACACACACACACACACACACACACACACACACACACACACACACACACACACACACACACACACACATACACACACACACATACACACACACACACACACACACACACACACACACACACACACACACACACACACACACACACACACACACACACACACACACACACACACACACACACACACACACACACACACACACACACACACACACACACACACACACACACACACACACACACACACACACACACACACACACACACACACACACACACACACACACACACACACACACACACACACACACACACACACACACACACACACACACACACACACACACACACACACACACACACACACACACACACACACACACACACACACACACACACACACACACACACACACACACACACACACACACACACACACACACACACACACACACACACACACACACACACACACACACACACACACACACACACACACACACACACACACACACACACACACACACACACACACACACACACACACACACACACACACACACACACACACACACACACACACACACACACACACACACACACACACACACACACACACACACACACACACACACACACACACACACACACACACACACACACACACACACACACACACACACACACACACACACACACACACACACACACACACACACACACACACACACACACACACAGAGACATCATCGCGAAAATAGTCAAAACGGATTCAGGGGACCTCAAAACGTAAAAATCGGTCGAAAACTCGAGGTCGAAAAAAATCATGATTCCTATACTTTCCTTATATCTGTATACAGATAGGAAAGTAAAAAGGTTGAGTACAGCTGGTATAGATAGACTAATTTGGAAAATAATGCCATGATAAAATCAAAACGTCATAATTTTGCACTTGCGTCATTGTTTTACCGGAACAGCGATATTGAAATATGTAATTTTAGTAAATTACTCACCCAGGTTTCATATTCACTCGAGCAAAATGGATTGTAGCTCCAAAATCTTCTAATAGAACTTGTTTAATAACATCAAATTCACCCATAGAAACTCCTCCACTAGTAATGACCACGTCATTTTGTGTGAATGCTTTTTCTAAAGCATATTTAACGGAATCTGGACTAAAAAAGCATAGTTTACAAAGTGAATATCAAAGGAAAAGATAATTTATTTCCACAATAGTTTATAAAATTTGACCGACAGCTGATAGCTTTCGTTTATTAATAAAATTTGATATACGAACATTGTTTTATTCTTAATCGTCTTTTAATTTTTTTAAACAAAAACTGTCTTTTCCAACAAATTTAGAGAATTAAGATTCATTAGACCTAATTTTGATCTGAGCTACTATGCAGAAGAAAAAAAAAAAGAAGAAGAAAAAGAAGTAGTAGAAGAAGAGATTTTATTTGTTTGGTCTTATTTTTATTCATAAACATTATTCTATTTTACTCGCTTGAAAGAATTGTGACAAAATCCACAGTTGACCATAATTTTTCTCGACAGCGCGAGGGTGTGGTTTATTTTTATATGAACAAAATACCAGATAAGATAACTGACTAAAATGAATATCTCAAATTAAAATTATTTAATATTATTTAAGTTTCTTGAGGAGAGTTTATTTAGTTTTTTTGGTTGAATATGTCTGTTCAATTAGGGGATACAATTATGTAAGGATCAAATTGACAACATCGTGCACACTCCCGTTTAAATATCTAAGATCAAAGATTTATTTTTACGGCATGGATCTGGTGTCTTATCTTGGAAATGTTTGATTCTACCTTTACAAATTTGGGGAGCTAGAGGATCGCATGTGGCACACGAACCATGTGTTGCCTATGTATGCCTTAACCTTCATGCTGAAATTAAAATTTTTGTAACTCGCGAGGTGAATATTATAATGTTCTATCTGCACTTTTTTCCGAATCTGACTTTTTCACACAGGTATATTATTTTATTCAATATTATTTAAGAATGTATTTTGTGGGTTGAATATGGACAAAAATTGTTCTATCTCAGTGTAGATAGAATAATATTGAATAAAATAATATACCTGTGTGAAAAAGTCAGAATCGGAAAAAAGTGCAGATAGAACATTATAATATTCACCTCGCGAACTGTATTTGCTTTATTACTTTGATGTATAAAAAAAAGAAATTCAACATTTACTATTCTCTACATCTCCGTTAACGAACTGAAATTGCGAATGGAAATATTAGGCATATAAAACATTGCTTTTTTAAATATTAAACTTACTTGTCCTTGGCTACACCACAATCTCTTGGGTTGTAACTATATTGTTTCAGCAGATTCATCAAAGTTACTTTATTAGCATCTCTAATTTTTCCTGGTTCCAGTGCTTCTCCAGGGTCACAAATTTCATTACCAGTAGAAATAATTCCAATAGTTGCACACCTAAAACCACATAAAACGTGAAATGTAGCGGCACCCTAGTACAAAAAGAAAAACAATTGAGTCAGTGTATGGGTAATTTATTAAAAAAATATTTATAAAGAAGTTTAGTTTTGATGTTTTATCAAAATTACCCGTGATATAGGATTTGTTGCACTATTGATTTCTAACCATTATTATTTGCCTGTGTTGTCATTTTTGAATGTTTTACTGAGTTTTAAATCATTATTGTTTCAATAAAGGCTAAAAATAATACGATTTTATTATTTTCAGTTAGTCTAAGGGCCAGTCTTTTCTCCTCTGAGTAAAGTTGAAAGTAACTACTTGCTGAATAAACTATAGGGCTATTGTTTGTTTATCTGTCAGGTAAACTTACATGTAACTTTACTTAGAGGTGAAAAGATCGATCCTAAGAGTAAAAAACAAACTTTTGTCGAGTCTACGGTCGAGCTGCTGTGGTCAAACGAACTATTCAAATAGCAATTTATTTAAGTGGCAGTGGTTCAAGTTTACTACCAATGATTTTAGCCCAGTCGCATAGTGGAACGAGCTTAAGGCAGCTGCTGGACATTAAAGATTTTGCCCTTTTTTTTCTAATTAATCATGACACTAACTAGTTAAGAGACACATAAAAAGCAAACTAGTCTATTATATAATTCCAAAATACATAATTTTTGACGAAAAAATTTGGTGTTTGAAACTCGACCTGACACTACTAGCACCATTTCGAATACAACCCTAATTTATTTGTAAACTAAACTAAACTAAACTCGTGATAAAATTACGTAATTTGTAAATTCTTATTTATAAAAGGGTACAATATGAAGCAGGGTGTTTTGAACAATGATATACTTAATCAATTTACCGAAATATGCGAGACATTTAAAAAATTACAAAGAACTATTAAATGTTTATGAAAAATATAGAAAACACTAAACGGCACAATTTAAAATTATTTTGAGTATACGGGGTAAATATACCCTTTATTTTTTTATGACAAACCCGAAATATTGTGAGTTATTTTTGTTAGTATCACTAGGTGTTTACTTTCAACTATTTTGTTACAGTCTTTGCTTATAAAATTTGATAGTCCAGGATCCGTAAGTAAGATCGACCTTCACCCATCTATTTACCGGATAAAAGTTTTTTTTTATTAAATAAAATATGTTTTTAAATATACCGCAAATGGGTTGCCTAAAAAAATACGGTCACGGCCATTTTTTACTTTCCTCTCTGTGTACAGAAAAGGAAAGTATAGGAATCATGACATAAGTTGTTTATGATGTCATTCTCTATTGTTTTGTTTCTATACATGATTTTCCTAAAATGGACCTAATTTGAGATATTTGATGAAAAGTGCAAATTTCGAATTTTGAAGATAACTTAAAAACGGATAAAGAGAAAAACACCAAATTTAGAACTTAAGCTTTAATCTATCCTGCGATGAGCTGATTAAAGTTTGGGCACAGTCAAAGCATTTGGGAAATACTTTACAGGATGTCGTTTTTTTTACTTTAAGAAAATAAACAGTCTGGACCGAATTTTCTTAGGTAACCCATTTGCGGTATATTTAAAAACATATTTTATTTAATAAAAAAAAACTTTCATCCGGTAAACAGATGGGTGAAGGTCGACCTTATTTCGGATCTTAGACTATGACACAATGGCCTTGAAATTAAAATCTGACTTTTTATGGTTTTTTGATTGAAAATATTGGTCTTCTGCATTGATAGTTGGTACTGCTAATTTTAAATTAGCAAAAATAAATCTACCATATAACCAGTTTCTATTTTGAATAATTAACCAAGTTTCTGTTCAAAATCAAAAAATAGAAAGTTACATTAGTTAGATTAGTAAACAATACATAAATATTGTGACAATAATTGGGTGTCCAACTGCATCTCTTGTCGAAATATAATAATATGTATTATAAAGCCCAAAAATTGTCCAAACAACATTCAATATACTCTACTGAAAATTTGACTAGAATTACATAGTACAGATTACCTCCGAGGTACTGATATATTTCACATAAACAAAATCACCAAAGGTAACACTAAATAGTGAAAAGTTAGCAACTACGCATGGACTAAACAATATTCATAACGTATGGGCCACGGACCAGTCAAAACAAAATTTTTTTTAGTCACTTTTGTTGCAAGCGGTTGCAGCAAAACTTTGTATTGGTAAATACAGCATAAAGTAGAAATGCCATAGCCATCAACAAATAATCGGGACTCAGTGGGAGTTTTTGATAGTTACGAAAACGAAAAGCGAAATGCATTCGATTTCACAAGAAAATACATATTTCCATGAAAAATAAAGTTAATTAAAAACATGTGTTTCAAAATCACTCTAAAATTAATTAAGAATATGGACTAAAATATACAAAAATTATAGAGATCGACATCGCAAACATCTTTTAGTTTAACAATTTTCTTAAAAAAATCAGAATTTTTTACATTTTGAAAAATTTCTCGGATACGGACCATTTTAGGAAAATTTTTTATAGAACAAAAATTATAGAGAATAATATAAGAAGTAACTTTTATTTAAAGAATAAATAAAATATAAAAATGACCCCTTATAAAATACCCCCCAGATGTTCCGACTCTGCCCAAAATCTAATTATTCCACCTTAGGTCGGAATAAAGCATACGTTTAAAATTCAAGGTTTTTTCATTATCCGTTTTCTTCAAAATTCAAAATTTACACTTTTTCACAAATATCTCGAATACGGTCCATTTTAGAAAAATTATGTTTAGAACAAAAATTATAGAGAATTATATCACAAACAACTTTTATTTAAACAATTTTCATAAAAATCAGAGTTTTTACATTTTGTCAAATTTCTGGAATACGGACCATCGTAGGAAGATTTTGTATTTAACAAAAATCAAATAGAATAATAAAGGAAGTAATTTTTATTTAAAGAATTTTCTTCTCCAAACGTAATTAACAGATATATTTCATATTATATAAAAATTACCCTTTATAAAGTGCCCCCCAGATGTTTCGACTATGCCCAAAATCTAATCAGGTCACCGCAAGCCGGAATAAAGCTTATGTTTAAAATTTGGTGTTATTCTTTGTATCCGTTCAAGAGTTATCGTGGATACAGACACACAAAGATATACACACACACACACACACGCACGCACGCACCAACGCACCCACGCACGCACGAACGCACGCACGCACGCACGCACGCACGCACGCACGCACGCACGCACGCACGCACGCACGCACGCACGCACGCACGCACGCACGCACGCACGCACGCACGCACGCACGCACGCACGCACGCACGCACGCACGCACGCACGCACGCACGCACGCACGCACGCACGCACGCACGCACGCACGCACGCACGCACGCACGCACGCACGCACGCACGCACGCACGCACGCACGCACGCACGCACGCACGCACGCACGCACGCACGCACGCACGCACGCACGCACGCACGCACGCACGCACGCACGCACGCACGCACGCACGCACGCACGCACGCACGCACGCACGCACGCACGCACGCACGCACGCACGCACGCACGCACGCACGCACGCACGCACGCACGCACGCACGCACGCACGCACGCACGCACGCACGCACGCACGCACGCACGCACGCACGCACGCACGCACGCACGCACGCACGCACGCACGCACGCACGCACGCACGCACGCACGCACGCACGCACGCACGCACGCACGCACGCACGCACGCACGCACGCACGCACGCACGCACGCACGCACGCACGCACGCACGCACGCACGCACGCACGCACGCACGCACGCACGCACGCACGCACGCACGCACGCACGCACGCACGCACGCACGCACGCACGCACGCACGCACGCACGCACGCACGCACGCACGCACGCACGCACGCACGCACGCACGCACGCACGCACGCACGCACGCACGCACGCACGCACGCACGCACGCACGCACGCACGCACGCACGCACGCACGCACGCACGCACGCACGCACGCACGCACGCACGCACGCACGCACGCACGCACGCACGCACGCACGCACGCACGCACGCACGCACGCACGCACGCACGCACGCACGCACGCACGCACGCACGCACGCACGCACGCACGCACGCACGCACGCACGCACGCACGCACGCACGCACGCACGCACGCACGCACGCACGCACGCACGCACGCACGCACGCACGCACGCACGCACGCACGCACGCACGCACGCACGCACGCACGCACGCACGCACGCACGCACGCACGCACGCACGCGAGACATCATCGCGAAAATAGTCAGAACGGATTTAGGGATCCCAAAACGTAAAAATCCGTCGAAAACTCAAGGTCGAAAAAATCATGATTCCTATACTTTCCTTATCTGTATACAGATAGGAAAGTAAAAATGTTGGCCAAATGAATCAAGTAATTTATTTAATTAGAATTTTGTTTTATTGGTTTTCTACACAAAAAATATATTTAACAAGGAACGCAAGTGTTATATTTCATAATACAGAGCTTTGGGTAAAGTTTTCAATCAAATTTACTTTTAATTAAACAAAATATGTTCTTCTAAACATATATATCCAAAATTTAAATGTAATTTTTGCTGTTATGTCCAGCGTTAAACATACGATCGTTCCAGTGTGCACCGCGTTAATATCTCGTCGAGTCGACTATCGAGCGACGAGGAGCCGCGCCGATTGTTATTTGTTTTAACCTATTTCGTTGGTATTGTAATGTGAGCCATTTCATTATTCAGTCATGCTCTAATACTCCAAGTCCCTCTCTGTATTATTTGGCCTTTGAGGCTCAACTTGACCGCTTATTATACATAATTGAACCCCTTAAGACCAAACCTATGGGACGACTATGGTGGACGTGTTTTCGATGATGTTCGAGAATGGACGAGATAATGTTTCTAGTGTATTGGAGAGAATATGTGAAAATTACTAGAACGTTCTGGAGCCCCCATCATTTTTTAAAATTTGTATATAAATTGGTGGAAGAACTCGGTGCAATCAAGTTGTTATATGGACAGTGCAGATAAATAGTAATTAGTAGATAGACAGTGGTGAATATAAATAGTGATCAGTTTAAAGACATTCGAAGTATATATAAATTAAAATAATATTGTTTAAAATAAATAAGTGTTTAAATAAATTATTAATAAATAAACTGTTGTTTGAAAATAAACAAACATCACAGTATTGTTATGCAGCACCCTGCAGTAGCCTGTGGCTATCATAGGAAACGTATAGATAGAAAAAGAAGTGGAATGTTACTCATCCCTCTACAATGTGTTGCGGTCGTCATAAGTAAAGGTACGAGTAAATGGAGAAGATAGAATATTCCCGAAATGTCTCGAAATGTCATTCCTTGTCAAAGAAAAATCCAGATTGTTCGAGATGGTTGTAGAAGCTCGAGGCAAGCTTTATAAGGCGACGACCTGACGTCAGTTGGCAGTTTTATGATAGACGTTAAACGTTAATGTTATCAGTTGAAGTTATTGTTATTAGATAGTTATTGCAAGTTCACTTAAGGTCAGTGACTATTACTGCCGCTCTTATTTTGACATCTGACCATGCGCAGATCACTAACTTTAATAAAGATTGTGCCTGTCCTTAATAGAGAGATATTGCAAATATCTATAAAGCCAGCCACTAAACTTTGAATTATAGTTCATCTTTTTTGTTGTCTATAATATTAAAGAGGCATTAGAAATTATAATTTTAGAAGGTTTAAATGACGATTATATTAAATATATAATATTAAAAAACTTCTAACGGATACGAATGTCGGCGAGCGCATCCGAAAACTATAAAGTCGCCACTACCTACTGCCCTTAAACATCCACAATTAAGAACAGGCACAATCTTTAATAAAGTCAGTTTTAGAACATAAACATCTGCGCATGCTTGGATGTCAAAATAAGAGCGGCACTAATAGTGACTGACCTTAAGTGAACTTGCAATAACTTTCTTATTAAGGACAGGCACAATCTTTATTAAAGTTAGTGATCTGCGCATGCTCAGATGTCAAAATAAGAGCGGCACTAATAGTGACTGACCTTAAATGAACTTGCAATAACTCTCTATTGTTAAAGTTGAATTGAGTTATTGTAAAGTTGAATTGAAATAAATTGTGATACCAAAAACCAAAAAACCAGCGTAACAGTATAAATGATAGTTCGAGTCACTCTGGTCAACTGCATTTAGAAGCAGTATTGAGTTCTCCACTGTCTGCTGATAACATCATAATGAAAATACTCCAATTATGTTTGGGATGCTGGAACCAAATTAATCAGAACAATTATGACTTTTTATGTATAATTTTTTGCGAAGCAACTCGCTACGAGCCCAGGCCGTACAGGTTAGGAAAATTAGTAAAAGCGTTGCTTTATTCATGCCCCAGATCGCTGGACCGCTATTTCGATAACCAGCGCTATTTTAGTAAACGCTATTTCCTTACGTGCTATTTTGAGTAAGCATTATTTTGTTGAGCGCTATTTCGTTCGGACGCTATTTCGTTACACGCCATTTTGCTTAGGCTCTCAAATAATAACGCTATTTTGTTACATGCTATATCGGTCGGCGCTATTTCGTGAAGAGCTACAGCGTACCCATAGCGATATCTAGACTTTCTGAGAACTATGGGGGGTTTCATCAATAAAGTGAAATATTTCAGATAATATTGTTTTCATAAAAAATATTATGTGTTCAAACATGACTTTCCTGTCTTACCCAAAGTTATTATAGGCTTTTCCAGTTACTTTTCACAAAACTTTTTTATACATGTGTACTCATTACCAACGAAAATACTTAAAAATTAAAGTTATTCACTCAAATTTTTCCACTATGGTCCATTTTAGAGAAATCATAAACACAAAAATTATAGAGAATGATATCGCAAACAACTTTTATTTGAAGAATTTTCTTCTCTATATAGTACCCTTCTTCCAAATGTTTCGACTATACCCAAAATTTAATTAACTCACCAAAGCTTGAATTTAAAATTTGACATTTTTCTCTTTATCCTTTTCTGAGTTATCTTCAAAATTCGAAATTTGTACTATTTCTCAAATAACTAAAATCGGTCGGTCCATTCGAGAAAAATTATTTATAGGACAAGAATTATAGAGAATAACATCTCAAGCAACTTTTATTTGAACAACTTGCTTAAAAATACGAATTTTGTACTGTTTTGTTAAATTTCTCGAATAGGGACGATTTTAGAAAAATTAGGTACGAAACAAAAAATATAGAGAATAACATCACAAGCAACTCTTATTTTAAGAATTTTTTTCTGTAAGCATAAATAACATATATTCCAAAATTAGTGAAACGATCCCCTATAAAGTACCCCTTCAAATGTTATGACTATGCCCTAAAACGGATTCAGGGAACCGCAAAATGTAAAATGGTAACTTAGTTTCACCAAGTAAAATGCCATTTTTTTTACATTTTTTTTTTATTATATTTATTCTACTCGTATTACCAATTATGGTGTCAGTATCATCAAACGCAATTACATTATCACAAGCTCTTAAAAGATAAAATGTTTCAGTTTCAACAGGAATAAAGAAACTGTAAAAACATAAGTTTTACTATTAGTGTTATCTTCATTGTCAATTATCTTCATGAACTTTAGAGAAACTACTTGTTACTTTGTCAACTCCTACAATAAATAGTACTTACCCCTTCCTATGTATAATTATTTATATTTATTTTATCAGACTATGCAAAATATCACTAGAGTTTATGTAAAGAAATTTGTCATGTAGAATTGCACTAAATGCAGGTTACAGGTACATTTATCTATAAATCACAGATAAGCTTAAAGGAAGATTACAAGTAAAGTACGTCAATTTTTGTGACTTATGCGTTTTTGATTGATGACATATTGCAAATATATTTAATATACAAAAGCTTGTAAGTCAAATTATTATTAGTATTAAAACTAATAATATAACTTATGAGTTTGTAAAGCTTAAAAAAATCTGCAATTTGAGAACTTTTTCAATCAAAAGCACATAAATCACAAAATCGAATTTTTGCACTTTATCCATCACTATGTAACAGTAACTGTAATAAAGAAAAAAGGATTCACTCCGTATAAAAAACCAAACCTAATAATTATTAAACTTACTTATATATTTTCACTTTAGTTTTTCCTAACATAGCCAAAACTCCAATATGGAAGGGTTGAATCCGATGATATTTATTTAAAACTAGAGAGTTCTGTTGTACATCGCTTCCAATTTGTCTAAAAAGAAAATGCTACAGTTTATATGTACACCCTATTGTAATTAATATGTTTTACTATTAACAAACTATTACCGTATGTCCTGATTTAAGCGTGGAGTAACTTCAATTTTAACAGAAACTTCTATACTACCGTCAGTAGAAGCTTCTACTACAGAAGTATCTTCGACTTGAACTACAGCATTGGCACCAGCAGGCACGGGAGCTCCAGTAGATATTCTTACTGCCTCTTGTGATTGTAATTCGTTTTCAAATGGCTGATTCCAATAAAATAAAAGAATTACTAATTAATAAACATTAAAAAATCAGTGATGTGTTAAACAACATTAAACACAAAAATAGTAAAAAAAGGAAAAAATATAAAACAGCGAAAATTGTAATAAAAATATAAAATAAAAACTTTTGACTTACCTTATCACCAGCAGCAGCTACATTTTTAATGCGTCTAATTCCAGCTCCGTCTTCTGCTCTTACAGCGTAACCGTCTTTAATCGAAGCTCTAAATGGCGGAACTGGTTCTAGAGCATGTACATCCTCTGCTAAAACTCGATTAAGAGATTTCTCAAATGGAACAGTTTCTATACATTGAGTTTGAGTACACTCTCTTAATACAATCTCAAATGCCTTGGAAACTTCTATCATTGGGTAAGGAGATTTTCGATCTCTGGCTGCCACCTTTAATTTTACCTACCACCAAAAAATGTGTTGATTACGTATAGAATATTATTTAGAGTTAGGTTTTTATTAAACAACTTTTTAATAGACAAGAACCTAAATGTATAGTGTCCGTAAACGATATAATACAAGGACGTAAAGGGACAAGGAAATTTTTTTACGGTTGTGTAGAAATAGCCTAAAATTATACAGTGCCTATTTTTTAGTTTCCTTATTTTTTTAACTTAAAACTATTTAAACCCGTATTGTCAAGCTAGCAGAACACCTAATTTTTCCAATAAAGTTATTATTTACCTTGCTAGGTGTCATTTCATTGTTTCGTGTTGATGGCTGGACATCAATACTTCCACCACGTTGCATTTTATTATGTAGAGAAGCAACCGATTCTTTCTGATCGGTTAAAAGAGCCACAGCATGAGGTATTACATCTTTTATAAATCCGAAACATTCAATTGCTGCTTTTTTGCTACCTGGCAAGTTTATAATTAATGTTTGTGACCTAATACCACATACTGCTCTGGATAGCATTGCCATGGGCGTAATTTTTAAACTGTTCGAAGTCATGGCATACGTAAGTGCTGGAGCTTTTTTTTCTATAACGTTAAGGGTTGCCTCTGGTGTAACATCTCTGCTTGAAAATCCGGTACCCCCTAAAAGACGAATAAAAATGTAGAAATCAAGATTTTTATTTCATTTTATAGAATCGCAACTTTATTTATTTTCTTATAATAGCTTATTATTAGACACTTGGTCAAAATTCAAGCGCTACATTATTGTGACGCCAGTAAACAAAAAAATTACAAACCATTCTGTCAGTGATTTTAACAAAATCGCTTCGAGTTTTTTAATATATTCTAATTAAAGGCCGTAAACAAGTAGTGTACGGTATATACAGGGCCTGATAATCCCAGTAGGTACGTGCCTTAGGCCTACAAACAGGCCCGACGAGAGGGAGGGACAGGGAGCAAAATCCCCAGAGCTCGGGCCCAGAGAGGGGGCCCGGCAATTTTTAAAAAATAGGTTATAATATTTGGGGGAAGGGCCCCACCACTGCTTTCGACAGCCCTACCTACGAATGCCGAAGGGTATACGAAGTTTTAGTATACAGGGTGATTCACATAAGAACCGACATAGAGCAGGGGCATATAGGGGGTCCCAAAATATGGCAATTTAACGCAACTTACCTCTATACCAAGTTGCTTCCCTAAGGAGTTATAGGCTTTGAAAGTGAAGTTATAAATTTTGAAAAAAAATATCTCCGTTATTCTTGAACTTAAAGCAACCAAATTTGGTACACTTTGTGGATGTATTTAGGGCGTTACTTGACAGTAACTAGAGTTTAATTGAAATTTGTAAAGGGGGTATACTGGGTGGTGCACCATTAATATTCAAAAGAATTTTGTTAACCCTTGATGGATTTTAAAAATCTTTGCTTTGTTTTGTGGGCAATTCAATTCTTAAACTTTTCTTACTCTAGTAATTTTTCGAAAAAACTCATCATTTTCATCAAAAACTCGAATAACTTAAAACGCGCGCTCTAGGTGTGTTATTTAAAATCATCGAGGGTTAACAAAATTCTGTTGAATATTAATGGTGCGCCACCCAGTATACCCCCTTTACAAATTTCAATTAAACTCTAGTTACTGTCAAGTAACGCCCTAAATACATCCACAAAGTGTACCAAATTTGGTTGCTTTAAGTTCAAGAATAACGGAGATATTGTTTTTTTTTCAAAATTTATAACTTCACTTTCAAAGCCTATAACTCCTTAGGGAAGCAACTTGGTATAGAGGTAAGTTGCGTTAAATTGCCATATTTTGGGACCCCCTATATGCCCCTGCTCTATGTCGGTTCTTATGTGAATCACCCTGTATATTATAAAATTAAATAAAAGAAGTCTCACAAAAAATGTACGTTATTTTATTTTATAATATAATATTAGCTTGCAAAAATAGTATATTATGTTACTAGGAGTAGAAGGCCAACATTATATGTTGAGCCCAGAATTTTGCACAGCTGAGGCGTTAGCCGAAGCTGTGCAAACTGGGCGAAACATATAATGGGCCCTCTAATCCGAGTGACATATTATTTTTTCTTCAAGCATTTAAATAAAAGTATGAATGAACTGTATTTTTTTTATATTCTAAATCATACACTGACAAACGTCAAATTAAATAAGTATTCAAATGACAGTTCCAGCCTACTTGATTGCAACGTTCATAATAAGCCATTTAACATTAGGTTTGTGCTTTTTTATACTAGTACAAAAATGAAAAATATTTGTACTAGTATAAAAATAGGCTACTTCTACAACACGTGTACCTTGATATAATGTAAACATTATTATACGCTTGAAGAAAAAATATATTAAATTTTAAATCCAGGATAATACATTTTATTCATGGATATTTATTATCTCTAGATTTTGCTATCTAAGCTAATGTCATATTTGGGTTGTATTATTTGAAGAATTATACTGACATTTGTATTCATAAGTTTAAAGTTTGGCTTCTACTTATATTTGTAATTACTATACACAAATACTAGTATGCTACTAACTCGACCAAATTTCGTACTTTCCGCGCATGACGTAACGTGGCATAAATCAAACAGCATTTAATTGACGTTTAAATAAGAATTATTTTTTTAATACAGTTATATTTCTAATTATAAAGGTATAATGATTGTTTCAAAACCGTTTGAAACATATCCAAAGACGGTCCTGTGCTCGATAATCCAGGTGTTCATTGTGAGCATCCTTAAATAAATGTCTACGTGACAATAATCACGTTCGCCAAGTTGCATCAGCGCGAAACCTCTCAAGGCCAACTAGTTTCTGACACGTAGACATGTATGTATCTCTTTTTTTAAACGTCACAAAACATCAGATCAGTTTGTTCTTCACTAGAAGCGTGACGCGTTTCACTAAAAAAAACATGATGACCGTTTTTTTGTTACATATTGCCTAGTTCTCTGAACAAAGATCATCAAATAATAAATAAAATAAAATGTGAACCCTAATATAGTGTTAAGCCTCTAGGTAATTTTTAAATAAAAGTGTAGTGTAAAAATTTATAAATTTAAAAGTTGTCATGCAGCGTTTTAGCACAATAAATATTGTTTTTTACGAAGTAGTTAGAATTTCATTATACGTATGTAGATGTTTGCAGCTAACACCGAAAGGAGACAGTTCATTTGGTAAGCGAGCCTTGTGGCCATATTTATAATTTGTGTTGAGTGGGTCACTAAACCTGACCTCCAAAAAATTTTTTTGCAAATTTTTGAATTTCTATTAACATAAATCGTTTGTTTGTTGTTTGTTCTTAATTGTTCGTAAATAATAATTATTTGTTCTCATTTTGTTTATGTATAATACAAAATAAATAAATAACATTTATTAACTATTTAGCCCCCTATTTTTAAATTATAATTTTTTAATTACTATTAATCTTTAGCTATTTATTAACATTTTTTAAATTATAAATTACGTTGGTTCTATCAGTAATTTTCTTTTTTTTGTCCTAATAGACCTATCCGCCGGTAAAACATTTGCGGTCGCAGTTGGAGCGAACAGCTCTACTTCGTAAGTTCTTATATAACCTCTAAATAGGGAATACTTAGGTGTAAACAATTTTAATTTAGTTAAAGTTACTATTTTGTTAATTACCGGTGATTAATGAGCAGTTGGTAGTGATTATAAGTGCAAATTTTTGTGATTTACCGTAGTTACTGAAGAGTAAGTATGTAATCGGGACGGTGGTGTAGCGGTCTATCGCGCTTATATTCATTTATAGGCAAGTTTATGAGTCTGAGACTGCTGGGTTTCGAATCCCAGACCGGACCATGTGGATTTTTAATTAAATTGCATGGTTCGGTTTAGGATTTGATGTATGGCGTATTAATAGAAATTAAATTTCTGTTGATATGACATGCAGATTAAAAAAATTCGCCATACATTACCGTCTCGATGATGGTGGGTGAGGTTTTCCGGGGTTTCCTCACCTGTAAGTCAAATGGCACCATCAATCATCTTTAAGTCGCCCCGGAGCGCCACGGCAAATAATAATAATAGCCGTCCCTTCCCCTACACAAGTCGTTCAGTCGACTTCAGGGGTTGAAATTCACTCGTAAGGGGGTGAATTAGGGAGAGCATTAGTATTATTATAATCTTTAAATTTCTACATACATACTTCACGAGTTGAGTAAATTGCATATTACAACGAGTGCTTTTAGCCCATAAGCGAGCTTGCTTGGGGAATGAAAAAACTTGCAAAATTATAAAAAAACGCAAAAACTTTTTACTACGTAACGGTAATTTAAATGGTCCAGTGCAATTCAATGGTACAAAATGGACAGTATTGAATACTTGTCCTTTTGACACAATTATTCAATTAATATTCACTGCTGCGTTAGATAATACTTCTTTTCACGAATATATTGCAAATATTGAAATTACGATTTTTAAGTTTTTGAGAGAATTTATAAAAAACGGACCAACAGCAGAACTTTACCAACAACGCCTATCTATTTTAAAACCTATTTATATAAAAAAAAAAATGATGAACACCACCAAGAAATTACAAATTTAAATGTAATTAATTGTTACGATAATATCAGTAACTTGTGGAATATTTTATTCAAAAATTCAGCAAGCATTTATGAAACCACTTATTGTTCAGATTGTAAAATATACAGAAAAGATGTTCCGGTTCTTGCTGTGAATCACCAAATTATTGCTCGTGGAGGATTTTCTGCTCTAGCAAGAGCACTAAATTTTCATCAGAAAATATACAATGTTCGTTGTATATTTTGCAAGAAGGGAAATGCTACACGTGTTGCTGTTCCTAACAAATATTTATTTATTGAATTAGATATACGTGAAAATATTAGTATACAAAGGGGAAAAACTTGTAAACTCGGCGAGCTTCCTATTTATTTAAGCTACTTAAAACTCAAAAATAATGATGGATCTGAAACTAATCTACGTTACAGGTATACTTCTTACTTTTGACAACATTTAACTTTAAGCCATTTTACTAATTCTTTCATTATTTATAAATTTTTAGATTATCTGGAGTAGCATCATATCGAACAGGCCACTATTTTGCTTACTGTCAGCGATTATCGGGAAATTGGCAAATTTACAATGATTGTTCGCCTAAACCGGAATCAGCAACTCTTCATACCGAAGTTTAACCCCACGGAGTCTTTTATATTTTGGACGAAAATAAATAAAAAATACATTCGCTTTTTTGGATGAAAATAGTCCTTTAAAAAGAGTTTTAATCCTGCATGTACTGATGAGTGATATGATATATCATAAAAAAAAGTAAATTATCGATAGAACCAACTTAATTTATAATTAAACAAATGTTGATAAATAGCTAAAGATTAATAGCAATTAAAAAAATTATAATTTGCAAATAGGGGGCTAAATAGTTAATAAATTTTATTTATTTATTTTGTATTATACATAAACAAACAACAAACAAACGATTTATGCTAATCAAAATTCGAAAACTTGCAAAAAAATTGTTGGGGGCTAAATAGAGGATCAATTTTATTTTTTACTTTTATAAATAAACGAAATGAGAACAAACAATTATTATTTGCGAACAATTAAGAACAAACAACGAACAAACGATTTATGCTAATAGAAATTCAAAAATTTGCAATAAAAAATTTTTGGGGGGTCAGCTTTAGTGACCCGTGTTGAGTTCAACTTTTAATAACCTAAAAATCCAACAATGATATGCGTTAATTTTTGGAATTTTAAATAAGAGTTAAAAGTATTTTGCTTGTGTGATGTTCATTTTTGAAGTACCTATTTAAAAATTTTAAAGTGATATCCATTTTTTGATGTTTTTAAAAGATATAAATTAAAGTGTGGTGATTTATTTAGTAATATTATTATGACAATAAAAAAACTAAAAAAAAAGAAGAATTGTACTGAAACTACTTGTAAATTTTTTAGCAAAATTACGAAGGGAATAGACATGAAACATTATCGATTTCCAAAGAATGATGATCTGGCTAAGCAGTGGATTGTAGCATGTCCCCGAAAAGGAACAATAAACTTAAAAAGTAGTAGGTGTAGTAGGATTTATTTGAATAATAAAAAATTTGATCCACATTTATTGATAGTGTCAATGGTCATGTAAAATGCTGATTCGGTTGGATAAACATAAATACCATGTACATATATTATGACTAGATGTTTTTTTGCAGCTCGTATTTGCTCTGTACTCTTCGAAGTTTCCTGTTTTGAAGTGCCTCTGCAGCAGAGATTGTTGGGATATATGCCCATAAATAGCTGACATTTAAAAACTGGTGCTGTGTCCACACTAATGATATTAAAATTTTGTCCGATAATAATACATAGGCGTAGAACTTGATTTTTTAAATAATTGCACCTCTAAAAATTCTACACCAATGGCAAAAAAGGGGTTTGAGTATTAAATTTGGATTGGGTACTCATTTACTACAAAAAAGTACCCTTGATAACACTCGATTTACTCTCATGGTTTTGACAAAGTTTGTATTTTAATAATTATTGTTTATGTTCTAAAATTACTAAAATGCAAATTTCGTCAAAACCATGAGAGTAATCGAGTCTTATCAGGAGTACCCTTTTTAAAGTAAATGAGTTGCGCAATCTAAATTTTATACTCAAACTCCTTTTCTTCTATTGGCGTAGAATTTTTAAGGAGCAATTATTTAAAAAATCAAGTTCTACGCCTATGTATTATTATCGGACAAAATTTTAATATCATTTTTTGTGCCATATAAAACTCTACTAATATACCAAATTTCAGCAAAATCTCATATGCCGTTTTAAATTTATATGGGAAAAACGATTTAAAAATTGTAAATTCAAGGCCCTCTGGAGCCCAAACGAAGCAACTTTGTACTAAGGTAATTTTACTTAAATCGACTTATTTTGGTCTAAGGAATATGTGGTATGTTTTTGTAAAGACCTTTTACAGACACCCTGTATAAAATTTTACAGTCATAAATTCTCACAAACAACAATAATTGGTTTTTTAGGGGTTTTAATATTAGATTTTTTTTTGTTGAATCCAAATTTTGTCATTGTATTGTTTTTTACTAAATGTTTAGGACACTGGTAGCATATCATTCCCAGGGCTGATAAAGCACTTTCTAGAGATGTTGCTGTTTGCGAGCTACACTTTTTACTGATGGTACTGTTAGCAAAATAAAAAGTGGACTGCCAAAATTAAAGTATTAGGCAATACCATGAATATTCCCGAATCTCCTTTTATACTTGTATTATAACAATAAAATATCTTTTAACTGTTTTATTAAAACTATATTTAGATATTAAAAAAAAATTACCCACAAAATTTTACTTACCGAACTTCACCATTCAACAAACCATTTCGAATTTGGTCATACCTAATTTGTATTTTATGTAGATAAAATTAAATAATTTATCTCTTAAAACATGCAAAACAACAATATTTTCTGGGCTTTATTTTAAAATTAACACATTTATTTTATTATCTTTACACAATTATGTAAAATTCCCATAAGAATCCATGTATTTTTAACATCCCTACTAGCAACACCAACGCCCCTGCGGTGAATTGTGAAAGCTTAATTATCAGCGTTCTTTTTTTGGGGACGTATTTCGGGTAAGTCGATTCGCCTCCTTCTCTTTAGCCTTTATAACGTATGTAACAAAAGTTTATGGTCTGACAATTAAGCCTAAATAACTTCGAATCTAGTCGCCATTGGAAACAAAAATTAGATAACATTCAAACTTCAATATGTCATATCATATTTGTCAAAAATTAAAAGAGTTATGTCGTACAAACTGGATATCCGAATATCTGTGTACAATTTAGTTGGACGGTTGCCAAAACGTGAAAGTGTAAAAATATATTTAGAGGTCAAGATGTAGCAATTTTGACCATTTATAAAACTATAGCAGAATGCTAACAAGGTATACCATGTGTAAACCTTCCAAAAAGCGGTTGGTCTAAAGCTTTGACTATTGCCCAGTCAAATAGGTTGGTGGAAGCTGCAAAAGACCAATGGGAAAATCGACTCTGAAATTAGGTCGAAATTAGGTCACATGACCATTAGTCGAAAACTAAGTAGAAAGAGGCTTAAGTATCGAAAACGAAAGAAATGCCCTAAATACACAAGAACAGCTGCGCAGAAACCCAATATGGGTATTATACGCCGACACTCAAACGGCGGATATAACTATTGAAATGTTATAGTTTCTAGACACTTTGAAACACACTATACATAACAATTTTGGGTCCGCTAACACTTATTTAAAAAAAAATTTTACCTTAAAATCCAAAATCCTTAAAATTTGTTGTCGGGTCTCCATCATAAAACAAATGTAAAATAAACCATTTTCACTGATTTCTTGTTGTAGAAACGGCTAAATATCAATATAAGACCATTCATAGAGCAATAAACCGTACCAAATTTTTTCATAAACGATCAAATTTTCTTATTTTTCATTTTTAGTTTGTTAGAAAAATAAATATACACTAAATTATTTTTAATGACAACTGATGTGTCTAGTTTCTATAAATGCGGTGTTGCCAAATCGAGTAAGAAAACATATAAGTCAGGAAATAATTCGGTTAGTGAAAGTTGGCTGAAAAATTACATAGTGTCTGGCCAGCAGGTAAATTTGGATCTCGAAGTGAAAACATTTGTAGTAATCACAAACAACTGTCTTTTTATTTCATTTCAAGATGATTGTACGTTAATTACGGCATATCGGTACTTATCTAATATTAAAAAAAAAAAAATTCAATTTGAGCTGTGTCCAGGCCGTTGGAGTTTATGCCGGTCGGCGTAGCCAGGTATGGTTTAAAAATTTTCTGGTGGCCGCGAAGCCGCCACCTTACAAGAAGTCGTTGCTTCCTTTTCTTATTGTTTATTTTCATATTATTAGATGCCCACGATACAAGACACGTTCGTTAAAAGTTGGGATCGATGTTTACTGGCCAGACGCTAATGAGGGTTGGTTAGGTTAGGTAAGGTTAGGTTTTTTCAATTTGAGCTGTGTCCAGGCCGTTGGAGTCTATGCCGGTCTCGGCGTAGCCAGGTATGAGTTAAAATTTTTTGGTAGCACCACCCTACAAGAAGTCATTGCTTCATCTTCTTATTGTATATTGTTAGTTTAGGTTAGGTCGTCGAAGAGTACTCTGCCGATGAGGGTGAGGAAGAAGATCTCAATATGGGTATTTTTTAAATCGTTAGTTTTATATAATTTTTCTGATACTGAAGTCAATTGGTTGGCCTGGTACAACGCAGGGCGTAGGTAAAAATTACCATTGCTATGTAATAGATAATTGATATGGCAACTTTGTATTTCTTTTAGACATATGTCACACTGCAAATCTTAATTGCCATAGTCTTTACGAAAATTTAAAAGTTCCGAAGGACCTAAACATGAGCTTAAATTAAAAAAATAAACTGTTTACGAAAAAATTTGGATGGTTTATTGCATTATGGATGGTCTAGTGTTATTATTTAGCAGTTTCTATAACAAGAAATTAATCAAAATGATGTAGTTTACATTTTTTCAACATCGAAATTGGAGGACACATTTTAATAGTTTTAAGGTAAGAAAAAAATATTTTATAGCATTTCCATGGCAAAAAAAGTATTTTGAAATGTGTTTCAGAAGGTCTAAAATCGTTTAAAAAAAAAAAATAAAAAAAAATAGCCCGTTCGACTGTTGGCGGATTTTCCCCCAATATGTTGCCGTGCATTAAGAAGACACTACTTCACAGCCAACAAAGTTGTGATCATGGATGACGAAAAATATTTCACATTGTCGCATTCGGAAATTAAAGGTAATGACGGATTTTATATAGATGATATTGAAAATTGCCCCAATAAATATAAATCAAAAAAGAAATTTGAGGACAAGATTTTAGTCTGGTGTGCCATATCAGCAATGGGCATTTCAAGGCCTTATGTTGGACGCGTGAGAGGTGAGGTAATGGATTAAAATATTTATACTGAGCGATGCCTTCCGAAATTGGTTGATTTTATTAACACACATCACTCTAACGATGACATTATATTTTGGCCCGATCTAGCATCTTGTCACTACTCTAGAACAACAAGAAATTGGTCAGAGACCCACAACATCCCATTGGTGCCCAAAAAACGACAAACCTTCAAATGTTCCCCAGGCTCGTCCAATTGAAGATTTTTGGGCAATATTAAGTAGAAAGGTTTACGATAATGGTTGGGAAGCCGAAAATGAACAACAGTTACGACGGCAAATGTTTCAAAAAATTCGCGATATAGACAATTTTACCATCCAGAATATGATGCGGCAAGTTAATCGGAAATTGCGTACCATTGAAGACCATGGGCTTTTAAGTTTAATTTAAATTGTATTTATTGTTAAGTAGCTATTAAAGAAAATGCTATTAAAAATATTATTTGAATACATTTTACCATTTTCTTTAAATCGTTCATTAATATTTTTTCCGAAAACTTTTGTTACATACGTACTTACGTAAATTTATCTTGTATAATTCACTATTTAGTAGTTTTTGCACTTCTCACTCTTGTTTACATTTATATTGTTAATTTTTTGAAGTTAATCATCAATCCAAATTGAATGACAACTATGGATCCAAAGAAATAAAAGTGGTTTGTTCACAAAATCATACGATTTTCTAATTTAGAAAAAAAAATATCCATAAAATGTGTTATCCTGGATTTAAAATTTAATCTTCTTTTATGAATTTCGACTAATACAAAAAAGCTTGCAATATAATAATTTCCAACATCTATATATTTAATATCATTTACCACTTGAAAATACAAACAAAACATCTTATGCAGATTTACTATAATCTACTGAAAATAACTCTTTTTCACGTTCATTACAATCACATTTTTTTCCATTATCTTGGCCCTCATTATCATTAAGATTAAAGACTTGGATATAAATGCGGTAAATAAATAACATTTTCAGAATTTTTCCTGAGAAATACTTAATTGGAGTAAACATATTAGATTTTAAACATATGCGCACTGTTTAGTAATTTTTGTAAAGAAAAATTACTAAAAATATTAGAAATAACAGGAAATAACAGTAATAACAATGAACTTACTCTGTTGATCACTTCATTTTTCGTTCCGATAGTTTGTGATTATTTTGTCATAATTTATGAACTTAATAAATTAAGTATTATTGTTGAAAATTAGATTATAGTTGTATTTTTTTTTAATCCCCATTAAAAAATTAGACAATTTCCGATTTAACCCGAAGTCACCAAAAAATGTCTCTAGTCGACTAAATCCGAAGCCAGCATTACCCGAAAAATATAAAGAAATTATTTTAAATAAAATTATCCTTCATGTTATTAATTATCTTATAACTGAAGTACAAAAGACCTTAACCTTACCTGTAGTTAAAATAACATTATATTTTTCATTAGACCATTGAACGAGGGTATTTGTTATTTCATCTAAGTGATCTGGAACAATTTTTGGAGTGCATAATGAACACGGGAAATGTTTAAGGACCTCTTCTATTAATTTTGGTCCTGATTGGTCCTTCAAAGGTTCTAAATGGCAGCTATCACTAACTGTAAATAAAAAAAGAATTAATTAGTTTTTTTAAGGATTATCATATACGAAGGAAATATTTCACAAGGTTGAACTTCCTAGAGGGAGATATTGTTACGCAGCACCCTGTAGCGTGCTGCGGTCGTCATATGTAAAGGTACGAGTAAATGGAGAAGATAGAATATTCCCGAAATGTCTCGAAATGTCATTCCTTGTCAAAGAAAAATCCAGATTGTTCGAAAAGGTTCTAGAAGGTCGAGGCAAGCTATATAAGGCGACGACCTGACGTCAGAGTTCAGTTTTATGATAGACGTTAAACTTTAATATTATCAGTTGGAGTAATTGTATTAGTTGAATTGAGTTATTGTAAAAGTTGAGTTAAAATAAATTGTGATACCAAAAACCAGCGTAACAATATGAAATCCAAATCCTAGATAATCTATGTTCAAAAGAACAATTGTATCAATTATTGATGTTTAAAGCATCACCAATTACGAAGTTCTGGTGTAACATATAGAACAGGACAGCTGTATGCCACTCGGTCTAACCAGTGACAGGATAATGATAATTATAATAATAAATATAAAAATAATACTAATAATAATTAATATTAATAGAACAGACTAAAAGAACGACTCCTGTCTACCAGGTGAATTTTCATAGGCTGGAAAATAAGCCAGACGGAGTCCTTCTACAGAAAAAGTATGATAATACAATAGTCTAAATCAGGGATTCTCAAACTATTTTGGGCAAGAGACCTCTTCTTCAAAATTAACATATATCTCAGACCCCCATAGTCAAATTACTTTAAAAACCCTATCTCTAGTTTTTTTCATATTGACACAAAATACTTACCAATTTAAAAACTTTGCGGTTGGCTAAGTGAGTAAACTTTTCTCATCAAAATTTAACAAAATAAATAGACAAAATTCAGTAAATGTAATTAATAATTATTAATACAAATTACGTAAAAATACTTAAGTAATTATTAAAAAAAAAAACATTAAATCGCAGACTGGTGCAATCTAGGACTTTTTACTACTAAATGCTGTCTGTGAATCACACAGTGAATGACCAGTACCATAGGCGGTTGTTACTTTAGGTGAGCTATAAAACCACGATGACGACCAACCATAGATGGTGCACCATCAGTCACAACAGAAACAACGTTCTACCATGGAATAGCTTTGTCGGTAAAAAAAAAAACGTTCCATGGCCTGAAAAATCGATTCTCCTCTGGCATCAGTCTTTAAATGTAAAAGCAGTTCTTGGCATATATTTTCATCTTTAATATACCGAACATATCCTAATAACAGAGCCTCATTGACGGGTAATGTAGACTCATTGGAGAGAGAATCTATTGGTCTGTAAAAATTTGGATAAAATATTTTCCACGTCTCGACCCATTTCGTCTCTGAACGGTGTGATTGCTCAAAGGAATTCTCTTTATATCATGTGCGGCCTTATGCAATGGGTGGTAAAATATGGTGTTCTCTAATTGTGTGGGGTTTTACTGACTTCGCTATTAGTAAAGATATATGGGTGATTCTCGCCTAACTGTGATTTTTACAACTTACATTTTTCTAAAATTATAAATGTTTCAAAACGTATGTTTTACGCGTTTTTGTTTTCTATTTATGCTACTACAGCTATGACACAACGAAAACTGTGACAAAATTTAAAAATTTTAATGCCACGGTACTGACATTATTTCCACGGTACTGACATATAAATGATTATTTTTTTTTACCAATCCAAAGATTGGTATAAAATTGCAATAAAATTCAATGCAGTATGCATTAGATTGTAAAAATGAATTTTGATAGAAATTTATATATTTCATTTTAAAAATGAGAATCGGACATACCACGGTACTGAGTATATTTATATGCAGCTTAAAAAAAAAATTACGAAGGTTTATGATCTAATTCATAATTTCGGTTGTAAAATACCTCTAAATTTATAATATTATTAACTTTTTGATGAGGACAACTTATGCTAAACGATAAATAAAACACTAGACATAAAAAATCACAGTTAGGCGAGAATCACCCATATAGAACGCTTGTAAACCATCAACGTCTTGCATAGATGATGACGCTAACATCGATCTTATGGATAGCTTTTTTTCTAGTTTTTCTTTAAGTGCTTGAAAGAATGACAAGGGGTTACTTTTTATAAGCATGTACTCTTCATAAGTGGTCCTTCATTTTTGAAGGCTTTATCTCATCGTTACTGAATACATTTTCACATAATATAAGACACATCGACAAGTGTTGATTTGATACACATTTAATAAATTCAAACTTCAAGTAGTCCAAACTGTATTTTCTGCATTTTTTTATCGTGTCTGCCATCATAAAACTCGCAGTAAACCTGCAAATAAAAAAAATATGTTTAAAAAAGCAATAATAAAACTGTTAAATTTACAACGAGCTTATTTTTATCGCACCTAGACACTGGATATTTTTTAGGTATGCCCACGAACTTATTCATTTATAACCTTGGATATAGTCATTGTAGTATAAAAATTTGTATTTGTATTGTAGGTATCAAACAGCGTAAAAAACGAAAACAAAGAACACTGAACATTTATAATTTTAAGTAACAACTTTTCTAAAGTAATTAAAAAAAAATACTTAGAAAAATAATAAAACCTGTTTTGGTACTTACCATGTTACTATTTCATAAATTGCGGATATGTATGGTTACGCTATAACGCGCGTACGTAACTAAGCACTTTGTAAATTATTTTTCAATCACTTTATTTTAATTCACTTTATTTAACTATGTAATCACTCTGTAATGTCCTGAAATAAATTAGTAGATGAGTGTATTATCATTCATGCTTCAACGAATTACAAAACGCAAATAAACTTTCAACCTAAGTGCAAGCTTGTTATATAGTAAAATATCAGAAGGATGTTTGGACTTGATTTCGTTCATGTTAAATCGTGTATATGCGTCAAATACAGAGCAAGTCAAAACGTGCCTAAATCTTATTATCTTGCACGAACTTGTCCACGCTTATTGTTAAGGTTGAAATCTGATCGAAATACTTAAGGATTCCCAGTAGAAAATGTATTTATTAAAGTAAATTACAAAAATTAAATATCAAGAAAATGACAAGTTATTTGATAATCTTGACTGACTTTTTTTCTCAAAACTATCATGGCTCGCTTGAACAGCATCCAAAGTAGTGAATATTTAGTAGACTTTCTCCAACACTTATTGACTTGCTAAATTTTTCATCTTGTACGAACTTGTGCCCGCTCATCGACTTGTTGAGTTTTTTAAAAGTACAACAATGATACTTCCTACTAAAATATTAGTCATTCTTATTACAGTATATGGAAATTTTTAAATAAGAATTTGTATTTATAAATAGGGGTCGATTTTTAGACCCCCAAAATCAGTATTCGTTTATGTCGACCCCTGGGAAACCAATTTCGACCCCATGGGGTCGGTATCGACCACTTTGGGAATCCCTGGTCTAAATTATTTTTGAATGTAAAAGTATGAAATCCGATTAAAATACTGAATGTGAGCCAACCAAGACTGCTCTGTTCATAATAAATTACCACCCGTTACATAAGTAACAAGCGATCATCGATGTCTGCATCTATGAAAGCGGAACAAAGCCCTCCTGGACTGGACCAAATTTTTACAGAACCACCCCTAAGGTACCCCCTTTTTAACAAAAAAAGAATAATAAAAATCGGACAACGCGGTAAAGAAGTATCGCTGAACATACATAAAAAAAATATTCCGACGAATTGAGAAACTCCTACTTTTTGAAGTCGGTTAAAAAAGAAGTACAAAAGATGTTTATGTATATACTAATGCAAGTATTGGTATGTAAATGAAACTTCAGTTGTATATATATACGAGGAATGTTATTAAATATGATGTTCCAATTTAAATATCTATGGGATATGTTTGTACCGTTTTAAAAATATATCAAGAAAAATCTCTTACAAAAAAGACTGGTAATGTATCATGTAAATTAACAAATACATCATAGAGCGTTGGAATACGGCTGTTATAAAACGCATTAGAAAGAAAATTCTGTTTAGAATTAAACGAAGCCACGATTGAACTTCTACCCTTTTCAGTTCCATAAAGACTGCCTGGCTTTTCTTCATAATAAAGGCCCTCTTATCTCTAAGATAGTCATTTAGCATAATCTGGACACATGATCTTATTGCTGTGACTTTATCTTAGAAGCACCAGTGATCCCAGTTTTATACTAATGGTTCTCCATGAGTTCGCATGGTGAATTCTAGCTCCTGTGCTGTTTTGCATCTTCAAACCATCTATATACCAGATTGATTGGTTTTGTATTTCCCTATTTTCCCGGCGTCTGGCACTCTCTGGTAGTTGAATATTAAAAGGTTTCATAAAGTCATGAATAATAAGTATTCTATTATGTTTGACTATTTTGTTTCCATTTTTCTAATATCATTGTATTATACATTTTTCTTGAAAGTCCCTATCCAACTCCATTTGTGAACAGCCTGTATGCCGCCACTTCGAGGTGTAATTCCGGAAGATCTATGTTAATATGTTAGTATTAGACAGGTCAGTCTTTAAATCTTATCAAATTTTCTGCTGGCTATTATGCTCTTAGCGTTGTGCCATCATATAACATGAATAAGCTTCAATTAGTACTACAACTTTAGTGTGAAACTATTGCATCATACTTAATTTCCAGTACTATCAAACTGAAATATTGTCAATCTCAAATAATATTAAAAATGACGCTATATTTCTATTATAATATCAGTAGAATGAATATTATTTCATGCATTTTTACACGGTAGGACATGCTTAAAACAAATGAATTATATATCTATCTGTCATCTTTGTTAAAGATTATATAAAAAGTGGTTTAAATAGTGGATCTCGGGTTTAATAAATCATTTAAGGAGGTCCTTTCGCCACCAATGTTAAATAAAAAATATTAGATTATGACTAAAATTAATTTTTTTTTCTAATAGTAGATGTCCTTATTTATCTAATAGTGAACTTTTAACTATACCTTACCGTGCAAATTTTTGAGAATTTTTTTTTAAAAATGTGTGTGTTTGTACAGTGTCTTATGAGAAAGTAAGACTTCAACAACAATTTTCGAATTATAGTTAATTTTACTATTATTTATTGATTAGATGGAGCAGAAAAAAACTAAAAATAAGGTTTTTGAAATATTTAGGTTTTGTTTTTTACAATAAAATATATAGGTTACCGTGGAATTTATTGAGAAATTATTATTAAAAAATCACAAAAAATTTTCAACTAGGTTACTTGAAAATTTTTTGTGATTTTTTGATATTAATTTCTCAATAAGTTCCACGGTTTACTATATATATTTTATTGTATAAGAGAGTTGATAGTCGTTGCTGACTAGTTAATAATTAAACCAGTAATTAGTGGGTAATGCAGCAAATGAAAGAGTACTTTTTTAAGTTTATTCCAAGCTTTCGGAAATGTTTATTTCCATCATCAGGGAGACTAAAATAAAATAATACCACATATTATGATAAAGTAAGGTAAAAAAATTTTTTGTCATCACTTACATCTTAATTAAGGTTGTTCATTTTGGTGGTATTATTCAGTTTAGTAAAAATACAAAGTAAAATGGACAAGCTGAAGTCAATTACAAAATAATATTATACTACCATAAAAGACTTTTCTTGGAGATGGCTTTCATTTCACAGGAACCAAATTCTATGAACAAAAAGACAGATATTAACAATTTAAGTGTAATTTATTCTTATTTATTGGATTTGGACAATAAACCAAACCAAATTCATAATTTAAATAATACAGAGCTAATTTAATATAAAAATCACTCTTTGATCATTTAAAAAATATTAATTATATGTAAAAATAGCATTATCGACATTTATTTCCTAACCTCTAATAACTTGTTATTTATTTAAAATTTTACTTGTCATGTCAAATTGTCAAATTGACCTTTCGTTATTTATATTTTTTATTTTTTAAAGTATCGTAGTTATTGTTTGTGTATAATATTATTTTGTAATTGACTTCAGCTTGTCCATTTTACTTTGTATTTTTACTAAACTGAATAATACCACCAAAATGAACAACCTTAATTAAGATGTAAGTGATGACAAAAAAAATTTTTTACCTTACTTTATCATAATATTTGGTATTATTTTATTTTAGTCTCCCTGATGATGGAAATAAACATTTCCGAAAGCTTGGAATAAACTTAAAAAAGTACTCTTTCATTTGCTGCATTACCCACTAATTACTGGTTTAAATATATTTTATTATATAATACAAAATATAAATATTTCAAAAACCTTATTTTTAGTTTTTTTCTACTCCATCTAATCAATAAATAATAGTATAATTCGAGAATTGTTGTTGAGGACTTACTTTCTCGTGAGGCACTGTACAAATACTCACATTAAAAAAAAATTCTCAAAAATTTGCAAGGTAAGGTATGGTTAAAAGTTCAGTATTAGATAAATAAGGACTTCAACTATTAGCAAAAAATTAATTTTAGTCATAATCTAATAACTTTTTTTTAACATTTGAGGCGAGAGGTGTGGCGAAAGGACCTCCTTAATTTTAATTTATTTGCAATCGCACCAAAATTGCTGAAACAGCGTCTACTAGATATTTGGAATTGGATCCAGAAAGACATTAACCACATAAAACTAGTTATAGAAAAATAGAATTTAATTAACTTTGGTGCTTTCGAATAACCCCAAGTTAATTATAATTAAAATAATAAAAATGGAGATGGAATTATGTTAGAAGCATTAAGTGAAAACCCATCCACCTCTGTAAGATGTATAGGAGCAGAATACCATATATCTAAAACAATGGTACATAGGATTATTCAAAAAAACAAGTACCATCCTTACAAGCCTACTATTATTATGCAAGAACATTATGAGAGACTATCGTGGGAGAATGCAATTTTGTGAATAGTACATTCAAAAATACATTGATGGACAAGATTTTCCTATGCTGACTATATGGACAGATAAGACCTGGGTAACAAACTGCGGAATATTTAACAGACATAGTCGACACTATTAGAGTACAGAAAATCCTCACTTAATATAGCAGCGAAGAATAGAAAGAAAAATTGATTTTAACATATGGTTGCCATATAATGGATCAGTTAAGAAAACTTGATAAAAACAAATCGGTAAAGTTATATTTACCCTGAACTGAAAATGTGATTTTTTCGCGAATATAATAATAAGAAAACCACCTTATTTTTAGGTGGCCATTTAATTGGTTCGTTTATTTATAAAATAATTTTTAAAAATGGGAAACAAATAAGTTAAAAACTATTTTAATCATTTTGAAAATGGATTCGAAATCAAATTCTCTAAAACATTTACAATTTAACCGATCTTCCATCTTCAATATTAAGCGAGATAGCAATATAGAGACTCGAATTTGGGCTACAATGTAAATAATAAATTTATTATAAAGATAGCACCATAAATCACAAGGAGTTATGTCTGTTGACCTCGGCGGCCAAACAAGAGAGAAATAAAGATTATAGTTGCGGAATTTAAAAATTCAAACCGGGCCTGTTTTTAGTCAGGAGGTGTGGGAATGTTTAGACATTACTTTCCCGAATCCTTGTTTCTATCTTCTATTTCTTAATTATTTTTTAGTTTTTTGAAAAAGTTATTGAAAAAAGGTATTTGAAAAAGTTATTTGAAAGTCATTTGAAAAAGTTAGTTATCTATTTGAAAAGTTTATTTTTAATGACTTCTAGGTATATATTAAGCTATTGCATAGCTTTTATCGCGGGCTTTGAGCGCGGTGACCGAATCAAGAAATTCCGTAACGACCGTAACGAAAAGAAACCTAACACCCCCACTCCGACCGGCACAGCGGTGCGGCGTTGAATGCCGTGGAAGGTTCAATCCGAATCCGACCCTATTCGTATTAGTATGAAGCAGAGTTAAATATACGTCTGCGGACTAGAACGTTTATGCAATACAAGAACTAGAAGAGCTTTCTCTGGCTTCTAATAAATTGGTATCACCAATGTTCCCGGCTGACGTAAATATTAGTTATCCTTGAGAAAATAGGATTGGAAGGGTCGCTATAGGCATTGAGACATTTCCTTAGTGCAGTGGCGACAGAAGGAGGCACAATAGATCTTTTAGGTCGCAGTGTATTAACACCCCATTATCAACATAACATAAATATTAGTTATTAATTTTTAAGCTATTGCATAGCTTTTATCGCGGGCTTTGAGCGCAGAGACCGAATTAAGAAATTTCGTAACACCGTAACGAAAAAAAATCTAACATCCCCCACTCCGACCGGCAGAGCGGTGCGGCGTTAAACAATATTAACTTCTCAATTATTCAATAAAATAATATCGAAAAATCGAAAAATCGAAAAATCGAAAAATCGAAAAATCGAAAAATCGAAAAATCGAAAAATCGAAAAATCGAAAAATCGAAAAATCGAAAAATCGAAAAATCGAAAAATCGAAAAATCGAAAAATCGAAAAATCGAAAAATCGAAAAATCGAAAAATCGAAAAATCGAAAAATCGAAAAATCGAAAAATCGAAAAATCGAAAAATCGAAAAATCGAAAAATCGAAAAATCGAAAAATCGAAAAATCGAAAAATCGAAAAATCGAAAAATCGAAAAATCGAAAAATCGAAAAATCGAAAAATCGAAAAATCGAAAAATCGAAAAATCGAAAAATCGAAAAATCGAAAAATCGAAAAATCGAAAAATCGAAAAATCGAAAAATCGAAAAATCGAAAAATCGAAAAATCGAAAAATCGAAAAATCGAAAAATCGAAAAATCGAAAAATCGAAAAATCGAAAAATCGAAAAATCGAAAAATCGAAAAATCGAAAAATCGAAAAATCGAAAAATCGAAAAATCGAAAAATCGAAAAATCAAAAAATCGAAAAATAGAAAAATCGAAAAATCGAAAAGGAAATTCCGTAACGAAAATAAACCTAACACCCCCCACTCTGACTGGCACAGCGGTGCTGCGTTGAAAGCCGTGCATCGTCACGTCGTTTTAGTTCGGCAGACTTCGGCACGGTGTTTATGTGCGTGCGACTAGACGTATGCGTGTAGACTAGCTGCTAACTGCTCATAACTGATTATATCTCTTTTAGACACAATTTCGGAAAAATTTAATTTGAATATGAATAATGATCCACAAGAATCCACAACAAAATATGGGACCACCATTGACGCGGTATTTTCCAGATACTTAGAGGATATCAAGTCTCAAACTTATGTTTCTTATTTCAGTTACCATAAACCTATAGTTTGAATGATAAAAATTCCTGAATAACCTACATGTATTTTAAAATAATAAAAATATTTTAAACAATATTAAATTCAATAAAAGAAAAAAATTTGTTTTCTTATCGGTCACCGCGCTCAAAAAGTGTAACTTGAATTAATATCAAAGAAAAAAAAATTCTGCATAAATAAAATAAATAATTATAATTGCATAAGTTGATAAAAAATGCTATTCAATAGCTTTTCCTCGGCAGTCCCCGAGTGCAACACGTATTTTTTCTTAAAAAAGAAGATATATCAACTATAGAAACACCCTGTAAAAACACCATTCTTATAATTAATTTACCTTAAAGTTAGAATCTCAATTTAGAATAAAAGTTTTAAAATATTCTACAAAGACTATATAAAATAACTTACCTGTAAGTATTCCAAACTTTAATTGAGTGGACATAATTCTGAAACAAAATATAAAAATATTAATCTCAATAAATTTTTTGCTAATATTTATTTATTTATTTGTATCCAAACAAAATATATTTTACATTGGCCATCAAAGTATTATACAAACTGCAACTGCAGTATCTAATAACCAGGGGCGGTTTCTCCATTGGTTCACTTGTGCAGTGACCACCACTGTTACATTTCATAAAAACAAATTATTTTAAAATAAATAACATAATAGTTATTTATGCACCAAGTGCAAAAAGTAAGTGTTTATTGCACGCGACGTGAAATTGTTGGACAACACGTCGAGTGCAATAAACACTTTTTGCACGAGTTGCATACAATATTTTTTGTACGTTCATGCAAAAACCAAAAAATGTTTTATTTAGGCGACACTAAGTGCAGAAGAATAAAAAGCGTAATTTAATAGCAAAATATTTAATAACTAATAATTGGCATCGATTTACATTGAAAAAGTACTATAACTAAGTTAAGAAAATACATTTTTTATTAATTTATTTATTAAATAATTGAAAATAATATAAAATATGCAATTGTTTTTAAAACGTAATACAATCTCACAGAAAATGAAAATGGACTAAATATTTCGCGTCGATTTAAATATTTATGTTTGTCATGATCATAAAACGCTGTTGTAAAATTACAGATGAGTACAATAAAATTTTTATTGCACTAGTGCAGTTTAGGGGTTGAAAACGGTTTTTTCCGTTTTGCGGCGAAACGTAAGCTTCTAGCGAAAAGTGTTCAATAAAAAGATGTAGATAATGAAAAAATCTAAAACTTTGGTACATAATATTTCAACATAACCTTAAATTTTCCCGGAAAATGACAAAAAACCGATTGTTCAGTTTTTAATTTTTTTACAGCGTAAAAATAATTTAATTTACATTAACATTGGTGAAAGTAAAACTTTTTTAGTGTTAAATAAGTATGAATTTTTTAAATTTTAAAACACAAGTAGTTTCCGAGATATTCACATTTTTCGAAAAAAATACTCTAAATTTCCACGGAAAACTTTATTGGTGTTTTTTTTAATTTCAAGATTTTATAAGGGCTCATTTTAACCGTTGAAATGTCTACTTTTAGATGCTTTATACATGTTGATAGTTTATTTTTGATGGAATCAATAAAAATTGAGAAAAACTGAAAAAAGGTAATTTTTGCATTAGGAAATTCTAAGTATTTTTAATTATTTTTGTAACTCTTTAATTATTTGTATTCTGTTGTTAATAATGGGTTACGTTTTAAATAAAAAACTATAATTTAATTAATGTAATTATAAAAAGTGAGAAAAACATTCTTAAATTTTTTCATGGTAAAGAATGATATTGTATGCTGGAGATAAAATTCGCTGGCTCATATTGCATTTTTATTAACATATACAGGTTGATTCATTGGGAGACGGACATACGTTATCTGTGGATGGAGGCCACTAATGTGATTCTAGATAACCCTTATTAAATGGATCTTTAGCCGTTTATAAGATACAGGGTGTTTTATCAATTTAATTAATTTCTTTCCTTATTCATGACTTGGAAACAACCCTGTAGATATTTATGACGTTTGGTATACTTATCCATATCTTGTTGAATATACTGATGTATAAAAAAGTAGCAAAATCCAGATCCGGCTTAGCTAAAATTTCACAAATTCTTCCACCCTGAAAACAACACCCTGTATAACTAATTTTTTATAATTCGTTTCCATATTTGAAAAGAGCCTAAAAAACTAAATCTAAAAATGTTATTTTTATTATGGGGCAGACGAATTTTAAATTCAAATTCTTATTTCTGAGCATTTTCGGGGTACAACATGGAATAGAACTGGTTTTTATTATTTTAATTACGTTAAAATAAGATTATTTAAACAAACTAAGTGAATTTTTAAAAGATACATATTAAGTTGGGTCTAGCCCTTATTTACACCACTACACAATGTAATTACAGGTCCGTATTTGGAAACAAATATCACAATTGTAACGAACCAAGGTACCACCCTGTATCTTATTTATATTTCGGTTTGATTTATATTTCATTTTTCAGTTTCAAGATGACACTACCGGTACTATTTCTGGAATCTCCTGTCTAGTACTCTGTAGTTCGATTGCTCGGGTTCCTTTTTAGTTGTCTAGATCGCTCGCTAGGTACCGTTTAACGCTTATTCGAGTTTTTACACTATTTTGGAAAAAACTCGTAATTCGCACATTTATCGCGACTGATTTTGATTCTGAATACCTCCAGTTTTCTCAACACTAATCTAAATTTATCGTTCTAACTTCCTTTTTAACCTCCCCCTTTATTTCTATTCACATATTTCCTTGCAAGGGGTACATTTCAGTAAGTAATTTCTTTCCACAAAAAACCAACGTGCATGTTTAAGGACTAGGTTAAGTTGTGTGTTTTCACATCTGTCATTTTCTTCTTTTCTTCTTCTTTTATTTTTCAGTTGCTTCACAACAGTTAACCCAGTCATTTCTTCTTCTTTCTTATTTTATCCTACAACATCACATACACTTGGTGATTGGTTCATGGCCCAAATCTTATATAATAAATAATAAATATTTCTTCACTCATAGTTTACATCTTATTACCTATACCCTGTCATAAGTTTATCCAAGAATTTTTCGTTACTACTTACCACCGCCTGTAGAGGCCTTAACTTGACAGGTCTCCTTTCAAAAATGTTAGATTTTTATAAAAAAACAGCAATGTTGCTTAAAATAGGCCTTATCTTTTAATCTGTTTAATGTATGTGATTTGTTTTTGTATAGTCTTGAATATTTTAAAATTTTTAACTGTTGTTACGCCACTGTCGGGACTCCAAGTTCCCAACGCATCGAAGCGGCGTGAGAGGGCGCAGGTATCGGAGCTAGGCGCGAACTACGGTACCAGCGAAGAGGGCGAGACGGCGGTGTGGCAGTTTGTACCTATTCGAGTTCCACAGTAGGCGTGTGTTACAATTCAATTAATAATTTAAGGCGATTGGCGTTGTTATTATTTTTCGGTTAATAAAAATGATTTATTCGGGTGTGGTGTGTTTTAATAACCCCGTAACATTTCAGAAGTGGTGATAGTGTTCCCCGTGTTGTGCAGAAAATTATTTTCAAAGGCGATATTGGCGTGATTTCCTGTACTCGTACCGGCGTTTGTGAAATTTCACGAATTTATAGGCGAAGGTGAACAATTTGAATTGAAACGGTGTTGTGGCGATTGGAGGCGATTTGAATAATCAATAAAAGAATCTGTAAGTACAATTTTTCATTATATTTTATCGATCGATCAATTTAGGTGCCGCTAACAAGCTTCAGCCTGTAGTTTTAAACCGCTAAGGCGCATGTCTGACGTAACGAGGCGGCCATTTTATCAATTAGGCATTCCAACGACCTGTCCAAATGGCTACCAGTGGGTAATGACAGTTTAGATATGGCAACCCTGTTGTCATGTTGTCATTTACAGGGTCAATGATACATATATAGTTATATAGATTGCTTACAGTTGGTCGTTTGCGAGCGGCCATATTGCCTGGCAAATATTTATTAATTTGAATCGGTTTGGCAAAAATGTATTTTAAAACCAATTTTTAGCCTTTAGATATTTAAAAAATAATAATTGCTTACATTTTTACTTGAAGGCATAAGCTTGTTTATTTTGAAAAATATGGATAATCAATCTATGTAACTATCTATTTCATTGACCTTGTCAAATCACCAGGCCTACAGGGTTGCCATAATTTTGCCATATCATAACCCGTCAAAACCCACTGGTAGCCATTCAGTTTGGAATGCCTAATTCTGAGAATTCTGCATGCCGGCTAGGCATGGGCGTGACGTGAAAAGGGGGTATGAGTAAAAATAAATTAAATTTTTGGATTTGGAGTGATTTATTGGCATTTATTTTATTGGAAATGATATACAATGGTGGAATTTCATTATTAGTGGAGAAAATAATTATTTTAATGGCGGTATAAAAATTATTTTTGCCAATTTTTAATTAATGAGGCCTAGGCGTATTTTAAATGTAAAATCGACGTCGAAAAGGGTGTTTTGGAGTTAATTATAGAAACCAGAGGCGTACTAAATAATTTTAAAAATATTTTATTTTTCAAAATAAGTGTTTTTGGGCGTGAGGTGACGTTTAATGTACATTATTAGTATTTTTGGATGGCGATCACTATTTAATTGATGTTTTATAGGCAATCCTATTGGATTGTTATTCTACGAATCGAGTCGCAGGTGACAATGAGTGGCTAGATCTCGCTGGTGTCCCTCAGGTTAGACTGTTGCCCTTCCGATCTTGTCTGTGTTCTTCAGGTCAAACTGATGCCCTTCAGATCCGTGCTGGTGTCCCTCAGCCAGCCTGTTGCCCTTCCGATTGGGTCCGATTGTCACCTAGCGATTTGATTATCACCAGGATTGGGTTGTAGGTGTCAGCGAGTGACTAGATCGTGGTGGATCGGGTCACGGCTAACACTCAGTATGTATTTTACTAATTTCTTTTGTTCTGTTCACAGGTAAGAATGTCGAAATCTAACGACGAAATGGATCTCGTAATCGACGAGCATGTCGACCTCGGTGACTCCCCAACATCCGACCGTAGGCACAGAAGGCGGTCTACATCCCCAAGGCGAGGCGGTGCCAGATCCGATTCGAGGCGAGGAGAGGACCTGTCCGGCATACCGGTGGAGACCCTGGTGAAGGCCCTATTGGCAGGAGGATTGTCGAAGGCGGTGGAGAGGATAGCCAAACAACAGGCAGCTCTAGTGGTGGGAGAAACGGTAGACCCTGCTACCCCAGGACCTTCTAGTCTGAGAACCGATGAGGTGAGCGGCGCTGGAGGACGAAGATCCATGTGGTTCGTGGCTGACATGGTCGAGCGATTCGACCCCGACGATGCGGATTCCAACATCGAGCGGTGGTTGATGAAGATCGACCAGATGGAAGAAATCCATGGATTGTCCCCCAATGAAAAATCCATATTGGCCCAATCCAAGCTGGAGGGATCGGCTAAACGTTGGTACCACCAGTTGGAAGACTACGACCTGACTTGGGACCAGTGGAAGGCGAAGTTGAGGACGACGTTCCCCAGAAGGCGAGACTTCGCCATCATGTTGGAGGAGCTGGCAGCCAGGCGGAAGATACCAGGTGAGACAATGACCACCTACTACCACACCAAGCTGGCCATGTGTGACCGCATCGGCGTCAGAGGAGAAAACGCCGTTTCCTGCATAATCCGTGGGTTACCAGAGAACCTGAGAGCCAATGCACAAGCGGCCAACTGCGACACTCCGGACAAGCTCTATAATAAATTTTTGGCAGGCCTGGAGAGCTACAGGGAGGATCACAAGGCGAGGAGGTCCGAACCGGCTGTCCAAAGGGTGGAGGAGCCCTTCCTGAAGCGCTGCTACAACTGCCAGAAATTTACGACCCATCTGAGCAGAGACTGTCCCCGTCCACCATCCATCATTTGCAGGGGCTGTGGCAAAGCAGGACATCGGCTTCCGGAGTGCAGGGCGGCGACCATCAGCGGCGACAGGAGTAATGCTCCCTCTGGGAGGCAGGTAAGATTGATTATCACTCCCTCTGATAGTTGTTTTAGGCATCTGGTGAAGGTGAACGGCCAAGATGTCAAGGCCTACTTGGACACTGGGAGTGAGCAGAACCTTATCTCCCTCTCTACGGTAAGACGGCTTGATCTAGACGTAGACGAAGGCGAAGGCGACGTCCAACTCTGTGGATTCGGCGGCGGAGCAGCAACCTCTCTGGGAGAAGTGTCATTCCAGATGACCCTTGTTGACGAGGTGCACACCGTGAAGGCGTTGGTAACGGACGACGAGATGGGCCGCATCGACCTGCTTCTGGGCCAGCCAACCATCAATGGTCCAGGAATCACTATGGTGGTGAGGAATGGGAAGTCTTATCTGAGGAGGGACCCGGACATCAACGAGTTGATGAAGGATATCTCCTTGGACGGCGAATCTACCAGACCGAAGGCGCTACTGGCGGAAGATGTGGTGTTGCAGCCCAATTCTGTCAGCAGAATTAAGGTGAGGGTGACAAATGGCGTTCCAGGCACCATCTATTTCATGGAAAAGAAGTACTTCCCCCATAAAGCCTCCAATGTCCTTATTCCATCGGGGCTGTTGAGAACCGGTCTGGAGGAGGTGAAGGTGGTTAACGACGGCGACGGCGAGATTAAATGGAGGAAAGGACGACTCATCGCACGAGTGGAGGCGTGCCAGCCGAGCGATGATGTAACAGGAGCGTCGGAGTCACAAGTGAGAAAGCTTTCCTTATCTAATAATAGTAGCTTAGACATTTCAGGTTTAAATGTAGGAGATATATCAGCGACATGTAGAAAACGTCTATGTTCCTTATTAAAGCGTAAATCTATGTGTTTTTCCACAGGTGAGGATGATATTGGGTTAACTAACTTAGGAAGCATGCAAATAAAATTAACTACTGACGTACCAGTATATTATAGGCCTTATAGGTTATCTCATCATGAACGAGAGCTGGTCAGGCAGAAGGTGGAGACTCTTTTGGAGGCGGGTGTGATACGAGAAAGTGAATCTGCTTATGCTAGTCCTATTGTGTTGATACCGAAAAAGTCTGGTGAGATAAGGATGTGTGTTGATTATAGGGCTTTAAATGCTGTCACTGTTAAGGACCGTTACCCACTACCTTTGATTTCGGATCAGCTTACCAAATTGGCGAATAAAACTCTCTTTACCACTTTAGATTTAGCTCAGGGGTTTCATCAGGTGCCAATGAATCCAGATTCGGTGGATAAAACAGCGTTTATCACACCGGATGGCCATTATGAGTATTTTCGAGTGCCATTTGGTCTTTCTAATTCACCAGCGGTGTTTCAGCGCATCATTGATAAGATGTTAGGTAAACTGAGATATGGCGAGGTGTTAGCTTACATTGATGATCTTTTGATACCAGCTGCAGGCGAAGAAGAGGGCTTAGCAATGCTAGAAATGGTTTTAGGGTTGATTGAACAAGCAGGTGTTAAGCTCAAACTGGAGAAATGTTCCTTCTTGCAAAATACTCTTGAATATTTAGGACACGAGGTGACTGGAGAAGGTATTCGTCCTGGAAGGCGTAAAATTCAAGCCGTACAAGAATTTCCAATACCTAAGAATGTGCATGGTGTTAGACAGTTCATTGGTTTAGCTTCTTATTTTAAGAAATTCATTAGAAACTTTGCGGTGTTGGCGAAACCATTGACTATTCTTACTAAGAAGGATGTACCTTGGAGTTGGAGCAGCGAGCAACAGGAGGCTTTTGATTTACTCAAGGATTATCTGGCGAATAGACCTGTGTTGACATTGTACGACAATCAGGCGAATACAGAACTGCATACTGACGCTAGTAAGCTGGGATTGTCAGGTATTCTCTTGCAAAAAGGGGCAGATGACAAGTTGAGACCTGTTGAATATTTTAGTAGGGCTACCACGGCGCAGGAGCAGGTGTATCACAGTTATGAGCTCGAAACGTTGGCCGTAGTTGAATCTGTTAAGCGTTTTAGGGTTTATCTAGTTGGAAAACGTTTTAAAGTGGTCACTGACTGTGTAGCGGTGAGAGCGGCGTTACTTAAGAGAGACTTGGTTCCTAGAATAGCTCGGTGGTGGTTGGCGATTCAGGAGTATGACATGGAGATAGAATATCGACCTGGTAACCGTATGCAGCATGTTGATGCTTTAAGTAGGAACCCACCTGTTGATAAAGTCTGCATAAATATTGTTACAATGTCGGAGAATGATTGGTTTTTAACGGTGCAGCTGCAGGATCCTAAGGCGCAAGAAATTGTGAGACTACTGGCATCAGAAAACGTTGACAAACAGACCAAGGCGCTTTATAAGGTGAAACATGGGCGACTTTATCGTATAACTTCACATGGAGATAGGTTGTATGTACCAGCTATGGCTAGATTTAGTATTCTTAGAAAGCATCATGATGACATAGGTCATCCGGCCCTTGAAAGGTGTCTAATTTTAATATCAGAGACGTATTGGTTTCCTAAGATGCGACGTTTTGTGTCTAAGTACGTCAAGTCATGTTTGAGGTGTGGATTTGCAAAAGGTCAGTACGGTTTAGTCGAAGGGTTGTTACATCCAATTGAGCGTCGACCAGTACCATTTGATACAATACATGTTGACCATTTGGGCCCATTTGTGAAAAGCATTAAAGGTAACTCGTATATTTTAATGGTGGTGGATGGATTTACTAAATTTCTTATAGCGAAGCCTACAAAATCTGTTAAGTCGTCTGAAACTATTTCACGTTTAAAGGAGGTTTTCGGTGAGTTTGGTTATCCAAGGCGAATCATATCGGATCGAGGCAAGGCGTTTACTAGTAAGGAGTTTAAGGAGTTTTTGGTGGATATGGGTGTACAGCACGTGTTGAATGCGGTGGCAACGCCTAGGGCGAACGGACAAGTGGAGAGACCCAACAGGACGATTGTAGAAGCCTTATCTTCGACTGTAGAGGCTGAAGGTCGGTGGGACGAGAAATTGTCGGATGTTGTGTGGGGACTCAATCATATGATCAATGCTGGGACACGTTTTTCTCCTGCACACTTAATGTTTTCCAATAGTCATGGCCGAGTAACCGATTTGGCGGATGGCGAGCTAGCTAGCGACGATAATAACGGGGCTGGTGGGAGTCTCAAGAACATGGTGGATGTTCAGGGTGTCGAGCGTGCAGTACAAAGGAGCGATGTCGAGGCGAAGGAGGTTAAGGAGGTTGAGGAGATTGGTGAGCCCGACAGGGTATTAGGTAATATCGACACCCGCTTGGTGGATCAGGGTGACGACTTTGGTCTCCAAGTTTCTAGGCGCGGTGGGCGAGGCGGGCGAGATGAGCAAGGTGGGCGAAGGAGACGAAGCTCAAGGTTACTCAACAAAAGGGCTATGACTAGAGATGTTTCATCTCCCATTGATCGAAAAAGGGTAAAACTTCAGGACCCATTAGTCAAGGCAGGTGTGGTTAGTGATGGGCTCCCAAACCTAGAGAAGGCTGTGGTATCTGGCCCATGCCCGGTCTTTTCAGACGGGGAGAGAGTTCATTCCGATTATACTAGGGCTTTGGCTAATATCACAAACTCTGCACGTAAAATGAAAAAGAATTTTGATAAAGGTAGAAAGGTTGCAACCATTTATGAAATTGGAGATTTGGTGCTTTGGAGAAATTCAGCTACAAAAAGGGCGGGCGCAGGTGTTAGTAGTAAATTGGCAAATAAATTCGATGGTCCGTATAGAGTAGGTAAGGTATTAGGACATGATCGATATCGAATTGAGGCGATAGAGGGTGTTCGAGGCTACAAACGCTTCCAAGTGGTTGTCGCTGTAGACTCTCTTAGACGGTATCACGGGATGAATGAGGTTGAGTATGAGTCTGATTCAGATGAGGAGTGCCAGGGGCAGATTGATGAAAGTGATATCGACTAAGACAATTAGTATTGTGTATGTAATTAATGGGGACATTTAATTTTTCAGGATGGCCGAATGTTACGCCACTGTCGGGACTCCAAGTTCCCAACGCATCGAAGCGGCGTGAGAGGGCGCAGGTATCGGAGCTAGGCGCGAACTACGGTACCAGCGAAGAGGGCGAGACGGCGGTGTGGCAGTTTGTACCTATTCGAGTTCCACAGTAGGCGTGTGTTACAATTCAATTAATAATTTAAGGCGATTGGCGTTGTTATTATTTTTCGGTTAATAAAAATGATTTATTCGGGTGTGGTGTGTTTTAATAACCCCGTAACACTGTTTATATCGACTAATATTTGTTTTTCAAATATTTTTAACTTTTTATAACTTGTAACATTGTTTTGTTTTACAATTTATTTCATCCCCCACGTTTTGATGAAACTTGTCTGTAGTATTCCCTAGTGGATGGAGAGTATGGTGAGTTTTTCTATTTTTTACTATTTTATATATTGTGGGCTCAAAGTCAACACACCTTACACCACATATTCTCCTTTCCACTAGGCGAGCCTGAAGATGAAGTGATGATACTTCGAAACCGGTCGCACTCAATGTTTTGTTGAATAATTAAACATTGACTTTCCTTGTGAGATATAAAGGACTTTTTCTCCCCCCTTCACCTTAAAATATATTTTTATTAACTAATTGTTGTTTGAGTAAGAATACTTCCTTCGCATTATTTTGGTAATTTTTTGTCGTTCATTAAACTATGAGCTGTTTGTAAGCCGCGGCTTTATATCTGACACACCTTTTCTTATTTTATTTAGAGTTAATAAATCGAACAAAGCGCCGTCGGAGTTTTCTTTCCTACTTCCTGGCCGAACCCGCAACCTGCCACTTTGTGTTAAGTAAGTGGTTTTGCAACAACTTGGCGCTCAACCTAGGCCCAGTAAGAATGAGAAAGAAAGCTTTTAAAATGGCCCCACCTATGAGACGAACACCGCTGAATGATACCAGCCTAAGAAAATCCCCGCCAGCTACCAGATCCAGAAAAATTATAGTGGAAAACACCGGCGAAGCTGCGGGGTTACCTCCTATAAATACTACGCCACTTAGGCCCAGCCTCAACACTTGGACAGCTACGGGGGCGATACCAAAGAACATCCACACCACACATCTGTCTCCCGCCGCTGATGGGTTACCTCCATACCCAAGAACACCTGAGGGGGGAACCGCAAGAGTCAAACAACAAGGTAGGATTTTTCCATTACATAACCAGCCGTTACCAAATTTACATCTGCCCCCAGAAGTGTCTTTGCCTTCCAGAGAAGAATTGCATTCGTTCATCCAAAATGTTGTTCAACAAAATGTCAGAAACGCCCTTAATCATATAGAATCTCAATCTCAATATAATAGAAATAATTTTGTTGAAAATGTTAATCCCTCAATGTTTGAAAATTTTTCAAATGTACCCAATTTTGATGATGAAGGAAGTATTCATCCTGTAGATTTTATAGGCCAAATACAGGTATTTTTTCAAAATAATAACCTCTCTTTTAATAATATTAAATTTAATTTAGCAGAAAAATTCCAAGGCCGTGCAAAAATTTGGGGAAACGCTTTTGTAACTTCATTTACAGATTTTAACACTTTTAAAAATTATTTTCTTGATTATTTTTGGGATGACACAAGACAGCTTAATATTAAGTTAAAAATTGAGTCTGGTATTTACGAAAGAGGTTCATATGTTGAACATTTTTTAAATTATATGGGCTTGGCAAGGCACATTCACCCTCCTTTTAGTGACCGGTCTTTAATTAATTTGATTTCGCGACATTATCCCCCCCATATTTCGACAATATTAATAGGTGATCACACTATAGCTGAGGCGATTAATCGATTAAAACAAGCTGATTATGTAAGCCGAAATGATTTTAAACCTTTAAATAATAATAATCACAAGTTCCCAACTAATACAAATTATTACCCTAATAAAAAACTACCTTATAATAAATCTGACTATGCAAATAGGGTACATGTCTCCACGATTGATTTTCCTGATAATTCCGAAGACAATTGTGAGTCGGGAAACGCATAGTAACACAGTCATATGGTCCGATGGCTGCTGTAATAAAAAATAGGGCTCCAATTTTAAATAATCCGGTGGATGATCTACTAAATAATGAATGTGACTTAGAACATAAAGTCGTGCAAAAACGATCACCCGTTATTACTATTTCTATTTATAATTTTAAATTTCCTGCATTGATAGACACCGGTTCGGAAGTTACTTGCCTTTCAGGGGATGTATATTCACAATTATCTCAATTCCATGATAAAATTCCCTGTTTTCCAGTTAGTGGAGTCAGAGTCACGGGGGCGTTTCGTACAAAAGAAAGGCGCGTCACTCATCAAATGTTTTTAAAGTTTACCATTAATAATGCTAATTTTGAACACGAATTTTTATTAATTTCAGATTTAATTTTCCCTGTAATTTTAGGGTCCGATTTCTTAAGAGTTGCTAAAGCACAAGTTCACTTAGATAAAAATCAATTAGTCCTTTATTGTAATGATCAAGTGATTACTGTGAGTGAAATAAATACAAACCATGAATTTAATCCACCCCCTGATTTGTCAGTTTTGAAACTGTGCGCCGTTAAGCAAAACGCGTATTCTTTTATAAATAGTTTAGATTTATATTCCACATTAGATTTAAGTTTTCTAGAAAATATTTCCTCTATAAACTATAGTGAAAAAAATGTTCTAAAGACATTGTTATTAAAATACAATAACCTTTTTTCAGACCAACCCGGTAGAAATAGTTTATATACACATGAAATTACTCTGAATGATTATACCCCTTTTAAAATGAAACAATACCCTATTCCTTTCGCGCATAGGGAAGCTGTCTTCAAAGAAATAAAAAAAATGGAAGACTGGGGAGTTATAGAGCGAGCCGCTACACCCTATATAAATCCGCTGGTCACGGCGGTTAAACGCGACGGGACCGTTCGAGTGTGTTTGGATGCCCGCCGCTTAAACAGTTGTATGGTCCGCGATCACGAGCTCCCGCGTCCCATCGACGAAATTTTGAAATCGCTATCCGGTGCGCGCTTTAAAAGCTGTTTGGATTTAAGTTCGAACTATTTTCAAATTCCATTGCGCGAAGGAGATAAGAAATATACAGGTTTTTTGCTAGGTACTCAGACTTATCAATTTACCTGTTTACCTTTCGGCCTTTGCACTGCCGTTTCTTCTTTTACTAGGTGTATCTCAAAAATTTTAGGACCTGAATTTGATAGTTTTGTTATCGCGTATATTGATGACCTTTTGATTTTTTCTGAATCATTTGAAGATCACATTGGGCACCTCGCTAGAGTTTTTTCACGTTTAAGCGAGGCCGGTTTTACAGTTAAGTTTAAGAAATGTAATTTTGTTCCTGATACTTTAAAATATTTGGGGTACGTCATTACCTGCGAGGGCATTTGTCCTGACCCTGAACGGGTTGACACAATTAAAGGGTTCCCCGCCCCACGGAATATTAAGGGTTTGCAATCGTTTTTAGGCCTTTGTAATTATGATAGAAACTTTTGCGAAAATTTCTCATCTGCGGTAGAACCCCTAACGCGCCTACTTCGAAAAAAAACTAAATGGGCCTGGAACGAGGAGCAACAGCACGCTTTCGAGCGAATAAAAAAATATTGTCTAACGAAATTTTTCTTTATCACCCGGATCAAAGTCTCGATTTTTTTGTTCAAACGGACGCTAGTGAGTATGGTCTCGGGGCGCAACTCTATCAAAGGGCTACTGATGGACGCCGCTGCGTAATAGCCTACGCCAGTCGACTTTTATTGGATCGAGAAAAGGCGTATACTTCTTTCGAAAAAGAAGTACTTGCCGCGGTATTTGCTTTAAAAAAATGGCGTACCTACCTTTTGGGGCGTCGTTTCCATATCCTGACGGATTGCAGAGCGATGATTTATATTCATACGTGCAGGCTTTTAACTCCCCGCGTTACCCGTTGGGCATTGGCACTACAAGAGTATGACTTTGCTGTACATTTTATAAAGGGCAAAGAAAACATTATAGCCGATGTTTTATCTCGGTACCCGAATTTTAGGCTTACCACCCCTTCTGATCGTTGTTTCAAGTTATTTAATTTTCAAATTAAATTACCCCCCGATCTCAATAAAAAGATAAAGAGTCTCCCTGAAGCCCAATCCGCTGACGCCATCCTCGGACCAATAATTGCGTCTTTGAAAAGCGATCCAAACAGCGTTTATCATAACAAATACACTTTACATAAAGATCTTTTATTTATGAGAATATCATAGGACTCTCCTTATTTGGCTTGTTTGCCTAATAATTTGGTTAACACATTTGTACAAGCTTATCACGAGACATTAGGCCACTTTGGAGTTTATAAAACCTGGACTGCTCTAAAGCACGATTTTTTTTGGCCCAATATGTTCCGTAACATTAAAAGGATTATTAAGCATTGTGATATCTGCCAACGCGCTAAGGTTGCCTCCCTCGAAAAACCGCCGTTGTTAACGGTACCGTCTTCGAGAGTTAATGAACTAATATCCCTGGATTTGTATGGTCCCTTAGTGAAATCTAGAGGTGGTGTTACTTTCCTCTGCGTTATAATAGATATTTTTTCTAAATTTATTACACTTTACCCCCTTAAAAAGGCAACGTCTAGGGCCATATTGAATAGATTGCAGAGTGATTATTTTAAGAGACATGGGCCCGTAGAAAAAATCCTTACTGATCATGGTAGTCAGTTTACCGCTAAGTCCTGGGAGGCCACCCTGTCGAGCCTAGGAGTTAAACAAACTTACAGTTCAGTTTGGCACCCCCAATCAAACCCAGTGGAACGGTACATGCGCGAACTTTCTCGGTTGTTTAGGACCTTTTGTAGTGAACACCATACTCTCTGGGCAAACGAAGTCCCAAAGCTTGCCGATTTCTTAAATTCAGTTATCCACGAAAGCACCGGGTTTTCTCCGCGTGAGTTACAACTTAAAGAAGGCCCCCTCTCTCTTTTACGTGACCGTGTCGAGTATCCTCCAAGTGGTACTCCACTCCCTTATGAAGCTAAATTAATATTAGCCCAGGAAAGTATGCAGGGACGTCTTGCGTGGAGGTCAGTCACCAACCCGAAACCGTCATCGTGTAATTTTACCGTTGGGGACTTGGTACTTTTAAGGTCTAATCCTGTTTCCTCAACTATTAGGTCCGAAATGAAGAAATTTTTACTATTATTTGAAGGGCCTTACAAAATAAAAAAGAAAATAGCTCCTGCTACATTTATACTTGTTAGTCCCGATTCTGATAAGGAGAGGGGAATGTTCCACGCCAGTCATTTTAAAACGTATTACCCTCCAATGGGTCTCAACTAACCTTATTTTTCTTAAAAAATAAAAAAATGCGCTTAGTTCGGGGGCGGTTGTAACGAACCAAGGTACCACCCTGTATCTTATTTATATTTCGGTTTGATTTATATTTCATTTTTCAGTTTCAAGATGACACTACCGGTACTATTTCTGGAATCTCCTGTCTAGTACTCTGTAGTTCGATTGCTCGGGTTCCTTTTTAGTTGTCTAGATGGCACGCTAGGTACCGTTTAACGCTTATTCGAGTTTTTACACTATTTTGGAAAAAACTCGTAATTCGCACATTTATCGCGACTGATTTTGATTCTGAATACCTCTGGTGCGTGAATTACTTTTCGAAGATTGTGTTCATACCTGTATTTAGGTAAGTTATATTTTTATTAACTAATTGTTGTTTGAGTAAGAATACTTCATTCGCATTATTTTGGTAATTTTTTGTCGTTCATTAAACTATGAGCTGTTTGTAAGCCGCGGCTTTATATCTGACACACCTTTTCTTATTTTATTTAGAGTTAATAAATCGAACAAAGCGCCGTCGGAGTTTTCTTTCCTACTTCCTGGCCGAACCCGCAACCTGCCACTTTGTGTTAAGTAAGTGGTTTTGCAACACAATCATTCTGTATAAAATTGGAACGTCCTTCATAGCGAGTTATTTAAAAATTTTACTTGGATGATTTGTAGATCCACTTTCACATCTGCAACTTATACTTTAAAGCAATGTTTTGGGAATTAAGTTTGAACTGTCTGATATAAATTTGGACACGTTCGTTCCAACCCCATTGCTTTGCATTATCGGGCTCGTTCTTTAAATAATTTACATTAAAATATGTATTTAAATTACCTCATTATTTCATGACGACAGCAGATTCTTGCCAATAAACAGATTTTTCTTGTTAGTGTACAACTCAATCGCTACGCTCTTGGAAAAGACGCCAACGGTTCCACGTCATCATAATTATTACATGACTGAATAGCTGCACTACACTATTGAAAACTGAAACGAGTTCGGCTGCTTTCTTGAGGCGCCAACTCTTATGTATTCTCTCCTCTGGCGACTTTAGGCGGGCTTGGATCGCTTATTTCAAATACCTTTCCACTAACATTTTTTAGGATGGTTTACGCCATTTATACTGTATCAGTAGCGGCTGGTGGATAAGTGATGCAGTGCTGCAGAACTCCAAAAAAAAATGCTAAATACATAATCTAACTCAAATATTTCCTATTACCAAAAAGAAAATGTATAAATTATATTCGCATTGTAATAATGTTTAAATATAACTGCCTACCTACCGACACACACGCTTGCACAGGCTGTCGCTAAACTATTATTTATCTGGGCCACATGATGAAGCTCTGTGCGCTCTTTCAAACACCCGCGCGGCACTAAGCTACCCCCGCGCCAAGGGTTAAAACAAACCGGTGATTTAAGTGGATAGTTTGCTGCAATTAGTCCAGCTCAGCGCGTAATACGTACGGTGTCGATTTTTTGAGTTTAAGGCGAGTTAAAGTTAACAACAATAATTTATGGAAATGATCTTCAATTTAATTAACATAAAGAATTTTTTTAAATATACATACGAAGAAAATATGGAATTAAAAACAAAAGGTAGGCCAGTACCAGATATAATTATAGAAAAAAATGGTTTAAGTAGAGGAAAGAGTTTCATACGAAAATTTAATAGATATTTATTCAAAAAACGAATGGATCATAATTGCATGGAATTTGCGTTGCTAGGGAAAACTAATATTATGGCTCAATTAAATTCTGCGTATTGGTTAAATATACAGAGACATAATGAAAATGTGTCAACGAATAGGTATATTTTATCGAAAATTATTAATTGAATTAAGTTTTGTGGAGCTTTTGAACTGGCTCTTCGGGGACATGAGAGCGATTCTTTCGAGAATCCGGGGATATTTCGTGGACTCATAAATTTCTCGGCTGAATAATTAGATGCAACGCTAAGTGACCGCCTAAAAAATTCTTCGGTATTTAAAGGCACCTCTAAAGAAATACAGAATGATCTGTTACAGTGTATGCTCGATGTCTGTCATAAACAAATAATTGAGGAAATTATTAATTCTCCATTTTTGGCGATCAAGGCGAACGAAACAACGGATGTTGCTGCAAAAACTCAACTGGTAGTTATATTTAGATATGTTCACAATGGTGAGCCAATTGAATGTTTTTGAAACTACTTAATTCCTGAAAAATGTGATGCAAAAATACTTAGTAAAACAATTTTAACTATTATAGATCCTTTTATTCAAAATACGCCGAATAAACTGATAGCACAAAGTTATGATGGAGTCGCGGTGATGAGTGGCTAACACGCAGGAGTTCAAGCATTAATTAAAAAAAAGTAACCTTTTGCTCATTGTGTACATTGCTATGCACATCAGTTAAATTGAATTAGTTCTAAAGCTGCTTCTGCAAATTCGCAAGTACGTGATTTTTTGGAAATTTACAAGATATTCTGGGCTTTTTTAATAATTCACCCCAGCAAGTAGAAATCTTTAACAAGATTGTGAAGAATAGGATGCGCCACGGCGCTACAACCCGTTGGAATTTTAATATAAGGACCATTAATGTCGTGTACGAAAATAGAGCCTCTCTCATTGAGTGTAGGCATGAAATAGAAGAACAATTCACCAACAACACAGTCTGTAGTGCAGCCGCCTCTATTCGCCGTACGTTAAATGATCCGATCTTCAATTTTTGGCTGACTTTTTTTCATCATGTGATGCCCCACATAAACCTCCTATTCAATTAAAAGAAACATTGAACCCACTCTAGTAAAAGACGCTATCGATAATTTTGAACGGAGTATCACTCAAGTTCGAAATAATATTGATAGCATCATTAGTGAAGCATCAGATATAATAAGTGATCAGCCACCAGAAAATAAACACAAGCGCCCAGGTAACAATTTGATCACCGGATTTCTGCTTTAGAGGTGTGTGACGTTATCGTAAATTGTGCAAAATATCTATTTGATTTTAAAGAGCATCTATCAGATGCCTCACTTTTTTTTCGGAATGCTTTGGAGAGTATGGTAAATTTCCCGAGGAAGAACTCACTTCCGCATGCTCTTGTTATCCTACACTTGATAAAGAACGATTGCGAACTGAATTGTTTGTTATTTATTCAAGAAAGGAGACTAGAAAATTATTAGAAATTGTGGTAACAACTCCTATGACAACATCAGAGGCCGAACGATGTTTCTCAACACTAAATGTACCATTTCGGTAGCCGCGTAAGGAGACAAGAGACCACCGAGGCGACCCTATGGACGACAGATGCATAAATGTTACGCTCCGTACATTTCGGAAGCTTGGAGATGGGTCGCGAGACACTTACAGAATAACCATTCGAGGGAACGATCAGCGTTGCCAGACCTACTGTTTTTACATAGATCCACTGTTTTTGTCTCTAACAAATTTTGTTCTTAATTTATTAAGTTTGCCTCATTCTTCAGCAAATGGTTAAAGAATTTTTTTTCTAGTAAATTTTCTGCAGTAACAGCAGCGTAATAAGCATCCACTACTCTAGGTTGGCTCCATAAAAAAAAACATCAATATAATCATTGTTTTTATTTCAAATGAAACAAAGAATTAATAGGGCATCATAAAAAGAACATGCATATGCCAAACACTACGATTTTGAATTACCTGATTTAGACTGATCTAAGAGAAGTAGGTACCTATTATTTTTAATTGTTTTTTTTTGTTTCCGTACGTTAAGTACCTATATATTAAAAATGTTATTATTTGTTTTTATTCTTTGTTTACCTTCTAATTTGGGTAGAAAAAAAAGTTTATTTTTCGTTTCTTATATACTTGTTTTTTTATTTACTACACTGCAAATTTTAATTATTTCCCCCTGTATTAAAATCTACTGTTCAGATCTACGGTTTTTTTTCACCCATACTGTTACAAAATCTGGCAACAGTGCTTAGATCGAAAGAAATTTCCAACCTAATCACCCCCAAAAAGAAGCGATGCCTGAGGACAGTGACCTCGAGTGCGATACGCAGCAAACGCTTTGCCCCGAGACAGATTCAGAAGTGTCGTCAGGAAGTGTCGTCTTGACGACACTTCTCGTGTCGCGCCGTGCGAAATGTGTTTCATATAATTGTTAATATTTTAGATGTGAAGCGACACTTCTCGGTCGCGTCGGCGGTCGTCTGTCGCGCCTACCTAAATGTTACCTTAAATGGAATCAAAACATTTCTTAGAAATTCAATAAACGAAGATCGTTTAACAGCTCTTTTCATGCTATCTATTGAAAAAAAGTTTAATCTCGAAACAGACAATTTTAATGAAAAAGTTATTACAAAATACTCGAACCGAAAAGAACGTAGGGTAGACTTAATTTATAAAAAATAAACTGAAAAATCGCACTATCTGTTTAAATTGTTCACGTAATTTTTTACACATTTTGTATTTTGCTTGAAGAAAATAGAGTACAGTAAAATAGTGTTTGGTAGTTCTTTTTTTTTGTGCGGCAATCGTTCCAGCAATCCATCATTCAGCGATAAAATCGATGGGACTTTGACTAAGAAGACAACCCCCCTGAAAGGTAAGCTTTTTTTGCAAAAATTGCAGAACAGCCTAAAATTTTTACCACGAGCCCCAACTTTTTAAATTTTAATAATATTATATTATAGTGATATTACATGTACGTAAGTTTTTTTATTGAAACGTAACCCATTATTAATAACAGAATACAAAAAATTAAAGAGTTACAAAAATAATTAATAAATATAGTTTAAAAAAAAAACTAAAAAACACGCTTTTAGAGCATATCAAACTAAAAAATTAAAAATAATTTTTCAAATAAGCTTAAAACACTAGTATTTTCCATTTATTATTGTTTTAAGCTTATTTGAAAAATTATTTTTACCGAGTTAGTTTGATATGCTCTAAAAGGGTGTTTTTTAGTTTTTTTAAACTATATTTATTTTTCACTTTTTAGTTCGAATTATAAAAGCGTGTTCTTTAGTTTTTTTAAAACTATATTTATTTTTTACTTTTTAGTTCGATTAATTATTAAAAAAAATTGTAAGTTAAAATTGCTGAAAAAAAAAATATTTTTTTTTTCAGCCGTGGGATTAGAACCCACGATCGGTGAGTCTGGCAATCAAAAACACGCGCCTTAGACCGCTGGGCCACTAACGAATTTGAGTTTTTTGGATATACTGACAGTTATAAGTCACTTGAGTCCAAAGGAGAGTTACAAACATACATACATACAGGTGAAGCTAATATAAGCGTGTTAAAAATAGGTATTCAGAGTTTCCTGGTTCAAAAATTGATTTTTTTAGTTTTTCTTAATTTTTATTGATTCCACCAAAAATAAACTATCAACATGTATAGAGCATCTGAAAGAAGACATTTCAACGGTTAATATCTTATAAAACCTTAAAATCGAAAAAAATATCACTAAAGTTTTTCGTGGAAGTTTTGAGTATTTTTTTCGAAAAATGTAAATATTCCGGAAACTACTAATTTTTTGAATTTTAAAAAACTTACGCTTATTTAACACTTCAAAAGTTTCACTTTCATGTAAATTAAATTATTTTTACGCTAGAAAAAATTTAAAAACTAAAAAATCGGTATGGTCCACCTGGCATTAATTTTTTTTTCAGCATTTACAATCCGTTTTGGCACAAGCCTAGATTTAATTAACTATTTTAAATTTCCTGCGAAACGTCAATGATTTTTAACCATAGCCCTCAGAAAGTCTAGATACCGCTTGGCGTATGCTGTCAATACAAAAAAATGACCCCATTCAAATTCAAGCTTGTCGCCATATTAGGTAAATTTATGTTTTGGCTACACTGATTTTTAGTTTGTGTTCTGTAATACGTGAACACCGATAATCTGCACTTTGTTATTAGTTATAAGTGAGTGAGACGCACAATTTCTAATTTCAAATTAAGAACAAAACTTTGACAAACCTATTAGATCTGTTCAGACAGGACCGGTTTTATAAATTTTCTCGTTCTTGAAATGTTATTTTTAAATGATTATATATATAATATTGGATAAGTGTTTTGTTTACATATTGCTATGAGAATTATAGAGAAATTCAGTGAGATTTATGTAATATAATTCAAATTACAAGTAAACCATCTGTTCCTGTTTGGCAATATGGAGAAAATACCTACTTCAATGTCAAATGTACTATTTAAAAGAATGTGATTGTTAACCGGTCATTTATTTATATTATGAAAATAAAAACTCGAATTTTTTAACTAGGGAAAGATATACTTACATCGGTAACAAGGTATTTTTAGAAAAACTAATAGATTACTCCTATTCCTATAGTTTATTTGAAAATGAATAATAGCAAAATTATATAAAAATATGGACCTTTGCCATAAAAACTGTGCTACCAAGCATTTTCAAATAAACTATAATGATAATTTGATTTAATAGAGCGAGTATAAGATCTCACCTGTTAGAGAAATTGGGGCATAGGGAAGAGATTATGAAGCAGGTAAGCAAAGTCGTTGCAAAAGATAAATATATAGAAGTTATTTTAAAAATTTGATAAAAAACTAGTGGAACAACAAATGGAGTTGTCGCTATCGGAGATCCAATCAGCAGAAAGTAAAAAAAAAACTTTGGGAATGTTGGAAAAGGGCACAGCAATACGCCCAAAACAATTCCTTGGTTTTTTAATAAATATAATCTTGTGAGATGTAAAAAATACTGCTAGAGTGGAGAAGCAGTATTGTTCTAATGTAGAAAACCCAGGGACATACAGCAGTGCACTAACCATAGGCGAATAGTCACTAAATTATACGAGTCCCATCTCGATTTTATTTTTAAATATTTTTGAGAATACCTATTATTATTTGTTACATTGAGTTTAATAAAACCACAGATTTCGAATGTATTGAAAGTTATTTAAAAAGTACCTCTATAAATATATAGAAAATGTGTATATGACTAACTGGTTTTATTAATCTTTTTTTGGGGTAGGTAAATATATTTTGAAAAATTTACAATCTTCTTTTGAATAAAAGACAAAATATTTCTGTTTTTATTAACGGAACAATATTTTATACAAACATAATATATACCTATTTAAAAGAAAATATTACATTTTACAAGTATCGCATATTTATATGAAATAACTTACTCAATAAGAAATAATTAAATGAAACAAATTAATAAACAATGGATATGAAAAATTGCTTTAACAATTTAATCCTTAGATAAACTTATTCTTACATATTGCTTTAATCAATTTATTTACTATAAAAGTATATTTCCTATCATTTATTATATGTAATAAAATAAAGCATAAAACATACAAACTATAATATGTACCTACTTAGAACGGAACTAATATTATTGTATTAGTGGACATTTTCCGAATAAAAAAAAAAGTAAAAAAGAAGTAACGGTCGACACGTTTTTCTGACTATTGGTCTTCATCAGTACGGTGCAGCCAAGTTCAAAGGATCATGGAACGTGTGTTGGAAAAATTGTACAATAGGTCACTAACAAGGAACCAATAACACATTTGCCGTTTCAGCTAGTATCCCCAAATTTTCTGGGCTTATACTAAAGTCTCAAAATGATTCAATGGTCTTCCTATGGCTATCAGTTATTCTTTCCTAAAAATTTTTGGTATACTGCAACAAAACACAAATTATTTGATTTTGAAAATATACAAATATTTTTGAAAACTTACACATGAAATGTTATTCCTTCCTTGTATCTTCTACCGTTGGATGCATTGTTACATTCACGTACAAAACAACAAGAGATTTTGAAAATCATGTAAAAATTTAACACCGAACCACAAATGTTTTTTATTAAAATAAAACACTAAACGACTAAACTAAAAAATATGTTTGAAATAAAACCTTTACTAGAAGAACAAAATAAACAACACAACAGATAATAAAATCGATTATATACTTAAAATTTATTGACATTTATTTATCATGGCGCCCATCATATGGGGGGTCAAAATGTTATTACGATGCGGTATCTAGACCTTCTGAGGGCTATGTTTTTAACTCACATAAGTTTGTTTTTAGTATTGTCCACATACTTTGATTACTATACGGGGCAAGAGAGAGGTCCGACACGCCCAACATAGGGCGCGGCCATTTTAAACCCTATGACACAGTTTATAGCTAAAGAATCAGATCGCTCACTCTGCGTCGGCACTTTTTATCTCAATGTTCCAGTTTATACACTGCGCAACTTAGATAATACTGTAACGGTTTGGCTCTACGGACGAGACAGTGCCAGGGTTTGCCACAACAGTACGAGACAACGAACCGTCAAGGTGACAGGAAACCCAACCTACAATCGGGCAGGCTGACAGAAACTTGGAGAAAATGTGAGGAATGATCGAGAACGGTCATGGAAGCCGTTACCATGGATTATTGATGATATGACACTGTCAATTTTTAGTGGAAGATAGAAAGCCGGTCAGCGCGTGGCGGATCAACGTTTCAATTGTAAATAGTAATAATTGTAAATAGTTTACGCGTTGGGATAGTTATTTTGTATTTTAATTAAATAAATAGTTTCAACCCACAATGCAATATATGACAACCGTCTATAATAAAACAGCAGTCTTCTGCGTATCCTGAATTTGTATCCCTGGAGTGGATGTTATTTTGGAACTTTCAACTGGTCTGAGTGAGCTAACTGATTCTTAAAGGGGCGTTTGATTTGAAACTCGATCGAGCGAACGTCGAGGAGACCGAGAGGTGATGACGTCACAATAGAGCATTGAATCAAATCAAATAAAACAGAGTAAAAAACATAACCTCGCTTTTCTGTGATTCTTGTTTCTGGTTTGTATGTTAAAATAGTGAGCAAAAAGTAAAGAAAATGGAAAAACTTTTAATAATAAGGGGCAATGGCCCTGAAATGCAGCATTTACCACAAATGCCCGCTTCGCTCTCATACTCCATGACTGTGATTACTGGTGATTGGATCTGGACAGAAAAAATGTATTTTCCAAACACACATTTTGTGTTTTTTTATGATGAATAATTTTAGCTATAAGACAATAGCGGCTAAGTAATTTGTTGACTTCTTGTCTGGTCTTTAATTTTGAGATTCAAATTTGTTTGTAAGTTAATTAAAAAGAGATAGGTAGAGACAAAGACAAATTTCTCCCTCTTCTCGATCTTTCTGCTCTGAGAACATCGAGCTCGCTCTATGTTCTCGCTCCAAAGCGAAACAAACACTTTAGGGATCTCTCGGAGTGACAATTCAAACACTTTTGAAGCGCTCGGAGATCTCCGATGATCAAATCAAACGCACCATTAGCAATAAACTGTGACTCCAAAAATAATATTCACTGACACTGACAGCATCAAGCAAAATATCAGGTGCGTTTTAATCATCCGGAATTGTCGGTTCAGTCGTTCTAACCTGTCAGATTAAAACAAGAAAACCGACAATTCCGAAGCAGAAGCGGATGATTAAAACACACCTATTAAAAATATTGCGCCAAGATGTAGGCAACACGTAATAAGGGTTGAAAATGGCGGAGTTTTCTATCTCCTTTTAAAAGGCACTCAGAAAGCTGCGCAGTGCGACTATTCTCCGTATAGTAAAAGAAAATCAAAGTATGTAGTATTGACCCGCATGGACAGCGTCTCACAAGTGTTTGTTTTTGGTGACACATTTTTGAATGTTTTTAGAGAAAATAAAGTGAGTTTTGCAATTTAAACATTTAACTAACTCTTGTCTTGTGAATAGTCAATTTGTAAAAATATTTCACTTAGTGCTCCTGTTTAGTGGCATATTTAGAGCTATGTTTCACAAATAACCTAACCTTAAATACAAATACTAACTGGTCCACGTGCCATATTTGTCAATTTGGAATAATGGTGATGCTTCGGTCCCTAGGTAGGTGGAGGTTTCAGCCACGGCCAAAATCATCCCCATATCTAGTATAAGTATTATTTAAACAATCTTTTGTTCGATTTTGTAGATGCCTCGAAAGTATGAACGCAAAATGGACAGAGAAGTTGATAAACTGATGGTAAAAATGCAATACGCTTCTATTTCACAAGATTTATATTTATATGCAGAAATAATTTTTCTCCATCGGCGACTAGGGCTGAATAGATCCCGTTGTGCCATCGTTGGTCCTAGGGAGAAAAACGGCACCGCTAAAGCCTCGCTCAAGGTGCAGTTGCTCAGGCCTAGTTGCGATTGGAGAAGGATGTTATATTTAAAGGATGATCAAATTTGAAATGTATTTTTTTTTACTTTTTTTTTATTTATTTTCTTGTTTGACAAATCCAAAAAGTTCAATTCAATGTCAAGAGAAAACAACAATATCACCTAAGCGATTTTGCTGTGCCAACGCGGACTCTACAAAACGTTTTTCAGAAAGCCAGAAATGGCACAACAGAATCCGCAGTCCCTATGGGTCAACCTGATATTCAGTCCTAAAAGTTTGAAGTCGCTCAACAAGCGTACCTACTCATGGTTAGAGAGACAAACATTGGAAACAAGAAACACAAAGTGCCATAGTTCCAGAGGTAGGCTCTGATGAGTGAACATGAATTTAGGAGAAAAAGGAGGAAAAGTTTAAAAGGTGAAAGAAATTCAACCAGCTTCCACTTTCCGATTATTAATAATATAGCAATGGTGCAAGTTAATGATATTGAGGCTTGGCTTACACAACCACAAAAAGCTAGAACTACGCTAACTCAATCACTGTTTCGATTCAATTAAAATTTCCAAGGAATAGATGTTCCTTAAAGCTTATATTTTCCTTCACTGTTGGAAAATGAACTATTTGTAATGGCCTCGTATAATGTTTTTTGTACGTTATAATAAAAAATGTCAATGTTAATTGTCTAAGTGAAGTTTCAGAACAGTCAGTTTTCCCCTTTGTATTTGTGGCAGTCATTTTGCTGTACGAAAAGGTAAATAAATTAGATCTATAAAAAGTTGTATTATTCCACTAAAGGTAAAAAAGCTAAACCCATATATCGAGCGAGGATGCGATGGTAAAGGAAGCAATCTGTTATCATCCATTCATGTGGTCCTTCTAGAGTCGGATTAGTGGAATAATACCCCAGGATTTCATAAAATTTGTTAAATTTAAATAAACGCCGTCCCAGGTGTCCCCCAAACGCGAGCAGGTAGCATCGCAAACGCAAAGTCTAGGTAGAAGCTTCGAGTTCGTTCCAGAAAAGCAGCCATATTTGATCGTCGTCAACAACCAATCATATCTCGCAGATTTAGTGTTGTCACTCACCAGTAGAAGCATTGTGATTTGCCGGGTTTGTCACGTCACGACACAATTTAAATGAGTGGAGGAGCTGCGTCGTGCTTGGAAGAAGCAGGACAGAAAATAAGTCACTAGGTCAGTGATTCGATTGTGATATTTTCAAGTTCAAGGTAACTGTTTGTTTTTATAACCAGCTGTTGAAAAATCAGTGCTAATTCAATTTTAAATGACTACTGTTCGTAACTAAAAGTGAAAATATAAAAGACACTTCTTGTTCAACAAAAATAATTTATTACTATTAGTAGTTAACGATGGAGAAATTAATAAAAAAGAGAGCGATTCAAAAGGGCGGTATTACTCGCATTATTTCATTTTTTAAAAGAAATCAAGACAAATCTTTAACTACTCCTGACTTAACAGTAAGACAAGTAGCTTTAGATGATAGTTTTGAGAAATATTCCGAAATACAAGATGAAATTGAATTATTGGATGAAGCTGAAAGTGCAGACAGAGAAGAAGTTGAATCGAAATATTTTGAAGTCAAAGTAGAAATTCAATCGAAATTAGATGAAATTAATTTAAAAACCTCAACAAATTCTTCATCTGCATTTCAACAAATTGTTCAAAATAGTTCATCTAGCTTACCAAAAATTTCTCTGCCAGTGTTTTCCGGTAAAATGGAAGACTGGAAAGGTTTTATAGATTTGTTTACAGCGTTAGTGATTGATAATACTAATATCACTAATGTAGAAAAATTATGTCATTTAAAAACGTCATTAAACAATGAAGCTCTTAAATTAATTAGCAATTTGAGAGTTGAAAATGATAATTTTGATGTAGCACTAAATATTTTAGAAGAAAGATATGGCAACGAATTATCTCAAGTGAACAACCATATAAAACAATTACTTGATTATCCTTCAATAAATTATTGCACAAGCAAAAATTTGCGTGAACTTATTGCACATCTCAAACAAAATTTACAGTCTTCAAAACTTAAATGTTACTAATGACTCTTTGTTAGAACTGTTCTTAATTCACATATTTTCACAAAAACTCGATCAAAGGACAAGAAACTGTTTCGAACAAGAGCGAATAAAAGAAATTCAGTTAAAACGCTCGCTTCCCAATTTAACTGATTTTTATACGTATTTAGAGGGTAGATGTCTTTACCTTGAAGGTGCTTCAAATTCTACTGACGAAAGGTTACTCAAAAAAAAGGTTTCTCACTTAATAGTGAACCCCCATGATAATAAATTATCTTCTCTAATAAACTGTTTATATTGTTCGCTCAGTGACCATACTATTTATAAATGTGTGAAATTCAATTCACTTAATCATTCACAAAAACGACAATTCGTATATACTAACAAGCTTTGCATCAATTGCCTTGGTACAAAACATTTATCGATAGACTGTAAATCAAAAAATTGTTCAATTTGTGATAAAAGACACCACACTTTACTGCATAATGATAATTTTACTAATTCCAAGTACTCTCACTTGAATAATAAGCGCCCTGGTCTTACCAATTTAGGTACCCCTAATGCTCAAAATAATTCACAATTGTTTCTCTTAAACACTCAAAATAATCCATCGAATTACTCTCACTCTAATAACACACGATTTAACCACTCAAGTACTCAAAGTAACCCCACAAATTTATCAAATAATACTCACTCTCAACCAAACACTCAACTGAATTATTCTCAACAGTCTCAAAATACTCGTTCAAATTACAGTCAACCCCATGGTCTCAGTAACCACACTCACACTCAAATAACCCAAGCTTCTCATCAAAATGCAGAAAATACTCAAATCGCTAATCCAAATAATCATTCTTTACATTGTACACAAACTCAAGTAATGAACACTAAGTCTATAGAGAATACAGTTACACTATTCAATAACGCAACACAAATACTATTAGCCACAGCTACGGTTCAGGTACAATCAGACAATGGTGAGATTTTTTACGCAAAGGCATTGCTCGATAATGGATCACAGTCATCTTTTATTTCTTCTGAATTATTTAAAAAACTTAAAAATTCATCTTACACAAGAGAACTTCAAATCACAGGAATTACGAATACTTTGATGCAATCAAATAAAATGACTGATATAATAATAAGATCAACCTCGTGTAATAAAAAGTTTAAGGTATCTTGTGCAATATTACCAAAAATCACTTGTGATTTACCCCAAATTGGTATAGGGAAATTTTCATTACCAATACCAAACAATATAGAATTAGCTGACCCTACTTTTTACACCCCTTCAAAAATAGACTTATTACTTGGCTCAGACGTCTATTATGAATTAATAAAACCAGGTTTCATCAGATTAGGTGAAAATCTGCCTCTTTTACAAAATACTTATCTTGGTTGGGTTTTAGGTGGCCCTATTGAAATGAAAAATTGTCTTCCATCACAATCTCAATTAAGTTTTTTTGCACAAACAGAACAAAACGATTTGTTAACAAAATTTTGGCAATTAGAGGAAATTCCAAACAAACCGCGTTTAACACCTGATGATGAACTCGCCGAAACTAAGTTTAAAGACACTCTTATTATTTTGGAAAATGGTCGTTTTCAGATTGATCTTCCTATAAAAAATTCAACTGAGCATTTAAAACTAGGAGACTCCTTTTCACAAGCCAGCAAAAGGTTTTATTTGTTAGAAAAACGTTTTCAAAGGAACTATAATTTATTCTCACAATATCAATCATTTATAAATGAATACATTTCGTTAAATCATGCAAGGTATGTTCCATTGACACTAACTAATTCATTAAATGAAAGTAAATATTTTCTACCGCATCATTGTGTGATTCGGGAAGAAAGCATTACAACTAAATTAAGAGTAGTTTTTGATGCCAGCATGAAGACAACATCTGGTATCTCATTAAATGATATAATGTTAAAGGGTTACACGGTACAACCGGAACTGTTTGATATCTTGTGTCGTTTTAGACACTTTAAATTTGTTTTAGTCACTGATATACAAAAAATGTATCGGCAAATTGAAATTAATCCTAAGCATCGATTTTTACTTAATATTCTATGGAGAGATCACCCAGAGCAACCTCTCAAATGCATTGAGTTGTCAACTGTCACATATGGTACTAATTGTGCTCCTTTTCTTGCAACCAGATCGCTTTTTGAATTAGCCAAAAAATACGAAAATAATTTTCCATTAGCCTCAGACGCCCTCATTAATCAATGTTATGTAGATGATATTCTCATGGGCACTAACGACATTGACCAGTTATTTAAATTATATCACCAACTTAAGGATTTATTAAATTTGGCTTGTTTCAATTTACATAAATGGAAATCCAATTCTGTTACATTTTTACAAAAAATTCATGAGAATTCCCATCATATAGACTATAATTTAACGTTAGATAATTCCACTAACAAGGTCTTAGGTCTTTCTTGGAATGCACTAACTGATGAATTTTCCATCCAATTACCGTCCATCCCTTTTTCACAAATACCCACAAAAAGAAACGTGTTGTCAACAATATCCCAACTATTTGATCCTTTAGGTTTAGTGGGCCCTGTTATTCTAAAAGCTAAACTGATTATGCAAAAAATATGGATCAATAAGATTAATTGGGATGATCAATTACCGCAACAATTGCAAAGTGAGTGGAATACATTTGTAAATACTATCTCAAAATTTTCAGCAGTAAAAATTCCGAGATATATCTTTCTATCTATCAAAATAATAAGTATCGATATTTGTGGATTCTGCGATGCAAGTCTCAAGGCTTACGGAGCTTGCATCTACATAAGAACTTTATATGAAAACAATCAAACTTCCTCACATTTAATTTGTTCCAAATCTCGAGTTGCCCCACTGAAATCATTAACGTTACCTCGTTTAGAGTTGTGTGGAGCATATCTTCTTTCCAAACTCACTGAGAAAATAGTTTCCCTTGTTAAATCCAAATTAATCATAAATCATGTATATCTGTTTACCGACTCTCAAATTGTATTGTGTTGGTTAAAATCTCATCCGTCACGTTGGACAACCTTTGTTGCCAACCGAATTGCAGATATTCAAGAGCTTACATATTCTTACCAGTGGTGTCACGTAAGGTCAAGCCTCAATTCGGCTGATTTCGTATCTCGTGGAGCAGACCCTGAACAAATAATCAACTGCCCCTTATGGTGGCATGGTCCTGAATTTATCCAAGATCCTAACGTGAATCTGAATAATTTTGTTATGAACCAATGTTCAGAAAATTTGCCAGAGCAAAGAAAAACCTTTGTGCATCATCTAATAAATGAATCAAATTGTGAAGAAATTTTTGACCGTTTTAGTGATTTCACCAGACTACACAGAGTTCTAACTTTTTGTCTTCGTTTCATTAATAATGCAAACCCAAACTCAGAAAAACTTTCTGGGTCACTGTCAGTACAAGAGCTGCAAAATTCACTCACTAAAATTATAAAATGTGTACAATCTAGATATTTCTCCCGAGATATTCATGAACTCAATAAAGGAAAATACGTATCTAATAAAGATTTACTTCCTTTACATCCATTTGTAGATACGTGTGGCCTTCTTAGAGTTGGAGGCAGACTCTCAAAAGGTGATTTATCTTTCAATCAAAAACACCCCATTCTACTCCCAGCTAAAGACCATATTACTCACCTTTTAATAAAAAAGGAACATTTACGTTTGTACCATGCAGGTCCCAAATCAGTATTAGCTAATTTAAGATTGCGTTATTGGCCTATTAACGGCATTCGCGAAACTAAAAAGATCCTTAAAAACTGTGTTACATGTCATCGATTTAAGGCGCAGATTGCTCAACAAATTATGGCAGATTTGCCAAAATCCCGCATTTCCATCGCACGCCCATTTTCTAAGGTAGGAATTGATTTTGGAGGTCTCATATTAATAAAATCATCTCCTTTGCGAAAGGCACCCATATTAAAAGCCTATTTTGCAGTATTTGTATGTATGGCCACTAAAGCCATACATATAGAACTTGTTTCAGATTTGACATCTGAAGCATTTTTGCTTACACTTAAACGTTTTATTGCACGAAGAGGTAATCCTAATGAAATTTTTAGTGATAACGCTACAAATTTTGTAGGCGCGAAAAATCACTTACATGATGTATATAAATTTTTTAAATCTCAAGACAATTTAGAAAGTATATTTAATTTTTTAAGTTTAACGGAGATTAAATGGACGTTTTTACCTCCTAACAGTCCCCATTGGGGCGGGTTATGGGAAGCAGCAGTTAAAAGCACAAAATTCCATATAAAAAGAGTCCTTGGTGACGCACATTTAACTTTTGAACTTCTAACTACTGTCCTTGCTCAAATCGAAAGTATTTTAAACTCTCGGTCTTTATGTCCGCTATCAAATGACCCTTCGGACTTAAGTTTTTTAACGCCAGGTCATTTTTTAATAGGCACCAATCCAATGTCTTACCCTGAAAAAGACCTTAGTGAAATCCCAGAAAATAGGCTATCATTGTGGAAAAAGGTCACGCAAATTAATCAAAGATTTTGGAAAAGGTGGAGTGTTGAATACCTAAACCTTTTACAACATCGGCCAAAATGGCATACTGAATCAAAAAATTTAGAAATTGATGACCTTGTACTAATTGTTGAAAACAACACCCCTCCTCTTCACTGGCCACGTGGAAGGATACTAGAGATAATTTTGAGTCACGATAATAAAGTGCGAGCTGTAAAGGTTAAAACACAAGATGGTATTTTTGTTAGGCCAATTGTTAAAATATGTCCTTTTCCTGCAGCATCCGCATAGGTGTTTAAATATTTTATAATTGTTTTTTTTTTTCTGATTTATTTATTTTTTTGTTTTGAAGCTAAACACTTCAAAAGGGGGGAGGATGTTGGAAAATGAACTATTTGTAATGGCCTCGTATAATGTTTTTTGTACGTTATAATAAAAAATGTCAATGTTAATTGTCTAAGTGAAGTTTCAGAACAGTCAGTTTTCCCCTTTGTATTTGTGGCAGTCATTTTGCTGTACGAAAAGGTAAATAAATTAGATCTATAAAAAGTTGTATTATTCCACTAAAGGTAAAAAAGCTAAACCCATATATCGAGCGAGGATGCGATGGTAAAGGAAGCAATCTGTTATCATCCATTCACAATTCTTTTGTTTCAATGTATACTTATCGAGAAAAACTTTTTTTTTGCTAAATTGAGGTTATATATGTTTTATATTTAATATTATGCCAATATCGATATCTTTTATAATAATTTCTACATAGGCCGAATCCTCCCTCAGTACTGGCTGAATCTGCCTCCAATGATGGAGGATTCGACCAAATTCTTTATATTTTTATATTTATTGCGCAAAATCCTGGAAATAAGTTTATGTCACTAATTTGGGTTTTAATAGTCTTAGAAATGTCTAAAGACTATGTAGCAAAACAAACTCTCAATATTTAACAAGAAATATGGGTTTTATGAGTTCATTTCTACAAACTGGCCAAATCATCCACCCTCTTCTTTACCATACTTTAAAAATAGAAAACTTTTTTACCTGAGAAGGTAATAAGTGACATCAAAATGTATTTTTAAATATTTATAATGGTAGTATTAACTCAAAGGAAAAATTAGATAGATAAAATAAACCACCCTATAAAAATAAAGTGATAATTAATTTCTTCGTAGGTCAACTAATTATTTTATTACCCTATGGGCATTTTACCCTTGTTGGGAGGGGCTCTAGTAATTCATATTTTAACTGTAAGTACATAACATTAATAGAAGTTTTTTAATATACATATAAACATAAGGGATGTATCATCCCTAATAAAAATGTCTAAACTCCTTTTTCAATGGTTTAGTTCACGATCAAGTATTCTCAATTACAATGTTGCTGTGGTATTGCCACTGTCTATTCGCGTACTGTCCACTGCCAGTGTTGCCAGAGGCCTTCAAAGAATTGTACAGATCCCAGGACAACATTGTACCAGATTTTAAACGATTGTACAGAAACGAAATATGAAATATGTATGTCAACTAATTGTTTATTAATAAATTTGGCAAACTACATGTTAATTCTAAATACCATTATTAAACTAAGTTGTTAAGGACGCGACTTTGTTATTTTGCCATGCAGTTCATTTCGCCCATCCTTACTCATAGAGATAGAGGAAATTAATTTCATTGAAAAATTGCGAAAATTTCGTTGAAAAAAAATAGACAATTTTTTCCCACAAATTCTCGTTCATGTGGACTTTACTATAGAAGTACTTTTTTTACTTCCTCATAAAGGATATCTATTTTATCCACGATAACTCATGAACGGATACAAAGAAAAACACCAAATTTTAAATTTAAGCTTTATTTCGGCCTGCGGAGGAACATCTGAGGGAGTACTTTATTGGGGGTCATGTTTATGTTTTATAGAATATATCTGTTATTTACATTTAGAGAAGAAAATGCTTTAAATAAAAGTTACTTCTTAGTTCTAATATTATTTTCCTATAAAACTCTCTATATCTCTGAAATGAGTAAGATTAAAGGCTACGCATGGGAGTGTTTTGAACTGAGCTAAGTGTACTCTACCTCCCATTAAGCTATGTCCCTTTAAATCTGAAACACCCTGTATACGCACTTGTACATTATCTCCAATGAAGGCCATCTTGTTTGACCTAATCTTAACAATTTGTGAGGTTTCGTGTCAATAAATTCTTAAAATTCTTTACAAACGGTAAGCCTTTTTGGACTTTTCGATATATAGTTGTATATGTCTTAAGGTGGGTCCACATTGCTCCTGTTCGTGCTTACACGCGTGCTTGTGATCGCGCTTATGCTGTTTCCGGAACGTTGCCTTTTGTGTTTCTTCTGTTTGTCAAGATCGTATTATCCGCGAGCAAAAGTGTCCACATTGTAGTTCTGTGTTTGCGCTCTTGCGGTTTCGACATGGATGATCAATTATTACTAACGACGGCTGCCAGTGCGTTAATTATTATTTATAAAACGGAGAGAACAGGAAAAAAAGTGACAAAAAGACGGTGTTGGATGTCAAATATTTTTAAAAGTAGTTCCAAATACAGTGGAAGTAATCTTCTCCATGATTTATTTACAAACATATGGGATGTTTTTCAATAATTTTTGTCGCATTAGTATTACCGATTTTGAAACACTAATTAATTTAGTTGGCTCACATATCCAAAGAAAGAATTTTTTTTTTAATATTTAGTTTCGTAAAGCCCAATTAGCTTCAACATTTTTTCTTCAGTCCACTCTCTATTGCACTGCGCCTAGCTCGTACACTCGTACTTGAATGCACTTGAAAGCGAACAGTAAAAACAAAAAAAATCACCAAACCGCCGTCAACTGTGCTCGCGCTCACACTATGCCTTTGATGTACCGCTACCCGACCGAACAGTCAAAACAGGTGTTTTGGGTGATTGCAAGCACGAGGAACACTGCAAACAGCTCAAACACGACAAATATGATTTTTGTTTCATTCGTGCTGTTTGCTCCGTTTGTTGCGCTTGTTGTGTTCGTTCGCACTGTTCGCGAGCAATGTGGACCCACCTTTAGACAAACTCCTCTACCGTAGAAGGTATTTTTTTGTCGCTTCTGATGCACATCGATGTAAGGAGTGACATATACAACCAAGAACAAAAATATTTGAATTAACTTTTTCTTTAAGTTTTGCTCTCCTATCTGCCCCATCATAACAGAAACGTTATCTGCACCGAAACCAATAACATTATGGTAATTAATTTCAGATTTCTCCAGCAAATCCAAAATGGCTTTAATGAGACTATCCGCAGAACAATTCTCTACCTCTACCAGTGACAATAACTGGTCTTTAATGTAATTTTGGTTTATATCTACAAAACGGCACAAAATTGTTAAACATTTTTTTGAAGAGATGTCTGTTGTTTCATCTACTATTTAGTTAGTTGTTGCACAAGTTCATTTTCAGCCTCAATCTTCAACATTTTAATTATTTGGGTAGTCTTTGTTCTCCCACAATTTATATTTTTCACCACTTGAGAATCTGGAATACTAGATACTAGAAGTTTAGGAACATGATCCATTAGCAACATTGAGCAATTATGTTCTGCGATGAGGCTCATACTTAATTTGTACTCGGTTTCTTTAGCTACAACCGTCAATCTTTTTTCTTCTGAAGATTCTTGAAGCAATTTTTCAATGTTTCCTGTATTTGTAACCTTTTTGGCATTTTTTTGTGAAACTGATTCTTTTCATGCCTTGTTAAATGAGCTGCCCCACCATCAACTGTGTGATTACATAAAGAGCAAATTTTCTCTCCATTACAAAGTAGTTTTACCTATGGAAACTGTCTAAATTTATGATCATATTTTTTTTTTCTTTACAAAGAAATTAAAAGACTAGAGGAAGCGTTGGTCTTATTATTATTTAAAATAAATTATGGCATTTATATCCGTCATGCTACGATTGGAAAACCAGGATTTATTAGTAGAATAACAATATTTTACAGTAAAAAAAATTACTTGCTGTGGAGGAGAGCTATCCCTACATTCCCGACTGGATGAGGTTGTCGCAAATTCAGATTCTGATAAATCACTATTTTGTTCTATAGTAATTGTGTCGGAATTTATTATTTTATTAGATGGTCTAGTCTAAATAAACCTGATGAAATAGAAGGCTAAGAAATACTAAGCCTCGGATCTGCCTCTTTGGCTTTTCTTATTACAAACCTGTTAATTACAATAGTTTTAATTATTTATTAATACAACACTTATAAGATGTAAAATTTACTCTAGACCTAACAAACCCAACAAATAATAATACGAACCTATCCATTTTTTACACTAAAATACTTATTTTTCTTCTGCTACTGATTTAAAAACATTTTGAAATTTATCGATATTTATGGTATGCATCGATTTTTATTTTAAAAAATTCGTGCTGTCAGATATATGTTTAAAATTGTACAAAATGTACCAGAAATATTATAAATGTACTTTTGTACAAACGGTCTCAAAATGTACCAGATCTGTACAATTGTACCAGCTCTGGCAAAGCTGTCCACTGCGCTGGTCTGCCTTCTTCCGCTCGTCAATCCTGACACGCATGTGTATGGACTTCAAGAATGCGTGGTGGGGAGCAGAGGAATTTTTATATTTATTGCGCAAAATCCTGGAATAAGTTTATGTCACTAATTTGGGTTTTAATAGTCTTAGAAATGTCTAAAGACTAGGTAGCAAAACAAACTCTCAATATTTAACAAGAAATATGGGTTTTATGAGTTCATTTCTACAAACTGGCCGAATCATCCACCCTCTCCTTTACCGTACTTTAAAAATAGAAAACTTTTTTACCTGAGAAGGTAATAAGTGATATCAAAATGTATTTTTAAATATTTATAATGGTAGTAATAACTCAAAGGAAAAATTAGATAGATAAAATAAACCAGCCTATAAAAATAAAATAATTAATTTGTTAGAGAAACAAATAAGTTAATAATTTAAACTGTGTTTTAAAATACTGTTACTATCTGTTTATTCTCCTGTTGGGAGGGGCGCCAGGAATTCATATTTTTGCAATAAGTGCATAACACTAGGTAATAGAAGTTTGTTAGAATACATTTTAAAGTGATAATTTATTTTCTTCGTCGGTCAACAAACTATTTTATTATCCTATGGGCATTTTACCCCTGTTGGGAGGGGCGCTAGTAATTGATATTTTTGCTGTAAGTACATAACATTAATAGAGTTTTTTAATATACATTTTAAAGTGATAAATTTATTTTCTTCTTTGGTGAACTGATTATTTTATTATCTTAAGAGCATTTTACCCCGTTGGGAGGGGCGTTAGGAATTCATATTTTTACTGTAAGTACATAACACTAATATACGTTTTTAAGAATACATTTTAAAGTGATATTTTTTGCTTCTTTGATCAACTAATTATTTTATTATCCTAAGGGCATTTTACCCCTGTTGGGATGGGCGCTAGTAATTCATATTTTTACTATTAGTATATAAAACTAACAGAAGATCTTAAGAATACATTGTAAAGTGATAATTTATTTTCTTCGTAGGTCAACTAATTATGTTATTATCCTAAAGGCATTTTACCCTTGTTTTGAGGGACGCTAGTAATTCATATTTTTACTGTAAGTACATAACACTACCTAAAAGAAATTTTTTTAAATACATTTTAAAGTGATCATTTATTTTCTTCTCTGATTAACTATTTTATTATCCTAAGGGCATTTTAACCCTGTTTGAAAGGGCGCTAGTAAAAAAGTAAAAACTAATTAAAGAATTTTAAATTACATTTTAAAGTGACAACTTTTTGCTTCTTTAGTAAAATAATGATTTTATCCTAAAGGCGTTTTACCCAGTTAGGAGGTGCGATAGTAATTCATTTTTTATTTTTATTACGTTTTTTTACCAATAAAAATATTTTAAAACACAGTTTAAAGTGATAACTTATTTGTTTCTCTGTCAAAATAATTATTTTATTATTATAGGGTAGTGTACCCTTGTGGGAAATTTTTTATTATATCTATCATACTTTTCCTTTGAGTTAATACTACCATAATAAATATTGTAAAATACATTTTTTTAAGGTATGGTACTGTCCTTTTAATTTTAATTAATATTGATGTAATATTTGAAAAAACATCGTATTATAAAATTTCGGTCAAAGTTTAAATTGCTTTTGTACTATTTTTTACCTAATAATTAATTGACTCTATTTGAAAGATACTACTGATCGTTCGGTTATATTCGGAATTTTCGCTGCTAGAAATTGGCTCTAGGATCACACCAGTTAATTTTATTAGTTCAGATTATATCATTCGATATAATTATTATTAATATGCTTTTTTCTGACTATGTCTTAATATATCGGATATATAGTTTTAAAGTGGCAACATCGCAGAGAAAACATTCAATCGCAGAGTTACATATTTACGATAGGTATTAGGTATATTTTCGCAATTAATGATAACGAAAGAAAAAATGTCCCATGTTTTGATAATCGCTACCCAGATATAATAAAGTAAATTAATGTCAAAGGTCAAAAATAAAATCTGAATTATTGTAAGACAATAGGTACCTACATAACCAAACATTTACGGTAGATATCACAACCAATATAAAGTGGATGTTAATAAATGTTATTAAGAGGTAGTTAACATCTATTGACCCTGCATTAAATAATAATGGTAGTAATCATACTCACCTTTGTGGGTCTCGTTCGTAAATGAAAATATAAATCACAACATTCACGCTATTTACTGCTCAACAAAATGTTAAATAGGTATACTAATTCTGTATTCCGTATCTCGTATCGTATCTCTGAACTTCTGATATTGTATTTCATATAAAACAATGTTGCCAAGCATATTTTTTGTAGGTATGCTCGATAAGAGCAGTATTTTAGATCGTTTAAAAGTACGTTAGTGTTTTATTAATGGTTTTTTTGAACTTCTGTTATCATAATAGGATAGAGTGGGACAGGTTGGAACAATTTTTGGTGACATATCACTTTATGTCACAAAATTATAGATTTGACATATATATTAAATAAAACTACAGATAGAAATTTCTTGGAAAAAAAAAAATTGCGGATTATAGTCAAAATTCAAAAATATGGCCTTTCCAAGTTGGAACTATTTTTTATTGCGGATGTTGAAAACTACTTATTAGGCATTCCAACGACCTGGGCGGCTATCCTCGACATTCGCTAAAAAAAACGAACCGTTTTCGAAAGCGAATGGTTGAAAAGCGACTAGTTTTTGAAATCTATATTCTTGACTTCTATGAGCATTCGTTTTTTAGAACGTGTACGTTTTTAACAAGCATATAATATGTCTGGCATCACTGTAAACTGTCTATATCGCTGAATTCAAGTAATGTGCAGGCCATAAAAAAATAAGGATTATGTAATTTAATTACAACAAACCAATTGTAAATTTATCGAATGATGATTTTTTCTAATCACATAATATATCAATGTTCAGGATAAACTGAATCGTTAATTTTTGGCAGAAAAATAGCTATACGGGTGCAGTCAATGCAACCTATAATTCTAGGAAACTCGTACGTCATAAAAACCTAGTTTTTATGATACAAAATTAATTTAAATAATAACTTTACTTATCTTATTCAGTTCTTTAATATTTTGTGGCAATTTTACACCGCAAGCAAATTAATATCTGTAAATAAAAAAATAAAAATTACATGAATTAATAATTAAATTCTTACACGGTAAGATATAAAAAAATATTTATTCAATATCCATTAAATTCAAAAATGGATTCTGCCTCTGCATGTCTGAATCTTTGAACATTATTTTCTTCCAAGTTTTCTAATTGTACAATTATTAATAATAATTGAAAGAAATTCTTAGCTATTAGACTTTTTAGTACTGAAAACCATATTTATAAGAAATTAGATACTTTTGTAGGTATTAATAAAAAGTAGTTTACCTAGAATTTGTTAAAATCAATCAATATTATTAGACATCCTAAAAGTGACATATAAGTGACATTGTGACAAATCCTTGAAAACATGCACGTTTTATCAAAAACGTGTGAAAAATTCCGCTCGCTGTAAAATACCCGTTTTAAAAACGTACACGCTTCTAAAACGAATGTCGAGAATAGCGAATAGCTCGTATGTTGCTAAAGCGTATACGTTTTTTAGAAAACGATAGCCGAGGATAGGGCCCCTGTCCAAATGGCTACCAGTGGGTACTGACAGTTTAGATATGGCAACCCTGTTGTCATGTTGTCATTAACAGGGTCAATGATACATATGTGTTATATACATTGCTCAAAGCTGGTCGTTTGCGAGCAGCCATATTGCCTGGCAAATATTTATTAATTTGAATCAGTTTAGCCAAAATGTGTTTTAAAACCAATTTTCAGACTTTAGATATTTAAAAAATAATAATTGCTTATATTTTTACTTCAAGGCATAAGCTTATGTTTATTTTAAAAAATAGGGATGATCAATCTATGTAACTATCTATTTCACTCACCTTGTCAAATCACCAGGCCTACAGAGTTGCCATAACTTTGCCACATCATAACCTGTCAAAACCCACTGGTAGTCATTCAGTTTGGAATGCCTAATTACTTGATAGAAGCGTAGTAATTTCGATTCGTGGTTGCTCTTTTGTGTATTTGTCAAGAATTTGATTTTATTTATCGCAATTTTATTTGTGTTTTTATGTTTTACATAGGTTTTAAGTATTTTATGGATTATTTATTAAAGACTATTTATATGGTACGAAATATACGAGTATAGCGCAGTTCCTAAAGATATGTTTGCCAATATTTGTGAGCATATTGCAGAAAAATAATATGTGTTTTAAATCAATAAATAGGTATTCCTAAATTTTATGTTGCGTTTATTGCAACAATTAATAGGTATACTTAGGCAACTTAGGTTTGTTTGGTAGAAGTAGTGATATTGAGCTGAGAAGCAAGAATGTATATTCTTTGATCTGTGTCAGTTGGTCGGGAAGCGAATTTTTTAAAAATTATGTTTTCAATTCATTTTTTATGTTGGTTCGGTTACGTAATTTTTTAATAGGCCTTTTCATCACAATTTTTTTTTTGTGCGCATGTGTCAGTATCAGCCATCTTTTTCGTACTGTTTTTTGTTAACAAGCATGTTAAAATGTCCACGTGAAAAAAATTATAATCGATAAATATTAATTTTAAGTATATTCGTTTAAAAAAATGGGATAAAAAAGTAAAGTAATAAGTGTCTTAATTGAAAAATCAATTTTTGCAATCAATTAATTATGTTATCAATACGGAAACAAAAAACTAAAGGTATTGTTATGAGTATGTAAAAGTGACACACGGTATAAATTAATATTTTATAAAAAGACTTTCCTGCAATATCGTAAAAAACTATCAAATTAGGCAAAATACATATTAAAACAAGTTCAAAATGAGCATGAGTGAAAAAATTTGATCGAAGTGACAAAGGTTTTCGATCGATTGATGGATGATGTTAGGTACTAAATAAAGATACTTATATTTGTTCACTACATTTTCATGGAGAAAGTGGTTCAACAGAAAAAAATCCTTGTCTGGTATTACACAATATTTTTTAATGTTAAATACTACTTCGGTATACACTGTTATATTATCAAAAATGTCATGTTGATCCTTAAAATTTTAAATATTTTATCTTATTAATTAATTATACTCGTGATTAACTTTCATGTTAATGTGTTTTTGCAATTATTAATAGTTGGTTGGCATAAATAATTAGAATAGAGTTATAATTATTATTTGTTTTTATTAATTATTTACACAGTTAATATTAAAACCTAACCTCTCAATTACACTTTTTTTCCTTATTCCGAACGTCCACGTCACTTCAAGAACCTTTTTAATTGCTCAAAACTATGTGCTTCCACAGAGTAATAAAAATGTATATCACCATCAACGATTTTTTCTAATGATTGATTTGTATGTAGAGATAATATTCTCCAGCCATTGTTAATCAAAACAGGGCGAAACTTTTGAGTTGGCGCTATTTCAACATGGCGGCTGCGCTTGCGCTCATCATATGATGAAAAGGCCTATTATTTTAATATTTCAAATATATAATTTTTTTGTTGGTGGTGTTTTCTTGTGCAATATAGGAAAAATGTTAGGGGTGGTACATTTCATGATGAAAAACATTATTTTTAATGCCGTTTCTTTATAGGAAGGTATTGTGACGAAGTCACTATATTTTAATTTAAATTAATTATAAAAATGTAAATTTTAATGAATTTTCGTGGAAGTACGCTTTAAAGGACCCCTGTGTGTTGGATTCCCTAGTCATTGTCGGCTCGCAGTTGCTGAGCGAGCCCCCCGTAGTTTAAACTATTCTCATTTGTACTGTAAAATCATGTTCGTATTAAAAGACCGAATTTCATGCAAAATTATCTAAATTATTTGCGAAGGTGTGCGAGGGTAATTTTTTGTTGTTATTAGTAGTAAATAGTCCGAAAACTGGTGATGGCTTCTCCGACTCCGAACTGGTTGACGTTTATCGCTTCAGCTGAAAAGGCATAAGTAAGAGTGAAGCAAAAATTTTAGCTCTCACTTCTTGACCACCGCAGTTAGTGTCTTGTAGTTCCTCCGTAGCTCTTCACCGAAGTAGTGATACACAGTTGGTGAACCGTTTAGTTTTTCTGTATTTCCGATTATTAACCAATAGTGTGGAGGGTGGGTTACCTCCATGGCACTTAGGCCTTATTAGGCTCATTGTGCATCCTCCTGAGATGATAGGCACCTCATAGCTCGTGAGCCAGCCTACAGATTTTATGTAGTTGACAACGTCGCCAAGATGTGCTGCTCTCATATCGGCCGGTGTTAGCCGATACTGGCCGAACACAATTCTTCTAATAAATGAGAGCGTTGGGCAATCATAAAGTATATGCTCGATGGTCTCATCTTCTTGTTCACACCCTCTGCAGAGTGCGGATTCTGACAGCCCCATGATATGGAGAAGCTTTCGTACTTGGCAATGACCAGTCAGAATGCCTGTGACTAGGCGCAGATTCTGTCTAGTCATAGTCAAGTATTTGTTTGCTGCAGTGTTGTCAGGATAACTTAAGAGCTCCCTGGCAACTCTGCAGTTTCTTGTTTCATCCCATCTTTCCTTGAATTTCACAAGGGAATCTTCTTTGATTAGGTCTGTCACTACCGATTTTGTCAGGCCAATAGAAGGGCCAGGTCCAAAAAGTATTTGGTTGGCTGCTTTCTTGGCTAGTGAATCAGCAAGACGGTTACCTTTCGATGTGGCGTGACCATTGATCCATCTTAAGGTGACCACATTGTTGATGGATACTTCGGCCAAAGCGTCCTGACATTCTAGTACTAACCCTGAGTAAATTCGTGGTCTGTTTAGGGTAAGTAGTGCTTGTCTGCTATCTGTATAGATGAGCATGTTCCTTCCAGTGATATTGTTTCTGGTTATTTCTTTTGCTGCTATGAGAATACCCGTTAGCTCTGTTTGAACTACACTGGCACTATTGCTCACAGCCCATTATATGTTTAGGTTTAAGAATCTGGAGTATATTCCACATCCTGAGCCTTGTTTTGTTTTAGAACCGTCGGTGTAGATATGAATCATACCTGCCACTTCCGGCTCTTCTATTTGTTCTATTATAACGTTATATATCTTATGGAAGATATATCTCGGTGAGATGGAGTCCATGTTAGCTTGAAGCAGTGGGAGCGTATCCTGCGCCTCCTGCTAAAAGCGACCTCTCACCTCACCAGATCCTACATCAGGTTCTATTCCAACCGTGCGAAGGCATGTCATTGTCGTCAGAGCAACCTCCTTGATGTAAATATCAAGGGGGTGAGACTGAGAATGACTTCCATGGCCCTGGTCGGTGTTGTTTTCATGGCTCCTGTTAGGTTGAGACATGCTGTTCTGTGAATTTGTTTTAGTTTACGGATAGCTGTTAATTTTTGGGTTTTCGGTACCCAGACAACTGCACCGTATGTTAGCATAGGTCTTCTGATAGCCATGTAAGTCCATGCGACGACTCTGGGGAAGACACGTCAGGTGCGCCCCACGCTTCGGCGGCATTGTTCATAAGCAATGTATGCTCTTTTAACTTTATTTTGTAAATGCGAGTTCCATGTTAACTTGCTGTAAAAGGTGAGACCTAGGTACTTAACCTCTGTTGCAAAATTTAGTTTTGTGTTTAGGAGTTCTGGAGGTTTTAATTCCATTTTTATCCTTTTCCTTGTGAAAAGGACCATTTCTGTTTTAGGATTGATAGACAGTGAATGGTCCTTGCACCACTGTTCGATACTTTTTAGAGCTACTTGCATTCGTTCGCAGAGTATGTTCTCAAAATTCCCTGTTTGCAGAATGACCAGGTCATTTGCATATGATTTTGTGTAGTGACTGTCATTATTTAGGCGGCTGATGAGAGTGTCGAAGACCATATTCCACAGTAGAGGTGATAGCACCCCTCCCTGTGGACATCCCCTCGCAACCAAGCCTCTTATATTCACATCTTCTACACTTATGTTTACTGCTTGCTTTGAGAGCATGTTATGTATCCACCCACTAACCATTTGTAGAATATTCCTGATGGTTAGTGAGTGTATTATCTTTAGGAAGGTGGTTTTATGAAAAGCACCTTCTATGTCTAATGTCTATGTCTATGAAAACACCCAAGGCGGACTCCTTATTGTCCAGGGATCTTTCTATCCGGCCAGCAACTAGATGAATGGCTGAATCAGTAGATCTGCCTGGGGTGTATGCATGTTGGTTTGGGTGTAGTGGTGTTGTTGTAATCACCGTATCCCCCATGTACCTTTCGCATAGCCTTTCCAATGTCTTCATGGAAAACGATGTTAGACTAATTGGTCGGTATGTTTTTGGGACAGTGTAATCCATCCTTCCAGGTTTGGATATAAATACCACTTTTACCTCCATTTTTCGGGGAAATACCTCAAAGCCAACGAGGATCTGAATATACCCACCAGGTGCGGTGTGAGTTCTTCCAGACACCACTGAAGCAGGGCTGGATAGATACCGTCAGGTCCTGGCGATTTAAATGGAGAGAAGCTGGATATTGTTCATCTAATTTTTTTCATCGTCTACGATTTGTTTGGCAGTTTGCCAATCATAGACATATGGATTGTATTCTTCCTCTGCCCAGTCCGCCACGTGTGTGATGACCGAGTCAGGGAAGTGTGTTGACAGCAGAAGTTTGGTACTATCTTCGAGGTTGGCAGTTTTCGTGCCATCCTCTTTGATTAGTATGCTTTGATGTGGATCTTTTGAGATAGCTTTTTGAAGAAATTTTAAATAATTGACAATTCTGTCAAACTAATTGTCAGTATAATTTTTAGATATTGATATTAGATATACAATAATAGTATATTATGCAACGATCATGTAATAACCATTACATGAGAGTTGCATACGCTATTTTTTCTACACCCGATAAATAATCAAGACCTATAAATATTATATTTATATTGGTATTGAACACAATAACAGTAATTACTCGTATTTCTATAAAAAATTCTACAAAATTGTAATTAATGGTATTACTTCAGGTATTGGTATTTCCCTAGATTTTTGCGGTAAAATATTTTGTACTGTATTTTCTGCTTTCTCCGATATGTGTGGAGGAGTCTTCTATATCGCTAATATCAGACATTTTAATATTATAATTATCGAAGTTTAGCTACCTACGAAAATTTAATACGTTTTGACAACTAAAATAATTACATAGGAACCTAGGACAAACGTCAAACAGCATGCTTGATTGAAAAATTGTAGGTTTCTATTGATTAAAAATCTGTATCGTAATGAAAAATCTGTATCATAATGGGTATCATTATGAAACGGATTATGGGCATATAAGTGCATTATTATAATACGGGTGTAGAAAAAATAAGTTATTACTGTGCAGAATCAATAAATAATAGCATTTCTATTTTTATTTAGTCTATAATTATAAATAATTCGTTAATTTTAATGAAACTATATGAAGTCAATTTAATTACGAGTATTAAAGCAAAATATTTTAAAAACATTGGTGGTCGTGAGGTCAGACCACTTTCCTCTTAATTAAATCTTTTTCTCTTGTTTATTTTATTTTATAAACTGGTAAAATTCATGAATTAGTTCATTCATCTTGTACAGTATATTTTTCTACGACCCACTAACGAAAATCTACAAATTTAAACAGTGTTTTAGGTTATTAGGACAAAATAATTAATTTTAAAATAATTTATGAATTTTACTAATTTATAAAATAAAATAAACACAAAAAAAAGATTTTTAATTAAATTAGTCCCCAGCCCAGATTCGATCCCGGGCTTTTCGCGTGAAAAATATTTTAATGAACAAAAGTGTCTTTTTAAAAAGCACTTTCTTTATTGTGAAAATAATAATTACAATTACTAAATAATTAGAACTAACTTTTACATTTTATGGTATCTGAATTTATATTAAAATTTGTTTAATATTTATAAATTATATTATAAAAATAAAGAATCGCAATTTTGGGACAATCAAGTATAAACACATTATTTAAATTGCAAGTTTTTGTGGGCAGATATGAGTTCATCGACTCGTAACTTCTCTATCCCCCGAAAAAGTTTTTTGAAGGATGAGCAAAACTTTGGACTCGGCTTCCTCTGTTCTGATTTTTCTTTCTTAGTGTGGATCTATAAAGAATCCGACGATCATAGATTGGATTCATTCAGCAGTGGTTGTTTCTTGTGTTCTATTTCTTGATTGAGTTGTCCTTGAGGTTCGATTTTGACTTCTGGTCTTATCTCTAAGGTACAATTGCAATATATTTTCTTTATCCGGATTATATTTGATATTCCTTACATGAATGGTTGCTATTTGGGTTTCAATTGTAACAGGATTGTTGGATTTGATGATTTTAGGAGAATATCTATATAATGAAGAAAGGATTTATGTTATTGAAACCTCTTGCTTTTCATTTTTTCTGTTGATAGTTTTTAGTTTAAGATCTTTTAATATCTATTGCCATTGGATCTTTTGCATCTAAAAGACCATTTAAAACGTCTGTATTTTAGTTGTGTCCCAGAATGTATGGAATTGTTGTAACCAAACATAGCATATAACATTTGTTCTTTAATATTCAGTTTTTTCTGCTTTTTTCGAATTATCGTTAGAGGTTCCAGAATCGTGGAGTGAAAAGGTTCTATTATTCCATTAGAGTGTGGGCTATCAGGAGTAGTATAGTGGTTAGAGATTTTATACAAGTCCAAAAATTCTTGCATTAGTCCATTTTTCAACTCGGTACCGCTATTAGATGTGGAAGTCCATGATGTGTGATGAAAATAAGAAGAGCGTTTAAGACGTTGATTGCGTTGGCTCCTTCTATGGGATATGCGTATCCATATTTGAAGAATGCATCCATGACTGTCAGGAATTTTTGGCCGTTGGCTTGAAATACGTCCAGATGTGTTATTTCCATGGGCTTGGATGGAGTAGACATTAACAGGAATTTAGGTTTCGGTGGGTTTCGGTCATATTTATTGACCTGCAAGTCTCGCATATGTTGATAGTATCCTCTATTTTTCTTTTGATAGTTGGCCAATAGTAGAGTCTTCCTACTTTTGCTTTTGTTTAATTTATTCTTCTGCGGTTGGTTTTGCCTTCATGGTATCTCGATATTATTTGTTTTTGCCTTGACATCTTCTAATAGGATGTTGCATTTGACAAGGTTGTATAAAGAGTTTTTAAAAGTTTTTCTTATTGTGTTGCATAGGACAGGATATATATCTTCTTCTTCGAAAAATAAGGCGTATTTTTTTTACGTTTACGATATCTAATTTTCCAAGGTTTTGTTCTCCAAGTGGATCATTAATATCTTATAGTGGATCATACGTCGATCCAGGGTGGTAATAAAGGGATATTTCATTAAAATCTTTTGATGTGGCTTGTTGAATACTTTCTTCGAAGTTATGTGCCTCCTTGGTGTTTATTCCTATTCTAAATAAAGCGCCTACGTTGGTGTTGAATTTGCCCTTTTTATAAATTACCTCGTAATCAATTTCTTCCAATTTTAGACACCATCTTATAAGCCTAAAATTTGGATTATTTTTTTAAGGAGAAGAGCCATTAAAGAAGGCGATGAACGTTAAATTTTCTTCCAAACAGGTATAGGCGAAAGTATTTCGTAGCCCATATGATAGCCAACATTTCCTTTTCGATGGTTGAATATTTAAGTTCTGTCTCGTTCAATGTCCTTGAGGCATAGGCACTGGACTTGTAATTACCTACGGGACCTTGTGATAGTACAGCACCAATTGCAAGGTTGTTTGCATCCATTGTCAAATTTAATGGCATGGAGAAGTCTGGATATTGTAGTAGATGTTCATTTCTAAGAAGGGTCTTGCATTTCAAAAACTCTGGTGTGTGCTAGATCTTAGCATCTTTTTTGAGGCATGACGTCAGTAACTTGGTGATTTTAGCCAAGTCCCTTATAAACTTTCTGTAATATCCCATTAATCCTAGAATGCCTCTAATATATTTTCCTGTCTTTGGTGCGGGGTAGTCCATTATGGCTTTGATTTTGTTTGGGTTGGGTTTTATTCCATCTGGAGTAATGACGTATCCAAAAATTACTACACTCACTCTTTTTATCTAAATAATTTTACCCTGATAAGGCTATAAATTCACAACATTCTTTCAGATTCATCTAAATATCAACTATTTGCTCAAATTCCATATTTTCGCTATTTCAAATTCTAAAATTCCGTCTCCCTCTCAAATTTTTATATCTTTTCTTTTACTTTACTCACTCTCTTCTTTGCAGTCAACCTTCGATTTTTCATTATTTTTAAACATTCACCTTATTCACGTAATGTAATTTTCCTTTTACTCGTAATTTTCCTTTTACTCGTAATTTTCCTTTTACTACCCTGTCTGTTTTGATTTGACTTCCATTTCATTTTTATTTTCTATTTAACTTTTCACTTCATATTCCTTCATATTTGTTTTAAACTTATTTATATTGTTACATTTCCTATTTTCTTTCTCATCCTGTATCTATTTCTTTTTTATTTTATTTTTCATGATAACGTTACGTTTTTTTTTATTGCCTCCTCCAATTTCTTTAATTTTTTTTCTCATTTTTCCTATAAATTCTTTAATTTTTTTTTCTTCTACTATTTATTTTCATACTTACTTCTTCTTTAACATTATTACACTGTTTTACTTCAATATCTCCTTTTTCTTCCATTATTTTTATTTTTATCCTCATCCCTTTTTCTTTTATTAACTTTATTCCTATTTATTTCTTACATAACTTTATAAATATGTTTTTTACATTATGTCCTTTTTCCTCAATTTTAATCTTTGTTTTTTTATTGAGGTACATTTATTTCATCACCTATTTCTTCACTTATTTCTACACTCTATTTCTTCTCTTTATTTTCTATTTTAATGTCATTTTCCAATTATTTATATTATCCATTTTCTCCTCCAATTTCTTACCAAAGTTTTCAATCTTCTCTCCATTTTCATCTAATTTCTTTGTATGTTTATCCAACTTAGTTGCCATTTCTTCCATTTTTTCTCTCATTTCTTGTTTATTTTCCTCCATCCTTTCTCTCATTTCGTGTTTACTTTCTCTTATGTCTTGTCTACTTTCTCTTATTTCTTATTTTCCTTCATTCTTTCTTTCATTTCCACTATTATTATCTGCAACATTTCTATTATATCCATTTCTTTTTTACTATCCTTTATTTTCTCATCTTCCCGCACTTCTACTTGAATCTGATCATCTTCCCCCTGACCAATTTATTCCATATTATCTGTTATTGTATTACTTCTTAATTTCATGTGTTTCCTTTATTTTGAGTACTATCTAATACAATCCCCCACTTTCTCAAAATATCTTTCTCACACAACAAACACACGAGGATCAGTGTATTACAATTGCTGCTGTCCTGTTTCCGTCACCATCACCGCTGCAAAACCTTCGCCCCTCACGTTAAACGCCAATTTGTAATGGTTCGACCCTGTAAAAAGTAGACCTATTACAATACTCTACGAGCACTTAGGGTTGTGGCTTCAATGGCTTCCTACAATAATTTCAAAATAAATCAATGCCAAAAATTTTGAATTTAAATAACAAATATAAACAAAAAATATTCCGGTCCTCTTCCTTTTGCTACACTTCCTGTCTTCTGTTCTTTTCTATATTTCCTGCTCTCCTATTAGCTACTGTCTGTCTTGTTGTCCTTTAACTCCTTCTAGGTCTGGTCTCCTCTAAAGCCTTGGTTTCTTTGAACACTCCGTCGCGATGAGCAGATACTCCGTCGACCGCTGAGGACAGCGATTTTCGCCCAAGGTGGTTTGTTTAAATATAGAAAATGAGACTTTTTTTATGTCTGTATGTGCTGTTTATGTATTATGAGTAGAAACGAAAGGTACTAAAATGGACTCAAATAAATTGGTTCGTTGCTATTTTTGTTGGAAGAGGAGGAAGAAGAAGAGGAACTGGCAATTGCAACAGTCAAAGTTTCAATTAAGCCAGTGGATAAGTTTGTTTTTGTGTCGCGATACAGAAGGTGCCTTTAATATCACTGTACTGTTGAGTTTTGTAAAGGACGACATTTCCTGTCACACTGTATAAAGGAGGATGTTGTCGAACCAAATCTATTAAGATTTCATGGTCTGAATGTGTGAATTTGTCACTAATTGTTTTAAAAGTAATAACAATATAATTATTTGTATTCACACACTGTCTCCGCACACTCCGACGATTCCGCCGATATCAAACTTAACAGATATGAACCGACTAGTCGCGACAAATCAGCGGCATGACGCCGTCCTGCTCAGCTAAGCGGATTCGAGAAAACCATAGATATATAACCAAGACAGATAGAATTATTTACAAAAATTTTGAAGAATGAACGGTGGTGTCCGCGGTAGAAACTCAATAATCAGATTGAACATTGATGCCAAGTTTACGTGCTTTTAACTATATATATATATATATATATATATATATATATATATATATATATATATATATATATATATATATATATATATATATAACCAATACAGATTACACAATTTCTGAATTCAACGCGGATGATCCTCGACAGAAATGCAATATTTGGATAAAATTAAAATATTGATGCCAAGTTTGCGATGTTTTTAACTGTAGTAATGTTATTGCGTTTGCTTGAATTACTGTTAGGTCTTTAAATTGTCAAAAAAAAAATAATGTCTGACAACAGCGGAAGTAGAGTAGACCGCAATTGTGGAGGGTCCTATATTGTTTCATTCATAAAAATTCCTTCGATACAGTACTAGTCCAGGAGCCAGTGAATTTTTTCGTACTTGTTTTCCCGGTCCGTGTATATTTAAATAATCTATTCCCGGTGAACTGTATATTTAAAATGGAACGCCAATCTATTAACAAAAGTAAGCCAGATTGAATTCGCGCATTACGTCACATCGATACAAGTGATATTGTTTACAAAGTGCCTTTGCAGGCCTATTTTGCCCATTTCATGTATTTGTTTTTAAATCATGTTAAATTACTATTTTTGAAACTCAACAAGGAGAAAATCCAATTAACTCTTCCGTTGTGTATATATATATATATATATATATATATATATATATATATAAGATAAATTAACTGAAGTTTTATTAGTAAAATATTAATACTAAAATTTTAATGTAATTTACAGAAAATAGCTAGGTATGTATTTGTTTTTAAATAATTTGATAATTTATGAAAAAAGAGAGTAAAAGTGGAATGACCAGTGGCCAGTAGGTCAGTCAATACAAAGTATCATATATTTCTATTATAACATAACTAAAATACCTACATCTTTTAATCATAAGGACATAAGTTAAAAACCATTTTAATATATGCATTAGAATGAAGTAATAATAACTTAAAGAGACGAGGTCTTAAAGTAATAGCTGGTACAGCATGTTTTTTAAACGTTTCCTCATTGCTGCTAGAATGAAATCACTTACTATGAAATGTGCTCTAAAAACGGCATTTATAGCAGTCAGTGTTCAGTCTTAGGATCTCTTCCTAAAGCCTTCATCCAAGCTGCACACATATTAAAAAATAATTTAAAAAAAAAACATATTATATACCTATATAGTTTTCGGTTCTGGGTGCCCTAAAAGAGGACACTTAGCCGACAATTTGGCTCAGACAGCTAAAACCCAAAAGTCACACCCCGAACCAGGACGTATTGCTATCCTTTTAAGTAAAAAATAACTACAAATAACTTACCTGAAAAACGAAGGCGTCTAACTTTACACCAAAAAAACCATACACTTTTTCCCATTGTTGCAAGCACCCAATGACGATTAGGTAGATAGCTTATTTTAACACAAAAAGAATAAAGCACTAGTCGAAAAGCAGCAATCAAATATAAATAGACCAAAATATTAAAATTCAAATTAAAAACTATATAAAAGACAAATACTCTAAAAGCGCAAAAGATCAGAACCAAATAAAATGAATAACCATAATAACCTAAAAATCACACTAAAATTGCAAAAACTATTACTGTAAAATCATGAGATTACATCAATAATGCATATGCGTCGGAGTATCGCAAATGTCAAAAGTACATTGTTTCCATGAAAATTTAGCTATGTTTTTAGCAGTATTATAGGACCATTTCTACCACGCGCATACAACGATATTGGCGTTCCACAGTTCACTGTATTTTCCTCACACCTCTAGTATAAATGATTTGACATAACGAAACTAACAATAATTATAATTAATGTAGAGTAATAAGTGATTCGTGAATTCTAAATAAAACAATTATTATATAAAAGTGTAAAAGGAAATGTAATTTATTTCCCTATTTTCTTCTGTAATATCTTCAATTATTATGTTTAATTTCTATAAATAAACCAACTGGTTAGGTGAAACATTGTGATATAAGATTTTATTTATGTGTCCTATGCGTACACTTTAATATACAAAACACCTGGAACATTCTTTAAATAATTGTGGTCGTAGAAATAATTGTGTACATAACTCGTTTGAAAGTGTATTTTATGCACTTGCCAAATATATTATCCATACAGATTAATCAGACTATTTTTTACTTAACTTCAGTACATCTCTTACTACTAAAACTATTTTTATCAATGGAAAAAAAGGGCCGTGTTCTCGTATGTTTTAACGCATTTTCGGCCTCAGCCCATCGGATCCCCCCTCTAAATATATATGAATTTTGCTTAGAATTGCTAATCCTACAATTCTCTATTCGTGCTTGCTGACTGGGAAAATAAATACTGAAAATCGTCACTGTCTCCTGGACTATACAATAGATGATGAAGAGAACTTCACAACAAATACACTTTTATGAATGGCTAGTTGGGGATGTGGAGAAAACCGTTCCCATTTAAATACTCTGGTTAGATAAAATCGTCAAAACGCGACGGTCGACGGACAGTCCGCTCACCGCATCGGAGTGTTCAAAGAAACCAAGGCTTAACTCCTATTAATCTTACTTCTCTCCGATTAAATCTCCTTCCTTATTTCTAATTCAAATAAAATTTTTACCTTATTGTACTTCTTAACTTTATTTAACTTCTCTACAAATTTCTTAACTTATTTTTAACAATATTCCTCTATTATTTTTAAATTTTTATCCCCCTGACATTTCTAAAAATTCCAATGTAACAATCCATAACTCCTAATCACAATTCCCAAAAATAAATTTTCAAATTTCGACACCATTTACGTCAGATACCCTAAGGCCATTCCGAATACTCAACTAACGTTAACGATACAAAACAAAGACACAGCAACACCACGAAGAGAAAAATTAAAAAAATACTTTACCTAACCTATGCGTGAGCGATCGGTTAAATTTAAATGGCTCCAGGCCACACAGTGTAGGGACGCCACTGGCTACGTGACGCTCTTACAGAGGGAGTCAACCTTTCAAAATGATTTAACTAAATAATGGAGTGCTTCTCCATAGAATTCGCAGATCCAATTAAATGTCGATCGAGGAGTCACAACTTGAAGAACATAATAAAATAGGACGGCACTGTTTAATTATTTACATGCGTTTATTATATACAGTAATAGTTTTATAAATCCAAACTTAGTTACACATGCATTTTAAGTTACAAAAATTATTAACGATCACCGGGTTATAAAACAATCATTACCGTTGCACTGGTAAACATGTATTATATATTAAAAATAAAGTTAATATTTAATTTGCGAGAAGAAGCGTGTTTTTGAGATGCTGAGTTAAAACGGAATGGCCGACACCCTGAACCCCATCGTCCGTCGTACCCAAAGCGCGGGAGGGTAAATCTCAAGAGCCATCTGCCCAGATGGTACTAAAGTTACATTAATTCTTAATAAATGGACAAATAAAAGGTTCTGAAATTGTAGAATCGATAATTTGACCACATGCACCCTCTTCTTTGCTGGGTAGATGTCACCATGAGTAGTGTTTTTATAAATAAAAATACGAATTTGAAATGAGTGGGAAAATGATTGTTACTTTGTTCAGGGAATCTGAACACACAGATTAGATAAATTCCACTTCATTTTAAGTATTTTTTTTTGCGAAGCAACCCATGATGGCTTCGGGTCGTATAGGTTAGGTAACTTAGTTAACTTATAATTTTTTGGTAAAAAGAATTGCGATAGCCAGACGTTGTTCTGCTTTGGCGCTGTTATGACTGACGCTATTTTAATGAGCGCTAGTTCTAACACTATTCGCCGCAATTTCGTGTCAGAGTGGTTGATTTTCGATATCTTGTTCTTTCAATTCAATGAATTTTCGATCCATTGTCTTCGATAAATTACATACCTATATTATCGATCAAAATTTATTCGATAAAATACCTATATTTTCGATCAATTTTTTCGATCATTTTGTGCCACCCGTTGTAGCCTCCCCCTCCTAGAATGAATCCTAAATCCGCCACTGCCAAAATAAATAAAAAATCATGAATAATTAATTTTTTTATAATTATTATTGTAAACAAATGAGTGGTTAAATTATAAAAATAGGAATACCTAACTGTATTTTAAATTTGTATCTTATGTATGAATTACATAGTCGTGACATAATTTACTTTCTCTATCTAAATGCGCGAGACGATTCAAATTTGCTTATTGCGTTAGCGCGCACCACGAGTCTGTGTTTTCGCTGGCGACAACAAAAACCGACAAATCGACACTCACGCCACGCTACACACATGCTAGTTTTCCGCCGAACGTGCTTATAGAAGTATGTTAGAACCAAATATTTTTATACTACGATTATGATGTCTCGGATTATATTATTTATGTTGTTAACCTTATACGTGCAGTGTAAAATTTGTCCGACTACAAAGATTATTAATAGCGTTATGAACTTCAAAAAATTAGAAAACTGTTCGCAAATTGCCGGTGATTTGATGATCTTGTTACTGGAAAATACTCAATCTGAAAGTGAATTCAATGATTATGTTTTTCCTGACTTATTAGCCGTTTCGGGTTACCTGTTGTTTTTTAAAGTTAACCACTTGACTTCTATCGGTCAACTGTTTCCTAATCTACATTTAATCAGAGGACAGAATTTAATCAAGGATTACTCGTTAATAATTTTCGATATGCCCCATTTATTACAGGTACGTACATATTCAAAATTATTTCGTTAACCTCTTTGTTAAAATGATAAGAGACGCCTCTGATTAAAATATTTTTCAAATTTGAAATATAAAACATTTGAAATGTAAAACACCTTATATCACGTTTATCTAATAATATTACTATAAAGAAATTATATCGGAAGAAAAGTACCTAATTGTGTTTTATGAAATAATGAAAAAGTTGAATGAAAATTGAAAAATTACACTAAGTCTGTTAAAAATTAATAAAAACATCGTAAAATGGACAAACTGTGCGAAGAAAATAAACATGAATAAAATTCAAATCTTTAAAACGTTTTTTTATAAAAACTTTAGAAAGGAATAAAACATTACATATTTATGATATTAAAAGTATTCTAGTTTAAGATATACCTACTTCTCCGTTAGCCACACTTATTCAAATTAGCTAGGTGAATTAAATAAGCGTATTAATATTATAGTCAAGGCAACAGACCCTCGAACAGACCCTTGAACTTCGTAACACAATGCAAAAATTTGTGAGAGGATTGCCTTTTTTGTTTTTTTTTTCATCCTTAGTTGTCGCATCCAGGACCGATTCTAGGGTGTCGGTCGCCCACGTGTAAATACCTAATGGGCCGCCCCTGTAGAGAATTTTTCATATTTTTTTTTATTCGGAACATAGACAGGACTAGCCTAAAAAAGTGTCCACCAGATTATACCTATAGTACAAAGTTATACAATAATCATATCATTTACAATAATACCTATTCAAAAATAAAAACTAAAAACTATCAACAAGAAAGATTACATATTCTGATTTAGAAAATATTTTAACAGTGCTTTCTTTACGAACATAAAATTCAAAGAAAATATCTACGTTAACTATATTTGACAACTGATTACAAGTTTTTGATATTCTACGGAGAGAAACATTTAAATAGTAGGTAGTTTGGTTGCTGCCTTGTTAAGAAAAAATGTATTAATATTTCTAGTATTATAATTATTGGGACAATTAAATTGAAGGAGATTAACTATATCAATGCAGCAAGGGCGGCTCCAAGACGAATTTGGGGGGAGGGGGGGCATTTTCTTTAGCCATTCCCTTTTTGGCATATTTTTTTGAATAAAAGGCCCATACATCGTAAGAATTTTCACCTCGGGGGCGGGGGAGCCACCCTTGCAATGCAGTCTATTTGACGATTAAATATTCTGTGCATAAACATATCAGAAATTTGTCTTCGTGATTCTAGATTGATTAAATTTAAATTTGATAAAATTTTGTTTCCTCTTATTTGAGGATAATATTTTTTTTCTACACCCACATGGATATTAGCTTATCTACGCACAGATTACAAAACGAAAAAGTACGCTATTTCCTTCAACCGAACGAATATATTTCATATCCATTCTAGGTAGTGAAAACACTGCAAAAAAATGAAATCCACCAATCACCGTTCATATTTTGATCAACCGACTGCTATTATTTTTAAAATTTTAAATAAGTGACAACTCTGTCAAACTAATTGTCAGTATATTTTTTAGTTATTGAGATTAACATACATTAAAATGAGTTATTCTTGTGTAGAATCGATAAATAATAGCATTTCTGTTTTTATTTCGGATAATTTAAATAAAATTTAATTACGAGTATTAAAGCAACAAAAATAAAAGAATAGGTAGTCCTGTGGTAATCTTCTTACCTTCCACACGAGAAGACTCGAGTTCGATTCTCAGATGGGGAAAAAAAAGTTCTTTTTTCGTTTATTTTATTTTAAAAATTATTAAAAGTCATAAATTATTTTAAAATTAGTTATTTTGTCTTAATAACCTAAAATATTTTTTTTATTTGTAAATTTTTGTTAGTGGGGCGTAAAAAAATATACTGTACAACTCGAGTGGATTGTTCACATCGCATTAAGACGATTGAGCACTCCGCCTACGGCGTCGTGCTCAAATTTCGTGTTCGTGCGATATGGTCATCATATCCACCAAACTACTATTTATGTCAATAAGAAATAAATTTATTCTGAACAGATTGTAACTTATCTATTATACTAAGTAAAAAGGATTCCAAATTATTGATCTAAACATGAGTACACTATTAACGTAAGCCATATATAAGGCTCTGATTGTATGATGATTTTTAAATTCGCAACTTGTTCTTAAAATAAAGCCTAATTCTTTAGTTGCTTTACTTGTGATAGGTAAAATATATGTACATGCTCATCAAACAATAATTTGTCGAGAAATATACCCAAGTCCTTAACTTTATCCACTGTTATATAAGTGTTACTTCGAGTAAACTGTATATAACAGAACTACCCTTAGATGCATTCGAAAACAAATTATGTTTTCTACAATAATCGCAAAATCTATCTAGATCTTGCTGAAATAAAATCCTATCAGTAAGCAAGTTATAAAATGATAAATTTTTAGATCGTCAGCGTACATGATAAATTTCGCGTATTTAAAGCAGTTACATATATTATTGACATAAAGGTTAAAGAGTAACGGCCCAAGATGAGATCCTTGAGGTACTCCTGATGTAGAATGATAAATATAGATTTGTATTTACTCAATGCTACCTGTTGGAACCTATTTCTTACATAAAAGTCAAAATAGGATAGAATGGTCAATTTTATCAAAAGCCTTACTGAAGTCGGTATACACAGAATCTACCAACATTCCGTCATTTAAACTTTTCAATATGTATTCAACATAAACAAATAAATTAGTTTCAACCGATCGTTTTTTAATAAAACCATGTTGTTCAATGTTATGAATATTCTTGACATCACAGAATAGAAAATCTAAAATTAAACTTTCAAATAGTTTACTTAATAAGTTAAGTTTTAATATAGGTCTAAAATTATTCACCTTGTTTTTATTTGCTGATTTGTGGATTGGCACAACCAAAGCCGTTTTCCATTTATCAGGAAACTGTCCTTCGGTTAAAGAATTATTAAATAAGAAATATAAAGGGTCAAACAGAGAATTTTTACACTTTTTAATATAGCATGTAGGAGTCTCGTCTGGACCAGATCAGGCAAATTGTCTATTTTAACATATTGAAAAAAATACTTAGGATTTTCAGTAATATTAGATTCAACCCGATTTATTATTCTTTGTAATCCTTGTTTATCAAATATTTTGATCTACCACGAAAAATTTTGAATGTCTAATAGTCCATGTCATTATTATATTTTTTCCAGCGACGATGAAATTTTATCTTTTCTTTAATAGCTTTAATGGTTGACAAAGAAAACCAAAAAGGATATGCTTTACAATATCCACTTGGGATTCTTGGGAACATAAAAGTCCAAAATATTATTAACAATTTCATAAAATACTGTTACTGATTCATTGATTGTAAGAAATTGGAATTGTTTATTCCAGTCAATTGAAGATAGAAGATGATTTATTTCAGTGTAGTTTGCTAAATTAAAGTTTTTTCATAATGATTATTTACTTTCGTTTTCGTTACATTAGAATATTTAATATCAAATTCTAGAGTATTATGTGATGGATCCTTAGCAACCAGTGGTAAAGTAGACGACTTTATATTTTTTATTAAAAAATTATTATTTAAAACAAGATCTAAAGTGTTACAGCTTACGTTAACAGTAGAATTGTAGGTATTGACTAATACCAGAGACAACAGAGACGTGTAACTTAATAGGAAAAATTGTTCGGTGGTCCATTTAAATTACATATATGACTTTCTTTCTCTTTCACATTGATCTTTACATATATTTATCTCCCTCCAACAAAATTAACACCAATCTAAGAGGTCGCTGATGTTGCTGGTATTTTGACGTCGACATATCGATTAAAACTGACAACTGACAATGTTATGAATGTTGTTATGAACGTGTGCATTTTATTAAAATTAATTTAATTTGAGCCCCGTTTATTTCTTTGAGTCTGATTTTGTTGTTTAATTAATTTTCTTTGGGAGGTAATGTTTATTTTTGCATATTATTTTTTGCATGAAGCAATTTCTGGAACCAAACTCGCGTTTTTGTACACATTTCTTTCTAGAGGTAATTTCCAATTTATTAAGAAAACCACTGTATAATGTGTGTGTTTAATAATATATTACAAAATGGCTATAATTATTTTAGGTTAATTGGAACATAGATCCATTGTTACAGCTACTTTTGTTCATTAAGTAGGTAGATGAATGTCTGGACAGCTTTAATGGCAGCACAAAGTTCCTACCTACTAGAAAAGTAAACTGTATGCCGAGTAAAAATCTGCATATGTAGTATTGGCAAAGGACTTTTGAAATGATTAGAGATTGGCTATTTCTTACATACACCTACCTCTAATAGCTACTCTAAAGGAAGAAAAAAAATTGAATCTTAAATTTGGGGACATCAGGTCGGTTTTGGATTTTAGAGAGAGATCAATCTCAAGAAAAGTTAATTTATCCTGCAGAACAACCAGTAGTTTAAGTAGGATTTGCTATAACTTTATTAGAAGATTTCCTTGATAATAAATTGTAATATGCCAATTGTTTCAAATGAAATTGAAAAAAAGTTAAATACGAAATTAGATTTTTCATGGGTAAAATGTTATATTCATTCAAACATTGTAAGTAAGGGAATATGGAAAATAGGTATACCCTGGTGGTGTAAGAGTCAGGTAAGGGGCAATGACAAAAAAATTACAAAAATGTATTCATCTGTAAATAGTGTTTATTATTAATAATATTATTTGCTATGTTTGAAAAGTACCTCCTGCTGCAGAACAGATCGAATAGATTAGACTACTAGTTGGAGAAGGTCCACCTAGTAACCAAATCAGGAGACTAGAAAAACTTTTACATGACTGGGGACACAACAGGAATGCACACGCACAAGATACACAAACAAACGAAATAACAGGGGTAAGACTTTCAGCAACGTCCTGTTTAAATGATGATAGTATGTGATCCTTCATTCCCTTTTAGAATGGTTCCTATTAAAATAAACAGTCATAACATATCGATACCTTTTTGCGACATTTGTTCAAATGGCACTTATGATAGTCTGGCAAAAAGGTATCGATATACTCTATACTTTATAAAATATTTGTTACATTAGTTTTTAAATATATTATGAATATATAACAACTGTTACTTTCTTTGCAATTTGTCACAAAATGATACGAGGTACTTTCTAAACGAAGTAATTGTAGTTTGTTTTTCTGTACCTTACAAAAATATAATTTATAGAAAAAGAGTTTGGTGTATTATTTTTCCAAGTTTAAATATTTAATAATCAATAGAATTTTTCAAGTTTTTTTTTAGCGAAATTTACAAGAGTAATAAAAACTATGTTCATTGCTTATATTAAACTGATTAAAATTTCCTTTATTAAAATGATTATTTATATGATAAAAAATTTGATGTTATTGGAAGCTTTTATATTTTTTAATATACAGTGAAACAATAGTTTTTTTTCTCCTGTAAATTTGTATAGGAAAACTATTTATTTCTGAATCCATGTTTGAATTCCCCGCCCTAAAGCATTTTTAATTTTCCCGCTATTTACTAGTGGCGCCATCATAGACTGGTTGTGGTTACAATCGCCCAAATAACTTTTACCGAACAAAAAAAAATACATTGAGTTACACGTCTCGCTGGATTGTCTCTGCTAATACTTACCGTTGACGTTATAAACTCATATACTGGTATAAAAGTAAAAAGTAAAACATTAATAAAACTTTATATTTTGGCCACCTAATAGCGACAAAATACTTCAAAACAGTAATAAACAAAAATAATACCTTTGATCTCGCCTTTGATATAAAAATATACATTTTATAATTAGGAATGCAAAACAACAGTATTTACTTAGAAAATATAATATAACATAATAAAGCATAATTCTCGTGAAACGAAAAGTATATAAATCAGTCCTTCTACAAAGGCTAACTAATAATTAACTATAAAATAACTTTTTTGACTTTCTGAGAAGCAAACTTGTCAATAATTTCGGTGATATCAGTCCAAGCAGTATGGACCAGGAGCTAGTGCCTCAAAACTTACGTCATGAGGTATAAAATTTTGAACCGTCAGATTTAATGTGGATTGAAAATAAAGTTTGATTTTGTTTTGTCTTACCACTAGAAACTTAAATTTTTAAAAAAAGAGCACAATTTACGTCACAAAGTATAACAATAAAAACAATCAAATTTTGTACGGAAAGGGCCACCTATTCCAAAACAAAATATTTTGGAGCTTTCTGTCCATAAGACAGATTTGAAATTTCAAAAAAAAAGACAGAAATTTACGTCATAAGGTATAAAAACGATTTTTTTGCGGGATTGTTATTTACTAAATGCACTACTCGGAAACTATTTGTAAGACAAAATAATTGGGGGCTTAGTTGCTTCAAGACAAGGGTTTTTGAAAAAAGTGCCAATATCATAAGGTACGAGAATAAAACGAATGTGATTTTATGTGGAATTGAATCTCTAATCTATTACCGCATCGTAAGACAAAATAATCGGGGCGTCTGTCCTTAAGACAGATTTGAAATTTCAAGAAAGGACATAAATTTACGTCAAAAGGTATAAAAACGATTTTTTTGCCTGATTGTTTTTTACTAAATATAACACTCGGAAACTATTCGTAAGACAAAATATTTGGGGGCTTAGTTGCTTTAAGACAAGCATTTTTGGAAAAAGGGCCAATATTTACGTCATAAGGTATAAGAGTAAAACGAATGTGATTTTGTGTGGAACTGAATCTCTGATCTAGAACAGTATTGTAAGACAACATATTTAGGGCATTTTCGTCCTTAAAACAGACTTGAAATTTTAATAACAGACAAAAATGTACATCAGAAGGTATACAAATGCGTTTTTTTGCCAGATTGTTCGTTAGTAAATGAGTTCTTCGGAAACTATTAGTAAGAAAAATATTTGGGGGCCTTTAAGAGTATTTTTGGAGTAGAAGTATTGTAAGACATACAGTATAAAAACATAACTAAACAGATTTTGTGTGGACAGATGGTTACGGGGACTAAAAAGTGATGTGAGGTATAATATTTTGTATCTCTTTGTCCACAAGACAAACTTAATATTTACAGCAAAAAACGACTATTTTTATTTTATAGAAACTTAATATCTATAATAAAACCCCTTTGGTAAATTTAAACAATAAGCTAAATTGGGATGGGATTTGACTACTTATTTAATACAAAATTAAGTTAAATATGCAGTACATAATAATAACAACATAAGAAACGAAAATAACCAAACAAAAATAAAAAATAAATCATTTTCATTATAAGCAGTCTTCTTCTGATTTGTTTTCAGAATCATCTGAATTTAGGAATTTTGTTCTTTTTTTTCGTCATCAATCTTCCAGAAGAGTATCTTGAAGGTCCTCAAAACCTTCTTCAGTTAGTGTCCAGCCATTATTTTCTGTGTCTATTGTCTTAAGCGGGTCTGAATCGCTTGCGTTATTCCAGAGCGTACAAATAAAGTTACATCGAAGAATTTTATTTAGTAATACGCACTTACATGGTGGTAACAATGCAGGATCTATATTTTTAATATTGGAAAATGGCTTGGAAATATTTTTAGGCTTGTACCATCTTAAAAATAATTTCAGTCTCGCTAAATTTACTTTGCGCCACAATTGGTTTGACCATACATTTCACAAGTAAATTCTTCCTAAATATTCAATAATTCTGTAAATATTTCACAAGATCCAAAAGAAGAGAATGCTTCTTGGGACGAATTTTCCCCTTTCTGGCAAAAGCAGCAGTATAGTCGCTCCCAGTAAAAGCATAAAAGCCTGTCAGAGACTTACACAGTGTTGTGGTCCCAATTTTCTTGATAATTCTGAGACAATAACAGATCTCCTGTTTTTTCCTACTCCAAAATAAAGCCAAACTCGATGGTATAACGAGAATTTCGTAATGTTACATAGAAATATTACTAAAACATTCTTATGACAATGTTTTTGTGAAAATTATCCTCTGATTTTGTGGGAGATTAGTCAGTCTTGAATGTTTTCACAATGAAAAAAAGTTCTGAATCAGCCTTCTCATGTTCACAGGTTAACTCGTTTACTTCTTCTGAAAATCCAGTTTTGATTACGTAACATTTGGTTTCATATGTAATATACATTATTTAATTTTTTAAAATATCCTTATGAGTATCATGCTGCCAGTCTCTAGCCAGGAATTCTGAAAATGACCTTTTAAAATTAATATTTCTTAGGGCTTTATGAAAGTCACGAGGGCTCTTTTGATGTGACCCTTGTATAAAGAAATCTGGCAAATCATTTTCTGTTGTTCTTCTTTTGGATCTCTCCATGTCTATTATGGAAGGAATCTTCTCCATCTATGTGAATTAAAGAAAGAGGCAAAAGTATGAATATTTTAGAACATCTTCTAAATGTAATTTCTTTTCTACAGCCAAACAACACATTCGACCAAATATTCCACAAGTGAGCCCAAGTTCTTTAACTTTATTGTCTTAAGTACTTATCTTAATTTTAACGCCCTCAGCTTCAAAATTATTTATTTTCTGTTTGTGTATTTTCTGGTTAAACCTTTCATTTTCTTTTTTACATTCTTCAATGAAGGCAGTTCTTAATGTATCTCCTTTGTTCATTGCATTGAGCAGATATTCCTTTGTGTTCATATATGTAGCTTTACCAGTCCCAATATTATAAAGTGTCTACTTCTCAAATGAAATGCTGAATGGGTTTGTCGATTCTTCTAATATATTACAAATACTTTGTAGATCAGCATTATCATAAATAATTCTAGACTTTTCAGTTCTTTGGAAATATCGTCTTTTGAGTTTAACCCTGCCATTTCTTTTAGGGCAATAACTAGCTCTGATCTCACACTTCGGGTTAGTCTCCATCGAACGTGCGCTGAAGCTTGGTTCGTCATTGCCGATATTCCTGTAAGTCTACTCGCCGAATCTCTGTTAACGGTATGCTCAAGAGTTTGGTCAATTGGTGCACCAGCAAAAGAAATGTTTGATAAACCTCCTTTCTCAAGAAGCTGTTTCAAGCCAGGATATCTGCAATCGATATCACTTAGGTTTTCGTGATAACGGACCATCCATTTTGCATAATTTAGATAATTAGTTACGAAGAAAAGATTTGTCATCAATGGCCAACAAAATATGAAAAGATCTAAATTATTTATCCTTACGGGTCTTGACATTTTAAGTATAGATGTACATAATCGATATACATAAACCAAAACTGAGTTGACCCATATTCTCCTGTACGCGAGGCATTGCAGAATAACTCGTGATTAGCTAAAAATGCTATAAATTCTGATGATCATTCGTTTTTTGAATAAGTAAAGTAAGAATCCGGGAGGCAAGTGTATATTTAAACTGAAGAAAAATTTTATATGCTAAAGTTGTAAAGCTAGAGCAAGGAGAGGATGTAATCTTTAATATCTCTTAAAATGTCTTCCAGACATAAATCTTTTAACCGAATTATCTGCTAGTACTCCACTTTCACACAAAATATGAGCACATCCAGATTTGAACATGATTTTTCCTAGAGCTGCAAAGTATGTCATTAATAAATGAAATGCGCCAAAATGTATAAAAATTTCATCAAATTTTGGTGACTCTATAATAGAAAATAAAAAGAAAATTAATGTTATAAACGCCAACTTTCAAAAGCTTTTTTGGCGATTTTTCTAATAAAATTTTGAAGATTTATTATTCTAAAACCTTTGCACTAGCAATTCTCAATAAAATTATAAAAATGCTGTAAACTGTCACATACAGTGAGCATCTTAAGTCTTACCCCCCCTAATTAACTCGTTACTGGGGTCTTGTTAGGAAAATCGCCAAGACAGGTCAATTTTTAATTTCTACAATGTACATTTTTGCATGATTAGTTAATCCTTAATTTCATCCCTTACTGGAGGGTAAAAACCCTTTAGAAAAATTTAAATGGCATGGGGTGGTGAGTGATAGCTCATTTGAAAGGGGGTTTTATTCTCTATTCAACCGTGCAAAAAAATTTTGAAATTTGCATCATTTCATGTTGATTTATTAATGTTTAAAAATAACAAAACCTCACAAAATAGGAAAGCAACTAGACTAACAGTGACCTTCTAATGGCAAAAAGTCTTACTTCACGTCTAAACCAAAACCGAAGTCATGCAGGGCCGAATTTGAATTCTAAGGATGAGTGCACTACGTTAATTTCCGTTATTCTGAAACAACAATTAGTCGAGAATTATTGAAGCAAATTTCAAATTTTTTACACCGTTGAATAGAGAATAAAACCCTCCTTCAAATGAGCTATCACTCACCACACCATGCCATTTAAATTTTTCGAAAGGGTTGCTCCCCTCCAGTAAGGGATGAAATTAAGGGTAAACTATTCATATAAAAATGTACATTGTAGAAATCAAAAATCGACCTGTCTCGGCGATTTTCCTAACAAGACTCCAGTAACGAGTTAGATAGGGGGGTAAGACTTATGGTGCTCACTGTATAATAAATAAAATGGAAAGAAAATATATGTGCATTATACACAAATAGGTAATGGCGTTTGTACCAAACGTAAAAATGTATGTGATATATTGACATAAGCGCCTATCTTTTTATCAGATTTTTAGCAAATTTCTCTTACTTTTATACGATTATCCTTACAGTATGCAATCTATGCCATGAAAACACAACAATCTTACTCTGTGTATTGATTATGGGCGACTGGCTTTTGTACCAAATTATCAACAACAAACCTGTTTATATGGCGCTTGTATACAAGCTTTAATCGGGTTTTCGTGCGGTAAAAAAATTCTTTATGCGGTGGTGCCAAAGTCGTAATTTTAAATTTTTCGGCGTTTGTGCCATTTTGTCATGGAGGCGACGCTCTATTTTCATATAACCTATATCGAAATGAATTTTTCCTACGACCACATATGAAAATAATAGTTTGCACTCTGTGTATTTTTCGTACTCTTGCTAAACTTCACCTCATGCGAAATGCTACACTTTTCATACTTGTTATGTAATATACTATTTGCAAGTCACCTTTCAAACACAAGTAAACGATTTTAAGTTTTAATTCCATTGTTCGTTGAGATGTCCTGCAAGTAAGTCGATCGCTTCTGCTTATTGAAAACCAGTTTCTTATCAATGTACAGAGAAATTTTAATTTAGCCAGTTGTACTTCGTTCTGCATAAAATTTTTTATATGCAAGTGAAATATTAAATTCATTTGTGTAGTATTTAAATTATTATTATTTGAAGTGTTGTGTTATAACAAAAATGGGGTTGACAAGACGACATTTAGAAGAGATTGCGACGATGTTTATACAAAAAGCAAAAATTATTTTTGGTGTTGAAAAATTGCCAAAAAGATTTGTAAAAGTATAGATGATAAGTATTAATAAAATTTAGAATCATTAAAAATGGAAAATAATTTACTAAAAATGGAAGTAGATTATCTTAATCAGGAAAGAGGCTTAAAAACTATTTGGTGTCCAGGAAAACCAGGGCGAGAATATAACACAAGTAATTACAAATCTAATTAATAATACATTGAAAGTAAAAAATATCAACCTAAAGGTATTAAAAACTGTTTTCGAGTTCCAAACAAAAAAGTTGATCTAGCAAATCCAAGACCGGTAGCTGTGCTGATAAAACTATATTTTTCGCTTCGAGAAAAAATCCTAAAGAACAGGAAATTTCTCAAATCCACAGAAATTTACATACAAGAAGACCTTATACCATCGATACTTTCCGTTTTACAAGCTGCAATATCAAAATTTTCCAAAGAAAATGTATGGTGTCGCAATGGTGTTGTATTTTTAAAAAGTAAAGATACTTACCCACAAACTGAAGGTTATCTCAGATCTTCAAAATTTGTGTAGTGAATAGTTCGCAGGTAACAAATATTCTTCTTATTAATAACAACGTATTTTCTATAACATTAGAGAATATCTAAATAATGAGATCAACCTGTAGTTATTTACTCGTTTTTTGTTGTTTGATAAAAAAATATCTATTTTATCATGTTTCTTATCACTCTAGATATTTCTATGAAATTTTGCCCAAAAAAAGTGTCTCTACTCATGGTGGGTTCCTACCAAATTTCAACAAAATATCAAAAGCAGTTTCAATATACTGGTTTGTATTTTCTTACCCGAAAAGGGTGCTTCGTACGAAAGTACGTCATAAACCAAATTTGCTCCAAAATAAATAAGAATTTTAAAGATAATTTTGGTTTTTAGAGAAAGCAGTGGCGCACCATATTTTTGTTCAAAAATATTCAGTTCAAACCCGGCACGGACGTCACTGGTAAAAATTTAAAAGTCTTTTACGACAAAAGGCGAGATTGAAAGTGAAAGTTTAGTCTGTTGGTACATAATATACTATATTAATATATCTAATTTTTATTATTACACTGAATGTGACATGGCTTTTTTGTTTGCCTTTTTTCGATCAACAAAATATTATTTTAATGATTTAAAATAAATTGCCAGTAATAATAATAATTATTTGTACTTAAACATATGCAAAGTGAAATCATAAAACGACGCATCAAGAAAGCACCAAATTATTAAACTTTTAATTTACGTAAGATGTATTGAAAGTAATTTTAAAAAACCGACTTTAAAATCGTGCAGATGCCATCACCACATCTGAACCAAATTTATATGGGACCATCCCTGAGGTACCCCCTTACTAACGAAAAGAATTATAGAAATCGGACAAGGTGGTAAAGAATTATCGCTAAACATACATAAAAAATGAAAAGTTTGAGGATTTTCCCATTGACCCAATTATTAAATTTTGACCAAATTTATATGGGACCATCCCGGAAGTACCTCCTTTCCAGCAAAAAAGAATCATTTAAATCGGACATTGTATTAAAGAATTATCGCTGAACATAAAAAAAATATATACAGACGAATTGAGAACCTCTTCCTTTTTGAAGTAGGTTAAAAAGGATATAATAATCTATATTATTTGTATTAACTAAAAAACTACTATGTGGAGTTATATACATCTTCTTAAATTAATCTTATATGTAAAAATGTGGGTTCGGTTCCTAGAAGAGTACCTAGTTCACTGTGCAGCCAAATTTATATTTATGGTACAGAATTTTTTGAATAAATAAAGTTTTAGGTTTAATTAAACACCAAGTTTTATCAGGAATAACATTTTCTGAAAAAAGTAACATAAAAAGCAGACTTTGCGAGCCACTATATATATATTTTAGAGGACAATTCATATTATTTTAGAAAAATAAATAAATAAAAGTTTTGTATAATCACATAAATGTGATTTATCTTTTAGAATATTGTATATGTTTGTCAAAGTTTACTAATTTAAAAAAAAAGAAATATTCTTCAAAAATTTTCTTTAATTTTTTAACACGGTACAAAATACCTTAATCCGTTTATAGTTACCGAAATTAGTAAAGAATTTTAACTCGTTTAAAAAGCGTTCTTTCTCTTTCCATTTCCTATAAAAACTAATAGACCTTCTTGAAATCGGTATTCTGTGACTTTTCTTCTGTTTTATTGCCTTGAAAATGATATGATTTATATAAAAAACAAAAACTGACCTATTATTTTTGTGAAATAAAAATATGTTGTTATTTTCACAATTTTTGACTACTTTTCCTTTCCAAAAAAGAAGTAGGTACGATGTTCTTCTGTAGATATTAACACATTGTTTAATTGGCTTTTTATTTTTTTTTAAATATTCTTTAGTATTTTCATAATTTGGGAAACAGTATAGCATTGAAATTGTGAGTACGCTTTTAATTAATTGTCTGTTTTATTATCTCACAATGTCTCGATAAGAAGTTATATAGAAAAAGTTAGTATTCAATATCATCCAGACAAAAAACATGTTTAAATGAATATATTAAATAAATTATGAGTATTCTTTAACAAAGATATATTTATTTGTATTATGGAAATAATGTTTATGTCAACAAACTTATGTTCGATATTTGTATCAATTTGTAAAAATAACTCTTGTATAATGATAATATTAAATTTAAAGGTTTTAAATAAGGACTTGCAGATATCACAATTCGAAATTCTTTTTATTGGCCATAATACTTTTTTTGGAATGAAAGCATTAGTTTCTGTTTTTCAGTTAAGCTCCATAAATTCATATTTTAATCTGAACGCTACTTAAGCGCAGTAAAGTTGCAACAACTAAACAATATAGTGAACTTTTCGAAAATTTCTAACTTAAAATTAAAATCAATTTATATTTAAAATTAAATAAGTTAACTAACATTTTTGACCGTTATGAAGTTAATAAAGTTATAAATAACGTCGTTACAAAGATTTATGTTTGAATTTTAAATTTCTATTGATGATAGTTACTCATCTACGTATTACAATAACAATACCTACATGACTTGGCTTTGACACAAAACCCTGTATAGTAAAACTTCTAATCCGAATCAAAATCTTGATACTATTATTTGGGGACTTAAAAGCGTGGTCCACTAGTTGGTGTAGCCTTTTAAAACATTTGGTATAATAATAATTATATACCTATCATCAATTACCACTGCCACTGGTAAAATCCTAAATTTAAAATAGTGTAATATAATAATAAGAAGACATTATTCATATTTTAAATGGATTGCCTACTACCATGTTTTAGAAATAAATAAAATGTAATTCTTAAATTAATAAAAATATTCAAAATAATTTAAGATTCCTTGCGTTATGTTAATAAATATTAAACAAAATTTTTCACGAATTATTTAATATTCTGTCCCGTACTTCCATGTCTCTATTGCTTCGCTGTCAACAAGTTCCGGCAAGACATAATGCATATAAAAAATTTTAATTTTATTTTGTATCTTTTCTTCTCAAAAGCTGTCAATATGAGATATTTTCTCCACTTCTATTCCTCTAGAAGTCCAAAAGCACAAAATGCAAAAATCCATTTGTGTTATGTGCAGCTAGCCCTGAATTTGAAAATACCAATAGTGGTTCTCCTTAATGGATTTGTTCTTTTTCCAAAAAGTTATTTCTCTACTGCATATTATAGAGTTTTGTTTTTTTTTTAATTCCATCCAGACTGGAAGCAACATAATCAAATTCGAATTCAATAAAATGTCCACATTTAAAAACTTTTACTTGCAAATAAATTTCCAAATCTTATTTTGCTCTGAATTTATGGTCCATGCCATATCGGGTGGCTTTAGAAATAAATAAAAGATTTTACGAGATTTTTTACAAATTTCTCCAAATTTTAAAGCAGTGACTCGTTTCCGTCTTCTATTGTGCCACAATGCATTATCAGCTTGTCACAATCGTTTTTATCTCATTTATAGACATTGGCTAACTTTTTAGAAAATGTTCTCTTTCAATGCGCCTCAAAGGGTGCGACAAATCAAAGCCATGCGCGAAAGCAAGAAAAAATATTTACATTAACGGATTGAAGAGATATTAACATGCTGGAATTAATAATTATTGTTGACTCGAAGAAGTATTTATTAAACAAAAACATATAATTCACATCTCAGTGTATACCTTCCAATTTCGTATATATATATTTTTTAATAAATAAATGATAAAATTAATTTAATATAATTGAGCGAAATTACTGTATGTAAAAAATAACAACATGAATTCAAATCACTTACGTACTGTTTATCACTAAATAGTAGAAAAAGATATATATTTTGTTTTTTTATCACCTTCTAGATGAAAAAGCTTTTAACGTATTTCTATTTTTATTGTAATAAAAATAAATGTTCCTGTAGGAAAAAATTAAATATATTGTGCTCTTCTAGCATTTTTTAACATTTCTATTTCTATTCGTTTCTTTTCTTAGATTTTTTCAAAAGAGACTGATTCATATTTTGAAAGTAAATCCAGAGAGGTATGGGTTAAGCCTTTACCTGTACTTACATAAAACTTCTTTTAGTAAAATTAAAAAATAATCCGTAAAATTGGTGTACTATGAAACCCTTGCATATAATATATATGCCAATCTTAGTATTACAGAAATAAATTACGTAAAAAATAAGGTGTACAAATACGTAAAATTTATTCATCCCTCGTAAAACATCAGTAAAATATATTATAAATTGTTTTCATTCACAAATATTAATTTCTTAAAAATCTAACAGAAGCGCCACTTTCCAGACGAAAAATCTTGCAATGTAAGGGTTTCGTAGTACCCCACTTTTAAAGTTTATTTTTGACTATTTTTAAAATAAAAAAATATGTGTGTGTAGGTAAAAATTAAATCTATGCTCCTCTGGAACCACTTTTTTAAAATTCAATTTAGTTTTTTCTAAAAAAAATTGAGAAAATGGGTAAAACAAGTCGAGTTTTGTATTTTTTTTTTAGAAAAAACAGTTTTAAATTTTAAAAAAGTGTTTCCAGAGGAGCATAGATTTATCCTTTACCTACACGTTTATATTTTTTTCTTTCAGAATAAGTCAAAAATAAACTTTAAAAGTGGGGTACTACGAAACCCTTGCATGCTCCGCTCTACAGCCAAGTAAATACTCCTCTTAAATCTAAAGCTTACGGTATGGATGATATTAATAGTACAATTTTACAAATCTGCTATCCATTTATCACTCCATTTATGACATATATTATTAATGAATGTTTAGCAAAAAGTTTTTTCCTTCTGCTTGGTAATTTGCTAAAGTTATGCCGTTACCAAAAGTAAGTGTGCCTAAAGATTTTAGTGAATTGCGATCAATTAGTATTCTACCTGTTCATTCAAAAATTTTAGAATGATTAATGGAAATACAAATAAGTTATTTTATAAAGAACAATAACATATTGCCTAATAAACAGTCAGGCTTTATGGCAGGATACAGCTGATGTAACAGATGATATTTTTAGGGCTATTGATAATGATAACATTACTTTTTTAATACTGTTAGATTTTTCAAAAGCTTTTGACACTATAAACTATGAAATATTTCTAGCCATGCCTAAGTATTTTAAATTTGATAATCATTCCATCTCACTTTTAAAATTATACTTTCATCAAAGAAACCAAATAGTGCAAATAGATAACATTTATTCTTCTTCGCTGAAGGTTACTTCTGGCGTACCTCAGAGCAGTATATTAGACCTATTGTGTATTAGTCTATATACCTCACAATTTCCTGCCTTTTTGAAATACTTTAATAGCGGATGATACTCAATTATATTACTCTTTTAAACATTCTACCCTAAATGATTCCATCTTGAGAATAAATGCAGATTTGATTAATATATTTAATATATCTGAAAGGCATCCATTAAAAATAAATCCAAGTAAACCCAAATCTATAATATTCTGTAATGAATTAGTCAGACAAGAAGTTACATCTGCAGCATCAATCAAAATAAATGATATGAATATTCCTATCGTTAGCGAATGTACAAATTTGGGAAACATTTTAGATTCCAAGTTAAAATTTCAAAAACATATTACTGTTAAATTAAAGACATCTTATGCAAGCTTGAAACTAATATATGGACAAAGATATTTTTTGTCTCAAGAGGTGAAGAAGTCTTTGTGCGATTTATTCGTATTATCAAATTTCAATCACTGCGATATTGTGTATGGCCCTTGCTTTAATAGTTTTGAGTCTAGAAGAATTTAAAAATTATAAAACTGTTGTATAAGATTAATATATGGAATTCGAAAATGTGATCATATTTCAACTAGTTTTAAGCAATCGAATTGGCTAAATATGTATAATAGAAGACTTCTTCATCTTGCCTGGGTATGTCATAAACTTTTTAATACAAAAGTGCCTACATATCTGCACGATAAACTAACTTACAGAACAGATGTACATAATCTTAATATTCGCCTCAAAAATATCCTTAGGTTACCAAGATTTTATAAAGCTGGCTTCAAAAAGCAATTTACCTATAACACATCAATCTACTTCAATGATTTATATAGAACTGATCAGTTATTATTACGACTGTTCCTTTTTGCTTCCTTTCTTTTTCTTTTTTTTTTCTTCCTTCTTTCTTTAATGTTCGGTTACGTCGTTCCTTATTCTTTGTCTTAAGAGCGTATACCGCCTGATCAATTCAAATGCGGGATTTGATGGTTGCGTCGTGTCTTATCATCCATCTCTTTTTATTGAAATAAATAATATCAACTGAAAATACATTGAAAAAGTTGTTTGTAAATTGGGATACGCATATATAAATACTAGTAAAAGAAGCGAAGCGATGGTTAGCAAAAAAACTGTTTTGCCGATTTTTAAACTATATTCGCCAATATGACGAAAACTGTGTGTAAAAATTTATTCTTGATTATTATTAAGCAAAAGCCCAAGGATTCTATTAGTTTTCAAATAATAATTTTATCATAAGTCATAAGCGAGATAATTAGGATAAACTAACATTATGTCACCATTTGCTTGATGTACAGAAGAATAGATCTTATTAACATATTTATAAGTGCCGAAATTACTTATAGGAATTTAAAGTGGTAGATATATTTTGTATTTTTTAATTTATTAAAAGTCGGGATAAAAGCTAAAAGATGTGCTTTATGTGTTCTAAATTAGTTATTATTTGGGTGAGCAAAACTAAAACGAAACAGAAATTACTATTCTGTACCTACCTATATATTTTTTTTAATTTCCTGTCTATAGATACATAAGGAAAGTATAGGAATCATGATTTTTTTCGACCTGGAGTTTTTGTTGGATTTTTATGTTTTGACTATTTTCGCAATCATGCCTCTGTGTCTGTATACTCGATAACTCGTAAACGGGTATAGAGAACAATACCAAATTTTAAACTTTATTCCGGCCTGCGGTGAACTGATTAGATTTAGAGCAGAGTCGGAACATCTGGGGGGTACTCATGGGCGTCGTTACACAATTCTATAGGGGGGGGCAAAATTTTGAAAAAATTTTGGAATGTTCATTTGTTGGAAAACAAAGGAAATGAAAAATAAAAGAAAATTTTCTTATGATGGATTTAATTTTTCTGTAACGTCATGGCTTACCCTCAGCTTTTCCAGAAATAACAGAAAATCGCAATTTATTTTTTATTTTTAAATGAAAACCATTTTTTTATTGAAAATTTGAATTTCTGGGACATTTTTGGGGCGTGTATTGAAAATTTTCTGTAACATATTAAAAAAATATATTTTCCAATATGATGGTCATTTTGACAGCTGACAGAAAATTTTCAACACATAATTCTTTTCCATAAATGTTCCCGAAATTTAAATTTTCAATAAAAAAGGGGGTTTCTATTTAAAAATTAAAAATAAATTGAGATTTTCTGTTATTTCCAAAAAACCAGAAGTAAGCCATGACGTTACACACCAATTGAATCCAGTATATGACAGTATTTGTTCCAAGCTTTTTAACAAAAAAGTCTTCATTCCAATATCTCAATTAACAACGAAGATAAAAGCGGATGGAATTATTAAACGGTTTGCTAATAATAAAAATGCTTAGATGTGACACTGGTATACGATAAATGAGGTCTTAATGGGAATTTTGAAGCTTACAAAGATTTTATAAAGATCGTACAGTCCTATATTTTTTTCACAAACGAATTAATAGTGACATGTTTAGAAAAAATATTATCCAATATGGCGGCCATTTTGACAGCTGACAGAAAATTTTCAATACATGATTATTATACAAAAATTTTTAAATTCACAATAAAAGAGAGGGTTTCCATTTAACAATAAAAAAAATTCGATTTTGTTATTTCCGGGAAAATCCGAAGTAAGCCAGGACGTCACAGAATAATTGAATCAATCATAAGAAAGTGTTTGTTCCAGCCTTTCAAACAGAACAAAATTATTCAGATATCTCACTGAATAGTGAAGATAAAGGGAGTGGAACTTTAGTAGTAACCCTAACAATGTCACTGGCCCATTTGACAGAACTGATACTTAAGTTGTCATAACAAGTATCTAATAAATAAAATAACCAAACAAAAAAGACAAAAACTAAAATTAAAAAAAAACAAGAAACTTAAAGCACAATTTTAAAAAACAAACAGAAGGTGTGATATAAAAGAAAAATATGAAGATAATAATATTAAAAATAAAAATTTATAAAAACAAAACAAATATGTCAATGAATACAAAAAAATACTAGGAAAACTCAAATTTTAAATTTCTTTTTCTCTACTAAAAACATCGATAACGGAAAACATAATTTATTTTTCAGTCAGCCTATTTTCATTAATTATTCACTCCGTGCGTGACAGCAACGCCAACTATTTTATGAACTAACGGACGATATTTGCGTATACTGACAATACAATTTTTAATAGAGTTCGTAATTAAGAAATATATATGTTAATTTTAATTTTAAAACAAGTGAAAAAATTATTATTATTATTATATATTTTTATTACTTTAGCTAAAAAAAGTCAATAAAAATCAATAATAAAACATAGGCAGGTATTTACATTTTCTCGTAAATAGAGATCTTGCCTAAGCATAATAAGTTGTCATTGAAGAATAGGTTAAATAATGTCAAAATAAAAATATTACCATTATATAATAATGTAGAATTAAAAGGTAATAACAAAAATAATTGGTATATTTGCGATTGTAATTTATATTTTCTTCATTTTTAGTTCGAAAGAACCCATAGAAATTAATGAATAAAACTGGTTTCCTATCAATAAGTCACAAGATTGCATGTCAGCCATATACAATAATTAAAGGCAGAAATCTAGTTATTTACTAAACATTTAAGATTTAAGGGATGTTAAAGAATATTATAAAAAAATTATTTATTGCTTAATTATTACAAAAATAAAGGTTTTTTTATTCTTATTATACAGCTGTCCATTTATTTATTTTATTTAATTTCGATTTTGCTACTGAACATTCATATAATTTACAGTCTTTTTGCTAGTATAATTTGCAACATGGCAACTCCGGTTGCTTATTTTATTGTTTTTACCTATTTTTTTAATAAAAAGTAAAATGTATACGTGTATTTGATACGCCAAAATTACAAAATATCGTCCTAAAATTATTATATACAGCTTGCGCTAGTATCGCTTTTGCTTCCCCTTCGCACTGATCGAATAGACCGCAGCCATGTTTTAACATGCCTTAGCGTTCCAAGTTCCAAACGTTCTTTCGATTAACTCTGTCGTTGGTGGAAGAGCCATAAATATTTTTTAAACCATTTTGTATATCTGAATAAAATTCATAATATTTGGACGCTATATCATCAATGGAGAGCTCATTGTGTGCAGGAAGCTCTTTCGTATTCCAGTTTGGTATTCAGCTTCAAAATTGTCGATTCCAAATTTTTCCACCACTTTCATTTTGTTATCGGTAGTGAAAAAAGTATTTTTTATGTTTTTGGGATGTAACATGCTTAAGGAAAAACTAACAAAGTCTTCGGAAAAGCGGAACCCAGATATGCAATAAATATATTCAACCTATAATATTCTTCAACTATATTAGCCTGAATATTATTTCTATGAGATTGTTGTTCGTAATGCGACGCCCATGGGGGTACTTTATAATGGGCCGTTTTTATATTTTATAAAATATATCCGTTATTCCCGTTTCGAGAAGAAAATTTTTCAAATAAAAGTTACTTCTAATATTATTCGCTAAAATTTTTGTCTTATACAAAATTTGCCTAAAATCGTTCGTATTCGAGAAATTTGACAAAATGTAAAAAAATTAAATTTTTGTGAAGATTTTTCAAATAAAAGTGGTTTGTGATATCATTCTCTATAATAATACGGACCTATTCGAGAAATTTGACAATATGTACAAAATTCAAAATAAAGTTGTTTGTGATATCATTCTCTATAATTCTTGTCCTACACATAATTTCTCTAAAATGGACCGTATTCGATATATTTGAGAAAACGTAAATTTTTGAAATTTGAAAAACAAAACGGATGAAGAGAAAAACACAAAATTTTAAATTTAGTCTTTAATCCATCCTGCGGTAAAATGATAAATTTTGGGCATAGTCGGAACATCTGGGGGGTACCTTATAGAGGGTCGTTTTTCTACTTTATGAAATGTACCTGTTATTTACACTTGGAGAAGAAAATTCGTCAAATAAAAGTTGCTTGTAATGTTATTCTCTATATTTTTGTTATATACATAATATTTCTAAAATGGTCCGTATTCGAGAAATTTGACAAAAAGTGCAAAATTCCAATTTTTAAGAAAATTGTTCAAATAATAAAGTTTTTTGTGATATCATTCTATATAATTTTTATTCTTTATATAATTTCTCTAAAATGTACCGTTTTGAGAAAAAATATAAAATTTAAATTTTTCAGTAGTTTCGTTGGCAATGAATATTTACAGGGGCGATACAATAGGTTGTACAAAATAACCGGAAAAACCTGTAAGTCATGTGTTAGATACATCAGATTTTTTTCTTTGCAGATTACATTATAAGGTTTATTGACAAATTCCAAATTTTCGTCATAAAATATATTTATTGTGTTATCTTGCTTGTATTTTAATATTCACTGTAAATGTAATAAACTAATAAAGCATTGTCGGCTTAACTTTAAATTTAAGAAATGGCATAGGCACCTACATAAATAATCTGTCCACTTTTGTATGTTTTGGTCAAAAATGTGTTTTGGTAAACTTTAATATAATGAAAATTAACATATTTTACTGAAATACATTGCTTTTAAAATTATATGTGATAAAATTTTGTTCACAAGTTATGTTGGTAGGAAAAATTGTATACATAACTCGTTGAAAAGCGTTATTTCTGCATTCTCACTTTCCAAATTAGTCTTGGAATATATCATTTTTTTACTTCTGCGCTCATAGAAAAACGTATTGCATTTAACTTTAATTTTCAATTTATATCTCCCAAAACATAATTAAAAATAGTAATTTTTTAATGTAAGGAACTACTTACAACCAATATTTCTAAAACCGGTACATATAATCTGGCGGTCTGCGCATTTGCAGGGCCTCTGACCTACGTGTGGTAACAGTTCTTGCTTACAGCACTATCTATCTAACGCAAACCATATTAAAATAGTACTAAAATTACTTATGTCCTCCAATTTGATCCAATAGGTTCTTTTTCTTTTTAAAGAATAACACAAATAGTTTTTACTAATTTCAGATTCTTTATAGTTCTTTTTGGATTTATTTATTTTTAAAAACTAAATATACAACAACGCTATCACTGCACAGTCACAGAAACAATAGATGCACACGTTATGCAGTCAAAATTAGTACGAGCCCTAACACAAAAATGTTCGGACATCAACTGATTTTTCGTAAAAGTTTAAAAATTTCCTTAAGGGATTCAATATCATGTTTTTCATTTATAAGACATAATGGGGTATATTCTGTAACAATTCCTTTATATTTAACGGCCTTTAAAAATATTGACGGCCTATAAAAATATGTTCGTATTCGTTAAAAATTCCTTTATATTTAACGGCCTTTAAAAATATTTTCTTCTTTAATTCGGTCACTATTTAAACGGATCTTTAAAATACATTAGAGGACCATTTTAAAGAAATCTGTTTAAATAATGATAGAAGTAAATTAACGAATACGAACATATTTTTATAGGCGGCCAATATTTTTAAAGGCCGTTAAATATAAAGGAATTGTTACAGAATAGACCCCATCATGTATTGTTTTACATCATATTTATGATATTGTTTTCAAATAAACTGATATTGATCAATAAAACTAAGCTAATGTTGATAATAATATGCATATTTATTGACACATAAATGTTCGGACAAATCACATCAATAGCTGGTTGCATCTCCCTTTGCCTTAATAACAGCTTTTATTCTATCAGGCATAGTTTTAACAAGCTTTTCGCAATCTTCCGCTGTAAAAGAATCCCATATATTTTGCAATTTTACCCGCAAATCAGAAATGTTGCGCTGTGGATCATTTCTTAATTGCTGCTTCATCTTGTGCCATACAGTTTTGATTATATTTAGATCAGGGCTGCTAGAGGGCCAGTCAAGGACGGAAATATTGTTGTCCTGCAGCCACTTTCTTGTGGTCTTGGCTGTATGGCAGGAGGCACCATCTTGTTGAAAAGTAAAGTTTCCATCAGGTGATAAAATTGGAATTGACACTAACAAATTGGTTTCAAGAATGTTCTGATATTTTTCTGCGTTTACAATTCCGTCTATAAAGTGCAGTTTTCCAACACTGAAACCAGACATGCTTCCCCATATCATAACACCTAATGGACATTTTATTTTTCTCTTTAGGCAGTCTTTATGAAAGATTTCATTTTTGTTTCTTATAACACGTGATTGATGGTCACCCTCGCAAACATCAAATTTTGATTCATCGCTCTAAATGATTCTTTTCCAGTCTTCAAAAGTCCACATTGCCCGTTCCTTTGCCCACGCTAATCGTCTTTTCTTTTGTTTTCCGTCAGCAACGGCTTTTCTTTTGCCTAAATCACCAATGATTTCACTGCATAAATATGAGATTTTCCTTAAACGTAACCTACGTACCTTATAAAAATGTAAACTAGACTTATGGATCCAGCGACGACACGTTTCTCGTGAAACATTTCCAATTATTTCTTCATTCCATTTTGCTGTTATTTCCCTTACAGTACTTCGGCGATCAGTTTTACAAATCCGAACAAGAGATCTTTGCATTCGGGAAGTGACCTTTGCGTGGCCGACCAGCACCATGTCTTGAAATTTGAGTTGAACCCATTTCTCCATATTTTTCACAATATCTGACACCGTGGACTTTGCGACATGTATTTGTTTAGCAATATCCCGAAAGGGTTTTCCTTGGTTAAACAGTTTTACTATTAATTCTCTAATTGCACCGTTTGTTGCTTTACCACGCGACATTTTGGTGCCAATTGATAATCGAATTAATTCTCAAGTTATAATGTCAAAATAGAAACACTTTTTTTTGTTTCCATGGCTTGCTATTATTTGTTTTACTAACGTGTCCGAACACTTATGTGTCAGCAAATATTGAATTTTTATCAACATTAGTTTTGTTTTATTAATCAATATTAGTTTATTTGAAAACAATTTCATAAATATGATGTAAACAATACATATTATGTCTTATAAATGAAAAACATATGATATTGAATCCATCAAGGAAATTTTCAAACTTTTTCACAAAATCAGTTGATATCCGAACATTTTTGTGTTAGGGCTCGTATAACCTATTGTTATTGTATTGTAATCTAAGTACTTTTAGTAATTAGGAATTTTTAAAACAATGGGCGTGTCAAGCGTTTGATCTCCTTCTTTCTTTTACCCTGTTCTTTGGTATCCGGTCGGCGTAATAAATAATTATCGTAAGTAGGTAATAGGTAAATAGTAAGTTGTATTTCTTGTTTGGAACTAAGATTTCTTACAAAACCATTTGCTCAGATTTAGGTATATTGTTTATAAAAATTCTTAAAAATTATTTTTCTAATTTTCAGACGAAGAGATTCTAATAAATTACATGCATTTTAGCATTGCATTTAATTTAGTATATAAGTATCTAATATTTAATGTAGCCTTATTATTTATATAGTCCGTAATAATAATAATTACGAGATCGTTAATTAATTGTATGTGTTTCAATAAAATATCTATGCTTAGCACTTAGTGTTATGTTTTCCAGTGCATATATTGAGAATTTAATGGTCTACGTATTTAGTTCTAAAAAAATCTGCCGGGATTTGCGATGGCAGCAAAAGTCAGTGGCAAATATTTAAATTTTATTTTGATATCTACCTTATTTCGTGAGAAAAAATTCTCCGGTTTTTTTAATCGGTTTTAAATTTTACTTGTAGGGGAGGGTGTTTTGTAGAAATTTAATTTTTATCGTAGTTTAGAAAATAAAAACTTCATAATTTTGTTTTCAAAAATGTAAAAAACACGCGCCAATTGTATCAATCGATCAGTGAAAAAATATATATTTTTTAAAATAAGGACGTTACGGTCAAAAAACGAAATATATATGGTATGCGGGGCTCTTAACAGCATAAACATCGAATAGTCTTTTCTACTGTTCTGTCGGACATTTTATTATACATTATTTTCATAACTCTGGCACTGGTAAAAGATCAGGAATAAAGCGATCCACAACTGAACCGGTTTTAGCCATTTGTCCTCTTATATGTACTAAATATTGTAAATATTTCGTAAATGTATATAATTGCTCTCTCTCTGTGTGTAAACATTAAAGTTGGACAATAAATGTATTGTTATTATATAATAATAGCACTTCTTTGCTCACATTTGGTCACCAATTATTTCAATAAAACTACAAAAATTGGGTTGCCAATATTGCGGCGATGCTGTTCCGGAAAAACAGTTTTGATGCTCTAGTGTGCCCTAGTGTCGTCCTTAAAAAAGTTAGAGCTATATGAAGCTGCTTTATTTCAAATTTGCGCCGCTTCCCCCAGAGAATTTTAATGTAAACCCGCAACCCGGAGAATGATCGTCAAACCCAAAGTCTGCGGATCAGAACAACCCTAACAAAAAAAAAAGAATCACAATAATGCAATACGCTAACCAATATGATAAGAGTGCGTTCATTAACTACGTAAACAATTATTAATATAAGTACTTCTAATGGCAATTTCTTGATAATAATTATTGCAATCGTTTGTTCACACATTATTTTCGTTTGTCCATCCAACAAAAATTAGTTATTACCAAATAAAGAGACCAAAATATGAATAAAAATAAAGAAATAAAGAACTCAAATTATAAACTGGACATTGTGTGGACAAACGGATTGCAGGAGTTAGTTTTAATAAAGTGATATTAGTACACATATTAATAATTGTTCATATTTTGAGTTTATTTATAACTTAGATCTGTTGGGAGGAAAAATGGAAATAAGAACTGGACAAATAAAAATAATGTGTTGACAAACGACTGCAATAGTTAGTGTTAATATATTGATTAAAAGAACTTACAATAATAATTTGTTCATATTTTGGGTTATCTATTTATGAATAACTAATTTCTACAAAAATAAGGACTGGACAAACAAAAATATTCTGCGGAGAAAAGATTGCAATAGTGAATTTTAATAAATTTCTAATAGAAGAATGTACATTAATAAATTGTTCATATTTTGTGATATTTATTTGTTAATAACTAGTTTTTGTTGGATGTACAAACGAAAATGATGTGTTGACAAACGACTGCAATAGTTATTTTTTCTATTGGAAGAACTTACAATAATAGTTGTTCATATTTTGGGCTCTTTGTTAATAATTTATTTCTATTGGATGTACAAACGAAAATAAGGAGTGGACAAGCGAAAATATTGTGTGAACAAACGATTGCAATAGTTAGTTTTAATAAATTGGCATTAGAAATATTTATAATAAGTTTTCATATTTTAAATTTTTTATTTGTTTATAACTTATTTCTATTGGATGGACAAACGAAAATAAGGCCTGGACAAACGATTATATATGGACTGTAACCTACCTCACCCAAGTACCTTCATATTTTATTAATCCCACTGTATTAAAAACAGTTGCATTCTTATTAAATTGAAAATCGTTTATTTAACGAAAATTTTTTAGATAATTAAATCCTATCATTATTACCTAATAAATAAAAAGCAATATTTCTATTCTCGGGGTCTCTAATATTACATAATAACCAGAAAAGATAAAAGTTATCCCAAAAACCTCTATAAAACATATTTCTTTTTACGAAGTAATAATCACTAAAACATTTAACGCGCTTATCTTGAGTCAGTTTCGAATATTAAGACCGATTTCAACATGACTTAGACACAAAATTCCGAGAATTTCTCAATGCACGTAATAATTTGATCACCCCTTTTTTTTTATTCGCCCAAATTCGTTTCCACCGGAATTACAACAAACTGACGTCGCAAAAAGTAATTTAAACAGGTATAATTACCCAAACCCGAGGAACTCATTATATTAAATCCAGTCTTAATTAGTTGCTTTCCATTTCAGTTATATTTCAAGTTCAGTATTTAGTATCTTTCGTAAATCGATGCCCTTCCTAATCGACGTCTATCCTACCCTACCTCCTATCTCTCGAACGCTGTCACGTTCCGACGATAAGTCCCGCCGCCAAGTCCCGCGGCTCTACTTGCCTACCTTTCTACGTCCGACGACCTATCTCCCGAACATTTTTCACGTCACGACGCCCAACGTCCCGCCGCCCTATTTCCCTACCTTTCTGTGCCCCGACGACCTATCTTCCGAAAGCTGTCATGTCCCGCAATACCTAAGTATTTCCTACCTTATATCCGTTCCGATGATTAACGTCTCACCGCTCTACTTTTTAGACGCTTGCCGTCCCTAAATATTTCCTTCATAAATTCCTTGACGTCACCCTTTGTTGCCTAGAACCACTTAGGTATTTCCTACCGTATATCCATAACGTCGCATTACCGTAATACATACCTTCCTCTCCGCTACGACGCTAAGCGTCTCAATGCAAGGCGCTGCTCAACGCTGTGACGTACCCAGAATCGAAGCTGTCCGAATGCTAGATAAAATTAGTACAAAAAATCTAGTTTAGACGAACCAAATGTCTGTATTTTTAATTGTTCACGTAACTTTCTTTGAGATATCACCGAGGTTTCGTTTTGAACAAGGGCATGCAATTTGTCTTAAAATATTATCAATGTAACCGAATAAACCACATAGCCTTCGGGCATTTACCTTAAAAGATAGTTAACATATGTTTTCGCTGGGTAAATTTGGGTAATTTCGACATAAATTATAAATATCACTATTTTAGAAATATACATGGATGTTCATATTGGGTAAATATCTAAGCAAACCTAAAATTTAATAGTTAGTTAACCAACTAGTGAATTGACACTGTTCGTTAGCTCAAGGGGGAGACCTATACTAGCCACTAATTCTACTAGATATAAACCATAAAGTATATGTAAACATCAATACAATAAGTTAACCAACTGGCGAATTGGCGCTGTATCTATACCTTGATAGCAAATGAATGTGGTCCGCGTTTAAGCGGGGCTTAAGTGAGATCTCAGTAAATAGTATCTATTGTAATATACTTTGCAAATTATTACGTTCCATTTTAAAACGGCGGCTCGTTGTAATTTAAAATGGGTGTTCACTTTTTCCGATAATTTTATCATTTATAAGTTCGGTTCAAAACTTTGTACAAGAGCCAATATCGCTGTTTTTATTATTTGAGTTTGTATTAAGTGTAGTTATTATTATCAACATCATACTGTTTTCAAGCACTACAATTATTAATAAATGAATATTTTAGTTAGTGTAATATTTGTTTTGTTTTTAATACATTGAAAACCATCTATAAACATGATTAGTTAGTAAACTGACTTTTCTTCATAATTTAAGATTATTTTTAAATATATATTAGGTTATGTAGAAAGCTTGACATTGATTTTTGTGTAAAAAATATTATATGAAATTTTACCTATCATTTTTCAGTTTTTATTGTAAGTTTAATCATTTTCAAAATTTGTCACAAATGTCAAATAAAAAATATATTTTTTAAATACCTTTTATTTATAAAATAAGAACTAAAATGTTTTAAATGTTTATTTTATAAAATCAGTCCCATCACAATACATAATATTGCACAGATACAAACTACAATAAAGATATATAATGCCTGGCATTCTAAATGATACTTTTCGCAGTTCAACAGGCCCCCTTAACTCCCATTTTCAACCAGATTGTTTTCACAATCAATAAGCCTCATCTCCTTATAGGGCTTGATTTTTACTAAAAATTTCATGTTGATATCGCTTTTCATTTTTATTTTTTTTTTATTTCAACCCCATTAAAATCACCTATATTTATCAGATTTTTTTTTATAATTAAAGTGCTTCTTCTCCTTTCAGAGCTTGATGTTTGCAAAAAATTTCAAGTTGATATCATTTTTTGTTTTTCAGTTAGTATTTTTTTTAAATATTTAACTCACCAATACATATTTTTTTAGTATCAATAGGCTCTATCTTCTTATAAAGCTTCATTTTTACTAAAAATTTCATGTTGATATCGCTTTTCGTTTTTAATTTAGAATATTTTTTTAATTTCAACCCATCATAACACCCTATTTTCGATCAGATTTGTTAAAAATCAATAGGCTTTGTCCCCTTATAGAGCTTGATTTTGGCTTAAAATTTTCAAGTTGATATCATTTCTCGTTTTTGACTTATCGTGCAGACAAAAAACTTGACATCGGACAGACGGACAAAGTAAACCTATAATACTCTTCACAGAAGAGTAGAAAAAAAAAAATGTATAAGGAAAAATAAACAGTTTAAAGAGGTCAACAATAATATTCATTTTCTTTTATCAAAGGATAATAAAAGTTTGAAATAGCAGCACATAATTAAACATTTATAGAACTAAAATAGTGAGATACACATCGTAAAATGTTATCACACTTAATTCTTCATATGACCCTTATTAAGAATATTTCACAGCATATTCCAAAGTATTCTTGCTCTCTACTGTCCTATTCTCATGGTTGACTTGTGCATGTACATGTTTACTAAAAAAATAATGTGTTTTAATAAATAACAGAATAATAGTAATTTGCTCTAAATAGGTAAATCGGTTTCATCTGTATTTTCAAATTATTGTTTAATTGTAGATAGTATATTAATGTTTTGATATTTGATATTGATTACCCAGAGCATGTAGATATGTGAAATGTGACTTGTTAAGTGCCTAATCGAAATCAAAATTTATGTTTAATACTTATTGCTCTTTTCGAGACATTCTTTATTACCAACTGTAAACTAATTTAGCAACAGCCTTATTTTTATTTAATACCTGCAGTGATTCAAATTACCAATAGATCTAATATTTTAGAAAATACTAAGTTATACAAACAAGGCAATAAAAAAATGTCATTAAAATAAAAGATTTCAGGGTAACACGATTGATAATTACAGGCAAACATAATTTTATATAAATTATTTAAATGTACACACCATTTCTTAAGTAAAATTTTTCATTGAGTATATTGAATTAACCGGTTGGTTAACACTGATGCCCGCAGAATGTACTACATCTAGTACAATTGTGAATTGTACTAGACTGGCAATACTAGTTTGGCAACCTTGTTTGTGAGCGGCGCGCCAATTAATGTGTTCTTTTGCAGTTTGAAGGATCTGTTGACGTGTTTTCTTCTCTTTCTAGCTATATGCATTCTCTAAATCGTTTCACTCGTGTAAGGCTCACTCATCATAATGCGCCACAGACACAGTATACTTAGGTATACTGTGCCACAGAGATGCGATCAGCCAGAGGACAATGATGTACCAAAAAATATAGATTAACACGCATGAAAATAAAAATAATAAAATTAAATTTATATTTTTATGTTATTTATTTAAAATAATGAGCTTTTATGAAATTTAACTGGGTATTCACTGCACAAATGAACAAATGGAGAAACCGCCCCTGTTTTAAAGTATGAAAAATAAAAAGCTACTATTACCACTAGAGGAAAAAGGTCGAATACAGTAAGTATAGAATTTAAAGCAAAACGAAATTGAGAGGGAAATAATAGCATTTCAGATTTAAATAAAAATCAAATGGGTATAGGAGGTGGGCGGTTACCGGACGACTATGTGCATTTTTTTAAATATCTCGGTTTTGGGAGGGTCGACAAAGGAAACAGTCCATTTAAAATAACGGTAGAAGGTCGAGAAACGCCGCACTTGAGACCACTTGTCCACTACATATTTTGGGGCGCTGATTACAAAATTGAGGGTTAAAACTGGCAGCACTGGTTGAAAAACCCCTAAAATTGAAAAAAACACCCCTAAATAGGGGTGTTTTTCGATTGTACTTTTTGTTTTGCAAACTAAGCCATCTTATATGTTTTTTGGGGCGCTGATTACGAAAATCGGGGTTAAAACTTGCAGCATTGGTTGAAAAACACCCCTAAATAGGGGAGTTTTTTGCAATTTTTGGGGTGGTTCAACCGTTGTTATAAGTTTTAACCCCGATTTTCGTAATAAGCGACCCAAAAAATATATAAGATAGCGTAGTTTGCAAAACAACAAGTACAGTCGAAAAACACCCCTATTTAGGGGTGTTTTTTGCAATTTTAGGGGTGTTCCAACCATTGCTGCTAGTTTTAACCCTCATGTTCGTAATCAGCGTCCTAAAATACGTAGGGGACAAGTGGTCTCGTCAAGTGCGGCGTTTCTCGACCTTTTACCGTTATTTTAAATGGTATGGCAAACGTGGACAAATCGTGGACAATCGACTGTCACTTTAAAAATATCAAAAAGTTTTTATGGAGGTTCTGATGTTAAATTTGGCTAAATTTTTTAATTTTGAAATAGCTTTTTTATTGAAGGACAAACAAATGAAAATTTTTATTGGACAAACTTGGAGAGATTGTGGAGAATCAAATGCCAACTTCGGTTTGAAAAAATTCGCATTTGGTGATGCTAACTTCACGGACTTTTGAATGATCTAAAGAACAAAAGGTTCTCGATTTTCTATGCAAATGGCGAGTTTTCAGTGCAGCAAATATTTGGTAGCCAATTTTTTTCGGAGATGACTTGGACAATAAAAAGAAACTCTTTTCTTTTTCCAAAGGTTGAAAATTTACATCGTTTTCTTGCATCTTAAAAAAGCTGCAAGTTCTGGATGAATGATGTGTCGCAAATTTAGGAACTGCCAGTCTATGTCGCATCCAGGGGCAGATAAAACTGAAGTTAAAACTTACTTAGTTTAACCATGAACTGATAACAAGAGGAAAAGCGCTTTTCATTTTTGTACTCTCTATTTACACTATTGGCAAAAGCCTTGATACTGTATACCTATGTTGACCATTTCAAAAAGACGCACAGTAGCCATTGTCCATTCATTTATAATTAAATCAAATAGACACTAATGTAAAATCATTTTTGTTTTAACCAAATGTACAAGAAGAAAGTGTATATCACCTGTCTAAAATAGACCAACGCAAACACTAAAGCGTTGTAAAATATACGACACATAATTAAAAACCCTTATTTAATAAAGTAATATCGAGGTCGAAGTACCGGAATTCGTGCAAACTTTTTCGGTCATCGTCAATTTTACGACATATTCGTTTTCTAGGGTTGGGCTACTACACAGAAAAAAAGGTGTACTATATTCAAGATGAATGGTCTTATTTCAATGCTTTGTTGTGTTTGTATATCCGCAAGTAAAACTCGTCTTGATTTAAAATTGTAGTAATACTTGTTCAACAATAGCTAATAAGCCTTGCTTCAAGATTAAAATCAACTTGCCCTAACTAAAATACCTCTTATTAAATGAAGACTATCTATCACTCAATTGCAGTATTATGTACATCTTAAATAAAAAGTACTCTTACACTTTTTTTAAATATACTTTATTTATATTCAATATTACCTTGTTCTTAAATCCAATACAACTAAATTTGTTACAATAATAATATGAACTGTTCCAAGAAATTTTAGTATTGGCTTTGACATAAATATATTGATCTTGGCTGAATTATAGTTTTGAAGAAATTAATAATCTTCATATAAGAACAGGCTCTTCTTGCTTTTTAATAGTCTCACTGGTGCCATATAAACACATTTTTCAATTTTTTTTTAGTTAATGTGATGTTTGTTTATTTTAAACAACAGTTTATTTGTTAATAATTTATTTAAACATTTATTTATAACACTATTATTCTAATTTATATATATATTTCGAATGTCTCTAAACTGTTCACTATTTATATTCACTGTCCATATAATAACTGATTGTCGCTTGGTCCTCCACCAATATTTATATACAAATTTAAAGAAATTGGCGAATGTGCTAGAAAGTTCGCCATTCTCACCAATACACTAGAAACATTATCCCGCCCTTTCTCGAATAGTCATCGAAAGCACCTCCGCCAGGGGTTTAATTATGTATAATAATCGGACAAGTTGAGCCTCAAAGGCCAAATAAGACAGAGAGGGACTTGGAGGGTTAGAGCATGACTGAATAATGAAATGGCTCACATAACATTAATGTACCAAATTCCTCTGTCCTCTGAGGTGTCCCACCTATAATTAAACAAAATAATTTTATAACTACAAAATCTAAATGGAACATAAAAGTTTGTCCTATCTACAAAACGAATATTTTTAGTAAATGTGGGTAGGTACATAATTACGTCCTTTTAGACTTCGCAAATAAATTTTGTATATTTTATTAACCTTTTCTTTTAATTATAGTAAAAATTTTCTAATGCAAATAGGCCTTTCTTATTTTATGTCATAATAAAATGTAAGCTTACTAAATTTGTAAAAATCTTAAAATCAAAATTTTCGTAGATACGACCTCTTGTCTTAGCAAAGCAGAAGTCGGCTTTCCAAAAAATTGTCATCCAGCATCATACATTTTTTTTACTTCTATTGTAGTTTATTTCAAGCTCTTATGATTATAAATTTACTTATATATAATATAATACCTAACAAGAAGTGAACTAAATATACTTCCATTTAAATATTGGTATCAAGTCGCTGAGGCCCCATCCATCTAACAATTCTTCCATTTCAATTTAATTTATTCATTCAGTTATTAATTGAATCAAAAAGAATTTCTAACAAAAAGTAGAACGCAACCCTAACGATACGATCCAAACTTGTTAGAAAATGAACAATAGGATGAACACGTGCTAATGCCAATTTGCCAGATTCTCTATAAATGCGTTGTGTCTCTGACTTCCGAATAATAAGTATCACATATCAACATGTACCAGTCATATATCTACCCTACCAGTGCAGTGGTTGTATTTTAAAATAAGTTTCAGCTGGCAACACCGTGCAATGAATTTGTACTAGTTAATCTTTTGTGAAGTACATAGGTTTTTGATTCGAATTGTTTAATTCTGGTTCTGAAATTTAAATGCTTTGAATCGAATACTTTTATAACATTGAATCAAGTACGAGATAGTCGGTTTTAAGAGCATATCATACTTACAATAAATGTAAGAGCTTTCTTGGATTAATTAACAATTCTAGACTCTTTTGAAATAATTTATTCCCAGATTAATTATTATAAATCTTAAAATACAAGATTATACCTACACTTCAACATTTATTTTCTTATTGTATCGAGAAATATTATTTGAAGCAAACTCTGCTTTATTTCAAACAAATGTAATCTTCCAAGTGTTAAGCTTTTATTGAGTGTAGATGATAATTTTTTTCTGTGTATTCGGTCAGTGAATAATTCAGATTATTTTAAAAATAAAAATTGTATATATATTTTAATTTATATCAGTTATATTAATTATATTACTCGTAACTCTATTTATACCTATCTGTGAAATATTTTGATATTTTCTACTTTATTTTATTTTGTTCTTGGCACATATTTTATTTATGACTTGCTATAAACGTACTGTTGTTGTATCGTAGTGAATAAAATTCTATTCTATGGAATTGAATTCTGAAAATGTTTACTCTTGTCAGGAAGTTGGCCCGCGACAATTCTTATCGATATAAAGAGTGATCCACAAAAAATGTTTCTAAAGTAGGTCATGGCCGACAAAGACAGAGATACGAATAATATTCGTAATAACCATGATACAAAACGTTACAGAGGTATTATATCCAATGTGGTCCTTTTAAACGTGTAGAAATAAGGAATAATCTAATTTGATTTAGATCTAATTGAAATATCTATGATGATAATATGAATATTTATAATATTTTAATTTAAATTAAGAAAAAAATATGGTTTTTCTTCAATGACAAAAGTTCATGGCACACTTGCAGGAGAGGCTAGCAGATTCAAATGAATTTTCCTCCGATTAGCTAATTTGAATTTTTTAAAGAGATGTATTGTGTGAAATAGGATACTTGTAAAATAAAATTAAAACAAAAAAAATAGAAAAGCGACTGTTTTCCTTTTACTACTTTGATTAATACTGCAACATGTATTCAATTATATCCAAATAAATCACAAGGGAGATAGAAATCTAGTTTCAACTCTCTAATTTTGATTTTACTTACTAATCATTCTTGGACCGGTTTCGTCCTTCTTAAGACTCATCAGCAAGAAATAGACAGTCTAGATTCCAGTATATAATGGAGTTTGCTAGATGGAAAACTTTTACTTGCCTACAATGAAAGTGGTTGGGAGAAGATAGGTAGACACCGAGTTAAAATGGCAACGCCATCTGCACTTAGTAGGCCCTGATAAGGATGAAACCGGTCCAAGAATTACATTTTCCTTATTAAACAAAATCAAAGTTAGAATATTTTATCTCTGAATAAAATTGCTGTTGCCGTATTAACTAAAGGAGAAGTTGTTTTTTGAAGGAAAATGGATGCTGGTATATTGTGTGACATAATAATATGGTGTCGTAATTTATTTTATTTTAAATCTTGGTCTTATTTAAGTTGGAATTATTTTCCTTCTTTAGATTATTTGTTTGTTTCATTTTGAGTTAATATTGTGTATTTTTCGCTAATTGGATTTATTTGTTAGAAATGTTCACGTAATATTCCTGAAGCTGAGCATTTCCTAAAGGCAGCACATCTTTTCTGAGGTTTAAAAGAAATCTTAGGTAATGTTTAGTATTGATAAATTTAGTTGAAAATTTAAGCATCTAAGCGTAGGGGAGATTTCCCTTGAAATGGACATTTTTTTGTATTTTGGTTGTTACATATTACTAAATTTGAAAATGAATAAAATGGCCCTATTAGACTATAAGAATGGAACATTTGTGAGCTTGACTAATCATAAAATAATTGCAAATAAAAAGTATATGACCGTGAAATATTTATTTACTTTTAATTTGAAAAATGTCCAATTCATGCTTTACTCTTTTTGTTCTACACTGGTAGCGTAATTATTTTATTTGCTACGACAAACTGGTAAGCAAATTCTCTAATCTGGATTGTTGTCAAACTATGACACATTTTAGACGTAACTTTAAGGTAAGAAATTAATAGCTGTTCCGGATCGTTGGTGAATGTCTTTCTGTTACCAATATTCCTAACGCATGTAAAATTAACTGGATCGTTCTTAAATTTTTTTACCAAATTCGCTAATAAAGATTTAGAAATACCTGTCGTTTTGGCGACACTTCTAATGGAGAGATTCTCCTTTAAAACCGCATCGACTGCGACTCAAATTTCGTCATCTGATTTTCTTGCTCTTTTTATCATTTTAGAATGGAAAAAGCATCTAGCATTTCATAGTACCCGCACTTGTCAAATTCATGGAATATGAAGATTTGTAACATAACCTTTAATATCATTCTTAAATATTTTATATTTATTGTTTTTACACACCTGTCTGATGAGTAGAGTATTCTGAATATATTTGTGTAAAAAATTTTGAATATTGACCACTTATATTGAAAATATTGAGTTTAGAAGAGCAGAAAAATATTAACTTAATTAAGAATAAAGGTACCATTTCGGTAGGCGCGACAGACGACAGCCGACGCGACAGACGACAACAGACGCGACCGAGAACTGTCTCTTCACATAAATTATATGAAACACATTTCGCACGGCGCGACACGAGAAGTGTCGTCAAGACGACACTTCTACGATATTTTGATGTGCCTCCGGGCAAAGCGTTTGCTGCGTGTTGCACTCGAGGTCACTGTCCTCAGACATCGCTTGTATTTGAAGGTGATTAGGGTGGAAATTTCTTTCGATCTAGGCAGTGTTTCCAGATGCTGGAGCAGTATGGGTGAAAAAAAAAATCCGTAGATCTGAACAGTAGATTTTAATATAGGAGGAAATAATTATAATTTGCAGTGTAGTAAATAAAAAAAACAAGTATATAAGAAACGAAAAATAAATATTTATCTACTCAAATCAGAAAGTAAACAAAGAATAAAAACAAATCATATTTTTAATTAATACTTAACGTACGGAAACAAAAAAAAAAAACAATGAAAAATAATAGGTACCTACTTCTTTTAGATCACTCTGAATCAGATAATTCAAAATAGTTGTGTTTGGCATGCATGTTCTTTTTATGATGCCCCATTAATTCTTTGTTTTATTTTAAATAAAAACAATGATTATCTTGATGTTTTTTTTTATGGAGCCAACCTACAGTAGTGGATGCTTATTACGCTGCTTTTACTTCAGCAAATTTACTGGACGAAAATATTCTTTGACAATTTGCTGAAGAATGAGGCAAACTTAATAAATTAAAAACAAAATTTGCTAGAGACAAAAACAGTGGATCTACTTAAAAATAGTAGGTCTGACAACGCTGGTCGTTCCCTCGAATGGTTATCTATGGGTGTCGCGCCACCTGTCTCCTTGCTTCCCAAATTTACGGGGCGTACATTTATGCATCTGTCATCCTTGGGGTCGCCTCGGTGGTCTCCTGTCTCCTAAAGCGCCTACCGAAATGGTACCTTAAGAAATATTTCACAACACGTCTTGTTCGCAGTGTTGCCGAATCTAAAATTTCTCATCGCTTAATCCCTAAATTCCCACTTTATCCACCCACGGTTTTAAAAATTACCCACTTTTGCCACCCACACTTACTAATTAATAAAATATTAAGAATTTGCAAAATACTTTTAAATTACAAGAATTAAAAAAAGTATAAACCATTATACTTGTTCAATAAATAATCCAAAAACCAATTGTTAAAGCATGTGCATTTAATTTTTGTAATTTACAATTTTGATGCTTGATTATGGTTGTCCAAATGACGCAACTTTTTTTCGTAATACTAATAACAAAATTATTCCATTTGTTCAAAATAATTTAGGTAACATACTGTTTTGTCACCACTGAACTGTGGTAATTGTCACAGTTAGGTAGTAGGTATTATGTGGTATTTTTATGACAAAATGGGTAAGATATAAAAGTATACCTATGAAAAATTGCAAACACACTTTTTAAAAAATGTCTAAACATATATGTTACTTTAAAATATTTCAAGATAAAATAAAAAATAATTTCAAAACATAAAATATTATAATGATGTGTGTCAGGTTTGATTTTGTTACACATCATTAACCTAATAAAGTAATAAATAAATATTAAGTATTTATTAAAAAGAAGAAACCCAAGATTAATTCGCAAAAAATTCATTATAGAAGCAAATTCCCCAAAAATTCCCCGAAAATATTGCATCCACCCAAAATTCCCACCACGGTCAAAATTTCTATCCAAGGGGAACATTTCCACCCAAACGGCAACACTGTTCTGATCTTTCAATACGGCACGTGTTGAGACGATTATTTTCGTTCCACAGATTGCGATTCGTATGTAATGTCTCTCTCTATTCAATTCGTTACGTGTTCAGTACGCACATAAGAATCCTGATGGTGTTACGTACACGTGACTAAGAATAAGTAATGTACCTAGAGGTTGCATAAACGCGGCAATGGGTCCTATGATTGAACGTTTACGTTATCCGTAACGTACATGTTAGACCGAGTTTTAGCAATAACAAGGCAAGTTCGTGTGATGGAAAACTGTTAAATTAGAACATAATAAGCGGAAAATAACAGTAATGTGTTGGAAAAAGTTTTCTATCATACGAATTTGCCTCGTTACTGTTAAAACTCGGCCTAACATGTACGTTACGGATAACGTAAACGTTCAATCATAGGACCCAATATCTCAGTTTGGCATTTAGATAATTAAGGTGTCCGTTCAACGGCTGTTCATTTCAAGTAAACTCTCCCCTATAAGCTTCAATTTGTTTTAAGTGCAACTTAAGTTTATTGTTTGTTTTTACAATGTTGTTGCTACAAGTAAATGCGATTTTATATTTCTGTGCGAAACGTGGATTTCTAATCATGTAAGCAGCTCTGAGCTTCTTTCCAGTGAATATTTAGGGTTCAGATGTGATCGTGACTCGACAGCCACCAACTTAACAAAAGGTGAGGGGTCTTTAATAGCAGTTCGCAGTATTTATAGTGTATCGGTACTAAATATGCAAGTTATAAGAGCACCATTTCCTCTAATTGATGTAGTAGGTTGTAAGGTCACATTAGGTGAAACTCTTATATTATATTCAATGTATATACCAGGTACAATTTCTCTTGCTGACCCGGAATCATTTTTTGATGCGTTCGAAATGTTTAATAGTGTGTTTGGTGATTGCAAGTTTATCATATGTGGTGAATTTAATATTCCTACTTTTAATCTTAAAGATGATTCTAGATCACGAATTATTTCCAATTTTTGTACTTTTCGTGATATTAAGAACATCAATAATGTTTTAAATCAAAATGGTAGGCTACTAGATTTAATTTTATCTAATCTTAATTGTTCTGTTAATCGAGATCCGCATCCATTAGTCAAAGAAGATATTGTCTATCATCCCGCATTACACTTTAAATTTGAATTAACCAATATTACCATAAAACAATATTTATGCAATGGTAGCTACACTAAATTTAATTTTCGTCACGCAATTTTCCGGCAATGTACACTGAATTTAGAAGCATCGACTGGTCATAAATTATAATACTGATGTTGATTAAGCATGTTCCAATCTCTACGAGATTAATAATGATGTTATTTTCAGACATACATGTTTAAAAATAATTCTCACAAATATCCACCTTGGTTTACAAAAGAAATTATAGATGGTATCAAAGCTAAAAACAATGCGAGAATTAATTACAAGAAATATAAAGCTGCATCTTATAATAATAAATTTAAACAGCTAAAAAGGCTTATAAAACAACAAAATCAAGTTTCATATGCTGCATATGTACAAAGCACTGAAGATGCCATCAATAATGATCCTGCAAAATTTTGGTCATTTGTAAATATAAAATGTAGTAAATCGAGAATACCAGGAACCATGTCTTTGGAATCTGAAGCATTTGATTGTCCTCAATCAATTGTTGATGCCTTCTCAACATTTTTTTCAAGTGTCTTCTTACACTCCAACCCTCTTTATATTGCATCAGAACCTGTCAACGTTAATAGCACGCATATAGCGCTTAATAGTATATCTGAACTTAAAGTACTTAATATATCCAAAAAATTAAAAATCAAATGATTTCTGGTTGTGATAACATTCCTAGCTTCCTCGTCAAAGATTGTATACATGTTCTAGTTAAACCACTAGTGGTTATCTATAATATGATATTATGGAAATTAACAAAAATATGTCCAACATTTAAAAACGTCGATTCAACTGTTATCTCGAACTACAGGCCCATAGCAATTTTATGTAATTTTAGTAAGCTTTTTAAAATTATCCTGTATGACATTATCTATACTTCAGTCAAAACTTCGATAAGTAAACAACAGCACGGCTTCATGTCAAAAAAAATCTACTGTTACTAATCTAGTTTGCTTTACCCAATATACTCTGAGATTCTTGACTCAGTAGGTCAGATAGATGCAATTTACACGGATTTTCAAAAAACATTTGATAAAATTGACCACTTTTTACTATTGTCGAAGTTAAGATCTGCGGGGCTATCATGACCATTACTTCAGCTGCTTAAAAATTACTTAGTTAAACGGTCTCAGGTTATTGAACATGGTGGATTTAGGTTTCAAGGATCAAATTTAGGACCGTTATTATTTTTAATATTCATAAATGATCTATGTTCGAAATTAGACTGCCCTCATCTCATGTTTGCCGACGACTGTAAAATTAGTGGCTCAGAAGATAGTTACAGATTGCAGCAATCATTAAATACTGTTAACAGTTAAAAATGATACTTGTTATTTTATCTATTTTATTATAGTGTTTTAAGCTCTAACGATTTTGGGAGTGGGTCAGGTTATTAAATAACTCGTATTACTTTGAAAAAGAATGTTGGGCACCACTATATTTAAAACTTACTAAACTTGACTATCGATTAGTGATAAAAATATAGAAAATCACTAACCATTAAGATATTATAATTAAACCAAGTTTTAGATAAGGTAGCAACAAATTTTAATTCACAGACATTTACTTATTCAAATTTAGATGATTTATTCAAAAAACTTATCTGTTATAACAGGAGGTAGTATTCAGGAGATATTTGTACTGGCCTTCTTCAAAGGGACTCGAACGATACTCTTCGGACAGCACCAAACTCCTAGGTATAAATCTTTACAAACTTAAATCTCCAGAAGCTTCTTCAGATGCAACTCGAACCAAACCTCTTGATATGGCTTGAAATAAACTTCTTGATAGAAATCACCATAAACAGTTTAGATATATCTTGAATTAAACTTCTAAACTATGACTTGAAATAAACCTCTTCGATACAGCTTGAACTAAACTTCTAAACCGTCTAGATATAGCCAGGCTACAAAGAAAAGGTAACAATATTACGAAAGGAACTAGGAAATTTACATAGGAACCAGATATAATGCTTTTAACTAATAATTGAACAATTTAAACTATTAAGTGAATAGTTTCATAGAGACTAAAATTAATATGAAAAGGAAAAATCTTATTTAACATATTTAAATATAGTAAAGCATATTATCTCATTTCAAACAAAATAATATATAAAATTTCATAAAACGTGCCATCCATGTGTCATTCATGTATTGAGGTTATGTTCAAAATTTTACATTTCATTTAAGAAATTCTTGTACAAAATATATATTTTCAACAAAATATCGGTATAAAAGCTTACCTTATAAATCAGACGGACAATCAGAATATTAAAAGACGTCGGATGTCTAAGATAATTAAAAATTTAAATCAACTTGTTCGTTGATAGATACGAATCGAAATGAAATGGGAACTTTTGACGCAAGGCATAAACGACAATTGACATTTGAGTAGAGATGTTTGCGTCAAAATAACGAAAACGGTTCCAACCGTTACACAGTTGGTGCTTGGAAAATTCGTTACAGCTCAACATTTCTAAATGTAAAATTGTCTAATTTTCCCGTCTCAAAGAGCCCTATGAATTTGTTTATTTGCTTAACAATGAGTTTCTACAACGATGTTACTCATTTAAAGACCTTGGCATAAAATTCGACAACAAATTCACATTTAGTGGCCATATTAGAGATATTACCGCTGCAGAAACGAAATTGCTAGGATATTGTGCTAGAAATTGGTCTAGTTTTGCTAACATTGAAACTTTTAAATTATTGTACATCACATCTGTAAAAAGCAAGTTGGGATACTGTTCTGTAATATGGTCGCCTATCTATCAGAACTCAATATATTCCATTGAAGCTGTACAAAGAAAATGCCTAAAGTATATATATTTTAGGACTTATGGGCGTTATCCTGAAAGAGGATCTAACCATGAGGAATTGCTTCAAATGTTTGACATTGAACCACTGATTGATAGGCGAAACCACGCATCAATCTCCTTTTTACACAAACTTTTAAATAAGCAAATTGACTCTCCATATATATTGAGTAAAATTAACTTTTCGTTACCCAGAATTGAGTCACGCAATGAATGTTTTTTTTATAATCCATCTTGCCGAACCAATATATTAGTTAAGTCTCCAGTAGTTCTTATGTGCACAATGTATAACAAAGTATGTAATCATTGTGATATTAAAAATGATAACATACCCAAAATCGTGGCCATTTATCGAAAAAACAGAGCTAACTAATTAATAATTTTTTTTTGTTTCATTTATTCTTTTCTTTTTATATTTTACTATTTATAAGCACATTCTAATAAGTTCCATTCTTATAGCATTGTTTTATTTATAAGTTCTAATTAATTAAGTTTATGTTCATACGTACTAAGCACTGTTCATGTGTATTGTATTATGTATTATTTTCTGTTATTGGGTGTATACCTGTTGAAAATAAACGCATTATTATTAATTATTATTATTATTATTATTTTTTTTTGTACAGGGTGGTCACAAATTAATTTCACTTTCCAAAAATTTCGAGGGAAATTTTTTAAAATTTTTCAAATGTATTACCCTGTATTTCTATTCATCAACTGAAGGAGAATTTCATACCCTTCAACTTCCCTATGTACTTTCCTATACCTATCTGTCGCCGTTATAAAATAAATTCAAAAGGAAGAAAATTACGATAATAAAATTTATTTGAAATTTATCCTAAAACATAAATTTACATTTTATAAAAGATGCTCAAAATGTCTGCCATTTTCTCTAATGCATACATTTATTCGTTGGGCGAATGATCGAGAAACGTTTCTAAGCATATCAGGTGTAATGGAATGGAAAGCTTTCACTATCCTTTCTTTCATATTTTCAGGTGTTGTAGGTGGCGTAAGATAGACTAGATTTTTAATATAACCCCACAAAAAATAATCGGGTTTTGTTAAGTCAGGTGATCGAGCTGGCCATTTTTTTGGACCATTTCTACCAATCCATCTATTTGGAAACTATCAAAAAAATACGGCCCAATAACATGATCCCCAATTATACCTCCCCAAACATTTACACTCCATCTTTCTTGGCTATGTGTTCTGATGATGTTAGGATTTTCCGTGGAATAATAGTGGAAATTATGTCTATTAACGAATCCGTTCTTGTGGGATGTAGATTCATCAGAAAACAGCACTCTATAAAAAAAAAAAAATGGATTTTGTTGCAGTTTAGTTTGTGCCCAGTTACAAAACACCATTCTATTATCAAAATCGGTGTCTTTCAGCTCTTGATGCAATTGTATTTTATAAGGATGATATTGATGCTGTTTTAAAATCCTTCTAACGGATGTTCTACTTATACCTACTACTTCGGCAATCTTTTTTTGACTTACATGAGGATCTTCTATCGCTGTCAAAATTACAGATAATTGGTTATCATTATCAGTAGCACGTTTGTCAATTATTGGTTTTTTATAAGCAACATTTCCTGTTTCGGTAAATCTTTCATGTAACTTTTTTGATCAGGGATGCGTCTATCGGGATATCGTTGATGATAAATTCTTTTTGCCAATAAACAATTTCTGTCGGATTCTCTCAAAACATAGACCATGTCAATTAATTCGTTTTTCGTAAAATTCATTATTAATAGAAGAATTATCGCGATCATTAAAAATAACTTGTCACTTCATTAATAAATAATCTGACACTTCATTAAGACCCAGCCTACTTGATTGAATGTTCACTTTCAATAAAACCACTGGTAGAAATTAGATTTTTGATAGATCAATGTCTTTTTGGAATTTACTTTTAAACGACGACAGATAGGTATAGGAAAGTACATGGGGAAGTCGAAGCGTATAAAATTCTCGTTTCATCGATGAATAGTAATACAGGTTGTTCTATTTAAAAAATTTGAAAAAAATGTCCTAGCAATTTTTGGAAATTGAAATTAATTTGTGACCACCCTGTACAAAATAAAAAATTTAAACTTGGTCTAAAAAATCTTTGGTCTATTGGCTTTATACATTTGTAGTTTTTTAAATTCCAACGTCAAATTCGAGAGAGCACTGCATAGTTTAATAGGCGTCTGAAAATGTAATATTTTTTGGTATTTCTTCTGTTTCTGCGAAAGGGGTAGGATGTTAGAAACAATATTTTGTCGGTATGCACTAGTGACCATAGAGTACCTAAAATTGGAAAAAAAGTTGGGTCATTCCATTTAAAAAAAATAAGTGATTTGCCTAATTTACTATTGGGCCACCCTGTACACAAGAAAATAATTTTAAGATATTTGGTTTTGACCACCATTGACAGGTATACTTCGAATAAATCGTTAAGATTTGCATAATAGGAGTTATAGAACTACGACAGAGGTTTGGCCAACCCTGTATAGGTCTAAAAAATAGGTATTCTAAAAGAAACCACAGAAAAAAATTACCCAAAAACTTTATTTTTTATAAAAAAACTCATTTTCAAACAATATACAAACGAATACCTACCTCTACTTAAATTGGGTTAGCAAAAAACATTACCTAACACAAATTTGTTTTATAACTTTAATTTCAGCAAACTGTCTTATGATTGATATAATATCGGTTTTCTCACATATCTCGTGTTCTATTGCAATAATAGCAAGATCACAAAGCCGATTTTGTGTGATTGTGGTACGTAGGTTCAAATTTTGAGAAACTCCTTTCTCCTGTAGCGACAGTTACTGGAAGCGTTAAATGGATCCGGATGGCTATACTCACATCCATAACTAGCCATTCATAAAAGTGTATTTGTTGTGAAGTTCTCATCATCATCTATTGTATAGTCCAGGAGACAGTGACGATTTTCGGTATTTATTTTCCCAGTCAGCAAGCACGAATAGAGAATTGTGGGATTAGCATTTCTAAGCAAAATTCATATATATTTAGAGGGGGGATCCGATGGGCTGAGGCCGAAAATGCGTCAAAACATACGAGAACACGGCCCTTTTTTTCCATTGATAAAAATAGTTTTAGTAGTAAGAGATGTACTGAAGTTAAGTAAAAAAATAGTCTGATTAATCTGTATGGATAATATATTTGGCAAGTGCATAAAATACACTTTCAAACGAGTTATGTACACAATTATTTCTACGACCACAATTATTTAAAGAATGTTCCAGGTGTTTTGTATATTAAAGTGTACGCATAGGACACATAAATAAAATCTTATATCGCAATGTTTCACCTAACCAGTTGGTTTATTTATAGAAATTAAACATAATAATTGAAGATATTACAGAAAAAAATAGGGAAATAAATTACATTTCCTTTTACACTTTTATATAATAATTGTTTTATTTAGAATTCACGAATCACTTATTACTACATTAATTATAATTATTGTTAGTTTCGTTATGTTAAAACATTTATACTAGAGGTGTGAGGAAAATACAGTGAACTGTGGAACGCCAATATCGTTGGATGCGCATGGTAGAAATGGTCCTGTAATACTGCTAAAAACATAGCTAAATTTTCAAGGAAACACTGTACTTTTGACATTTGCGATACTCCGACGCATATGCATTATTGATGTAATCTCATGATTTTACAGTAATAGTTTTTGCAATTTTAGTGTGATTTTTAGGTTATTATGGTTATTCATTTTATTTGGTTCTGATCTTTTGCGCTTTTAGAGTATTTGTCTTTTATATAGTTTTTAATTTGAATTTTAATATTGTGGTCTATTTATATTTGATTGCTGCTTTTCGACTTGTGCCTTATTTTTTTTTTGTGTTAAAATAAGCTTTATGACCATTAAGTACATGCTTCTAGTTGATATGTACCTAATCGTCATCGGGTGCTTGCAACAATGGGAAAAAGTGTATGGTTTTTTTTGGTGTAAAGTTAGACGCCTTCGTTTTCCAGGTAAGTTATTTGTAGTTATTTTTTACTTAAAAGGATAGCAATACATCCTGGTTCGGGGTGTGACTTTTGGGTTTTAGCTATCTGAGCCAAATTGTCGGCTAAGTGTCCTCTTTTAGGGCTCCCAGAACCGAAAACTATATAGGTATATAATATGTTTTTTTTTAAATTATTTTTTAATATGTATGCAGCTTGGATGAGGGCTTTAGGAAGAGATCCTAAGACTGAACACTGACTGCTATAAATGCCGTTTTTAGAGCACATTTCATAGTAAGTGATTTCATTCTAGCAGCAATGAGGAAACGTTTAAAAAACATGCTGTACCAGCTATTACTTTAAGACCTCGTCTCTTTAAGTTATTATTACTTCATTCTAATGCATATATTAAAATGATTTTTAACTTATGTCCTTATGATTAAAAGATGTAGGTATTTTAGTTATGTTATAATAGAAATATATGATACTTTGTATTGACTGACCTACTGGCCACTGGTCATTCCACTTTTACTCCCTTTTTTCATAAATTATCAAATTATTTAAAAACAAATACATACCTAGCTATTTTCTGTAAATTACATTAAAATTTTAGTATTAATACTTTACTAATAAAACTTCAGTTAATTTATCTTATATATATACACTCAACGGAAGAGTTAATTGGATTTTCTCCTTGTTGAGTTTCAAAAATAGTAATTTAACATGATTTAAAAACAAATACATGAAATGGGCAAAATAGGCCTGCAAATTCACTTTGTAAACAATCTCACTTGTATCGATGTGACGTAATGCGCGAATTCAATCTGGCTTACTTTTGTTAATAGATTGGCGTTTTATTTTAAATATACAGTTCACCGGGAATAGATTATTTAAATACACACGAACCGGGAAAACAAGTACGAAAAAATTCACTGGCTCCTGGACTAGTACTGTATGGAAGGAATTTTTATGAATGAAACAATATACGACCCTTCACAATTGCGGTCTATTCTACTTCCGCTGTTGTCAGACATTATTTTTTTTTTGACAATTTAAAGACCTAACAGTAATTCAAGCAAACGCAATAACATTACTACAGTTAAAAACATCGCAAACTTGGCATCAATATTTTAATTTTATCCAAATATTACATTTCTGTCGAGGATCATCCGCGTTGACTTTAGAAATTGTATAATGTGTATTGGTTATATATATCTAGAGTTAAAAGCACGTAAACTTGGCATCACCACCGTTCATTCTTCAAAAATTTTGTAAATAATCCTATCTGTCTTGGTTATATATCTATGGCTATACTTAAATTGGGAGCAAAATTAAATTTTGTTATAAATTGAAGTACTTCTTTAGTTTTTTTTTTTTTTTCATTTAAAAGAGAAGATACAATGAACAGTTCGTCACCTAGCTCTAAGCCATTAATATCACTAATATCTTGGTCAGTTAAATTTTTTGCAGTATGTTATTATCTGGCTTTTGGGTACTTGCTTTAGGTTTTGAATGTCATAAAAAATTCAAAATTTTTCGAGTTATCTTCTAGAGCGTAAAATCTTTGCTCCAAAGCATTTAGGGCTGAATCTAGAACAAGATATTGAAATTCTATTTATACTTTTCTTTTTGATCTATGATAGGTTCATCTTCGTTTTCATAATCAAGTTTTGAACGTAGGTTTTAACGTGCTTTGCAATACAGAAAAAAGTCGCTCACGCACAATCACAGGGGTGGCGTCGGATATTATTGAAATATAGGTAAATAATCATAATTATTTATTTAAAATTAAATCTATACTGCCACGACTGCTCTTCTTAATGACTAGACAAATAAAAACTAATATTTTATTTTAAATTAATAAATGTAATTTTTGGCGCTCCTATAATTTAGCGCCCTATGCAACTGCACACTTTGCACGTGCCTAGGCCGGCCCTGATACGAAGATGTATTTTTGTCTTAATTATTTGTTAAAAACTAAAAGAGAAAATTTTAGTCTATATGTGACAACGCACTACAAATTGAAGATAGGTGAGCATGGATGTCATGTCATATGTACAATGTTTTACGTACATCTCGGGTCTGATTTGATTAAAATATCTTTAAATACTGTTCTTCAAATTTAAATATTTTAATTTACCTCTGATATAAATTATCTTAGATACACATGATATATATTATAGTGTTAAGCAACAATTATGTATTTTAAACATTGTATTTGTATAATTTTTATAAATTATTGTTCTTTCAATATACGACAATTCTCTTAGGTACACATTCCACGCATGGGCGTCGTTGGGGGGGGGGGGGCAGTTGCACCCCCCTGGCTTTTACGACTTTACAACAATACCAATTTTTAGTACTAAATTAAGTATAGGCGCATGCACATTGATGTATTATTACGTGAAATTAGCACAGAAATCAAACATTCTGTGTAAATGAGACAAGTGAATTAAAAGATGTTTTTATTATGACCTTGACACTAGTTGATTTGACAACTACCAAATGCAGCAATACTACTAAAAACCACGAAAAAATCACAATAAAACCTACAAAATCAAACACAAGCGAAATTTGTCCAAGGCGATAATGCAAAGTTATTGCTAACCCAAAAACAAAATGGTGCAGAAAAGACCGTTATGTCAACTTTTTTAACGCATTTTTAATACTAAATTTAGTAGAAAATAGAACAAGTTCCAATTATTTAATTATTTTTCTTTTAGTACTAAATTTAATATTAAATTTGCTGTTTGCACCGTGAATTTTTTTAGTACTTAAAAATTTAGTTCTAAATTTAGTACTTAATTTAGTATCGTAACATACAGCCTTAATATATGAATTACTGATATTTCATAAGGTAGGTACTATGTGCCACAGTTTAACAACACTATATACAGTAAAATTACGTAACTAACACAATTACACAACTGGCACTGCCACGAATTACGGACAACAATCTTATAAAAATAATATTCAGGCTAATCCAGTTGGCGAATATTATAGATTGAATATAAGTATTCCATATCCATATCTTACACGTACCTATACATTTTACTTTTTTTTTAAAGTAGGTAATGTTAAAGTTGGCAACCCTGTCTGAATTAGTTACTTTTGTTTTATAAAGATGACTACCTGTTTTGTCGTCTGTCAATAACAATGTCAATGTAAGTACTTTCGGTAAATTAACCAACGAATGTGCGCACCTAACCTGAGTTGCTATTTTAATTTTAGTATTGTTTGTTCAAATAGTGATTCGTTAATAAAAACCTTTGACCAGACTATTTCCACATTATTTTCTCTAACAGATAAAAATAAAACAAAAAGCAATTCGCTCCGTTTGAAGTCATGGAAAGGGAAGCAAAAGCGATACTAGCGCTAGCTGCGGATAATTCGTGCATTTTAGGGGGATATTTTGTAATTTTGGCATATCAAATACACGTATACATTTTACTTTTTTTCAAAAAAGTAGGTAAAAACAACACAATAAGCAACCGGAGTTGCTGTGTTGAAAATTGTACAAATACTAGCAAAAAAAAAAACCAGTGAAACTTATATAACAAATTTCACTAACAAAGTGGAAATTAAATCAAAGAAATAAATGGATAGGTGTACAATAAGAAGAAAAATTACCTTTATTTTTGTGATAATAACAGTAATGCTGGAAATAGTAGACATCAGAAACTAGAAAGTTTTTAAATAAACAATAAATTATCATTTTACGATGTTCTTTAATATCCCTTTATTCTTAAATGTTCATTCAGCAAGGACTAGATTTCAAGATTTCTGCCGTTGATTATAATATTTGGCTGGTATGCAATTTTGTGACTTACTGATCGGAAACCAGTTTTAATCATTCATTCTATGTTTTCTTTAGAACAAAAATGAAAATATAAGTAGCGATCCTTTTTATACATTTTAACTTCACGCTATTATAAATGGTTTCTTCAATGACAACTTATTAGACTTAGGCAACTTCTCATACATTTTCCAGTAAATACTGTTGCCTGTCTATATTTTATTATTGATTTTTAATGATTATACATAATTTTCTTCAATTTAAGCGTGAAAAATATATAATAATAATAAATTAATGTTTTAATTGTTTTATAAATCCATATACTTTTATTAAAACTAACATATATACTTTTTATTTACGAATTCTATTAAAAATTGTATTTGTCAGTATAGGCAGAAATACTCCTTTAATACCAAAACAAATTGGCGCTGCTGTCGCGCACGGAGCGAATAGCAGTTGCTGTTGTAAATTGTAAAAATGCTAGCAGAAAAAACAGTGTAAATTATATAAGTTTTCAGTAGCAAAATGGAAATTAAATCAAAGAAATCAATGAATAGCTGTACAATAAGAAGAAAAACCTTTATTTTTGTAATACTAGAAATAGTAGACATGGGAAAATTAAAAGGTTTTAAATAAAAAATAAATTATTATTTTACAATGTTCAACATCTCTTAACTCTTAAATGTTCAGCAAAGATTAGATTTTTGCCTTTGACTATTGTATATGGCTGAAATGCAATCTTGTGACTTATTGATAGGAAACCAATTTTAATCATTAATTTCTATGGGTTCTTTCGAATTAAAAATGAAGAAAATATAAATTACAATCGCAAATTTACCAATTATATTTGTTAATACGTTTTGATACTACGTTATTATATAATGGTAATGTTTTTATTTTCACATTATTTAACCTATTCTTCAATGACAACTTGGTAGGCTTAGACAACATATCATACATTTTTTTTAGCTGAAGTAATAAAAATATAAAATAATAATTAATTTTTTCACTTGTTTTACAAATCCATATACTTTTATTAAAATCAACATATATATTTTTTAATTGGGAACTACATTAAAAATTGTATTGTCAGTATACGCAACTATCGTCCGTTAGTTCATGAATAAGTTGGCGCTGCTGTCACGCACAGAGCGAATAATAAATGAAAATAGGCTGACTGCGCTTTGCATGATGAGCGTACATCGAAAAATATTTGTAAAAAATTAAAAAGAAATCATGTGTTCTGTTATCGATTATTTTAAGTAGAGGAAGAAGAAATTAAAAATGTGTGTTTTCCTAGTGTTCGTCGACGTGTTTGAGTTTGAGTTTTTTTGTTTTTGTATTTCTATAAATATATTTTTTTAAATATTTATGGCTCTATCTTCTTGTTAATATTTTTCTTTTATTTCACACCTTCTGTTTGTTTTTTGAAAATATGTGTTTTAAGTTTCTTGTTTTTTTTATTTTAGTTTTTGTCTTTTTTGTTGGGTTATTTTATTTATTAGAAACTTTTGTTAATTTTTATTGGTCTTTTATTTTTCATTTTATTTGTTTTTCAACAAATAAACATTATAAATTTTTTCAAAATTTTGCCCCTCCCTATAGAATTGTGTAACGACGCCAACGCACACACGAGTCGGTTTATAGTGCTAATATTCACAAATTTGCAGAGATTGCGATAGAACAAGTCAAACCAATGTAAACAATCTTTCTGTGTCAATCATCGGCCATTGAAAGTGATTAAAAACTCCGCACCACAGTACGTCACCGCCAGGTGTATAATATAACTTCTTTTTATAGTATCATGCGTAATAACTAAGCACTGCCTTTAATTAAATTTAACCTGACACTTAAAAAGAAAAAGAATTGAACGTTACGACATGCGTGAATTTTTAGGAAGAACAGTTTCTGTGGACCACTGCATATTTTGAAAACAGAGGATGTGCAAAAAATGTTTTTTCATAGGCAATAATGGACAAACGATGGGTAATCTAATCACAAATGTTTGCAATGTTGTGATTTCAAGTTCAGCAACCTCAAGGCAACTGTTTATCACCATCGAAATATATTTACTCAATTTTATAAAGATGTGTTATCTATGTAACTTTACAACTATTATTATATTCGGCTTTGTAAGCGATAATCTCTAAAAAATTAAATTATTATTTTTTTATAATAATTGTACCTATTACTGTCAAATAATAATATAATAATAATAATATAATTTATTCTTAAAAAAATATAATGTATTTTTTATTCAAAATAGAAATACATGTTTTTTAATATAATTACATGACATACATTAATTATGTTCGATAAGTTATTTAACACTTGTTTCGAGAATAATTTGATAAAAATAAACGGACAATTATATACCATATAGCAAAATTGTTTTTTTTTAAATGCAAAGAGCTTTCGGCATAAAGCCATCTTCAGGGCTTATCTACAATAACTGTGGGTGTAAATATGTTAATATAAAACATAAACAAAAACTTGAGTCACAAAATTTTTAAAAACAGGGTGTTTGGTAAACAAGGGGTTATTTCTTGAACTATTCTAAAAATATTTTGTTACTTGATGATTTGTGAACACCCGCTTTGTTTCGAAAATAGAGGATGAACAAAATTTCGATAGTAACAACATTTTATTATCAAAAAGTTAATGTAAAGTTGCTAAATCTACAATAAATGTTCAAAATTACTTCCTCCAGCTTGGATTCATTCAACCTCATCATTGACTGTCGCAAATTTTGTTCACCCTGTATCTTCGAAACAAAGCTGGTTTTCACAAATCAATAAATAACAAAATATTCTTAGAATAGTCCAAGGAATAATCCCTTGTATTTTTGCCCTGAAATTATTAAAATTAATAAACTTACAAATGAAAGGCAAATAAAAATTTACAATAAATCCAATGTTGGAAACAATGATGGGGACAGAAACCCTTAGTCGTTCATAGAGAACCCCATAAAGCTTAAAGATAAGAGGTTATGCCCCAAATCATTGTCTAAATTGAATTGTGTTCACAGTTTAAAGATAATTTAAAATGAAAGGGGAGAAATGTTATGAATATAATTGAGAATTAATTTAAAAGTTAGAGTTAAAAGGTCGTCCTTTACCCGAACTTTAATTGTGTGAGTGTCCCACATTGCTAATAGTCCTACGGCCAACGTGCAGATTTGTGACTTATTTTCTTATGGCTGAAACTATTAATAAATTGTGCTACGATACGTGTCCAACAAATTCATGAAAGCCCGACATTCAGACTGGGGCATTGCAAGTGGTACGTGCCTCTCAAAAACTTGACCAATTTTCTTAACATTTTCGTTATGCTCATTCGACGACAAGTGGCCACCTACAAGAAATATTAAACCATCCACCAATTTCGGTGGACCACTTTTTCTCTCCAACGCAACGTTTTAAAGTAGTGCGTGAGAAGGCATGTGCGTTTTTTTTCTTATGGCTGGTTTTTGGTATGTTTTTCAAAAAATCACTTCCTCCACCATTTTCGCTGGGCCATTTTTTCTCTCTCCAGCATTTTAAAGTAGAGCGTAAGTGGGCATGCGCCTGACTTATTTTTAGAAAGTGGACGCTTGTACCAAAGCAAAATAAAAAGGTAACTTTTCACTGTATTAGTGTTCATTAAAAATATTGTGCCATTTCTCTTGTCCAACGAAAATAATAAATTAAAAAAATATGAATGGTTTGAATATTAGAATATAAAGAGGTGAGGAAGGATGTATATGCCAAGGTTAGTTAACCGGGATGGTTATCCAAGATGGCTACTTGATATTAGTAATTATCAGTAGTGTATAATATTTATATTGTTTGAAAGTGTAATATTTTTATTAGATTAAAAATTCAGTAAAACATGGTCTTTTTAAAAGTGGATAATTATATTTTAGGATTTTTACAATTTATTTACCTAGTCAATTATTTTGTGTGAAAATATTGGATTAGTGGAAATAAAATATACTGTAATTACAAAAGATTTTGATTAATGTCTTAGATACAGTCTTGTCCAAGGTTTTCCTATAGCACACACTTCTTCCTTACTTCTTAATATTCTAAGGTCTGAACATAAAAACGCAATAACGACAAAGTTTTTGCCAAAATGGACCTAAATAATCAATTAAACTGAAAACGAATTTTAATATTTGCCTACCATAAAAGCTAAATTTGGCCGCGTTTTATTAAAATATTGGTTTAATTCTTTTATGATTTTTTTCAATAAAAATATATTATCAACATTGTTTTTTTATGATAATAAACAATACAATTTAGCAAAGATTTTTAAATTTGATTTCAGTGACCTCAAAACGTAGTCAAAAATACTTTGTCAAGTTATTGCGTTTATATAAAACCGTTATTTATTTATTTTACTTTTTTATTTTCGTTGGACACTAAAAACGGACCAATATTTTTATTGGACACTAATTCAATGAAAAACTATCATGTTTATCTTACTTTGATAAAAGCATCCAGTTTGGAAACAAAGTCACGAATATGCCTACTTACGTATCACATTAAAACAATAAAACGTTGGAGATGGCCCGGTGAAAATGGCCCGGTGAAAGTGGTGGAGGCTTTAATATTTCTTCTAAGTAGGCACTTGTCGTCGAACGAGCATAATGAAAATGTTATGAAAATAAGTTAGTTTTCAAGAGGGTAGTAACACTTGTAATATCTATAACTACCTAAACGCCTCGGTCTGAACCTCGTGCTTTCGTGAAATCGTTGGACACTTTAATAAATACATTCAGCTACAAGAAAATATCTCATTCGTATGCTCACTCACGCACCACTTTAAAACGTTAGAGAGAAAAAATGAGTCTGTTAAAATGGTGGAGAAAATGAATTTTGTAAAAACCATAACAGAAACTTGAAAATAACCTTCTCACGCACTACTTTAAAACGAGCAAATGGCCCATTGAAATTGGCGTAGGGTTTAATATTCCTTGTAGATGGGCACTTATCGTCGAATGAGCATAACGAAATAAGTCAAGTTTTTGAGAGGCACGTACTACTTGTAATACCTACAGGTACCTAAGCGCCTCAGTTTGAACATCGCGATTTCATGAATTTGTTGGACACGTATCATAGTACAATGTAATAGTAAATTCAGCAATAAAAAATAAGTCAATCCTGCACATTGGCTCCAGGACTATAAAAGTCATTTTTATTTTCTTTAAATTATTTTTGATTATTTAGATTAACAGTTATTTATGTAATCCATTTTTTATATCTAACGACTTAGTTTTTTCCATATACCGGGCGGCTAAACAAGTCACCTGTTGACGCTAATATGATAGATGTACAATTTCTTGCTGGTGTAAGTCAATTTACGGTGTGATACTAATGAGAGTGGGGAGGGTCGGAACTATTTTTTATATTTCGTATGAATGGATAAATTAAAAAGTTATTTATTTATATAAGAGTATTTATATAAGAGTATTTAAAAAATGTGAATTTCAATGTTTATTTATATGAATGATAATATTGCAATGTTTTATATTATGCAGAAATTATTTTTCTCCGACATAGACTACGGCTGAATAGATCCCGTTGTGCCATCGTTGGTTCTAAGGAAAAAACAAGAACGGTACCTTGGAAGCCTCGCTCAGCTTAGTTGCAATTTGAAAAAAAAAAAATATATTTAGAGGGTGATCAAATTTGAAATTTAATTTTATATATTTTAATTTAATATTTTATTTTAAATCCTGCAGGATGCAGGAAGACCAGTGTTTGATAGCGACTTTATTTCCAACAGGCACGCAGTCCTGACAATCCTTTTCTGTAGATTTCTTGTTTTTTTTTTTAGATTATTTAAACCGTAGATAGAACATAAGACACTGCGCATAATCCCCCTTCAAAATTATTCACACCGACCAATCACAGTTTAGGACGTAACATGTCAGAGTGTTTTTCGTCCAAATTAAATGTGTATTAATTTGGTATTTTTTCTACGCCCATGTCAGTAAACGTTAAAAATCACACTATCAACATTCCTTGTAAATGGCATTTAACAATAACATGTACGTAATGAGATCTCATAACATACACGTGCGTCTTGATAAGAAAACTTAAATTTCTTCGTTTAATCAAATTGCAATCAAATTTTTGTCTACGTAAGACTTTATGTGGTCTATTTACATAAATTTAGTCATTTAAAAAACATAAAAACTTTTAGCATTAGCGAGATAGATTTTGGATTAAAAGAGTGATGCCCCTAAATGTCGGCAACATATTATACAATATTTAAAAAAATATGTCGCGTTTTCTTAGCATGCTATCGAATAAACATCGTGCCATTTATATTGTCAATTTTTGTAACAAAATATGATTGTATTCGAACATTTTCTCAACTTTACCTACGAATAGGTTTGTTGGCAGTGAAAGTGATGAAATTATGAGCACTGCACCGGAGATTTTACAAAAAGCTCAAGCTGCCACACATAATTTGTTACCGCTAAAATCCAAAGAGAGGTACGAAATTACCTATCGAAAATTTATGGATTGGCGACACAAGCATAACGTTAAATCCTTTTTTGAGAATGTTTTAAGTGGGCGTAGAAAAAGTATAGTATGTTACACGAGTTGTAAGGCCATTACGCACTCGCGAAATTTACGCACGAAGCCGTGCGTAACAAGTTACTTACAACTCTTGTTACGTAATATACTATTAGTGACTTAAATTTTGGAAATTAAAATGCCAAGATGTGTTGTAAAAAGCTGTATTTATAACAAAAATGGGAGGTTTAACTCTGATAAAGGAAACACATTTATTTTTCGTAAGTTATTTAATTTTAAGAGGTTCATTCGACGGCCATATTTGTTTATTTAAAAATAAACAGAACCGGGCTCGGTCATTGGTACATATTACAAGTTTCAAATTGGATAAAAGTTTTTATTGTAAACTGTGTACTATTTCTTGTTGTATGGGGAATCTTTTTTCAGAAAGTGAAAAGAGTAACATATAATCAAATACAAAAATATCAATTTCATTACCTATTTATTCGTTTTCAAACTTCACAACTGAGCTTTTAAAACTAATTATTCAATATTTCTTTATAATATTATGGGATCGATCCATTTAATTTATATATTGTTTAAAGATTATTATTTAGAAGTTAATTTTCTTTAATATATCTCTTTATTCGCTCCGTGCGCGACAGCAGCGCCAATTTGTTTTGGTATTAAAGGACTATTTCTGCCTATACTGACAAATACAATTTTTAATAGAATTCGTAAATAAAAAGTATATATGTTAGTTTTAATAAAAGTATATGGATTTATAAAACAATTAAAACATTAATTTATTATTATTATTATATATTTTTCACGCTTAAATTGAAGAAAATTATGTATAATCATTAAAAATCAATAATAAAATATAGGCAGGCAACAGTATTTACTGGAAAATGTATGAGAAGTTGCCTAAGTCTAATAAGTTGTCATTGAAGAAACCTGAAGAAACCATTTATAATAGCGTGAAGTTAAAATGTATAAAAAGGATCGCTACTTATATTTTCATTTTTGTTCTAAAGTAAACATAAAATGAATGATTAAAACTGGTTTCCGATCAGTAAGTCACAAAATTGCATAATATTATAATCAACGGCAGAAATCTTGAAATCTAGTCCTTGCTGAATGAACATTTAAGAATAAAGGGATATTAAAGAACATCGTAAAATGATAATTTATTGTTTATTTTAAAACTTTCTAGTTTCTGATGTCTACTATTTCCAGCATTACTATTATTATCACAAAAATAAAGGTAATTTTTCTTCTTATTGTACACCTATCCATTTATTTCTTTGATTTAATTTCCACTTTGTTAGTGAAATTTGTTATATAAGTTTCACTGTTTTTTTTTGCTAGTATTTGTACAATTTTCAACACAGCAACTCCGGTTGCTTATTGTGTTGTTTTTACCTACTTTTTTGAAAAAAAGTAAAATGTATACGTGTATTTGATATGCCAAAATTACAAAATATCCCCCTAAAATGCACGAATTATCCGCAGCTAGCGCTAGTATCGCTTTTGCTTCCCTTTCCATGACTTCGCACGGAGCGAATACTAGGTGACCCAACGTATTAATGTCCTGGATCCTAAAAAACGCTTGGACAGATCGATTTTAGTTTGAAGGACGACATATTTTTATCATATAAACTACCATACGTCATTCCCCTTCACTCCGTTACTGTAACCAATGCAATTTAAATAGGCAAAGTGCCAAGTATGACACATCGCGTGATACAAAACTGTTACATATTGTAAAGTGCGACACTTCATTTGAAAGCTAATTTTATTCGAAATTCAATGCGTAGCATAATTTTTTTATTTTGGTTGATTACGATAAAGTTTGTATTTCTTTTGCAGCTATATGCTTTTAAAAATTGTTTTAGAATAGTTATCTTCTTCTGTATACCAATCCCATAGTACTGATAATAATTTTCTATCCTCCCGAAGATCTAGGAAACATATTTGTCATATACTGGGTGTACCAATAAAAACTCCCTGACCAGATATTTTGGTAAGAAATAGAGATATTTTAATTCTGAAAAAGCCCGTTCACAGAGCATTAAGAGAGCTTTAGTTTTAGATATAAATTGATTTTAAATAGGTCAATACATAGATGGCGCTGCGCCCAATATTTTTTTTTTTCGATAAGAGGATCTTTCTTGTGTAGCGCATCTTGTAAAAAATGCATTTTTAAGCTGATTTTGTTCAATAAACTAATTCGATAAATCTAGGTATTTTTGATATACAGAGTGGGTCACTTAAAAACAGTTTCATCCTGTTTTTCGGTATTAATCATTGGATTTTAAGAATATGCTAAAACAGGTCGATTGTTCCAAATTGGACACATTTTTACAGTACAGATATCTGTCATGTGTCAATCCCCTCTTTTGTACTTCTCCATCACCTTACTATTAAATAGGTAGTGTACCATATCATTGAAAAGGTAATTTTATGAGGAATTTAGAAATATGACTGTTTATTACAATACTTTTAAATGTACCGCCATATCGGAATAAAAAACTGTACGCATTATAAAGTGTTATACCTTATTTAAAAGAAAATGTAATTACTAATTCAATGCATCACATAACATTAATACAAGGTGGCGCAAAATCAAGCACCCAAAGGAGTGTTTCAATGGTTTCGTTTGTAGTTCACATCTGTTCGAGTTTTTATGTCAGTTGCAAAGTAGATACTTGGGAAATTCATTATGAATCGATATATGCCTCGAGAACGTGCCGAAGTCGTAAAATTTTTTCATCAAAATAATTCATCAATTATCCTAGCTCAACGAGAATGCCGTAGAAAATATGGAAGACGTGGTGTTCCAACTGCAAAGACATTTCGGCGATTAGCGACAAATTTTCAACAAACTGAGTCTACATCTGATAAACCGCATATTGGCAGACCTCGCTCAGCTCGTTCAAGGGATATTATAGACCGCGAACGTAACGATGTAATGGAAACGCCTAGCACATCAACAAGAAAAACGATCTTTACAATTAAGGTGATTACAGCACCCCCTTATAATTTTCGGACAAGGATATCTCAAAAAGTAATTTTTTTAAAAAAATTAAATTTTGGAAAAATAAATAAGGCAATAATATCTAGAATATGCATATTTTTTTAAAGTTTTAATTCCATCCAGTTTCCAAGAAAAAAAATTAAAGGGATTTAAATTTTGAAATATCATGATGAAAATAAATGCATTCCTCAATAGCACTATTATTAATACAATCCATGAATTTAAGCTCTTAATGTCTTGTTAATGATTTTTAAAAATTCGCCGAAATTAGTGGCTAAAACGCCTCGTTAAGTGCTATTTTCTGGTGTAAACTGGTGTAAATCATTTCAGGAAACTAATGATGACCGACAGTATACGATACGATAGTTACAGTCGCGTTACAATAGAAGGCAGCACTTAACGAGGCGTTTTAGCCACTAATTTTGGCGAATTTTAAAAAATCATTAACAAGACATTAAGAGCTCAAATTTTGGGATTATGTTAAGAATACTGCTGTTGAGGAATGCATTTATTTTCATTATGATATTTCAAAATTTAAAGCCCTTTGATTTTTTTTCTCGGAAACTGGAAAAAATTAAAACTTTAAAAAATATGCATATTTTAGATATTATTGCCATATTTATTTTGCCAAAATTTAAATTTTTTAAAACAATTACTTTTTGAGATATCCTGGTCCGAAAATTATAAGGGGGTGCTGTATTCACCTTAAACATTACCCGACGTTCAGTGCAACGAATTTAGGTGAAAAATTTGCACTTGTTCCCCTACGAAATACAGGTGACCAATAAAATTCGGCTTTTAGAATTTGAAAAACGACGTCAATATTGTAATGCTATCGTAAACCTTAAAAACGAAATTGAGGATTTTTGGAACAAAATCAAAATGAGCGATGAAGCTCATTTTTGTTTGAATGGAGCTGTGAATAAGTAGAACCATCGCTTCCGGGGTAGTGAGAATCCACAAATTATCGTTACATGAGCCCAAAGTGACCGTGTGGTGTGGCGTTAGTAGTAGACACATTTTTGGGCCCTTTTTTTGGGAACGATCGGGGAAGAACCACTACAGTAAATGGAGATTGCTACAGAAGCATGCTGTTGGATTTTTTAATTCCGGAAATGGAAGATCTTAATCAGGAAGATATTTGGTATACACCAGATGGTGCCACAGCACACACGGCCCGTGAGACAATAGCCATTTTGAACAGAATTTTTCCTGGATGCCTTATCTCGAAAAACGCCGATATTGCATATCCGCCATGGTCTCCCGATTTAACTGTTCCAAACTTTTGGTTATAGGGTTGTCTCAAAGACATGGTATTTGTAAATAATCCTTGAACACTAGAAGCATTAAAAGACAACATCTGAAATGGAGAGTTATGAAAAATGCTTTAAAAAGAGCTCATTATTGCATTAATACTAAGGGTGGCCATTTGGTCGATATTGTTTTTAGTGTGCAACAAAAAAAAATTCTAGAGTTTACATAAATATTTTTCATTTATAATATGACTGTTTTTTAATTAATCTTACTTTTATATAAAAAACAAATAGGGTACTTTATTTTGCGCCACCTTGTATAAATATCCTTCATATTGTACTTGCAATAGTTTGAAAATTAGTCACGCATTATTTTAAACATTATTGCTAACTTTATTTTGTTGCAAGTGCAATATGAAAATATTTATAATAATGTTATGTGGTGCATTGAATTAGTAATTAAATTTAGAATACGTTACAGGGTTTTTTATCCCGATAGATGACGCGAAAATGAAAAGTATCGCATAAACAGTTATATTTCTGACTTCTCCATAAAATTACATTTTCCATGCCATTCCTTATTTGAAATTAAGGGGTTGGAGAAGTGCAAGGGAGGGGGTTGACACATGACAGATGTCTGTATGGAATAAAACACGACCTGTTTTAGCATTTTCTTAAAATCCAATGATTAATGCCGAAAAACAGGATGAAACTGTTTTGAGTGGCCCACTCTGTATATCAAAAATGGCTATATTTATCGAATTAGATTAAAGAGCAAAATCTACTTAAAAATGCATTTTTACAAGATGCGCTTTATAAGAAAGATCCTCCCATCGAAAAGAAAAATGTATTGAGAGCAGCGTCATCTACATATTGACCTATTTAAAATTAATTTAAATTGAAGCTCTCTTAGTGCTCTATGAACTGGATTTTACAAAATTAAAATACATTTATTACTTACCAAAATATCCGGCCTGGGAGTTTTTATTAGTACACCCTGTAATCTTTATTCATATTTTGCCTAATAGACCGTCAGATAGTGACCGATGTTGGTGCCCCGTTTTCGCATACAAGCCTCGAAACCTCGAAACATCGATGTTGACTAAAATAAAAGAAAATTTACGAGTGGCTCTTGAGGATAATACATGGAAAATAAATGAAAGCTAATCGGTATTTCAAAACTAAATGTATGCTAACCTTAAATATTAAATTGACTTCCTAATATTTTAAATCATCCAACAATATTTTCCGTAAATATATAATGAATAAATCATAAATAATTACCGACATATAAGTACTAAAACATTTTTTTATCTTCGAAGAATATGCTTATGTCAAACAAACTTACAATATTATTACGAAAGAAAGTAACCCAGTTCTAATAAAATTAAATTATTTATTTTATTTTGGTGTGGTGGTAGAAAAAACATTGTGTGTAATTCGAGCAGAAATTCCTTTAGCAGTTTAGGCAGATTTATTTCTTTCTTTCTGTCCAACTGCCATAGTGCTACTTTCTGCTCTTAATACACAAATGGCTATTTTGTTACAATAATTTTATAAACTTAATTTACTTAGCTACTTGCTATATTATACTGATAAATTGTCATTGCCCTTATCATAAATGAATCGTGCTAACAAATGAAGTCAAAAAATGTCTCATAATTTTTTCATATTTTAACAGTTATCAAAATGAGATATACAAATATTTAAGTCCGGCTCAGAACATCTCCCTACTCCTTCCACCCAATTTTTTAGTCTTGGCAAAATTCGCGCAGCGGAAAATGTTTTCTATGTTACCTTTATCTTTTCTAATCTCTTTGGTTTTTCAAAGTTTATTTATTAGAATGTCCCGTGCCAAACATTTTTTATTTTTTTTTAAGGTATTTACTAGCAAATTGAGGATCTGCAGCAAAAATATAAAATACTGATGACATAATCCCTATCTACGTAATTATCTTTGTAAAAACGTACAACAGATAATCCTTTTACCAGAAATTAGGGACATAGAGATAGGAAACGCAACGACCACACCAACGATGGCGTCATCTATGCGTCTCAGATGTTAACTAAAGGTATACGTCGTTTAAAAACAGACCAGTTTTGCCAAATATTTTTTTTAGAGATCGTACAAATAGAGTAGAAAAATGGTATTTCGACAAAAAACTCATACAATAGGTACATGTATAGCATAATACAACTTAAATGGAATGAAAAAATAAAAAAACTTTAGCATGATTTTATCTGTTTATATGAATGTTTACAACCAAAAAAAAAAAAAAACTGAAGAAAAATACACGAAACTTTAAATTAACACTTTTAAACTAATCAATGACAGTCACTTGAAAGTGATTGAAATTTTGCATGCAAGCTTTTTTTATGCCGTGATAGTGGATGTTGTTACAAAATCACCATGGTCAGAATCACGATAAGTAAGAACGAAAATGACTGCCTTCAGAAATTACGAACATCCTGTGAATCTTTGCAAGTAGTTTTTGATTTTTACTATTTCATATTTTAAAGTTGTTGCAGATATTTAAATAAACCTACTAAAAAGGGAAGATCGTATTTTTAAGTACAATTTCACTGATACAATCGTACACACTGATCTGTATAAGTGATCGTACATCGTACAGACACGGCATAAGAAACAATCGGCAGGCTCACTTGCCGCTGATCGCATACAAATATTATACTAAGAAAATTTGACCTTGGCGACGCCATTCGGGGGTCTAAAGCGTATTTAAAGATTTTGTAATAAAATAAGGTATTGATAGGCAGGATCGTATTAAAACAAAAAAGTAAAAATTTACATAAAATATATTTTAATTTAACTTATAAGAACAGCATTAAGAAAGACAATATGCTCCAAAGATTGCGCCAAATAATTAGCTTATTTTTATTGATAGTCTTAAAATTTCTATTAATATTTTTAAAGTCTAATATATGAGTAGCCTTAAATATAACTTAATAACATATATTTCTGGAAATCGGGGACAAGGAGCGTCAAATGTTATCTCGGAATTAATTAAATCTAAAAAAAAAATTACAAACGCCGGATTTAGTGATACATAATTCAAAATTTTGTTGAAAAATGATTTCTTCAATTTTTGTTATTAAACATACAAAACTATTATTTGACATTTTTAAATTGCCAAGAATATCTTCATTTGCTTTTTTTGTATGCTTTATAATAACAATACATGGAGCTTGTATCCAAGTCTTCGTGTGGTAAAGCATATTGTGTACATACGTCACAACTGTGAATTTTAAGCCATTTTTTTATTAAAAATCCGCATATATAATAAAATTTTCACAAAAAATATTAATATTTTGTGCATCCATTTCATTAATATGCTTGTTTATATTTACATTTTTGACAATATTGCCATTATACGCGATTTTAGAAAATGGCTCATCCTTACTAGTCCTACGAATTTCATGCAGCCTTACAAGTGAAGCATCCCCACCTGTTTCGCAGTTTTGAGTTCCAGAATGTAATAAATTTAAACATTGCAATTTTTTGAACGTTCCTTGAAATTGGACCGATGTAGCGTTTACACTGTTACCATCATGGAGGAAGGATAATTAAGAGTTTTAGATTCCTCACAGAAATTTGGTAACATGTTTACCTTCAGCGACATATGGAATAGTTTTGTGTAATTAATACTCAGCCGGTAATATAGAAAGATGTAATGCTATTTTAGTTTGAAAATTGGCGGGCTTTTGAATTTATATGAAAATATAATAATTTTACATGTTTAATAGCATTTTTTTAATACGAATCTCAGACGTATTAAAAAATGCAAATAAAAATGTAAAATTTTGTGTTAAATAATTTTAAAAGTGTAAAATAAATAATACAAAATTGTAACAACTAAATATTATTTGTAGAATCTTTATTGGTTACAACATTAAACATAATATACATTTTCTGAATAAACAACTATTTTAACCCGTTCAGTCACCATGTCCACATTTGTGGACACTATTTTGAATCGACCGTATACCTATCAATTTTTTGTATTGTGGTTTATATTTTACAATGGGCTCAAAATTGCATCATTCATAAAGATCATGGTTGTCATTTAGCCGTCTACTGCTTAAACAAAGAAGTTTAGACATTGTATGAATAGCGAATGTTCTGGTGTGTTAAATGGTAACCAAAATGTTTGAACTTGAATAGTAGATTTTTGCGTAAATAATAACTATTATTTCATGAAAAAGTGCTTGATTTGTTAAGAAAATATATAATTCTATATACGATTATATACTTCAAACAGATTTTGTATCTGGAAATATAAATTTGGCATATAAATTTATATGTCCTCAAAGTTACTAAACGCCATCATGATTTTTATATTTCAATATTTTATATGCATTTATAATCAATCTAACATGGGAGATAAATACATATCTCGATTTACTAAAAGAGGTCTAATCAGCTGATGACGAGTCTCTATTAGATGATTTTTCTGATGAGGCGGGAGATCATATCTGAATTCAGTAAAAATATACACGGTGACTCTGACAATTTAGATAATCAATTCGATAGCGAAGAAATAAATGAAGAAATAAAGCAAGAAGCTGATTTGAAAGAAAATGAGAGTAAAATGACAAAAATGGATTTTTGCAACCTGACTGACTTGAAAATCTAATATAACTTATCAGACTCTACCAATTATATGGCATGAGACTGAAGTCTCTGATATACAAAATGTGTCATTCCCGATAGAATACTTCAAAAAGTATATAGTGATTAAATAACAAAATATTGTCCACAGATGTGGACATTAAATCATTTGGGTAGGGATAGAAATTTTTTAATTTTTTTTTCACCAAAAATTTTTGAAAACAGATTATTTTGTTTGCGAAATTAAAACAAAAAATGTAGAATGGTGACTGAAAGGGTTAAATAACATAAAACAAACAAAATTTTTCTATAATCGTGCGAAATAAAATAAGGGTTCCAGCCAATCCTGAAACGAAAAACAAAAAAAAAAAACAAAAAACAATCGTTGAAAGCGAAAAACTGCTTAAGACACATGATTTTGATTATATGTAACTCATTGCTAATTTTTAATTTACTACCAATTATAATTTCTTTAATGGCTAATTAAGCTTTTCTTGCTTTTTGTAATGAACATACTTTAGATTTATTAATATTATAAAGCTTTGTTATTCGCATATCTAGAATAATTATTATCAAAATGAATATCAGAATTAAATTTTTGTTAAGCATTTCAATATTTGGGAATAACACAATTACGATTAATATTCATTTTTTTTCAGAAAAAAAGTAATTCCTTACAAAAAATTCTGCTTGTTGAAAAAAATTACAAGAAATAGTTTCCTTTTAAAGTTATGAAGGAAAACCGACAGGAAAACTGTGACTTTTCTTAGTAAATCAATAGGTAGTACAGATTTTTTCCTTTTGTCAATTTCAAGTTTCTTCATTTATTAAGACCCTGTACACCTGACCTAACATATTAATATAGTAAACCTATTTTTTCGTCAAACAGAATTTTTTTATAATGACTTTTTCCTTAAAATAAAAATAAATATTTTTCAATTTTGTCAACTCCATACGGGAGATGTTTAAAATATAACATTTTACTTTAAATCTTAATAATATACCTACATAAGTAAATATAATTTGACGCTAAACTTTACGTGACGTTAACTAGGCACCTACCTACATCTTACTAATAGGTTTATAACTGACAAACTGACCCATAACCTAGGATTTTTTTTTTAAATATACCATACACATCTACCTAATAGGATCTTTAAGAAACCGAAAAAATCTTTTAATACAGTTTATTCATATAGTTTTTTGCTGCACAACTTTGCCCAGAAATAGTAAAACAAATTAACACTGGAAAACAACTACTATATAAAAAGTGTCAAAAAATATCTATAATTCTAAAAAAATAACAATAACTACATAATACACACATCACAAACAAAATAAATTTAAGACACACGCTACTGATTCCCAGCTGCTGCAACTTGTTTGTTTTTGTCGATATAAACGACGACGTGACGCCACTGGCTTGATTGAGAGGTTGGACCCCAAAATGGCGGTGTGCGCGTAGATGTGCGCGTAGCGTTGCCGCCATGACAAGTTAGCCTGCCGATTATTTCTTATGCCGTGGTACCACATACTTTGATTTTCTTTTACTATACGGAGAATGGTCGCACTGCGCAGCTTTCTGAGTGCCTTTTAAAAGGAGATAGAAAACTCCGCCATTTGATTCCTGATTACGTGTTGCCTACATCTTGGCGCAATATTTTTAATAGGTGCGTTTTAATCATCCGCTTCTGCTTCGGAATTGTTGGTTTTCTTGTTTTAATCTGACAGGTTAAAACGACTAAACCGATAATTCCGGAAGCAGAAGCGGATGTTTAAAAGGTACCTGATATTTTGCTTGCTCCAGTGTCAGTGAATATTATTTTTGGAGTCACAGTTTATTGCTAAAGAATCACTTGGACCAGTTGAAAGTTTCAAAATAACATCCACTCCAGGGATACAAATTCAGGATACGCAGAAGACTGCTGTTTTATTATAGGCGGTTGTCATATACTGTATTATCCGAGTTGCGCAGTGTATAAACTGGAACATTGAGATCAAAAGTGCCGACGCAAAGTGAGAGATCTGATTCTTTAGCTATAAACTGTGGCATAGGAATCAAAATGGCCGCGCCGTATTTGGGCGTGTCGGACCTCTCTCTTGCACCGTATAGTAAAGAAAATCAAAGTATGTGCGTGGTACAGAGTTGGTACGGTTGGCAACATTGAGACAGACAGTGGACATCGACAGCAGTGGACAGTTAGTTTGTAAATATAAATGTCAGTTAGTTTTATATATATCAAAGAATCCTGAATTTGAATTTAAATTTTGAGTTCATGATTGTGTTATCCTCTAGATGAACTAAGCGAAATGGTTGTGACTGTTTCTGTCTGAAATTTGAGGACAATAATTATATTTTGTAATAATAGAATAAGTCGGAGAACTATTGCATTAGTAATACATGCCACAATCCCAATGTGGCGTTCTTTAATTAACCAAAGTAAAGATCTAGTCAAGTAAGTAACACAAATAGTAACCAACTTTTGTCAAAAAGTAGGTATTTATTTATTTATTTATTTATTATTTATTGTTTTAGAATAAGAAAATGGCTTCAAAACATAAGAAATATTTGATATTGGAAAAAAAATATCTGAATTCCCATTATTAAGTTTGCACTCACCTTTTTTAAATCAGTCACTTAACCATTCGTTTGGAAAATAAGAACGAAAATGACGATCAAAAATTAAAAAATATTTAGTAGGAATAGATTTACAATAATTAATCGATAATAGACTGTAAGTGTAGTATTCTTTTTAATAAATAATTTAGCGTAATAGCATTGTTTAAATTTTCTTACAAGAACATGAGAGTGCAGTCGATATATATACAACCTTTATTATCAGGTTTCTAAATTTCCCGCTCGTCGTTTAATATCGATGAAAGCGCCACATAGTGGGTCAGATGTTAACTGCGCAAAAGCTGGTCGTTGTTAAGCATGTGCTTCCTATGAGCGTTTCCAATCTTTATCTCCCTTATCTCTGCCTTTTACCTTTCAATTGCGTTATTGTTTCGTAATCATTGAGATAGAATTAAAAGGAGCTGCTATGAAAATACTAAAAGTAACAGCACCTTTGTATTACACTTTTTCGTCAGTCTTGGCATCGCTAAGTGCGTCCATCTGTCATATCACAAAATAGTGTTTATCTCAATGTTCGTAATCAACAGTTCCGTATAGATCATCGTCCATCTGTATATGATGATTATAATATAATATTGTTAGAGTCAGCGAATTAGGATATCGCCGCCACTGGGGTCGACGGCACCACGTCTGCCCGTTGCAGGGTCTGTTAGAGTCAGCGAATTAGGATATCGCCGCCACTGGGGTCGACACGTCTCCCCTTTTCAGTTTTTCAGTGTCCAGGACCAGGAGAGAGCAAGGACTTGACTTTCGACCATCCGAACGATATGAAGTGATAGGCAATATGCCGTTAAAGACATTCTTTATTTTGTTCCTTAATTAATTACATTTGAAACATTGTTTACGAGATATTTAATAAAACGTTACAAAAAAAAGTTAACAGGTGTTTTATGAAGTGGCTCTACAGGGTGTTATAGTATACAGGGTGATAAATAATTTAAAAACAATAATTTTGAAGTTAATTCTTTTAACTTCTAACAATATACAAAAATTAATGATATCTGTATTATAAAATTCTAACAAATATTCTATGAATATGAATCACCTTTATGTACGAATTTAACAAAAATCATTAAAAATCAACAAAATGTCAAATATATCAAAATTTTCAAAGAACAAAGCAACAAACAATAGTCAAAATCAGAATCTCTCATGTGTCAACCGCTATTGAAACATAAGTTTAAGACTGGTTCAAAGATTTTAGCTTTGGTTTAAAATATTTCGCACATTGCATCATAAGTTAAAATATTTAAAATATTTTAAATCAGATATTCCCTAAAAAATACCTTTAGTAGAAAATACATTTATTAAAAAGCAATACATAATGACTTTAAAAACGAATTAAAAAAAATAAGTAATTTAATAAGTAAATAAATAAGTAAATAAAATGAAATATGTTTTTATAGTTTCTAAAGCAGTGAAAAACCTGACCGAAAAGCTCGATTACAAGGTGGATTAGGTTACGGTGATGTTGAATATAAAAGTTAAACTTTTAGAACAGTTGATAATGAATTGTAAATTTTTGGTTCCATAATATATGAGTAGGCTCGTTGTCTAACTGACTTCTTAATATAGTCGGACAACGAATGACGAATTTGGAGAAGGTATTTTAAATAATTTAAAATTATAAATACGTTAAGTATCTGTGTTAGTGAATCTGGAGTCGATAGTTTGGAAGCTCACTTCTGGTTATTTTGATACTCCGCATCGTATGACATTCGCAATAAATTAATGCAAAAAAATGTTCTAGAGATCTTGGAACAGAATATTTCGATGGCTTTAAAGTATGACCAGACTGCTCGTAATGTTTTATTAATATAGGCCAAAAATATATTTTAGAAACTCTAAAATTTTGATAGAAAATTTACTAATTAACATTGAAAATATCTACGTAATAAATATCACTGACATATCTCAAGCAGTTTTGAAAATATTAATTTCCTTTTTTTTTTTCTAATACTTTAGCTTTAATTTACTTTATTTTCGTAATGGAAAGCAAACTATCATTTTACACATTAGCTTCGTGAAGAATATTATTCGCTCAGTGCGAAGTCATAGTAAGGGAAGCAAAAGCGATACCGTCAAGTTGGGTGACTTGAGACTGCCTGGTGACTTGAGACAAAACTTTAGGTATTTATGAGAAGGGTTGGCAACACCGCAGATTGTACTGGAATTCATTTTCCACGCGGTATTCATTCACGACAAGTCTATGCAAGTTGTTTTTATAGTTTTTGCTGGTTAGTTAAGAAGGTAAGTGCGGTTTTAGTATTTTATTGTAAGAATAGGGTTTGTGGGATTTATAGGTATGTTAAAAAACTTTATGTATGTAGTCCAAACTGACAAATTTATGGGAATGGTCATATTTTACATTGATGTTAGTGTATATGGGAAGTAATTATTGATATATACATTTTTGTTAACATAAACAGTTTTTTTGATTTATATAAGAAAATAAAAAATGGGATTTATAGGGGCGAGTTGAGACGTGTATCAAGTCACCCCAGGGGTAATTTGAGACATGTCTCAAGTCACCCTAATTAAATAATACGTGTTCATTTTGCAGGTATTTACAAGAATGGGTCGATACAAAAAAAAAGTAGGCGCCAACTATAGAAGATATGACGAAAAAGATTTAGAACTTGCAGTAGCTGAAAGAAATAGAGGTGTTTCATTGAGAAAACTTCAAAGGAAATATGGTATTTCAAAGGATACGATAGATCGAAGAGCAAAAGGACGTCATATGAAAAAGGCAGGTGGACAAACTGTTTTCACGTCAGAGGAAGAAAAGAAGATGGTGGATAACATTCAGTTAGCCAGTGTCTGGGGGTTTCCACTAACATCTATTGATGTAAGGTACTTGATTAAGTCGTATTTAGATAGTTCTGGTAGACAGGTATCAAAATTTAAAAAGAATTTGCCAGGAAGAGAATTTATGAGAAAGTTCATTGAAAGGCATAAGGATATACTCTCACAACGCTGGTGTGAAAATATAAAACGGGCACGGGCAAGTGTTAACAGGGAGGTAATAAATAAATATTTTGACGAGCTGGAAGTAAGTTTGCAAGGGGTTGAACCAAATGCAATGGTCAATTATGATGAGACAAATATAACTGACGATCCTGGAAAAACCAAGGTACTTGTCAGAAGAGGTGCAAAACACGCACATCGTATAATGGACAACTCTAGAAGCAGCCATTCCATCATGTTTGCAGGATCCGCATCGGGTGAACTTTTGCCACCTTACATAGTTTATAAGGCCGAAAATTTGTATAAAACTTGGACAGAAAATGGCCCTGCTGGTGCTAGATACAATAGGTCAAAGAGCTCCTGGTTTAATGAAGCGATTTTCGAGGATTGGTTTAAATCTACGGCGTTACCGTATTTTAAAAAACTCCCCATTGAGTCGCCAAAAGCTGTAATAGGCGACAATCTTGCCAGCCATATTTCACAATCCGTAATTGACTTATGCAGAAAATATAATATTCGATTTATCCTGCTACCTCCAAACAGTACCCACATCTGCCAACCCTTAGACGTAGCATATTTCAGACCACTCAAAAGCGCATGGAGAGATGTTCTTTTAAATTGGAAATTGAAGCATCGGGGGGTAGTACCGAAAGATACTTTTCCCAGACTGCTAAAAAATTGTTTGGATCAACTTGATGTAGACAACAAGACATCAGCAAATCTCATAGCTGGATTCCGTGGAAGTGGAATTTATCCAATCAACAGAAACAAAGTACTAGATAAGTTGCCACCGAGCTTAGAACAGCCAAATGATGAAAACAATTTTGTAGTGTCAATAGATAATGCTTTTCAAGTCTTTTTAAGCAATCTATATACGAAGGAAACAGTAACCGGTACGAGGAAAAGAAAAAAAATTCTAATCGAGCCTGGAAAGAGTGTTGAAAATACTACTCTAGAGAGTGTTGAAAATACTACTCTAGAAGAAGTAGAACAGACGGTAAATGAAAATGGAGTCCATGGAAACCAGGAAGAAATTGAAGAAGAGCTACCTGATTTTACTCAATTTAATAACCCGACACCGTCAACATCAAAAGCAAAACCTATTATTTCTCGAAAAAATAAAAAAAGCGTAGATTCCTCCAGTGACAGTAATGATTCCTTTTCCACGCAATCGTCATATGATAGCCCTGAAGATTTTGAAGAAGACGTGGATATGGTTGATCCTTCGGATATAAAAGTTGATGACTTTATTTTGGTGCAATTTTCATATGAGGCTCCCCATAAGCCAGCTATTTTGAAGAAATTCATTGGACAAATTATTGAACTAAAGCCGGATTTAGTTTTGTGTAAATTTATGCGCAAATCACCACAAGGAAAAAATATTTACGTATTTCCAGATATTGAGGACGTCACAGATATTAATAAAAATCAAATTCTGTCAAAGCTGGTTCCTGTGTTTGTTCGACGAGGAAGATTTACTTTTTCTATTGAACTTTAAAAACCTGGCACAATTGTTTAAAACATTTTTTTTTTTCGTTAAAATGAGTTTTTTATTTGTTTTTTAAGAGTTATGTTTTATTTAGATTAGTTTCTACCAAAGTTTTTCAAGTTCCTACTTATTTTTTAAGAATTAAAACTTTAGTTTTGTATTAAAAATGTAAAATGTTTAAAATAATTATATTTTTCCAAATATGAGTTGTGTTTATGAAATAATATGTTCTATTACGTTTTTAAAGACTATTAATGTCTCAAGTCCGCAAATTGACGGTCCGTCTTGAGTTTATAATGAAAACAAATTACTGTCTCAAGTCACCGCCCCTGTGAAGCTGACTTGAGACACCCAAAAAAACAAAAAAAAAATATTTTCTGATAAATTTTAGGTCATTTTTATTATTGAATTTTGAAGAATGTATGTAGACTCAAAAATGTGTCCTTGTTTCATAATTTTAATTTGCTGGAATACAATTTTACAGTCCTTTGAATTTTGAAACTGTCTCAAGTCACCCAACTTGACGGTACTAGCAAAAAAAATACAGTGAAAATTATAAAAAATTTCAGTAGCAAATTGGAAATTAAATCAAAGAAATAAATGGATATGTGTACAATAAGAAGAAAAAAATACCTTTATTTTTGTAATAATAATAATAGTTTTATTCTGAAATGTTTAGCAAGGACTAGATTTCAAGATTTCTGCCTTTGATTATTGTAACTGACGAATGCAATTTTGTGACTTACTGATAGGAAACCAGTTTTAATAATTTATTCTGTTTTCTTTCGATCAAAAAAGAAAAAATAGAAAAAAATCCTTCTGTTTATACATTTTAACTTCACGCTATCATTTAATGGTATTTTTTTATTTTGACAGAATAGGTTAATTCTTCAAAGACAACTTAGACAACTTCTCATACATTTTCCCGTAAATACTGTTGCCTGCTTTTATATTATTATTGAATTTTGTTATACTTTTTTTTTAATTTAGGAGATAAAAATATTTAATTATAATAAATTAATGTTTTACTTGTTTTACAACTCCATATACTTTTATTAAAACCAACATATATACTTTTTAATTACGAATTCTATTAAAAATTGCATTGTCAGTATACGCAGAAATAGTCAGAAATACGCATTAGTACCTAAATGAATTAGCGCTACTGTCAAGCACGGAGCGAATAGGTTTACTTCTAGGAAACAAAATTTTTTAATATTGAATATTTTTATACTCCACGCAGTAGTCTGTAAAGAGTATTATAGGTCTACTTTAATTTTTAATATTGGTTCAATTTAAAATTTTTTTGTACATCTTTCTCATCAAATTTTAATCAACTTTTATAATTATAATTATTATTATTATTATAATTATTAAGACGAATGACAATATTTACTATCCCTACCATTTCATCTTTCCTAGGTAAATTTCAATATTTTTTGTAACATAATCATTTCTTAATTTCAGTCACATTTATATGTTTATATTGGCGATTGAACAATTGTAATTTTTATATTGGTAACTTTTTCTTTTAAGATTTTTTTAATGACATTATACATGGTCGGAAAATTTTCTGCCTTCAGCAACAAATTTTCCTAATTCGATAACGAGGGTGTAACATTTTAAAATTCCATTTAAAAATGTTATTTTAATTGTATAATTTAGTATTAGATTGATTTGCCATTTAATTATCGGCGATAGCAGTATGCTTAGAGAGGGAAATTTCTCTAGGTGGGCATCTGGCTGGATCTCAATATTCGAATCTTTTCATTAAAATTTATTTCTCATCTCATAACTTAAACTAACAGTTCAGTGTTGAGACTGCAAAAGATAGTGGAAGCGAATGTAAGCAGTCTCACTTCCTACGTTTTCCTTCTTATCGATAATTCACTGCTATATACACAACTTTAACAGTAAGAAACCATTTTCAAAGTATTCAACTGGGATGTTTTGGATATAGAGAGGCTACCGAGGCTATTGATGATGGCGACATTCCTAAAATATATTGAGATCTTCAGATACCTACATAGCGGTAATTAAAAAATTCACGAGGCTAAGAACTATTGATTATCGTATTATAAGAGTTTAAACTTAAAGTTATTGGTGCCAGCATGATAAAAATCATTAGTTAGTTAATTCCAGTATTTATTATTTAAATTTGTATAATAATATTTCATAATTTTGTATAATTAAATAAACAAATTCATTTCTATATATGTTAAATCTTATTTTTTTAAGGTTACAACAATTCTCTTTTACTTAAATTACATATAAGTTTGAATTAATTTCCTTCTGATAAAGCTAGAGTTTATAATTCTCACTAGCTTTCTAAAAATTTAAAAAAGAGAATTATTGGCGCCCCTCTCTCCCAGAAAACTATTATCTCCAAAAGTGTCTATTAGAAAAGCCGAATTTACGACTGAGAAAAATATATGGTCAATGTGCTCATTTCTTTTTTTATAAAATTAAAGGTAAGTAATGTTTGGTGTTAAATTTTTATGAGCTAGTCAAAATTTGTAACGTGATATCTAGTTTTTTTATCTACTTGTTATATGTGTTTGAGCTCAATTTATAGGGCGTGAGTTAGGTTTTTAAATAACTCGAATAACTTTAAAAAAGAAGTTGGGAACCACTATATTTAAAGAATACTACACTTGACTCCAGATTAGTGATGAAAATATAGAAAATCACTAACCACTAACAAATAATACTTAAACCATGCTTTTTAAGGAGATGAAGCCTATTTCTATTGATTCTGGAAAAATCTGAATAATAGTGGGGGTTGAAATATTAAAAAAAATCAAAAATCAAAAACGATAAGTGATTTCGACCTGGAATCAAGCTGTATTAGGAGATAAAGCCTATTTATTCTGAAAAACATCTGAATAAAAATTGGGGTCGGGGTGGGGATTGAAATATTTAAAAAATCCCAACTCAAAAATGAAAAATAATATAAACTTTTAAGGAAAAATCAAGTTCTATAAGGGAATGAAGCCTATTGATTCTAAAAAAAAATTGAATAAAAATGGGGAGATAAAGGGGGTTCAAATATTGAAACAAAAACTCAAGCTTCATAATGAGATGAAGCTTATTGATTCTGAAAAAAATCCGCTTGAAAATGACGGTTAAGAGGGGTTTGTTAAGTTGTGAGGAGTATAATATAGAATGCCAAGCACACCCTGTAACATTCTATATAAATGTGATGTGAATTAATATTAACAAATTAATTCAACTATGTGAATTAAATATGGCCACAATTAAAGTTCCATATACAGGGTGTTTCAGAATAAAGTAGGTACCGTAAATTGGGGGACTTGTAGATTTTAACTAATTATTAAGAAAAGCTAAATATAATTTTCCCGTAAACATCTCAGTTTTCATTCTACAGGTTGATGAAGTGAATTTCATTGATTTATAATTTTCTAAATATCTTCCATTAGGGTAAAGACTTTAACTCAAAAATATGTACTTCTTAATCTTAATCTTAATCTTAATCACTATTAATAATTAATACACTTTATTTCGATAAATTAAGACAACTCATTGGCGCAGAAACAAGGGCTAAGAAAACAATTTAGGCCAATATTTTTGAACACCTTTTATTTAATAAAAGTTAAAATTACTAATAGTTTCTCTCGCAATTTGTCATAATCTTTATAAAACATTCGAATTCCGAGATTTTTCAGTTTTAGCTCTATTCACACATGAAAGCTATGTATATTATGAAATTTTAAAAATGCAAATTTTTTATGGGCCGATTGCATAATCATTAATAAAAGGTCCGGTTACTAATAAAACCATTAAGTCCATTAGTTAACGTAAATAAGTTTAACTTTATTATTATATTATTACAATTACTATAAATATTGCTGTTGCTCAAAAATAATAAACGGCTCTAAAATGTTCTGTAAATAGCCCGAGCTACATATCGAAAAACTTTTTTATACCTATGTCTATGCATAAGACTTTTTTGTGGTGCATATTTAAAATTTATATTCGTAATCTTCAAGCTTTTTGGTACATATTTTTAATGTTAATTAATAAATTTGTTATAAACATTTTTGAGTGCCTAAAATATATTTTTGTCGTATAATAAAACAAATTCGGGGCATCTGGTCATACTTCAAAACCATCGAAATATATTGTGATTTTGATTTCTAGATTCTATAAATGCTAAAATAAAAAAAAAATGATACCAAATTTTATTTTTAATTAATTGTAAAAATGTATTTTAATTAATTTCTGCCTGGGAACGTTTCGTATTTGTGTTTCCCAGGAATTCCCGTTTTTTAAACAATTATGAGTGCCCTCGTAGTTTAAAATATTTCCGTATTTAACGAAATCCAAATTGGGATTTGAAGATTCATTTTTATGTAAGTTATCTAGGTCTGTTCGCGAATGTCGAAAGGTCGTAAATAAGACGGGCAAAACAAATTTCATTCTCTTAACTCCTGACCACCGTAAGCTCTCTTTTCTTCTGCTGCATTCGTCGCCGCAGTGAACGTTTTGGTTAGAGAATTTTATTAGTGACCGTAGATAGGTAGGAATTTTTCTTTTATCGTTTTCTAGTTAGTTTGGAAATCCTTTAAAATAGCCGGAGAGTATTGGTTCACATTCGGAATTATTTTCATTTAATCCCTTCTTGGGAAACCGTTGGTATTTTTTTTTGAGATTGGATTGACGATTGGTTTATTTATTGATGTATCGTAATTTCAACGACTCTATCCAATTTCCTTAAAAAGACGCCCTAGTCAAAGCTGGAGTATGAGGTCATATTCTGTATACAGGGAGTGCCAAAATAAACGTCCGAATTTTTCAGAACCGAATTAATAATTACCATTATCTTTAACGAACTTATATTTTCTTGCTATTATTTGATCATTGTTTTTAAACAATTTATTCGATATACAAAATTGTTTTTCGTATGCAGGGAACGTCGTAAATTTTTGTTCTAATTATTTTTACTCTTCTGTATCATTCAACCGTTATATTTAAATAATTTTATTTATTGGGAAATTTATTTTCTGTATACAGGGAGCCCCGAGAAATATTTTCTTATTATTTTTAGTTCTTTATTATTTATCCGCTATTTGTAAATAGTTTACTTGTTGTATGCAGAAGGTGCTGATACCGTGCCCGAGGTGTTTGTATTTATTTTTTGTTGTAAATATATTTTGTTAATAATCTCTTTGTTTCTTTTCTTCTACTACCAACTCTTAACCATTTTATTTCAGGGTACCGTAGACCGTAGGGTACGAGGTCTTAGAGAGATCAGTGCCTTTAATTATAATTTAGTGGCTACCTCGTTAGCAGTGACCGCCTGGAGGTACTTTTAACTCCACTGAGTTTATCTTGAGTATACTTTGGTGTACTACAGGGCCGCAGAGCAAACTGTGATACCATAACTTGGGTCCGAGCAGCCCCTATTCTGTATTTACCACCTTATCGTCATACAGACTTCCTAGTTCATAGTAGGCGAAGCTAGAAGCCTCTCACAAGTTGCCTAAAACATATTTCTGGATTCGTTTTTTACGAATGTCATATGCGGCACATAAGTAAAAAACCTCAAGTGTTCTTACAGATTCTCGATTCCAGATTCACTAACATAGATACGCAGTTTGCTCTGCGACCCTCAGTGCACCTTACGTGCACTCAAAGTAGACTCAGTGGAGTAAAATAACTTCCAGGCGGCCAACTACTAGTGGGGTAAAATACCCAACAACACCAACCTCGGTGACCAAGTTACCTTATGGCAACCACCCTTGAGATAATTCTAAAAGAAAATTTAGGTAAAATTTGGAATTGATAAGATAAGCACCAGAAATTCAACGAAGTATAATATTTATTTCGGACGGTAGTCACAAATTAAGTCGAACTTGGGTAAAATAAATATAAATTAATTAACTTAGTAAATACCACTTAAGTCTAAAAAAAACTCTTGAAACGGTGATCTCTGAGAAGCTATTTATACAGTATAAATAGCTTCACGTTGTATTGAGACAAAATACAAAATAAGCAAATAAATCAAATAAATAAATCAAATAAATAAATAAAAAAATAAATACCACTTATGATGTATTTAATCAAAACGGTGGTTCCTGGGAAAGTTGTTTAGCCAGTATAAATAACTAAACGGTGTATTGAATCAAAATACAAAATAATCAAATAAATAAATATCACTTAAATCTAAAAAATAAACTCATGAAACGGTGGATAAATTAGGGTAGTAGTATTAATAACCAATCGGATATAAATTAAATAGATCACGAGAGAAATTGATTCTTAATAACGGTTACAAAATAACCATTGGAAACTCTTACGCTTAAAATCCAACTATTCTATTTCGTGCGCTCGACGTATTTAACCCAAAATATCAAAATAAATGCATATATCGATAAATGAATAAAAGAAAAAATTCTTCCACATGTGTAACGGGCTCAATATTTTGTGCAACAGAGATTTTAAAATTAAAATAAACTAAAGAAAAAAATTAGATAAATACAGTTTAAAATAATGCTAATAAATACTTAATAATTATTTATTTTACTTGAATTATTGTTTACATTCCAAAGTACAAACAATATTAACCTTGAACTTGAACTCTTCTTTTCACCATTGTCCAAAATATTAGGTACTCTTCTACCTAAAAATATTCACATAAAAGCCTACTACGGTTAGATTTATTATTGTCGCCAAAAATCTCCTACCTAGATCAAGGAACTATGCTTTCTCTCTCAGTTCCTGGTTCTGTCTCTTTTTTGGGCTGATATTGGGCCATGTGGACTCATTAAAATAATCGAAATTTATTTCGGATTTAAAAAGCCTAAAACAAAAAATAAATTGTATAACGAAAAATTAATCAACGCCGATTATACGCGTTAATAAATTTGTATACATGTCTTTAGAAGGCCGCTATTCCTTCACGGTTAGCAACCTTGATCTCATCTCATCATAAAAACTTCAATATATTGAATTCCTGTTTTCAGGCCATCAAATATTAATTACCAACTACCACCTAGCTTTTATTCGTTGCTAACTACCATATAATAATAATAAAGTTTATTCAGATAAATAATTACAATAAAACAATACATCATTTAACTTATTAGAATAAATAAAAGAAAGAAACCCGCAAAGGTAAACCTGTGCGCGGGCGATATTTTCCTCTTTTAGAGTATTAAATAAAATTAAATTAACTAAATTAAAATATTTAAAAATAACATTAAAAATGTGTTAAAATTAACAATATATACATACTTATTAAATTTTAACAAACTAGTAAAATAATAAACTTACTTAATTAAAAATGTTGTACAAAATAAACAGTGATTAAAATAAACAAATTAGAAATTAGGATGAACATTAGTTGCGCCTACAGATAAAAATTCAAAACCTAAATATTTGTATATGTAAATAATATTTTATAACTTTTTTTTATATTTATAAATATTTATAATATACTGCTACTGTTCGTCAAAAAACGTTTTAAGGAATTTTCGGGAATGGTAAGTATCCATTTTTTTATTTTATTTTTAAAATTATTAAAAGAATTAATTTTTTTTTATTTTAGCTGGTACGTGATTATACAATTTCGGACCAAGATACATATGTGATTTTTGCACTAATGTTTTATACATTCTTGGAATTTCAGGAAATTTATTTTTATTTCTCGTATTATAGGTATGTTCGATTGCTTTAAGGTTGTCCCTGTCTTTATATTGGTGGAGTAATAAAATTTTGGTGAAAAGCTGATGTATATTTAAAATATTTGATTGATTATTTTTTTCGTATAACTTTTAACCAATTAGAACGTTCAATTTAGTTAAGTTACCTAGTATAATTTCGATAATACCTGATTATACATAGAGTAGCTCCACCAATCAAAAATATTTACAATAATTTCATTTCCGTAGTAACCACATCGACAACAATACACTAACTAACAGGACCGTCAAATTTTGACGTTTATCAATAATTAGTAATTGTAATTTTCATTGTACCAATATGTATTTAAATTAATAAATTGTTGATATTTACTTAATTTACTCAAAAAATAATTGTATCAAATACAATACGTACTTCAAAATAAATACGGTTATACATCTCAAACTTCCTGCATAAATACAAATCGTGTCAGTTTGACAGAATAATCCTCCCGCTTCGCGGTCGGATTATTTAAACTGTCAAACTGACACTCTTTATAATTATGCAAGAAGTTATCGATGTATAACCTGATTATTTTGAAGTACTTATTCGCTCCGTGCGAAGTCATGGAAAGGGAACTTAGATTATACAAACCTTAGATGGAACATAAGACACTGCGCATAATCCCATTTCGAATTTATTCACACCCGCCAATCACAGTTGAGAACATCACATGTCAGACCGTTGTCCATTCAAATTTAATGTGTCAACGAGAATTAATTTGGTATTTTAGTGACCTAAATTTTGGAAATTAACGTTGAAAATGCCAAGATGTGTTGGAAAAGGCTTTATTTATAATAAAAGTGCGAAATGTTACGGAGATAAAAGAAACTTATATTTATTTCGGTGAGATATTTAATTTTTAAAGATTCTGTCGACGTCCATATTTGTTGATTTGAAAATAAACAGAATCGGACTTGGTCATTGGTACATGTTATAATTAATTTGGTGTCATCGGCATCGACTGCTAAGGTCATTAGCCTCGTGTTCTGTGTAGGCTTTGTTAATGTTTCCCAGCGCCACTTTAGGAACAGCACTGTTAATTAGGACCCAACAGTGAATGGTTGAGTGGGGAATCCTACCAAGGCATCAGAATTAATTTTAAATAATTAAATTAAATAAAAAAATCCCGGCCAACGGTGGGATCCGAACCTGGGACCCTTGGATCCACAGGCAGAGACTCTACCACTGAGCCACCCACCTCCAAGGTTATTATTATAAACTGTTTACTTGTTTCATGGGGAATCTTTTTTTAGGAAGTGGAAAGAGTAACATACAATCAAATACAAAAATATCAATTTCATTGCCAATTTATTAGTTTCAAACTTCACAACTGGTTTCAATAGTTTTTTCAAAACTATTTATTTAGTATTTCTCTATAACAGTGCTACTCAAAATATGCTCCACGAAGCCCTGGGGCTTCGCAAAGCCTTTATGAGGGCTCCGCGAAGAAAATATTCATAATTAAAAAAAAACAGTACTATCGCCACAAAATGGAGGGACCTGGCTTAAGGACCTTTTTTTGAGAAGTAATTTTTTTAAGTCACTAAGAGGAAGGAGAATATGATTTTGCTTGAGGACTTTTTTTATTTTATTTTTTATGGGTGAAATGGATTTGGGATAATCCTTGCAAGGAATCTTTGGAATTAATCAAAAATAAATTAGCAACAAATGATCGTAGGTGCATCAAATGTGGGAATAAGAGTCATGATATGTCATGTTTTTGAAAAAAATATTGAGAAACCTATAGCTTCTTCTTCGCGTACCTTATCAAAGTCCGAACAAAAATATTCCCAAATTGAAAGAGGAGGCCTTGCAATAATTTTTAGCTTAAATAAATTTAATGAATATTTATATGGACATTTCTGTATCCTAGTTACAGATCACTTACCTCAGATAATTATTTTTAACCCAGCTAAAGGTATACCCCAAAAAAGTTTGAAAAACACTGCTCTACAATAATATCTATAATAATATCCATTTATTTACATTTTATTTTCTCTAATTTTGACATATAATAATATCCATTTAATTAACATTTTGTTATTTTCTCTAATTTTGACATATAAAGTAATATATTTTGTAATCGCAGCAAGTGTCAAGACGATCTACTTTATTCAACCATGCAGTTACATAAAATAGAATATTATTCAACTGATTACGAAAAGTTGATTATGTCACCAGTTACGAAATGAAAATAAATAAATCTGCCTCTTTTTTGGTTTTTAAGTCGAAAAATCGAAAAATCGAAAAATCGAAAAATCGAAAAATCGAAAAATCGAAAAATCGAAAAATCGAAAAATCGAAAAATCGAAAAATCGAAAAATCGAAAAATCGAAAAATCGAAAAATCGAAAAATCGAAAAATCGAAAAATCGAAAAATCGAAAAATCGAAAAATCGAAAAATCGAAAAATCGAAAAATCGAAAAATCGAAAAATCGAAAAATCGAAAAATCGAAAAATCGAAAAATCGAAAAATCGAAAAATCGAAAAATCGAAAAATCGAAAAATCGAAAAATCGAAAAATCGAAAAATCGAAAAATCGAAAAATCGAAAAATCGAAAAATCGAAAAATCGAAAAATCGAAAAATCGAAAAATCGAAAAATCGAAAAATCGAAAAATCGAAAAATCGAAAAATCGAAAAATCGAAAAATCGAAAAATCGAAAAATCGAAAAATCGAAAAATCGAAAAATCGAAAAATCGAAAAATCGAAAAATCGAAAAATCGAAAAATCGAAAAATCAAAAAATCGAAAAATCGAAAAATCGAAAAATCGAAAAATCGAAAAATCGAAAAATCGAAAAATCGAAAAATCGAAAAATCGAAAAATCGAAAAATCGAAAAATCGAAAAATCGAAAAATCGAAAAATCGAAAAATCGAAAAATCGAAAAATCGAAAAATCGAAAAATCGAAAAATCGAAAAATCGAAAAATCGAAAAATCGAAAAATCGAAAAATCGAAAAATCGAAAAATCGAAAAATCGAAAAATCGAAAAATCGAAAAATCGAAAAATCGAAAAATCGAAAAATCGAAAAATCGAAAAATCGAAAAATCAAGAAATCGAAAAATCGAAAAATCGAAAAATCGAAAAATCGAAAAATCGAGAAATTAAGAAATCGAAAAATCGAGTAATCGTAAAATCTAAAAATCGAAAAATCCAAAAATCCATAAAACGAAAAATCAAAAAAACCAAAAATTGAAAAAAGGGCAATGAATAATGACTTTTCACATTTGAAAATAAGACATTACGTTTAACAACAAAAAAGAAAAGCTGTAAATTGCGTTTTATTTTTTAAATAATTGAACACCGTTATTGAAAACTGCCCAGAAATGTTGAGGGTAAAATTTTGACGTACTCCTTTAAGGATAATGGGTAAAAACCTTTTTTTTTCAAATTTCTCACGGGTAATGTTAAAAATCAGATCGGCAACACTACACATGTCCCTTATTTTTATTATTACTATTGAAAAAAAAAAAACGTCGTAGGGCAATCAAATACAATAATTTTGTGAAATATTTGATTGGAAGTACCTACAAAAGAATGATTGTGAATCATTCTTCAACATAATTTTATAAATAATCAAGTCAAAATTAGAAAAAATCTTATATGTAAACACGTTACGAAATGCCTTATTTTGTGTAACGAGTAAATATTTGCGGAACGAGCGGAGCGAGGTTCCGCAAAATGAACTGGTTACATAAATAGCTATTAATTGACTTCCTAATATTTTAAATCATTGAACATTATTTTCCGTAAATAATTAAATCATAAATAATTACCGGCATATAAGTACCAAAACATTTTTTCTCTTCGAAGAGTAGGCTTATATTAAATAAACTTAAAATATTATAACGAACGAAAAGGTAACCCATTTCTAATAAAATTTAATTATTTATTTTATTTTGGTGTGATCGTAGAAAAAATCTTGTGTGTAATTCGAACAAAAAGTACTTTGGCTGTTTCGATAACTTTTTGTCTCAACAGTTCTTTTGTTACAATAATTTTATAAACTTTTACTTAGGGTCGATTTCACCGTTTTGTTAAACGAAGTTTAAAATACTAAACGAAGGTTAAAATGACATTTTTATATTAACAAAAACGAAGTTTAAATTACTAAATGAAGATTAAAATGACATTTTTACATTAACAATGTCATTTTAATGTCCGTTTAGTAATTTAAACTTCGTTTGACACTACGGTGAAATCGGCATTTAGCTAACTATATATTGATAAAGTGTTATTGCCCTTATCATAAATGAATCGTGTTAACAAATAAAGTCAAAAAAACGTCTCATAATTTTTCATCTTTTAGTTACCTACTAAAATTAGGTACTACAATACAAATATTTAAGTCCGGCCCAGAATATCTCCCTACTCCTTCCACCCAGTTTTTCGGTTTTGACAAAATTCGCGCAGCGACATATGCTTCCTATGTTACCTCTATCCTTTCTAACCTCTTTGAAAGGGAAGCAAAAGCGATACTAGCGCTAGCTGCGGATAATTCGTGCATTTTAGGGCGATATTTTGTAATTTTGGCATATCAAATACACGTATACATTTTACTTTTTTTCAAAAAAAGTAGGTAAAAACAATACAATAAGCAACCGGAGTTGCTGTGTTGAAAATTGAACAAATACTAGCAAAAAAAACAGTGAAACTTATATAAAAAATTTCAGTAGCAAAGTGGAAATTAAATCAAGGAAATAAATGGATAGATATACAATAAGAAGAAAAATTACCTTTATTTTTGTAATAATAACCGTAATGCTGCAAATAGTAGACATCAGAAACTTGAAAGGTTTTAAATCAACAATAAATTATCATTTTACCATGTTCTTTAATATCCCTTATTCTTAAATGTTCATTCAGCAAGGACTAGATTTCAAGATTTCTGCCTTTAATTATTATATGTGGTTGGAACGCAATTTTGTTACTTACTGATGGGAAATCAGTTTTAATCATTCATTCTATGTTTTCTTTCGAACAAAAATGAAAATATAAGTAATGGTCCTCCTTTTATACATTTTAACTTCACGCTATTATTAAACGGCATTTTTTTATTTTGACAGATTGGAGTAATTCTTCAATAAAAACTTATTAGACTTAGGCAACTTCTCATACAATTTCCAGTAAATACTGTTGCCTGCCTATATTTTATTATTCATTTTTATCGATTATACATAATTTTCTTTAATTTAAGCGATACAAATATATAATAATAATAAAAAATTAATGTTTTACTTGTTTTACAAATCCATATACTTTTATTAAAACTACCATATATACTTTTTAATTACGAATTCTATTAAAAGTTGCATTTGTCAGTGTACTCAGAAATAGTCCATTAGTATCAAAACGAATTGGCACTGCTGTCGCGCACGGAGCGAATAGTATTACTACTGATTATTTTTTTCGTATAACTTTTAACCAATTAGAACGTTTAATTTAGTTAAGTTACCTCGTATAATTTCGATAATACCTGATTATACATAGAGTAGCTCCACCAATCAAAAATATTTACAATAATTTCATTTCCGTAGTAACCACATCGACAACAATACACTAACTAACAGGACCGTCAAATTTTGACGTTTATCAATAATTATTTTAAAATGAGTCGATTCGGAGATGTATCATTAAATGCTATAGACGAAAGTATACAAAATACTGAGCCTCATAATACAGTGAAAACTAAAAAGTACGTATGGAAACAATTTCTTACGTTTTGTAGTGAAAGAAACTATGTACTAAATGAATCAATTTCCACCGAAATGATAGCATCCATTTTGAAAGATTGGGCTTTTAATATGCGAAAAGGTAATGGAGAAAATTATAAAGAAAATGTGGTTAAAACGATGTGGAACGTTACGGCAAAACAAGTACAAGAAAAATATATGAAGGAGTTTAATAGAGTAATTGATCCATTCTCTAGTCCCATATTTTTAGCCGCACGAAACGCAAGAAATTCAAAAAGAAGGGAACTTCTAATGTTACCGGATAAAAGAAAGGTTAGTACATCAGCATTTAAAGATACCGAGTACATAGCAATGATAGAAGTATGGGATGAAAATACACCGGAAGGATTACAAATAAAAATTTTCTTAATTGCTTCTGTAGAACTTGCGTGGAGAGGAAATGAAGGAGCGTCATGCTTGACTCATTATTTTCAAAAGGAAACTGGAAATGATGATAATCCAACTGGTAGAATACAATATAATCCTGTTTTTACCAAAACCACATAGGGAGGAGCAAAACCGTGTGCTAATAATAAATGGCTTGTACCCAACCATAATGAAGTAAGTCGTTGTCCAGTAAGACTTCTAAATAAACTAATGATAGAAAGAAGCGAAAACATCAATATTAAAACAGATAGGTTATTTCTGACAGTAAATCCTAACTGGAGAAAACAAAAAACCCTTGGCTGGTACAAAAATATGCCAATTGAAGTGCATGAAATTAGTAAATGGACCAAAAAGTCTGCAAAATTGGCAAATTTAAATATTACAAACAAAACATTTTCAAATCATTCTCACCGAGCCACTGCTGTTTCACAATTGGCAAAAGCAGGTGTATCGGAACAAGAACTTATTAAAATAACAGGACATGGTAATAGCAATTCTATCAAACCCTACCTACAGTTAGATGAACAACATCACCAAAACATAATAAATAAGATGAGATCCAATTTTGAAAACGCTACAGGTTCAAGTAATAACACCTTCAGTATTTCCAGCACTTCAATGAGCAGTGGCCACATTTCCAGCGCAGAGAATAACTCGGTTAAAAAAAACGTAGTATATAATAATTGTAATTTTCATTGTACCAATATGTTTTTAAATTAATAAATTGTTGTTATTTACTTAATTTACTCAAAAAATAATCGTATCAAATACAATACGTACTTCAAAATAAATACGGTTATACATCTCAAACTTCCTGCATAATTACAAATCGTGTCAGTTTTACAGAATAATCCTCCCGCTTCGCGGTCGGATTTTTTAAACTGTCAAACTGACACTCTTTATAATTATGCAACCAGTTATCGATGTATAACCTGATTATTTTGAAGTACTTATAGTATTACTACTGACTATAGATATGTTCTGAAGGAAAACGATGTGGCAACTTATAGATAATTTTTATAACCCTTTTTTGAGTTGTGATAAGTCTTTCTAAATAAGTTATACCAGCACTACCCCATGCTAATATCCCATATGCTAAGTGCGATTCTATTAAGGCAAAATAGATCGTACGGAGATATACAGATTTTAAAATATTACTCAGATATTTTATTTTTGGCATTATCATTCTTATTTTTTTTATGAAGTAATTAATATGATGTTGCCATCTGAGATGGGAATTTATGTAAATACCTAAATATTTGATATTTTCAGTATTTATTATGCTTACCTGTTGGTCTTGACCTGTATTAAAAGTTATTTGATTAAAAGGGGGTAATATACTGAACTAGTTACCATATCTACAATTACCTCTCATCTAACACATATTCTTGGAAGAAACATTGGAATAGGAATCATATTTAATAGCATCACTCACTGTTTGACAGCGCGCTTCTGAAGATATACGGGGTTATGATAGACAAGAGATGTTATTTTTAACAGACACGTTATTTGTGAACAGGTTGCTATTTGTGTGTGTGTTTATAAAATAACAGACCTGTTAAAAATAACAGCGGTTGTCAATCATAACCCCCACAATCAGGTTCAAGTTGGAGCTTTTGAAACATTAAAATTATTTGTACTTTAAGAAAACAAGTAAGACATTTCCATTTATAACTCTCGAGTGTATAACAGGGCGATTCCAATTCAATTTCCTTTGGGTACCAGAATACCTACCAAACAAGATAATTAATATTGAATTAAACATATTTTTATATTATATTTTACCAGCTAAACTATATCATCATAAATTTCAATACTTTTAGTTTAAAAAGGTATTGCACTGTAAACCGCATAGTACTACGTGGGTTCATTTGCGGGTTTTTTTATTGTTAAAATCATGTATTGTTAATTTTTATCAAAGATATTTAATCTCTTGCACATAAAGAACTCTTTAAGATATTGTTTCTTCAAATAAGACCCCAGACCACTCTCCAGTTCAGCAACAATAAAATTGTACTAAACTGAGTTTTAGCCGAGAGCAATCCATATAATATTTTAGATTCAGAACTCTATCTTTGACTGGCTCATTAAATTATAGTAAAATCTTCTAAAAGATGGGCCCAGTCATAATACAGGGTATTGAATCACAGTACAAAATAAATAAATATATCAACAGTTACATAGATGCGTTAGAGGTTGAATAAGGGCATGAATACTTTTATTTAATGTTATAGTTAAAACTCAAACCTCTATAAAATGCTTTTAAACAATCCTACAAATACAAATCAAGCGGCGCTAAGTCTGGATATCGAAGTGGTACTATTTAATAATTCTATTGGAAAATTGTTCATCTAGGCAGGTGCATTATGTGATGTACATTTGTCTTCTTTGAACCAAATGTCATTGAAGTTTCTAACTGATTATCATGAAAAGGACCTATGACATTATCCACAGGATTCCTGGCCAGATATTCCGTTTTTGCGGATATTGTGTGAGTACAGCTACACATAAATGTTTATTCTCCTGCGACCAATAAAACGGACGGATTATGTTTTCTATGCAAAATGAAAAAAGACTCATCTGAAAATAAAATATTTTTTACAAATTAATATTTTGATTTGTTTTTTTAATCATTATCTGTTAACAGATTCAAAATTATTAAATTTTGCTATAATTGCACGAACTGCACTTTCCTTAGAAACTGGCCTATTTTCAAATGCAACTTTAAATAAATTAATCATATCTTAAACGGAATCAACCCCCTAATGCCACTTTACTATTTGTATTTTTTCACGAGTGTATTAATAACGTTTGACATATTTATACCTAGTTATTTTAAAATGAAACCCGGAATCTATTGTTTTACCTTCACGCGCCAAGAACTCGATATGGTATAGACTGAATGGGCGTGTTTAGTGTAAACGCATTTAACGAACCTAATACTTTAAAAAGTTCACTTTTAAATCAATTATTTAAAACACTCTATTTTTGCGCCATTTACCGTGTCATAATGAAGCGCCTATTTCTGTTGGTCACTAAAGAATCTGTGATATCGTAACACATATAGTTGATCGTTTTCTTTTTCTAATAGTGACATTTATGATAGTTATCTCTTTCCAAAATCGGATTAAAATTATGTTTTCTTTTCTCATGATAAAAAAATGGCAAAATTTTTAACCTCAAGTTGATTGTTGGAAACAATACATTGAAATTGTTTTTAAAAAATGTGTTAATTTTGCGTTATATCAAAAATATCTGGTTGTATTTTCAAGTACCTACTTGGTCCTTATGAGAATTAAGAAAACCAGTCAATCTGATAGAAGGTTTATGAAAGTTCCTCAAAATCTGGACCTAGATAACCAAAAACGATAGTGGCCTAAGGGCTGTTGCAAAATACAAACTACCATAGTGCTTTTGTATTTATTTTGATGTAAGTAAAGATAATCTTGAATTGTTTTTGTTTCCAATTTGATATAAATTTATCTGGATCCATTTCAAAATTATGGGTAAAAATTTGACAATAAAACAAGATGTGCCTTATAAATATATCACCTAAAATTTATATTAAAGGCTCTTTAACTGACCCTGCCAAACATTCCATTCCATATATAAATGTTACTAATTGCTTAAACGAGTATAATAAAGCTTACCTCTTATTTATTGTATTCTTTTTAAACACGAATGTATAAATAAATTACCTACAATATGTACAAAAATTTAATTTATTAAATTTATGTATTAGATAGTATGTTCAGATATGTTTCTAGTGTTAATATGAATGTAACAAAAGCTACAATATGCAAATCATATAATTGTTTTTTTTTATTCAACTAGTTTTGTGAAATCTATACAAACTCCACAAAAGTAAATGCCTGGACTATACCTATACAGTAAACTGTCAATGTCTTACCATAAATGGACCTTTTTAAAAGGCTCGATTAACGGTAATTGATAAATAAATATAAAGAAAACGACAGAACTTTATTATTTGAATTCATTATAAATATATAAAAACTGATTCAAAAAATATTTGCCGGCTTTATATCATTTAGTTCTTGTTGATCAAAAATAAACTTCTAATATTTTAACTGCGTCGCAAGGTTTCGCGGGATTTCCAACGCCGTACTTCTGATTTCTCTCGCTTCATAATAATGATCTTCTTTCTGTTCCTCTTTATAGTTTTGCCCTATAAATTGCGTCGTGTGCGTCGTGGTGAATTAAGAAGGAAGGTATGTAGTGCATATGAAGACTAGAGGTAAGGAGGCAAATCGGCCTTGGTCAAATTTCAAATTTCCGTCCCTATTTTTATGAAGTTCCAAAAAACTACTGTAGTTGGCGGGTGGCAAAATAACGACGTCTATTTTCTATGCAAGTCAATGGGAATTAAAGTGATTTTTGTAAAATTTAGTAAAAAGAATAAAAATAAGCTGAAATAAAGAACCTGACTAGAAGTAACAATGAGTAACAAAAACGGCACAGCAGGATTTGCTTCATTGCGTGTTGAAAAACGGGATATAAATCCGATATAAAATTAAAGAAAACACAAGGAGATAAAAATCCAAGTCTTTTTAAAACTCCTAGTGTAAGTAAAATAATGTATTTATTTCTAAATAATATATATTTATTGTAAAATAGTCACAACCGTATCTTACGGAGTGTAGTTTATTTACTTACAAATTTCTATAATAAAAAATAATAAAGTCATAAATCCTGACTTAAACAACAATAATTACACATTAAATTTAACTTGCTAGAAAAGAAAATTTGCTTTTTTTATGTTTTTTGATGTTAGATGAAGAACTGTTATTTTTCTTTATTGAACTCCAATTTGCAAATATTTTTTATAGGATCCTACACGTTTAGAACAATGGCAGCATGTGATTCCTAGGGCTAATAAAGTACTGTCTAGTTATGATTTTGTTTGCGAGCTACATTTTTTAGAAGATGATATTTTAAAATTTGATGAGACTATTTTAACTAATGGCACTGTTAATAAAATAAAAAGGGAAAGGCCGAGATTAAAGAACGAAGCAATACCATGTATATTCCCGAATCTCTCTTCATACTTGTCCAGTATTAGAAAAAGACGAAACCACTATTGAACCGAACTGAATTTGTTAGCATAAAAGAAAGGAAGAAAATACTAGAACCTATTGCTAATGAAACTATTCACTAGGATGATGAAATTGTAGTTGTCGAATACAAAATTACCACAAGACTGTTATTACCAAATTTCACCATTTTATTTAGATGAAATTAAATAATGAATAGTAAATAATGTTTAACATAAAGACTCATTTAAAATTAATACCAACAATATTTTCTAAACAAAGACTTACAATAATTAAAATCAACTGTGCTTTAGTTAGCAATAAACAATTTGATTTTTATTATTTTCATAAAATTTTGTAAAATCTATGACTAAATATTTTCATTTAAACCGTGTCTTAGTATGCCCTCAGCCTTATTTAGCTTTAATTAAAAAATAATTAGCCCTACCCATCAAATTTCAACACTTATCATCAATATTTTGCATTTTACTTAAATAGGAATAAATAGTAAATAATGTATCAATTAAAATATGTAAGAGTTATTTAGAAATAAATACAACAGAATGTTCTGTGCTTTATTTAGCTATAAACAAGTCTATTTTTATTATTTTGACAAAATTATGTATAATTCCCATAAGAAGCCATGTATTTTAAACTACGTAAACCATACTAGCGCCCATGCGGTTAATTATAAAAGCTCAATTGACGTGATTTTCGCCTCCTTATCTCTTATGTCTTCATACAACTAGTAGTGCATGTGAGTCACTTCACAGTGAAACTGTTAAACAATATACAGAGTTATCCATTAATGTAAAAAAGTCAATACCTCTGCAACTATTAGAAATAAAAAAAAATATTTACAGAATGGCAGACAGCATAACACTTTTTTAGAATATACAGGGTGTTCAATTACTTCAGTCTGAAACGCATATTTTTAAGCTATTGCCACAGTTTATAGCTAAAGAATCAGTTTGCTCACTCTGCGTCGGCACTTTTGATCTCAATGTTCCAGTTTATACACTGCGCAACTCGGATTTGTATCCCTGGCACATACAGAATCAAATCATAACCAATACAATATATGACAACCGCCTATATTCAAACAGCAGTCTTTTGCACATCCTGAATTTGTATCCCTGGAGTGGATATTATTTTGGAACATTCAACTGGTCCAAGTAAGCTAACTGATAGCTTTAATCGCGGGCTTTGAGCGGGGCGACCGAATCAAGAATTTCCGTAACGTCCGTAACGAAAAAAAACCTAACACCTCCCAGTCCGACCGGCACAGCGGTGCGGCGTTAAACAATATTAACTTCTCATTTATTCAATAAAAGAAAATCGATCGAAAAATCGCAAAATCGAAAAATCGAAAAATCGAAAAATCGAAAAATCGAAAAATCGAAAAATCGAAAAATCGAAAAATCGAAAAATCGAAAAATCGAAAAATCGAAAAATCGAAAAATCGAAAAATCGAAAAATCGAAAAATCGAAAAATCGAAAAATCGAAAAATCGAAAAATCGAAAAATCGAAAAATCGAAAAATCGAAAAATCGAAAAATCGAAAAATCGAAAAATCGAAATATCGAAATATCGAAAAATAGAAAAATCGAAAAATCGAAAAATCGAAAAAGAAATTCCGTAACGAAAATAAATCTTACACCCCCCACTTCGACCAGCACAGCGGTGCGGAGTTGAAAGCCGTGCATCGTCTACCGTCGTTTCAGTTCGGCAGACTTCGGCACGGTGTTTGTGTGCGTGCGACTAGATGTATGCATGTAGACTAGCTGCTAACTGCTCATAACTGATTCTATCTCTTTTAGACACAATTTCGGAAAAACTGAATTTGAAAATGAATAATGATCCACAAGAATCCACAACAAAATATGGGACCACCATTGACGCGGTATTTTCCAGATATTTAGAGGATATCAAGTCTCAAACTTATGTTTCTTATTTCAGTTAGTATAAACCTATAATTTCAATGATAAAAATTCCTGAATAACCTACATGTATTGTAGGATAATAAAAATATTTTAAACAATATTATTCATTTATTTATTCAATAAAAATAAAAGAAAAAAAATTGTTTTCTTATCGGTCACCACGCTCAAAAAGTGTAACTTGAATTAATACCAAAGAAAAAAAATACTGCATAAATAAAATAATTAAATAATTATAATTGCATAAGTTGATAAAAAATGCTATGCAATAGCTTTACCGCGGCAGTTCCTGAGTGCCACATGTATTTTATTTTTTTATTTAAGTCGATTGCCCTGTATTTTGTTTTATATTTAAATTACTCTTTTTCCTACTATACCAATATAAAATAGTATGGAATTTTTCACACGTTATAATAATTAGTTTTATAAGAAAATCATATTGACTTCAATGACATGTATAACTGCAAAAGAAAATATTGACCACCAATTTTTTTGCAATAAAAGTTTTATTTATGCACATTTATGTAAACGCACTACTTTTTTCAATTCATAAGAAATATGTACAGTGTAAGGCAAAACTCAAATACATCATATTCTTATTTTTTTCATCTTGTATTGTATGTAACCATTTCAAAGTACTTTTATTTGAGTTAAGTAATTCCTATAACTAAAGTTAATAATTTTGGAAGATTTTTAGATTTAAATGACAAAGAAGATAATTCAGAGAATATTTTAATTTTAACTAATCACTTGTTATTAGAAGCGGTGGCGAACCTATGAACCACAGGTCAGACATTGACCCATGAAGATTTTAAAATGACCCACACTTATTTTTTAAATCTTAAAAGAGAAAGCGGACAATCGAAAATATGTTTTAAAGAATTAAAGTATAAATATCTAATGTATACAATTCTAATATACTAATTGTCCCTCTTATGGCTAACTGATTTTCTATCGTCTGACTCATGATAGATTCTTATAAACTTGGCGCGCATTCGTTCAGCTTTGCCGTTTCGGTACATATTTACTGAATTCAGGTCATTTTTAGAATTCTAGTAAAAAGTTTTTACGCAGTAAATTATAATGGATAAAATATGAACGACATTCAATTGAATTAATTTGATAATGTCAGCTGTCATAATTGGCACAAGAAACGTCACATAATATGTGAGCTTTTCTTTGTTTATTGTTTATTCAAATACATGGTGTAACCTGGTGAGGTAATTCACATTGACAATGTAACGATTGTTTAATTTAAAAATAGTTTATTTAAAACAGTTTATTTATGATTTATCTTTTTAAAAGCATTTCAATGTTTCCCACAAGCGATTTGAGGTTAGAAATTATTAAATTTTTGTTTTATTGTAAAAGCAAACATCCTAATTTTAATCCGATTTTAGAAAGAGATAACTATCATAAATGTCACTACTAGAAAAATATAACGATCATGTATTATCACAGATTCTTTAGTGACGAATAGAAATAGGTGCTTCATTAGGACGCGGTAAATGGCGCAAGAATAGTGTTTTAAATAAATGATTTAAAAGTGAACTGTTTGAATTATTATTTATTATCTATATTTAAAGTATTTATTGCATGAAAAAAAAAGTTTTTTTGTTGCTTTATCAGTTAATAGCACTTGATTCGTTTAATTCGTTTACAATAAACACGCCCATTTATCTTTACTTGGCAACACTTATATTAAAACTTAAACTAAACGGCGAATAATTCACTTCTGTGTAAATGAATCTTCAAATCTTCCTCCACGCGTCGGTCCCCATACAGAGAAATGTCTATCTAGTAATGTCTCGAGCATGAGTCGGGTCTCGATGGCCAACGCAAGACTCTACGGCACGGTGAAGGTCGAAGAACAGAGACGGCTTTAGGCGATCGCACGACATTGATCCAGTCTTAAGAAATAGTTCCTCCTGGAACTAAAATTGAATGGTTGTATCTTCAACTGGAGCTTCTTTTACAATTTACATTGGCATGGAAAAAACAAGGGACGATTTTCGCTAAAACCTGGACACTAAGCGAATCGCTGCAGACCAGTATTTCGACCTCGGTATCTTGGAAGATTACTTCTACCATGTTTCTAATGTTCCTTCAATTCAGCCAGTTGCCCTCTATCTATGGCATGGCTAGTTTCTGTACATGGAAAGATCTCGGAAGGTATTCTTTGTTGAAAAGGTATCACGATCTATCTTAAAGGTTTTCTTAAAACCGAGATGTCCTTCTGTTTGACTGTCGTATAAGTGACGAAGTACTTCGGCTACTCTAGTTCTTGGAATATTCATTCTCTAGTACTCGCTTTAATAGGCTTTTTTCCAGAACAAAAGAGTCGCACTGAGCCCAATATGACTTAACTACTGGAGAGAGTTTCGATACTTCTTGTCAAGTAGGTCGACAATGTTTATCTGTTCATTGTCACATGTGCTTTATTACGGGATAATGTTCTTTCCTAAGTTTGACAGGGACCCACTCATCATTCACAACCGTTGTTCTTTGTACCATAACTTCGAAAGATAAGGGACATAAAGATAGGAAACGCTTATAAGAACGACCAGCTAAAACGCAGTTTACATCTGACCCACTATGTGGCGCTTTCATCGATTACAAACAAATAACGCTGCGGGAAATTTAAAATCCTGATAATGAAGGTTGTATAAATACGACTGCACTCTTATGTTCTGGTAAATAAATTTAAACAATGTTAATTACTCTAAATTATTTATTACAAAGAATACTACACTTATAGTCTATTATCGATTAATTATTGTAAATATATTCATGACAAATATTTTTTTAATTTTTGATTGTTTTTTTTTTCTTTTGTGTCATCGGCATCAACTGTTAAGGTTATTAGCCTCGTATTCTGTGTAGGCTTTGTTACTGTTTCAGCGCTACTATAGGAACAGCACTGTTAATTAGAACCCAACAGTGAATGGTCGAGTGGGGAATCCTACCAAGGCATAAGAATTAATTTTAAATACATAAATTAACTAAAAAAATCCCGGCCAACGGTGGGATTCGAACCTGGGACCCTTGGATCCTCAGGCAGAGACTCTACCACTGAGCCACCCACCCCCTTTTTTGATTGCTTAATTGTAACTTTAACATTTTTGTTCTTATTTTCCAAACGAATAGCCAACGGCGTCTCATTTATGCAAACTCAAATGAAAACTCAATAATGGGAATTAAGATATTTTTCTTAATATATCAAATCTTCTCTTTAACTTTTTAAAGCCATTTCCTTGTTCTAAAACAATAACTAAATACCGACTTTGTGACAAAAATTGGCTACTGTTTGTGTTACTTACATGGCTAGATCTTATATTTGGTAAATTACAGAACGCCACATTGGGGTTGTTAAATTTATTCATGTCGCATGTGTTACTAATGCAGTACGTTCTCCGACTTATTGTAATATTACAAAATATAATTATTGTCCTCAAATTTTACACAAAAACAACCACAACCATTTTGCTTATTTCATCTAGAGAATAACACAATCATGAACTGAAAATTTAAAATACACATTCAGGATTCTACGATATATGTATACAACTAATTAACATTTGATTTACAAACTGTCTACTGTTGTCCACGTCTACTGTCTATCTACAAACTACATGTACCTTTAGTTAACATCTGAGACGCATAGATGACGCCATCGTTGCTGCGGTCGTTGCGTTCCTTATCTTTATGTCCCTAATCTGTGGTAACATCTTTAGCAGATGTGGCCAAACCCTTTCCAATCAGAGTTCCTTGACCAACGCCTTCATTGCGCTTCGAAGATCTCATATTGTAATTAAAATCACAATATTTTAAATGGTTACCTACATACAATAAATAATCCAACAAGGGTTAAAGAAAATACAAAAACATGTATTGATAACATTTTTAATAAATCTGATTACATTACTGTAAAAATAATTATCTGTGTTGTACAAACATGTATAACAGATCAATTTACAACATGTTTGCAATTTTCTCTTAAACTTAAAATAACAACTGAAAAAGAAAATGGATCATCAAGATTCAAAAAATCGTTGATTAGAAAACACTAAAAAAAATTTTTTCTACACCCACATGGATATTAGGTCATCTACGCACAGTCTACAAAACGAAAAAGTATGCTATTGCGTTCAACTGAACGAATATATTTCATATCCATTTTAGGGTAGTAAGAACACTGCAAAAAAATGAAATCTACCAATCACGGTTCATATTTTGGATACCCAACTACTATTATTTTAAAAATTTTAAATAAGTGACATTTCTGTTATACTATTTGTTAGTATATTTTTTAGTTATTGAGAATAAATATACATTAACATGAGTTATTTTTGTGTAGAATAATAGCATTTTTATTTAATCGACATTTTGAAAAAAAAAATTAAATTTTAATCAAACTATATGAAACTAATTTAATTACGAGTATAAAAACTAAAATTGTAAAAACGGCGGTGGAGCTGAGGACAGAGCTTCTGTATTTCACGCGAAATGCCCGGGTTCGAATCTGGATTGGAGACTAATTAAATTAATCTTTTTTTCTTGTTTAATTTATTTTCTGTGATATTAGATTCGGAAGCATTCATAATATCATGGTATGACACTGAGAGTGATTCGTATTCGTGATCCGAAAAAATGGATTCGAATAGCTTGATTCGAATCCTTTTTTATTGCAAAAAGGAATCGGACAGATTTCGTGATTCGGATTCGTGATTCGAATCAATTTTTTGAGGATTCGTCCCAGCTCTGATATTCGCGCAGCGACAAATACTTTCTATGTTACCTCTACCCTTTCTAACCTCTTTGACATAGGTCTAAAATGATATAATATCCTGCATATTAAAAAAAAAGAATTATTAAAAACGAAAAAAATATAAGTACGTAATAAATAATAATCATTATTGTTCCTAATATTTTTTTCTTTGCTTTTTGTGTATTAACGTTTCGGTATCTGTTTAGTTAAATAAATATTTTGATTGCGTTGTCTCCTACATTGTATCTATATTTTTTGTACACAAATTATTTATAATACATAAATTTTATACATATTTTTTGCTTCCTTTTTATATTTGTTTTCAAAACAAGTGCCTTACTGAGAATTAAGAATTAATATTTATTTGCAATTATTATTAATATTACTTTGTAATTTAATTATTTCTTAAATAAATATTGTAATTATTATTATTATTTTTTGAATCAATTGTACACTAGTCAAATTAAATTATTTTGCTGATTATCCTTATCAGTCGATAATAAATTCTAATTGCTAATTAACAAACATAGTGTATTTTCTCTCAACCAGTGGTCAGTTAATATTAAATTATTTTCCGAATTATGATTTTGCCATTTAAATTTAAAAAACCCCAAAACTGTTAACTTTAGGAACATCGAACGCTTAACTCAATTGAAACTATAGGTAATTGGACATGGGAATATATATTAAAAGCAAAACTACAAAATTATTTATTTTTAAAATGTCGCTACTAGTTTCGGCCTACTTTGCCATCTTCAGGCCTACAAAACAAAATAACGCAGTTCATTGAAAAAAGTAGCAGATAAATACAAAAGGTTACCTACTTAATAATTAAACAACAAAATTAATCGTAATATGCAGATCCATATGCATCCAAAAAGTAGTACTTAGTTATAATTTTAGAAATTTAAAATATCAAAAAAGAATATTTTAAAAAAAAGTTATTTAAAAGAATTCACAAAAATCCCTTGCAACCAAAATTAACAAATTATTGGTCTAACACACCTGACAGTGATAAAGAACAAAAAGGAGATATCTTGTTTGTTTCAAGTAAAAAAACAAAACGATTAGATATTGTGTCTTTGATAAATAAGTGCACAAATAAGGTACTGAGATGGTCAAGCGTGGTTTAAAATTGTGTACACCAATTCCAGAAAATTCTAACAATTCCCCAACGAAAGTTTTAATAATTCGAACAATTCCAATGAAATATCCAGCAATTTCAATAATAATCCCAACAATTCCAAACAATTACAATAATGCCACTAAAAATTTCAACAATATCAACCATTCCAAACAATTACAATAATTCCAGTTCCAATAATACTTTTTTTGCTTTAGATGGGCTTTATTTGAAATAGGAGTTGTAGCTTTTAAAAATAAGTAAATGAAGTCATAAATTTGTCGACGAACAACAATTTTGGATTTATACTATACATTTCAGGAATATCCCAATCCATTAATTTATAGCTCTTACTTCTTAAACCTTAATTTTAAATTTTTGTTTTGTTTTTCTTGGGATGTAGGCTCGGATGTAGATATTTCTTTTTATTGTAAATAAAACTACAATTTTAAGACATAGATCGAATGCTTTACAATTTGACATCTCTGTTTCTGTATTTGTGTAGGGTGGGTTAACCCACGGCACTTATGCCTCACTAGGCTCATTGTACATCCTCTTAAGTAGATAGGCACCTCCTAGCTCGTGAGCCAACATTGTAAACAATATTTTTCATTGAGTATAAGCACTGAGTGCAAGAGAAAATCATGACATTTTAAAGGTAAATTTTAAATTAACAATTACATTTTATCTAAAAAATGGTATTTTAATTATTTTTCTTAAGCTATACTGAAAAATCTGCTAGTTATTAATAAATACAGGGTGTCCCAATGAAAAGTAGCCCATTTCCAGAGCTTATAACTTTTAAACACCTAATTGTAGAAACGTGCGGTTTCTGCTGATATGTGTTATTTTGCTTCAGTGACACAGAAATTATGTATTTCCTATACAGGGTGTTTTTAAAAAATCTCCTCTTTAAAATTAACCGTAACCAAATTTTATCAAATGGAACACCCTGTATATGTTTAGGTCATCTGAAAGATACACTTTTCTACTTTTCAAAAATGTATAATTTGTACATGGTATTTTACAAAATAAATTTTGTTTTAACAAACTTTAAATATGAAGTTTTGCGGTGGAAGTCTGATTTTGGGTTCCTCTGTTATATAACTTTAACCTTCCTTACCCGTCCATAGGTTCCATTTCTAAAAATGGTGTAGTAATTTACATCAAATTCTGTTTTCAATGATATCCGACATGTTTAGAAAACTTAGTTTAATTGGAAATCACTCCTTTTTACCCTTTCTTACATATTTTAAATATCAAAAAACCGTGCAGGTCTTTATTTGTTGTAACAAAAAAAATCTATTAAAATAATCCATCCCTTTCTCCTCCCTCTTACAATTTTTTGAGAAATGCTGAAATACGAATTCGTTTGCTTTAAAAGGATAACGTTATTATCAACGTTTGGATCTTTGTAATTTTTACAGCCTAAGATATATTTACCAACCCTTTTTTTACCACCCCTAATAAACATTTTAAGAAATGGTAAAATACTTGTTCACTTACTTTGATAGAAGAATTAGGACACCAATTTTGAGATCTCTGGTATTTGTGGTTTTTAAGATATATTATTTCCTCTAAAAAGTTCAAGCATGTTTTACTTCCAAAATGTCCTGTCTTAGAGGGTGCTTACGTTCTGAACTAAATACACTTTCCAAATTTAAAAGTTCTAGTTATAACAGTTTGTGATGGGCATTGATAGATACATAAGTCAGCCAGTATCTCGTACACTTCTCTTTAAATAGATGGATAAGCAAACAAATAAGGTTTAAAACTATTAACAGAAGGGCATTGAAATCCAATAATTTATCAGCTATTGTTGCATTTTCCAGATTCTTTTTCTCATTGCTTTCAATTTCATCAAATTTGTTAAAAAAATTTAATAATATTTCCAGATACAATTCTAACAATTCCAGTTTTAATTCCATTAATAGGACACAGAACAACTGGAAATTCTCTAAACGATTAATCGAAACATGTTTAGATAAAATATTACTCGCGTCTGAAACACGTTAAAGTTGAAAATTAAAAAAATTATTAATGGCTATAATTTTTTATTTCTCAGAATAATTTTATTAAATTCATCAAATATGTTTGGTATCATCAGGTACAGGGTTTTTAATTATATTTTGACCGCTACTTATTTTCATTATTATTGAGAACACAAAAAAAGTTTTAAGTTAAAGCTTTGTTGTTTTACTTGTACCGACTAAAAATGTAAACTGGCAGAACTGTATATACAACAAAATATAATTTAATTTTTCTAATGGGACATCCTATATATTTTTGTCATTTTAAGTAGACTTGCATATCCTGATTATAAATATATAATATTTTAATTATTTAGTGACTGTATGCCGCCGCCATAGCCTCCTTCTCCACCACAAGGTGTAATGGAGGAAGCTATATTGCTGCAGTGGGTGTAGTTCTAAATGCCCCTGTTATTATTAGATAGGCTAGTCCTTGTACCTTTTTTCTGTTAGCTGTTATGCTTTTAGTCTTGTGTCACCATATGAACTCATAAGTTATAACAGGTACTACAACCATAGTATAAAGCTTGGATTAAGCCCCCAGTGAGCGTAGTTCTAAATAATGCCCCTGTTATTATTAGACAGGCTAGTCCTTTAACTTTTTTTCTGTTATCTGCAAAGATATTACAACTAAGAGACCAAATTGTTTACATTTTTATGTGGCAAATCATTATTCCCTCCAGATTCTCGTTTATTGCGTCTTTGCCGATTTTATCAGTCTGTCAAAATTATTTGGAGAAGTTACTTTCGAAAAATAAAATTTGATGTGTCCTGTAACTATAATTTTATATTATATAAATAAAAATATATTTTTAATCAAATTATTCTTTGAAGTTTTAATATAAGCTAAATTTTTTTATTAAAAAATCAATATTAATCTAAATAAAATATTAGGGTTTCGAAGAACTCCGTAAATACGGCAACGCTGAATATCTGATTTTACAAATTTACAATTTTTATGAATGAAATGTAGTACCGTAACCAGCCGCAACGTTGCCAATCAGGTCTTACAGCTATTCTGTATTTCTGACAGTATCTGACAGTTTCTGTGTGACTTATTGATTTATTCATTTATAAAATATTATTTTTGTGAACTTTTGTGAGAAATATAAAGAATTATGGTACATGCATGTGTAGTGTTCAAAAAGGTAGATCATTTAAGTCGAAATGTATGGTTTCATCGGTAAGTATTTTTAGGTTAAGATATGTTGTTTTCATTTGAACCAGTGGAGTAGGGCTTGTATAAGATTTGATACAATTTCTTATAGAATTTAAATTATATAGGATCACATAGTAAATTATTTGAAAAATGATTATCCACACTAATTTTTCAGACAATTTACTGCAGGTTTGATAATATACAATTTAAATTGTATCAAAAACTTGTGTAGTCTAAAACAGTCTTAAAACAGTTTTTAAAGTGATATTCCTTTTATAAATTAGTAAATTATACCAATAAATAATTATTGAATAGTGGCAAAGAAAATTTACGTAAAATGTAGAATACCTTAAAATGATTTACCTATTGAGCACCTATACATATTTTTATTACTCTATTTAGGTTTCCGCAAGATCCTGAGAAAAGAAAACTTTGGTTTTCTCTAATAGGAATCCTTGAAAATCAGCCCCTTCGTAAAAACCCAGAGTTGTGTTTAGAACACTGTTTTCCTGAAAATGTTTTGGCACGTGAAAATGGTACTAGATATATTAGAAAATATGCAAACTCCAGACGGTGTGAGGGCTTTCTATTTTTGGATGACTTATCCAACAGGTAAAAATACAAAATATTAATTTTTTGTTTACCTCTAGACATTATTTATTACCTATATGTATGTATATCTAATGTATGGGTTTGTAGTTCTGATTCAACTGTTTTTGGAACACCACCTGCTGCAAAACGAAACGTTGCAGTAAGTTATAACATTAATAACTAAGCATAAAAAAATTAAATGAAATTTTAGTTAATAAAACTAAAGTATTTTATATATTTAAAACATTATTTTAAAAATTTTTACAGTTTTTTTACGATATTTTTTGCCATACCATGTTTTTTTTTTTGTAATTATTAATTAAAAAATTATATGTTTTCAGGACAGTGTTTTATTTAGATACCCCTACCTACTTAATGTTAATTTAGAATTTTAAATAATTTTGGCTAATATCATACCAGGCAAATGTATAGTAAATGCCAATAAACTATAAACCAATAAATATTAAAAATCGAAAGGTAACTTGAATTCGCTTGTATTTGAATTTACTTGTACTTGAATTTACCTACATGAAAAATCAGCAAGTATCATGCAAAACTATTGTCATATACTCTGAAGGCAATTCTCTCACCAGAAATCAAATCACGATTGGTGAAAGACTGTCTAGAAGACCTGACAGAGCCAAGTAGTTAAAATGAGGTGACCTTAGCCTGGGTTCCAGGCCATGAGGGATATCAGGGCAACGAAAAGGCTGACTAATTAGCCCGAGGAGGCTCAGATAAGGCCATGACAGGCCCCGGACCCTTCTGTGGAGTTGCTAAGGCATTCTGCAAGGCATCCATTAAACAATGGATGCAAACAGAGTCTCAGGAATGATGTAACAACTATCCAAGACTGAGTCATGGTCACCCAAGAGTTCTATCGGACGCGGAAGAGGCCACCATTACGAAGACTCTTGGAATTGTTGCCAGTTGGGAATTCCCGTTAACTAGGTATGACGTAAGGATGTACATTGGAAAATACCTTGAAAAACAAGGAAAAACTGTTAGAGCATTCAAAAACAATCTCCCAGGAGATGATTTCCTGAATAGTTTCATTACCAGGAACCGTTTGTCAGTTCGACTGGCATCAAACATCAAGAGGTCTAGAGCGTCTGTTGATAAGGACGACATTATGACATTTTTCAACAATATTCAAAAGGCTCTTGCTGATGTAGATGATTACAACATATACGGATGACCCTGGGTCCAAGAAAGTTGTTGATCCACGCAGCACAAAGAGGGTTGAAAGAGTACAGAGTCATTCGCGTATCGCTATTAGCATTATGGTGTGTGGTAATTCTAGAGGGGATCTGTTTCCCCTCATGGTTGTTTACAAAGCCTCTAATATGTACGAAAATTGGAGTGAAGGGGGTCCTCCAGGAACTAAATATGCAAACAGTTCAAGCGGGTGGTTCGATATAAACCTTTTTGAAATTTTGTATTTTAAAATTTTGTTGCCACATATCAACTCAACTCGGGCACTGGGCGCAACAACTATTGTCGTGGGAGACAACTTAGCAAGTCATTTTTCTCCAAAAGTGATTCAATCCTGCAGAGAAAACAATATATATGATCCCTTTTCCGGCCAACGCCACCCATCTTATGCAGCCGCTTGATGTCGCTGTTTTTCGCCCGATGAAAGCCAAGTGGAGGCAAATTTTGGACACCTGGAGAAAGGAAAGTCGGTACCCAAGAAGTCTACTAAAAGAACAATTCCCAGTGTTGCTTTCCAAATTATGGAAAGCAGTCTCTAAAAATATAGGACAAAACTTAATATCAGGTTTCGGAGCGACTGGTTTATATCCTCCTGATCCAGTACAAGTGATAAAGAGAATTCCCGACGGTGTTTTAATAGACAACGAAACTGTTGGTAGAAACTTAGATGCCTCTCTCATTGATCTTCTCAAAGAACATTGAAGGATAGGCTCCGACAGTAAAAAAAGGAGGGGTAAAAAAATCCAAATGGGTAAAAAATTTGCTACAGATTCGCCAACTCCTGGACCAAGAGATTCGCCAACACCTGAACCAAGAGATTCACCAACTCCGTCCAATGAAGCCTTTGTTGGCATCGACGAAACTACGACTGAGGTTGTTGCATCTACTTCAGGTTTAGGTCTAGCTGCCCTTAAAAAAGGCAAGAAGCCAAAGAAGATCATGTTCCCAGTTAAAATAAAGCCAAAGACAAAAGAGAAGCGATACTTACTCCAAATGTGGAATTTGTCTCATCAATTGGAAAGATTACGTGGGTCGTACAGAATGGATAAAGTGCATAAAATGCCAAAAATAAATATGCCGTCGCTGTAATAACGGCAGCAAATATCCTTTCTTTACTTGCGAGCGATGGGACGATTCGGATGAAGAAGAGACGTTTGAAGTGTTTGATGACTCTGATGCAGATAAAGACTTCGATCCGGATGATGTTTAGTTTTGCTTGTATTTTACGATTAGGTTGGACAATCTATTATATTGTTTTTATTTTTTAAATAAACGTGTCATTTCATTTATGTACCTAGTTTTTTACCAATATAAGTTACTATTTCGTTCAATTTTCAGTTTTTTTCACAAAAAAATTGAAATAAAAAAAATTGCTTGTAGTATCATGCCCAATTTTACTTGTTTTATCTAAATACGGGGTAACATGGGCACAATACTGTTTTGAATGGAATTTATAACGTATTTTATAAATGTGCCCAAGTGGCCCCAAACCCGGGGTAACTTGGGTACCCAATTAATAATTTTTTTTTCAAAAACTATTTACATTTTACTCTTTCTTTTTTTGTCAGAAGAAGCTCTTTAGTCATGTCGGCATCACTAAAATGTTTCAAGATAATCTGCGAAAAGTGTCCCGAAAAGGTGCCCAAGTAGCCCCGTTTTACGGTACTTACCCCATTCCGTAAGCCATTTGCAAAGTTTATTTAACTGATTTTTTTGCTGACAGGTGTATCTTATGACACCCTAAACGTCAGATTTTTTTTAAAATTGTTCTCTGCGATCTCTATGTCATTGTTATACTAAGAGAATTTTTACAAAATTTTTAAATTTACAGTTTTTTTATAAATTATAATATTATTTCACAATGAATTATCTCTAAAACTTTTATAAATGTACAAAACTAGTATATTTCCTGTTATTATAACTTTTTATTGCTTTACACACCACCTAAGATTTATTCTAAACACTGAATAATCGTAAAAAGTCAATAAAAAGGTTTTAATTTAATAAAAAAATTAAATTTGGCACCTAAAACATTAGTCCAGTCGGCGCTGATAGGAACAGAAATTGAATTAACGTTTCTGAATCTACCCACTTGGATGTATCGTGACCATAGATATATAACCAAGACAGGATTATTTACAAAATTTTTGAAGAATGAACGTTGGTGTCCGCGGTAGAAACACAATAATCTGATTGAACATTGATGCCAGGTTTACGTGCTTTTGACCATAGATATATATATATATATATATATATATATATATATATATATATATATACATCATTCTATCATTATTGCGTCCATCAACATCCTAATCAAATATCTTATTGCGTCCTTTGAATTATTGCGTCCGTATATCGGACGCAATAATGTCATCCCATGTATTAGCGGGTTTCAGCCAATTCCCGCCAATTTTTAAACAAAATTTTAGCGCGAACAGCTGACAGAACTTTATAGGTTTCGATACGTTCATAAAACTAGGCTGTATCTAGTATGGTCCTTATGATTTTACACGTTTTTCAAGTTGGTGGTGGACGCAATAATATTAGTGTTATAGATGAAAATGTATATTATTAGTTCAACGATTCTCCGGTAGAGGTGCGAAGATAGTATACATACTCAAATATACATTTTACAAACGAAGTATATTATTACGTCCGAAACGTGGCAACATTGTAATCTATTTTTAGACTTGGATTATGTTCGCGTTTCTAGCTGTATTAAAAAATGTATATTTTCAGAGCTGCATAAGTTGTTTAGTGCATCTTACCAGAGGCATCATAATTAAAGAAGGGGGGGAGTAAATGTTTGTATGGGAGTACCGAGGTAGGAAATTAAAAATTAAAAATGTATCAAAAATAAATAATGACATGTTTATGGGATTTTGTATTTTCACATTTAATGGAGGGGTAACTGGGGGGGGGGGGGTGTAGGTTTGTGGGAGTAACAGGTTTTTAAAGGTAGAAACTTGAAAATTGGAATTATAGTGACTTTTCATAAATAAATAATAATGATAAAATGTATTTTGATCGATTTTTTTGTTCTCTTTGAAGTTAGATACATGAAAATTGAAATTACATCTACTGAGTATAAATTAATAA